>OZ020190.1:48089090-49289090 GCA_963971165.1 Philopedon plagiatum
TTGGAGTGAGATTCTCTATATATGGTAAAGTACAATAGAAAGTCGGAACAGTGGTGCTTTGATTGGCATTATTGTCATTATGCCGTGATGGCGTAGGTTGTGTGTTTAGGGATGGTGGTTGACTGGGTCTATCAACAACATTCTCCGGTAATTGATAAGCCGTACTGTATAAGAATTTATTAATTAATTTAAGTGGATACGAGTTTTCCAACAGCATTGTTTGTAATAATTTTAATGAGGCTTGCCTATCTTTTGGATGTGTTAGCATGACAGCTCTACGTTTCATGCCTAAAATTAAATT
Organism: Philopedon plagiatum; assembly: GCA_963971165.1. Taxonomy (NCBI): domain Eukaryota; kingdom Metazoa; phylum Arthropoda; class Insecta; order Coleoptera; family Curculionidae; genus Philopedon; species Philopedon plagiatum. The sequence goes on from OZ020190.1 coordinate 48,089,392, forward strand.
GATTTTCATCTTCATAGGATGGTATGACTTAAAGCTTATAAATCTATTGGAAGCCATAGGTTTTCTGTACCAAACAGTACTGAGAACATTGTCATCAGACCGTTTTATTTTCATGTCTAGGAAAGGAATACTTTGGTCACTTTCCTCTTCGACAGTGAACTGTATGTGACGATTGTAAGTGTTGAACATTTCCAGAGTTTCATGAATTCTATTTTGAGGTACAGATAAAATGAGGTCATCAACATACCTTTTCACAAAAGGAATGTAGTAAGGTAAATACTGTAAGCAATCTCGTATCAGGTCATCAAGAACATAATTTACCAAATCGGAGATATGGTTGAGCCCATAGGTGTACCGAAAATTTGTTTGTAATATTCACCATTAAACACACAGAAATTAGAATCAAAATGAAAGTTAATAATTTTTCCACCGTTCGACAATCTAGTGCACAATAAGGAGAAATTTTATCCCAGTTATTTTTTATGCTTTCTAAGACAGCTTCCAATGGTAGGTTTGTGAACAAGGATACAACATCAAAACTCACCAATACATAACCATCAGGTAGTTGGAAATTATTAATGTAAGTACTAAAGGAAACATACTTACATTAATAATTTCCAACTACCTGATGGTTATGTATTGGTGAGTTTTGATGTTGTATCCTTGTTCACAAACCTACCATTGGAAGCTGTCTTAGAAAGCATAAAAAATAACTGGGATAAAATTTCTCCTTATTGTGCACTAGATTGTCGAACGGTGGAAAAATTATTAACTTTCATTTTTGATTCTAATTTCTGTGTGTTTAATGGTGAATATTACAAACAAATTTTCGGTACACCTATGGGCTCAACCATATCTCCGATTTTGGTAAATTATGTTCTTGATGACCTGATACGAGATTGCTTACAGTATTTACCTTACTACATTCCTTTTGTGAAAAGGTATGTTGATGACCTCATTTTATCTGTACCTCAAAATAGAATTCATGAAACTCTGGAAATGTTCAACACTTACAATCGTCACATACAGTTCACTGTCGAAGAGGAAAGTGACCAAAGTATTCCTTTCCTAGACATGAAAATAAAACGGTCTGATGACAATGTTCTCAGTACTGTTTGGTACAGAAAACCTATGGCTTCCAATAGATTTATAAGCTTTAAGTCATACCATCCTATGAAGATGAAAATCAATTTAATTTTAGGCATGAAACGTAGAGCTGTCATGCTAACACATCCAAAAGGTAGGCAAGCCTCATTAAAATTATTACAAACAATGCTGTTGGAAAACTCGTATCCACTTAAATTAATTAATATATTCTTATAAAGTACGGCTTATCAATTACCGGAGAATGTTGTTGATAGACCCAGTCAACCACCATCCCTAAACACACAACCTACGCCATCACGGCATAATGACAATAATGCCAATCAAAGCACCACTGTTCCGACTTTCTATTGTACTTTACCATATATAGAGAATCTCACTCCAAAATTAATAAAATTATTTGAGTGCACCGATGTTAGGTTTGCAAAGAAACAAGTGAAGACTGTTTCACAATTGTATACTAGAACAAAAACACCCCTCACCACAAAAGAGAATTGGAATGTTGTGTATCAGATTTCTTGTAATAATTGTGAGGATGTATATATTGGTCAAACATCCAGAAACTTATATAACCGCGTTATATCACACAAGAGTGACTGCAGGAGGTCGGTGCCTTCATGTGCATTGGCTGAACATGTAATAAAAGAAGGCCACCAAATGAGATTTGCTGCACCTAAAGTTCTGGCAAAATCCAATAACTATTACAAAAGACTGTTCTTAGAAATGGTACACATTCATGGCGCCGACCACTGCATGAATAAGAAAACAGATATCCAAAACCTCAGCTCTATTTATTTCTTCTTACTCAAATTACATAAAGAAAAATTCAGTTCCTTACAGGAAGACACATCTATCTAGTTTTCTTTTCTTTTCTCTTTTGTGTGAACATTATATTTTTTAGAAAAGTTGTTTGTATTTCCATATTGTTCTTACATACCTTTTGCGTTTTCCACTGTTGGTGAATGCGCAGGACATCATTTTTCAGTATAAAAATTTTCTTAAAGATTTTTTAAATTCGCCGCGCTTTATTTCGAGTTTGAACACAACCTAACATTCGTGGTTCTGTCAAACGTCAAATCAATTTTTAAATGACCAGCTGTTGCTCATTCATCATCCAGCAACCAAAATGTAGTAATTAATTATTCGACAATCATCGCCAATCTTGAACCAATTTTTTAAAGTTTTTTAATTGTAGAATGTCATAAATATGTTTAGCAACATTTCTGCGAAGTATTTTTGTATTCCTTTTTTAAAATAATTCACATTGGTAAGTTTTTAAAATAAAATTTTTGATTGTATGGGAACTGTGTTTCCTGACAATGTGTTTTGTAACTTTTGTAGTGTGTCCTGAAGAAGGGTTAAATTGAAACTCGAAAGCTCGACTAAGCAATAAAGAATTAATTAATTGGCCACCTGCATTTAGACTGCTACCCAAGAAAAAAATCCTTTTATATATGTATATATATATATATATATATATATATATATATATATATATATATATATATATATATATATAAATATATATATATATATATATATATATATATATATATATATATATATATATATATATATATATATATATATATATATATATATATATATATATATATATATATATATATAAATATATATATATATATATATATATATATATATATATATATATATATATATATATATATATATATATATATATATATATATATATATATAAGTTATATGTCAGTCACCTTCACATTCCACAGGTCAAGCACACCCGACAACAGTCGATTCAGCAGAATCAGCAAGATTGCATTATAGCATATACGTTGAATGAACTTTATTTTAATTGTTAATAATTTTAGTCTTGAATTAGAATCGAATTGTAACAGTCGAATTTTTCAGTAATAAAAATTGTTTTTAAAAAAGGACTTTACAGAAAATAAAACTTAAGTGGCGCAGTCGGTAGGATGTTCTAACGGCATTAACGCATATAATACCGGTTTGTTTCAACAATTTATAGAACACCTGTTTTTAAAAATTCGTGAGTGACAAAAAGTCAAAAAATCGCGAGTTCCAATCCCCAGATCTTAAAATCCAGTTAAGTGAATTGAGTAGCTTAACGAGAAGCCCCGAGTGAATATCGACGGCAACTCATCGCAGTGACGTGAAAACTTCAAGTGAATATTGAAGGGCGTTACATGGAGAAGATACTGGTTTTTCTGTAAGTATCTATGTCACATAGAGGTCCTTTAAAAATATATAATTCTGAAAGTTCAGACTCAGGGACAAATTCTGATTCAGACTCATCAATCACCAATATTTCAACCTTGTATCGCACAAGATCTCCCCTAAATTTTAATTGTAACTGTTATACAAATTTTAATAATACAAAAATGGCTTTACCACAATTAAAACAAGAATATTTGGGCATGGTTCCAGAATTTCATGGCGAAACTGAACTACTCCCAAGATTCTTAAGTGTAGGAGAAAAATTGGTTAATAAATTCTACAACACAGTAGATCTCAATGACTTTCAGAATGAATATCTGATGTCTAGTCTTTTAGCAAAAATTAAAGGCGAAGCTGCTGTGAATATATCTTCTTGTATAATTAATAATTGGCACGATTTAAAAACTGCACTTCTCAATGCTTACGCAGACAAACGTGACATTTACACCTTGAATATCGAGATGACAGAGATGAAACAAGAAAATGAGTCACCATTTGATTTTTACAATAGATTACAACAAATTCTAAATGTATAAATTTCATATATTGCTACACACAGTGGAGCAAATGAAGCTCAAATCTTGTCTCAGTACTGTCGAAATTTAGCTTTAAGGGTATTATTAAGAGGGTTAAAAGACCCAATAGGTTCCTTAATGCGTACTAAAAATCCCCCGGATTTAAATACCGCTCTTAGTATGTTAACAAATGACTTTCAACTTGAATCGGCGCAGCATAAAAAATTTAAAAATATACAAAAACCTATGACTAAACCAAATTTTCCAAACTTCCAAAATAAACCAAAAATTACACCGCCTTTACAGTTAACAAATTTTCCGCATAATTCACAATTTTTACAAAGGCAAAACCAACCCCAATTTAGTGGAAATCCTGGGCCTAGACCAAATGTTTTTAGGCCTAATCAAAATAAAAACTTCTCAAATCCAACACCTATGAGTACCTCGACAAGAAATACTTTTAGACCACCATTTAATAATGGCCAAAATCAAAGTTTTAATAATCACCCCAATTCGCAATTTAAAAATAAATTAAATTATATAGTAGAGGAATTATATAATATTGACGATCAAAGTCATATTGACGACTCCACTGAATGTGAAGAGCAAAATCAATATGAGATTGATAGCCAAGAATCCCAACCATACATCGAACATCCTGTAGATTATGACAATAACGAGTTTTTTCGGGCAGAAGCCTCGGATTACCCAATTTCCAATTAATGAATCTCACTAATAATGAAAGTAAACTTCCCTACATTATTTTTCCCGAATTTAATTTAGAAATCTTAATTGATACAAGAAGTACCAGATCTTTTGTGAAACCCAAAATTGCCGAAAAATATTTTAAAAAATCCATAAAAAATGACCCTCTTCAAATTTCTACAGCTCACGGTACCACGGTAGAAAAATTTAGTACCATGATACCTTGTTCAAACATTTTTAAGGTAAATAACAAACCATTAAAATTTTATATTTTTAATTTCCACGATTATTTCGATTGTTTACTAGGAATGGATAATCTAACATTACTTGGCGCTATTGTAAATTTGCATAAAAATATTATAAGTACTACAAAAGCAGAAGTAGAACTATTTTATCATAGCATATCACATAACAATACAAACTGTATAGTGTTACAACCGAGATGCGAACAAGTTGTAAGAGTTAATGTTAAAAATATACAAAACGGCGATGTTATTATTCCTTATTTAAAATTTGATGATCTAGAAATACCGGAGTGCCTTGCAAAGGTCGAAAATTATCACACATTTTGTCCAGTTCTTAATTTATCGGAATTAGAAAAAACTGTTGATTTTTCAGAACCTATAGAAGTGATTGATTTTGATAATTACGAGGTGCAGCCAAAAAATTGTCAAAATTTTAATCATTTAAAATTCGAAAAATATAAATTTGATATTTCTAAAGTTAGGCATGAACATATGAACCCGGAGGAACGCGAAGCAATTTTAGGGTTATTAAAAGAATATTCGGACATATTTCACATCGAAGGAAACCAACTGACATTTACTAGTAAAATTAAGCATAGCATTAAGACTACGGACGAAATACCGGTTTACACAAAGTCTTATCGGTACCCAGAAGTTCATAAAAAAGAGGTACAACGTCAAATTCAAGATATGCTGGACCAAAATATTATAAGACCGTCGCATTCGGCGTGGTCTTCCCCGATTTGGATAGTTCCTAAGAAACTTGATGCCTCAGGCAAAAAGAAGTGGAGGGTAGTGATTGACTTCAGAAAATTGAACGAAAAATCGTTAGGGGATGTCTACCCTCTGCCTGACATTACAGATTTGCTCGATAAGTTAGGCCGCTGTCAGTATTTCACCACTCTCGACCTAGCCTCCGGTTTCCATCAAATAGAAATGGCAGAAGAAGACATACAAAAAACCGCTTTTAATACCGAAAACGAGCATTACGAGTTTCTTCGAATGCCTTTTGGGTTAAAAAACGCGCCTGCCACGTTTCAAAGGGTTATGGATAATATTTTAAGGGGACATCAAAATGAAATTTGCGCTGTGTATCTTGACGATATCATCATTTTTAGCACTAGTTTACAAGAACTAGGGATGTGCGATGTTTATCGATGTTACAAAAACATCGATGTTGTGTGGTCGATGTTCGATTTTTTACCATCGATAGTGGACATCTCAAAACATCGATGTTACCATCGATGTTCGCAGAAAACATCGAAATACTTCCAAATTTGCAATTCGACCGCCAAAACACCCAGTCTTTATTATTTTTCCGACTTCCGTCGGTCTCTTTTAGCTTGTAGGCAGATTTCAAAATTTTCAAGTGAAGTGACTACTAAAGTTTTGAAAACGTCGATATTTCTTCGTATTGTTTGCAAGGTTGTGACTGTAAAATGCCTCCAAAAAGTTAATTTTGGAAGTATTTCGATAAAGGAAGTACCTACGCAACATGCAAATTATGTTCCAAAAAAAATAAGAACTTCTGGAAACCCATCAAAATATTTGTTATTTTTGCAATAATTGTTCATGTCCCCATTAAATGATATGTGAAAAACTACAAAATATGATGTATGATTTCCCTGCCCTACCCTATCATCGATGTTTTAGAAACATCGATGTTTTCCTTCGATGGTATCGATGCCATCGATGGCAGGTGTCGATGTTGCCATCGATGTTCAACATCGATGTTTTCTTTCGATGTCGCATCCCTAACAAGAACACGTCTCTCGACTTAGGCAAGTTTTTGACCGACTAAGACAAGCTAACTTTAAAATTCAGTTAGATAAGTCGTATAAGATTTTAAATCATCTACAAAGCAATGAGAAAAGCATTGAAAATCAATTAAAAATGCAATATTCCTTAAGCAGCCAAATTGTACAAAATTTTAACGAAACTATTAAAGATATAATGCATAATGAGTATATTAAAGTCAAGAATAATGCAGCTAAGTCAAATTGTTAAAGACGGCGCTACGCATCAAGATATGCTTTTTGCAAAAGATTTATTTAACCAACTAATTATTTTATATAATTCAATTTTAAATACGTTGCAAGATATAGAAAATTCGGTAAATTTTTGTAAACTAAATACCATGCACCCCAGTATAATTAAATCTAAAGATTTGTTTTATGAATTACAAAGAATATTCTCACATTATAAAAACCAATTTCCATTCGAACTTAAATATGAAAATATATTAGATTTTGAAAATATTATAAAAATTAATTGTAAAATCGATTTAAATAAAATTACTTATTTTTTATCTTTGCCTATAGACTATGAAACAAATTTTGATCTTTACTATTTCTTATCGATCCCTTCTAAGTATGAGTCAGAATTTGTCACTATTATCCCTAATAGTAAATATTTTTTAAAGTCAAAAAATGACGACATAATTAAACCTCTAAATGGCATATGTACCCAAGGTAAACCTTATCAGTGCCCAAGTATCCTACAGTCTAATTTTAACACGTCCTGCGAAGAAGACATCTTAGTTCACCAAAGCACCAGCAGATGCCGCTTCAGCAAACTTCAGATTTCAGAAAATCATATGGAGATCATCCCGGACCTTAATCAATTTTTGGCCGTCTTCCCAAAAGAAGAAAAGCTTGAAATTTACTGCAAAAACCAAATGGAAATAAGAGAACTAATAGGAATATATCTTATAAAACAAAATTATTGTAAGATAATATTCCGCAAACAAGAACTAGTTTTGCAAGAAATTAGTCATGGAAGGCCAATGGTTATAAATACACCACAATTCCAGTTTTCGCCCGAAAACCAACCAAAATTCAATATCGAATTGGAAAAATTACGTTTTGACGTGCCGCCCATGAACCCAGTAATGCCTATAGAAAAATACACCCAAAATTACTATGTGCCCAGCTTATGGACCATTACACTTTATATTGCCGTCGCTATTGCAGTCACCTATTTGTGGCTTAAGAAAACCAAAATATGGAAAAGGACTCCGACAACAGCTACACCAGAAGAAAATCAAGGGGTAGATATCCCTCTTCAACCCCGATGCCCAAGAATCAACCTTCCAGGGGATGCTTCTTTCTGAGGATGGAGGAGTTATATGTCAGTCACCTTCACATTCCACAGGTCAAGCACACCCGACAACAGTCGATTCAGCAGAATCAGCAAGATTGCATTATAGCATATACGTTGAATGAACTTTATTTTAATTGTTAATAATTTTAGTCTTGAATTAGAATCGAATTGTAACAGTCGAATTTTTCAGTAATAAAAATTGTTGTTAAAAAAGGACTTTACAGAAAATAAAACTTAAGATATATATATATATATATATATATATATATATATATATATATATATATATATATATATATATATATATATATATATATATATATATATATATATATATATATCTTAAGTTTTATTTTCTGTAAAGTCCTTTTTTAACAACAATTTTTATTACTGAAAAATTATATATATATATATATATATATATATAGGGTGTTATTTAAGTACATAGACAAACTTTAAGGGGTAATTCCTTGTATGATTTTAAGACAAAAAGTTCATATGTGGCCTAAATGTTTAGATTTTCGAGATACAGGGTGTTCATTTTTCGTTTTTTTTTTTTCGTCTTTTTAAGTTTCCTATCACAGATTTAGGGATACTTAATGCAAATTTGGCACAAATAATACTTTTACCAGTATCTATGAAATAACGTTATTAACATTTAAAATAATCTACAGGGTCCTCGTTTTTTTGTAGCCATGACCACTTTAGGCCCCCCATTTTTTTGCTACGACGTCACTGAATAGGTTTGAGAATAAAATCTAATTTATCATTTTATTCTTCAACTTTTCACTCTCTTGAAGTTTTTCACTATTTCTTACGGTCTAGAAGTTATTTTGCAAAAAATAAAAGAATGCAGTGTTGTAAGGTCCATGAGATAACGTTCTTTATAGCCTTTCGAAATCTACAAGGTGCTAATTAAAACTAAAATTAGGTTAATTTAAAGGAAAACTTAACAGAGGAACACTTAACTTAAAGTAACTGCTGGAAATGGCCACCCTCGACTTCAAGGCATGCATTTGTGCTTCTCACCGTCGCGTCGTATGGTATTTTTGAGCTGGTCCGCCAGTCGATGGTGAGGCGCACAAATGCATGCGTTGAAGTCGGGGGTGGCCATTTCCAGCAGTTACTTTAAGTTAGGTGTTCCTCCGTTAAGTTTTCCTTTAAATTGACCTAATTTTAGTTTTAATTATCACCTTGTAGATTTCGAAAGGCAATAAAGAACGTTATCTCATGGATCTTACAACACTGCATTCTTTTATTTCTTGCAAAATAACTTCTAGGCCGTAAGAGATAGTGAAAAACTTCAAGAGAGTGAAATGTTGAAGAATAACATGATAAATGAGATTTTATTCTCAAACCTATTCAGTTACGTCGTGGCAAAAAAATCGGGGGCCTAAAGTGGGCATGGACGCAAAAAAACGAGGACCCTGTAGATTATTTTAAATGTTAACAACGTTATTTCATAGATACTGGTAAGAGTATTATTTGTGCCAAATTTGCATTAAGTATCCCTAAATCTGTGATAGGAAACTTAAAAAGACGAAAAAAAAGCGAAAAAATGAACACCCTGTATCTCGAAAATTTAAACATTTAGGCCACATATTTATAGGAACTTTTTGTCTTAAAATCATACAAGGAATTGCACCTTAAAGTTTGTCTATGTACTTAAATAACACCCTGTATATATATATATATATATATATATATATATATATATATATATATATATATATATATATATATATATATATATATATATAATAATATATATATATATATATATATATATATATATAATATACAAAATATAATGTGATTGATTAAACATTTTTATCAGAAGAACAAGCGAAACAAAATTTTTTTTATTAGAGAATTGACTTAAGAGCGCCGCGCCGGAGTTAATTTGTTGAAGTGGCTGTGTAAATAATTCGTCAATTTTTCCGAAGGACGTTCTTAATTAAAAGTCTGTTCTGCTTCTTACAGCATCATAAAAAATTAAATGGAAAATCTATTTCCAATTAATTTCATTTATAAATACTTTTTCGCTTTTTGGTGGAGGTCAGTTATATCTTCAATATATCTTACAATAGCAATAAAGCACAAACTACATGAATTATGTGGTTTGTGAAAATAATGCTATGAATAATAAACTAAACCCGCATCGCCACGGGTGTAAGAGGTGCGTCGCACCAGGGCGGCAGATTTAAATATAATATTATTGGAAGCATAAACAAATATTGATATTATTTATATTTAGTATAAAAGCTTTTTTAATAATAGGAAAGTACTTTTATCCTACAATAAAATATAATAGTGTAAAGAATATTGTTACAGACTTTGCAGAAGTGGACTTTTTAGCTTTAATTTATGTTCGTGTGTTTTGAGATTTTAGGTTTATTTTCTATTACTTTCTAATTTAACACTTTGGTTAATTTTCACATCTTACTCTAATAAAAGGATATATTATGGAAAGGACGTATGGATCTTTTCAGAATATTCGATTCTGTTATTTTCTGCATATAACGCATATGTTAGAACGCTTAGACCACAGTTTTCTATTTTCTTTTTTTAATGCCCCTTGTACCCTAAAATGTTTCAGAACTCTCCAGCACCAGCAAAAGGGTATAAAGGATCTGGAACGGTTTACGCTGTTGATTTTCAGTTTGATCTTAGAAACGTGTTGATTGTCAGTTAAGAGGTTATTGGGACATTGACAGTGAAAAGAGGTTTATGATCATTAAATAAACATTGGAAAAGTTTGTTTAGTATTTCGGCCGTCCGGTACAATATCAATAGGGTCCGGAAATATTTACGATCAAAATTGGAGACTACTGAACAAATATTAGAAAAAAAGAAAACATACAGTCAGAGAGGGTCGGTGCATTTTCGGTAAAACCTAGTTTTAATGGAACGATACCATGCGTTCATAGAAAAAAAATTTATAACCATTCGGAAAGAGTTAAAAGAAAGAAACAGCCGTGGTTGCATACTACGCTGCATGAGTATTCTTGAAGAGGGGTACTTCATAAATTACGTAACGCTAATTTTGAGTAATTTTACCCCCTCCGCCTTCTTGCAACGATCCGTAGCGCAAAATTCTTCCAAAAAATTTAAATTATCAAGAGTTACATGAATTGGTGCGCCGCGCCGTCCTGCTGGAAGTAGCCTTGTCGCATCCCTTCATCGTTTAATGCGTTCACAAAATTTTCTAAAATTTCATTACGGTATCGCGCCGAATTGAGAGTCCAATTAAACTTCTTTTCCATATGGCCGCTCACGCGCCAAATTTCTGTGAATGCAGAGGCTTCTCTATACAGAAATGTGGATTTTCAGAACTCCACATTCTGATTTATTGAGAATTTATATAACCACAGAGGTAAAACCATGCCTCGTCAGTAAAAAAAGTTTTTCAAATAAGTTTTCATTATTATGCAAATTATCCATAAACCACTCTGAAAATTGCATTCGCTGCAGCTTGTCATTTGGTAAAAATTCTTGGACTGAGCTTAGACGATAAGCGTGCAAATGCAAGTCACATTTCAGGATTGTATTGCAGGTTCCATAAGATACATTTACTTGCTGGCTTAACCGCCCAAGAGGGGTTTGTGGGTGTTCATTATCAATTTGCCTCAATTATTCTCTTTTTGTGCAGTGAGAACTGCCTTCCTTTCTATTCACCCTCCTGTTTCTTTGAACAAAGCCACAGATCTAGTCAAAACTTGACGAAACTGGTCGAAATCCATGTGTGGAGATTCTGTTTGAAAATTCTGAATGGCGTCCCGTGTTGAATAACCCCACTGGCCATCAACGCTTCTGCCAGTTCTCAAAAAACTTTCGATCATAAAAGCTTTTTGTTCTGCCGTGATTATATACTTAATTTTCGGGAATAATACCACGAGAGCTTAAAAATTATCAGTAATTTTAAAGCTCGAGTGGTATTTAGGGGATTATTTCACGAATGAAAACACAAACTGCTCGATTGGTATTTAGGGATTATTTCACGAATGAAAACACAAAAAATATGAATTGAATATTTAATAAACAATTTAAACAACAAACCTTACTTTTAAATTAAACTAAAATTTATTTATTATGAAAAACCTTTAAAATGTTGATACAAACAGCTAAATAACAAATCATGCCGACGGTTGCTAACAGTAACTACGGGTTTATAACAATTATTAATTGCAAGCCATTTGTTTGTATCGAAATTAATATGACAACCGAGAAAATGACAGGAAAAAATTATCACTTATAATAATCTCCCTAGAGCTTGAAGTATTTCCGAACATTTTTTCGAGGTGCGAATTTTTTGAAAATTTTCCGAGGCGCAGCCGAGGGAAATTTTCTTATAAAAATTCGCAACAGAGAAAACATTTTCGGAGATTAATTCAAGCTTGCGGGAGATTCGGTACGAAAATTTTATACCAAAAATTATTTCAAAAAAAAATACAAATTTTGACAATTTGGCAAGCGTTTATTTTGCTTTGAAGTTTTGTGTTTTAATATAAGGGGTTATTCTGACATCTGCACGTGACAGCTGTCAAGCCAGGGAAATTATCACTTATTAATTTTTCAACTAGGTCACGTGACCGAAAAAATTTCCGAAAAATTCGGGTTTTTGCCATAGCAACCTGTCAAAAACAAGGCATCTGATTGGCTTAAAACAACTGGTATAAAATTTTCACTTATAATCTCCCTAGAGCTTGAATTATTTCCGAAAATTTTTTCGAGGTGCGAATTTTTTGAAAATTTCCCGAGGCGTCAGCCGAGGGAAATTTTCTTATAAAAATTCGCAACAGAGAAAAAATTTTCTGAGATTAATTCAAACTTGCGGGAGATTCGGTACGAAAATTTTATACCAGTTGTTTTATTTTATTTTTTCTTCCAAGGGACAGTCTGAAAAAGATAACAAAGGTGCGATACCGATACCTATATGGTTAGGTATAAAATCCGCTTGTCTATTTTTTTTTTCAATTTCCTTGTACTCTAGTAATATAAGGTTGAATTTTTGAATCAAGTTCATTATATTCTTTTAAAATCACACAATATTATTGTACTAGAGAAAAGGAAAAAAAATTAAGCAGTTAGTCCGTGTTCTATTAAGTATAATATTTTATCTTTTTTTTCATTTCCTTGCACTGCAGTAGAATAAGGTTTGAATCTTTGGATCAAGTTGATTACACTCTAATAAAATTACACAATGTCATAGAACTAGAGTTTAGGGAAAAACGTATGTCTGTGTTAGCGTATATTGTGGTTATACGCTTATTCATTCATCATTTTTCTAATTTCCTTGTACTCTAGTAAAATAAGGTTTGCATCTTTGTATCAAGTTGATTATATTCTAATAAAATTACACAATGTCATAGAACTAGAGCATAGGGAAAAAATGTATGTCTGTGATACCTATATTGTGGCTATACACTTATTCATCTATTATTTTTACAATTCCCTGGCACTCTAGTAAAATAAGGTTTGCATCTTTGTATCAAGTTGATTATATTCTATTTAAATCACACAATATTATAGTACTAGAGGATAGGGAAAAATAGGTGTATAGGCACATGTGTTATATTGGACGCTAGGTGTTTTGTATTTCAAATAGTTTGAATCTGATTTTTTTTTCACTTTCCCTTTGTCCTAGTAAAAAAAAACGATTCTCAAAATCCCGAAATGAACACATTTCTTCATACTCTAATAATATTATACTACTAGAGAGAAGGGAAAATTAATTATTCTCTTGCAAAGTCGATGACAATTTAAGGCGGTAAGTATTTAGGTAGGAAACATAAAATCTGCGAAGTTGGCTGTGTCTGATGCAGCGCATTGGTGGAATGACGTTTCACCAATATCTTTTTGTTTTGTTTATTAATTATTATTCGTCATATTAAATTTTGTTGTCGCAAAGAAAATATCATAAAATGAATAGAAAATTGTACAATCTTTGTTCCTTTTGTATGGAATCTAGGCATATTGAAATTTACCACGAAAATATAAAATATTTAACATATTTGGTGAACAATTCTGGCTTAAATCCCGAACAAGAAGATCTATTCAGAGGTATGAGCAATATTCTTCGTGAAATTATTCCATATTTCACCCATAAATCCAGTGTTGAGAAGAACAAAATCATATCGAAGTATTACTTTCATTTCATGAAGCATAGACATTTAGTGAAGGAAACCCACGGCTTTTTACTTTATTCGCCATTGATGAAAAAAGAAGTGGAAAATGAATTTCAGAAATATTTGGAATTGATAATTGATGTTGTTAATAATAAATATCATGTACATACCTACCTACTTATTATTGAATTGAAAATAAATATTTGTAAAACTTAATCTATTATACGCTTCTGTTATTATTCTGACATCTGCACGTGACAACTGTCAAGCCAGGGAAATTATCACTTATTAATTTTTCAACTAGGTCACGTGACCGAAAAAATTTCCGAAAAATTCTGGTTGTTGCCATAGCAACCTGTCAAAAACAAGGCATCTGATTGGCTTAAAACAACTGGTATAAAATTTTCGGTGTAATTTTTTTTAATTGACGTAACGTCAAAAAATTATCGCTGTAATTTTAAAAAACTTTACTCATCTTACGGGACTTTTAACACATGAGTGAAATAATCTTTCAAAAATAAAAACTTCATAACTTGACAGTTCAATTTTTTATTCACCTATACCTTTTACCTATGTTACCTTTTAAGAGTAATAATTAATTCAAGATAATATGCGTGATTTACTGCATATTTTGAGGACTTTTTTTTTATCTTATATTATATAGGTATCATTTATACCGCATCCATCAAAAAGCGCGTACATTCAAATAATAGTATATAAATATTCTTTTAATTTCTATTTTAGCTTCGGTTATTTAGTATTCAGAGAGTTACATTTATTAATTATCTGCAATACGCGCATGAAGGGGAAAAGGTAGTTCGTATTTGAAGTGTAATTATTGGAAACGTTACGTAACGGTGCCTTAATCACCCCCAGACCCCTCCGTAACGGCTAGTAACGACCCGATGAACACCCTCCTCTCATTCTCCTTAGTTACGTAATTTATGAATGGCCCCAGAAACTGAATCGACGCCACCAAGGGGTGCGCCGCACCTAGGCGGCAGATTTAAAGTGCAACAAGATTGAGGAGTTAAAAATAATGTTAGTAGAATCACGGAAAAAATAAGATTTGTTTATATTTAATATAAAAACTTTTTCAATAATAGGAAAGTTCTTCTTTACAATAAACATAATACTGCAAAATACAATAATAGTGTCCGGAAATATTTACGATTAAAATTATTAAAAGAAATGAAAATATTTACACAGAGAGATTCAGTACGTTCTCGATAAAACTTACTTTTATTGGAGCGATAGCACGCGCTAGTAGAAAAAAATTATGACCATTCAGAAGGAGTTGAAAAAATAGCTTCGGTTATTACCATAGACTTTAAAAAACTAAAGACAAAGTTATTTACTATTTAAACCAATCAGTCACTGAATTTGCACTAAAGACTGGTGGCTTGTGTTCAGGGCTCGATATAACTTTGACGGGGTCCTGGGGCACTGCTAATGTGCCCTTTGGGGCGGTGGAATGGAGTAAAATTTTCTCCTCTAAGGAGTAGTAAGCAATTATCAAGTATTGTTAAGTATAGATGAATCAACATATGGGGGCCCCTTATGATGTGGGGCCCCGGGGCTGGGCCCCAAGTGCTCCGTTATAAGTCTGGCACTGATTGTATTGACTGGGCAACTACAGACGGTTGCCAGAGTGTACAAAATGTCCTGATTGATGTCATCCAAGCAATACAGTATTACACGGCATTTATTTGACTATATAATAATCTAAAAAAAATAGCATAGTACATAAGTATTAAGTCATAAAAAAGTAATATTTACATTTTGTTATATTCTATGCATCATAACCGAATAAACTTTTATTCCTTCCTCACTGTGATAAATTATTTAGTAAAACTGACAGCTCTATTTGACGGTTTACTACCAGTTTTATAATGAATTGAAAAGTGATACAAGCCTAACCTTAAATTTTTATCTGCGACATGGGCGGCCATTCATAAAATTCGTTAACGTTTGCGACATTGTTCGAATGTGGAATTGTGTTGTTTTGTGTTTGCGAGAAGCGTTTAAATGTTTTTCTTAAAGAAGCTGACATTATTTTGCGAAAAAAATTTAAATATCAGTATAAAATTTGTAAAAAATTTGACTATTTAAACCCAGAAGCTTCTTTTCACAAGTAAGTGAGGTTGTATTTGTATTCACTTGTATCGAATCCATTGATGTAGTTTTACATATACCTAAATATTAGTAATATTAGGATAACAAAAATCTAATACAAAAAAACACGCCAATGGTGCTGGAAGAAGCAGCCGCCAGGAATGTTGGACAGTGCTGCCATTTTTTCCGCCGTGTCTACCTCTCTTAGTAGCATCCATTGCATGTTTTAAACTGATGATTGATTTGGCGCGAAACGATTTTGTGAATGAAATGCTTGATCTATAGTTTTTTTAATGTCAATGGTTACTACAAAAATTAATTTCTTCCAACCTTTTTAGGAGCTAGTCGTATTGTGGTTACTTAGATTAATTTATCTATTAAAATACATAGGAGGCGGCAAAATTTGGGTTGTATCCGGCGGAAAGACCCCTTGCGTGGCCCTGAACTGCACCACCTGATACAATTAGATATCAGTTGCCCAGATTTAAGAAAATTATAGGAATTTCATTCATTCTCTTAAAATCTCAGAATTTGGTGTCAGAATTCGATTTAAGAACCGCAGTATTAAGATAGCTCTAAATAGGTAACTATATAATAAAATCACCTTCAGCACCTATAGGCGTTTTTGTATATACCTTCGGCTGATTGTTTCTAATTCTGTACCTTGTGAAAAGTAAACAGTATTTTCAAATATTTGACACTGACAGGAACTAATCAAAATTTCCAGTGAAAGTTTAAAAATGAATATTTTCTGCAAGTTATTATCGACAAATTTTAAAAAATGTACAAATAGTAAAAACACAAGGGGAAGCCTGATATTATTAAGGACACATGCTTCCAGTCATGGATCAATGAAAGTAACTGTAGTGGGAGCTGCAGGTACGACTAGTACTTTCATTGTGATATTTATTTTAATATTCTAACTACTCAAATTTAACCAGTGTGGTTAATAATAAATACATTTCAATATCACTAGAAACAGTTTCGCCAGAAAATTATGAATTATGATTCCAGGCTACCTACTTAGAAAGACAAACAAGCCCTGAAGTATAATACTTAACCAGAATTTAAACAGAATAAACTGTTGAATAGGAATACAATGCATTTGTTGTTTAAAGGAAATAGTAAACTAATTTTTAACCGTTAGAAAAGTAGACATTTTACTTTTTAGGTAAAATTGGCCAGTCGCTTTGCCTCATGCTAAAACAGTCACCACTAATCGATGAACTGTGTATTCATGATATCAAACCTACATCGGCACTGGGATTAGAACTAAACCACGTTGATACTAAGTGTAAAGTTACTGCTTATTCAGGAAAAGACAATTTACAAATCGCTCTACAGGTTTGATTTTTATCCTAATAAAATATTATTTTATTAATTGATTAAATATATAAATATCCTCTCAAAGGCTATCAGAAATATAACAATCTTGGGTTTTAAAATTACCTTAAAAAATTTTAAAGACATAAAGACAACCTACCCCTTTTCACCAAAGTAAAAAAGTAGAAGATGGTCAACTTTTAAGTTGATTTCTTTTTTAAATATTGATAACTATATTTTGACATGACGTTCATTTATAAAATAGTTAGTATAATTGAGGCATTCTCCGAAAGAAGGGCCCATAAGCAAAGCTGCTATTCTGAAAGAAGCTACATTAAAAGTTTAGTAATATCTGAATTCAACACGGTTTAAATTTGGATTTATTGGCAAGTAAAATGAAAAATTCAATATCTTAACATACGAAATAATTTATGTGATTACATAGCTGCAAGTCGACCAGAGTGCGGCCGGGGCTGGTATTAGCCCATGGTAACCCTAGTGAAGTAAAGATGGGGGAGGAAGGACCCATTCCGCGTAACTTACTGGGTCAGTGAGAGATTTTTGCTTAAACAGCTTGTAGAGCGCTGGTGGTGATTTTGTGATTTTAAATTTTTTATGTACCGCTTGCTGGAAAAAATCCACTGAAAAACCAGCTTAAAGTTAGGTAATATTAAGTGATTTACAGTTAAGTGTTATGGGCCCATTTTCCAGAGAACAATTATTTTCTAAAGGTAGAAATGCAAGTTTTAAGAGAAAAAATTTGGTATTTAATAAATCCTGTATTTATTAAGGTTTTAAGTGTGTCAAGAAGAACATACAACTGAAATGTAAAAAATTAAATATCAAACAGAAACTTCCTCTAGAACCCAGAATTTCCAGTGTTATTTTTCCTGAAGCATTAGTGGAAAAAGATCCCTTACGTCTTTTTCTGTGTTGAGTTTTACACCAACCACTGGAACCGTTTGTAAACAAATGTCAATACTTAAATTTCTTATTTTCCAAACTTCAAGGGGTATGTAGTTCTCAGCCTATGTTTCAGAGCAAAGTAACGATCTATCATTCTTATATTTCATTTGTATGTAATGCTATTTGGTTAACTTTTGTTAATCAGTCCAATTTTCAGTAAGTTTCATGTAAAGTACCTAAACCAGACAAGTAAGTCTATTGATACTCTGGCGGCTTTGCATAACCAATCCAAACATGCATAACTAAACTGCTGGCCACTCGAAGTTACCCATAGAGATTGTTAGGCAAAATTTAAAGTTCAATATTTTCAACAGGAATGCAAATTTTTGAACGCGTCTTGCAGATTTTGAGAGCTAGTTGTTTTCGGATTAAGCTGCATGACGTATATTTATCGTAGGACCATAGGTTTATTGTATACGGGGTGACCAATGAAGTCATGCAAAAAATCAAAAAGTTTGTATGAGTGAAATTTCCGCAAAAATTTTTTTTGGTCGTTGCAATATGGTTCGTTACTAAGGTAACATCAATATCTCTAGGCATTTTTGTCACTTTTTTGATTAAGGCCCTTAGGTCTTGTACACACTACTAAATATAAAATTTGGGTAGCAAAATTTTTAAAATGCTATAACTTGACATTGGATTGACGGTTCTTGATGATTTTTACGGATTTGGAATCCTTATTTCACGTAGATTTTCTATAATCTAAGCATTTTATTTGGGGGTTAAAATATACAGGTTGAAATTTACACATTACACCGGGTCGATAATAGACAAAAACGTAGGGTACGACGCGCTCTAAGGTTTGGCATTATTTAAGTTTTTGTAAAAATAAATTCTCACCTCAAGTTGTTTTTGTTTAATGTCCTTCTCACTGTTCTGTCCAAAACTTTCACCCCAGTTTATTGTCTCAAAGAGTCATTCAGTTTTATAAGTTCTTTGTCTACCCCCATGCCCATATTTATGATCGGCTGTAATTTCTATGCGACGCGTCATTTTCAAAGTAGGCATTGGAAAAACAAATTTGTTGGTATGGAATTAAAAACTGTTAATATTATTTTAGAAATAATCTGACATATTTCAATGTTATAATTTTGTAAATTTTAATTAATATGAGGCGTTTAACCGCGGCAGAACGGGAAAATTGCATTCGACTTCTCAACGAAGGAATGTTAAAAAAGCAAATTGCGCGCATTTACAATGTCAGCCGAAAGGCAATTAATTTATAATTTGAACCTTCTCCCTGAAACCTTAGAACCACTTAGTGGGGCCATTCGTGAAGAATGGGAGAATATTCCACAAGATTTTATAAATAATCTTGTGGATACTCTACCAAATCGATGTCGGGAAGTAATACGTCGAGCAGGAGGACCAACAAAATATTTGTTTCTCTTTTTTTTATTAATGTACCTACTTAATTTCGGATAAATTATTACCAAAGATTAGGTATTTAAAGATACTTGGCAATTTTCCACTAATATTTGCCGGTTTCTTTTAGGGATTGCAGGAACCTTTAAATTAGGTTTAGAATTAGAAATTTTGTAAGAATTGACTTTTGGCCGTTGTTAACCAATCTTGTATATTGTAGAATATAATGTAATAAACTTGTTCTTGTCGCTACGTTTTTGTCTATTATCGACCCGGTATATTGTGTAAATTTCAACCTGTATATTTCAACACCCCAATAAAGTGCTTAGATCATAGAAAATCTACGTGAAATAAGGATTCCAAATCCGTAAAAATCATCAAGAACCGTCAATCCAATGTCAAGTTATAGCATTTTAAAAAAATTGCTACCCAAATTTTATGTTTAGTAGTGTGTACAAGACCTAAGGGCCTTAATCCAAAAAGTGACAAAAACGTCTAGAGATATTGATGTTACCTTAGTAACGAACCATATTGCAACGACCAAAAAAATTTTTTGCGGAAATTTCACTCATACAAACTGTTTGATTTTTTGCATGACTTCATTGGTCACCCCGTATATAATAAACCTATGGTCCTACGATAAATATACGTCATGCAGCTTAATCCGAAAACAACTAGCTCTTAAAATCTGCAAGACGCGTTCAAAAGTTTGCACTCCTATTGAAAATATTGAACTTTAAATTTTGCCTAAAAATCTCTATGTGTAACTTCGAGTGGCCAGCAGTTTAGTTACGCGCTACTAACTGGCATAGGTGTAATTAAACTAGCTTTCCCGTCAAACTATCAAACCCGCGACTTCGTCGGATCGTCGGCGGTATAAGAATTTTACTCCTTTACAAACTTTGAACCCCCATTTTAGCCTCCCTTAGGGGTTAATTTATTAAAAACCGTAAAACACGTGTTTAATCATTTATTTTTTGGAGTACTTCTATAAAGTTTCAAGTTAATAGGACCATCTAATATTTTTTCTCCATACAAACTTTCAACCCCCTTATGACTGAATTTTGAAAAATACCTTCTTAGTGAGTCTCTACATTATAAAATAAATGTACTGACAAGATTTAATATTTATAACTTCAGTGATTTCGGCTCAGTCAGCCAGGATATATTAATATGTATATGTACTAGCATTCGCCCGCGACTTCATCCGCGGTATAACAACTTTACTCCATTACAAACTTTGAATACCCATTTCACCCCCTTAGAGGTTGATTTATTAAAAACCGTAAAATACGTGTTTAAACATTTACGACCAGATTCTCCAAAGCTAGTCCTGTCTAACTTGACGACCAAAATAAAAAATGATTTAATTTTTAGGGGTTGCTTTTACCCGCTTAGTTTTGCAATATCCTTTTTTAGTGGTCGTGTATTGCGTCAAATAAAGCTGTGAGCAAAATTTCAACTGTTTAGCATTAGTAGTTTTCGTTATCGTGACACCCCGTATACTACCTACTTATCGAACATAGGAAAAATGGTATACTACGTAAAAAAATAAAATAAAATTGACGTGTTTTACAATTTTTTTAAATAGGAAATACTTTTTGAGATAAAAATTATTTTCATTTTTAGGGGTTGTGTCAACCCCTTGGAATTAGAGTTTAAAAAAATCCCTTCTTATCGAAATCTTACACCCTAAAATAAACATGTATGCCAAAATTTAGCTTTCTATGTCAAGCGGTTTGCGCTCGAAAAGTTATTTAATTTTTAGGGGTTGATTTTACCCTCTTGGAGGGTGACTTTTGTAGTATTCTTTCCTATTGGACATATGGGGCCTAAACTAAAGCTGTATGCAAAATTTCAACTTTCAATCTTTGATAGTTCTAAATCAGCGATAGGGGTGTTTGTACCCCTAGGGGTAAAATTCCAACACGAAAAAAAGTTGCCTTATGTAAAACAATAAAATAAAATTGACATGTTCTGGCGTTTTCCTTAAAACTTAGTAGTTTCTAAAATAAAAAATAATTTAATTTTTAGGGGTTGCTTTTACCCCCTTAGTTTTGCGGTGGTGGGGAAGATATATCAATTTTGAGTTTACTAAGATCCGAAAATCGACTTGTGTCTAACAGATGTTAAAAAATTAACGGGGGGGGGGGTGTTGATAAAAAGGGAACCACTGACAATTTCTTCCAAAAATGTGAACTAATATGCCGTTCGGGGTTATTAAGGTCAGAAAATCTAATTTTGTCTAACAGATGTTAAAAAAGTTATCGGGGAGGGGGAATAAAAGGGAACGGCTGGAAATTCCTCCAAAAATGATAACGAATATGTCAGTTTCGGGGTTACTGAGGTCAGATAATCTAATTTTGTCCAACATAATATGTTAAAAAAAATAGCAGGGGGGAAATAAAAAAAAATCGGCGGGAATTTTTCGAAAAATGTTAAATGTGTCATTGTCGGGGTTATGAGATCAGAAAATCTACTTTTGTCTAACAGATTAACAGGTGGTAAGAAATTGGCGGGGTGGGGAGAGGGGGAGGAGCGATGTGTAATTTTTTCCAACAATGTCTTTTTGGGGGGATTCAAAAAGTATAATTTTGTATAATGTAAGAAAACTAATGGGGGGATGTCGATTGGCAGTTTCTCCAACAATGTGACTAATCTGACATTTTCGGGGATATTGAGGTCAGAAAAGCTAATTTTGTGTAATGGATGTTATAAAAAAATTAAGGGCCGTGGGGGGCGGTGGGAATTTCTTCAAAAATGTTAACTAATATGTCATTTTGGGGTTATTGAGGTGAAAATCCAATTTTGTCCAACAGATGTAAAAAAAGGTATCGGAGAGGGGGGATAAAAGGGAACAGCTGAAAATGTCTCCAAAAATGTTAACGGATATGTCAGTTTCGGGGTTATTGAGATCAGAAAATCTAATTTTGTGCAACATATAAGTTAAAAAAATTAACGGTGGGGGGATGAAGAGGAGCGGTTGAGAATTTTTCCAAAAATGTTAAATTTGTCACTTTCTGGGTTATTGAGATCAGAAAATCTAATTTCGTCTAACAGACTAATAGATGGTGCGATTTGCAATTTTCCCTAAAATGCTGTCTTTTTCAAGGTGATTAAGATCAAAAAATATAAGTTTGTGTAATAGATGTTAGGAAAATTAACGGGGGGGGGGGGGTGGGCGATTGCCAACATGCCCGTTCCTGGCGGGTACGCAGTGAATGCCACGCACGCAGGCGGCAAAAGTTAGGGGCGCTAATTCGACAGAGATTAGAGATTACGACATATGTGACATTACCCACGAACCAACTTCTAAACAAAACAAACAAAAAATATTTTATTATTTTAATTCAAGCAAATGCATGGCGCTTGCATTATCTTTATAATAAAAACCGCTTGTCAGAACAGAAATAGACCGCAACACCTTTTATTTTATGCTGCCTGAATAAAAAGCAAGCGCTTTTCCGACTTTCCCAGTGCAAATCTTCTTTCATGTTGCCACAAAAAGCCAATATTCTTCATATTGCCTAAACCTGGGACACTGGATTCCTTCAACACACAAAGGCGTTTATTATAAATCAATAAATCATTTCATAACCCAATCCCAGTAGTGATTTGTTTAGTCTAGATGTCTAGAACTAACTAACAATAAAATAAACGCATAGGCAAAAAAAGTCGCTATATTTTCTGTTGTTCTTTTTTAAATTTTGCTTATTTCTATTTATATTTAACACCGGTGTTACCCGAAATCGCCACTATAATTACTTGCCCTTAAATTGGCAGCCCAAAATCGCCACGGCTTACAGAGTTACCCGGACACCTATAGCCCAAAATCGCCATGAGCCTTTTATTTATAAGATAATAGTATATATATTTAATAACTTTATATACTCGATTTGAAATTGGTTGATAGTAATAAATCATTAAAATCCGTCAAACACGTACACAGAGTGGTCCACCTAAATTGCCAAGTTTTAAATAGTATATACATTGAAAGTCTAGACCCTTTTGCATTTATTAAACTTTCCATTCCTATAGATCTGATAAGGGCGTCGAATACAAAGCTTAACCCGAGGCTCGAACAATAAGCGGTAGTATTCTACCTGTGATGTTTTGCACTCATGCACGTGCTTTCGGGTGGGTTTAAGTTTATATTAAACACAATAATTATATAATTTAGTGAACATTCGGATGTGTGGCATAATTTGTTACCCTTGTATTTGAATAAATATAATACTAATAACAATAAAGCAACTAATAAACAAGTAAATTTGGAAAAATGTTTCTATTTGAAATTCTATAAAATTTATAGTAAGTCATTACAGTTCTTCGCTTTAAATTAATCATCATCAGAAAATGAAATATCTGAGGGACTGTCTTCTTCCCCTAAATTGATAATAAGTGGTTCGACCGTTTTCTCCAGTAAACTATCCAATTGCCACATTTTTTCCTCCTCCTTTAGTACATGCTCTATACATCTTTGCCACTTCCCCGCGTTGACTTCTTGAAGCGCTTCTTCAAAGAGTTTTTGAACATCACTCATTTTATAAGTGGTATTTTTTCTAGCCACATAACCTTTCACATGAGCCCATACCAGTTCGATCGGATTTAATTCGCAATGGTAGGGGGGGAGCCGAAGCACTATTATATTTTGTTTTTTGGCCATTTCGTCAACAACATATTTTTGAAACCGATGTTTATGGGTGTTTACAATTGATAGCAACTCCTTTTTAACCATATTGTCCTCAAATTGTATTTGTTTCTCCACAAGCCACTCGATAATTTTTGCTTTTCGCCAAGCAGTTGTAGGCATCTTCTCCAATCTTCTGGAGTGATACGGAGCGTTATCTAACACAATGACGGAGCCAGGTGGAATCAGCTCTATCATTTGTTCGAAATACTCCTCAAAAACATCAGCATTCATATCCTCGTGGTAATCGCCTGTACGAACTGATTGGAATGATAATAGTCCACCTTCTAAAAATCCATTGGAGCTACCGATGTGAGTTATAATTAATCGTTTTCCTTTTCCAGAGGGCGGATTTATTCCTGTTGATAGACCGTCTAAAAATGCTTGCCGGTGAGAAGTCACATTTTTGTCTGTCCATATTTTTCCAACTGTGTAGCCTTCGTTCAGCCATGTTTCGTCCAAATAGAAAATTGTTTTGTTTTCATTGCGAAATTTTCTTATTTTTCTCAAATAATTACGTCTCCAACATACTATTTCATCTTTTTCGAGCAAATGAGACTTCCGACTATGTTTTTCCCATCTAAAATTCATTTCTCTTAGAACTTTCCATAGTTTATCTCTCTTGATTGCAGGAAAGTCTTCTTTTACTGCCCCTAAAACTCTATCCAAAGTAGGGATCTCCTTATTGAAATAGAATGAATGCACCTTTCGTCTTATGATGGCCTTTTCGTCCTCATCGATCGGTATTGTTCGCCTTCCTGGAGATGGTTTTGGTGGCGTCACGGTTCCTGTCTTTTCTTCCCGCATCAGCCTGTAGATGGTTGCTTTTCCAATACCTGTCATCTTTGAACAAAGTTCCACTGCAGAATCGATACTTATTGCACTTTTTTGATATCTAAGTGCATTAAATACATTAAGCACAATAATCTTTTCACTAATGCTTAGCGCTGATTTCGCAGCTCGCTTAACTGGAATAAATCCTGAAAGACTCTCCATTTTCAAAAATTACCCAAATGTGTGTCCTAGAATACTCGCATTAGGTTTGTTCGCTCTTAAAATGACTCACAGTTTTATACCAATAAGTAGAGGTACCTAATTTTTCGTAACTACCTGAAAAGTAACATTGTGTATTAATTGTTCCCGGAATTCTCGGCATAATTATTTTTACCTGTTATGACAATAATGATTACTAAATTATTCGGATAAGTAAATAGGGTTCAAACCGGCACGTCAGGTAGGTGCGCCTATGGAATCGGCTGCTAAAAATGATTTATTACTATCAACCAATTTCAAATCGAGTATAGTTCATAATAATAAAGCAGTGAGAGAGAGAGAGAGAGATAGAGAGAGAGAGAGAGAGAGAGATACTGCACATGTGTGAAGGTATAGTCAAAGATATTCCTTCCTCACTGATGGAAACAATCTGAAAGAATGCTAGGTTGGGTTTGATTGGGTTTGATTGAAACCATAAAATACATTTCATTTAATTTATTCAGAAGATAAGAGTAGTGGCGATTTTGGGCTATACCCTCTGCAGGTAAAATGTTTGACAATACATTAACAAGGGGTTCGTGGCGATTTTAGGATGTAGCCTTTAACACTTGTTTTTTGATTTTTGGATGTTTATTTTATTGCTATGTGACCTTTATTAGTAGTAGTAACAAGATTTATTTAGCAAAAAAATGCTACAACTTTACATTTTTAGTATAATTTAACAACTTAAAGTTAACATTAACTTTTTAAATTATTTAGAAAAAAATTATATTGTTTCACATTGTTCATTAAACAAATATATTTCTAATGATTTTTTAAATTTATGTAGAGAATTTTGAGATTTAATATTTATATTTAAACTGTTATATTCACTTAACCCTTTATAAAACACCGATTTGCATGTTTTGTCACTTTTCCTAAACAAAAATTTTCGTTGATACGTGTAGAATAATTATGATTTTCGTAATTTTACGTGTTACAAAACTATGTAAATCAGATGGCAATAAATCATGTTTAATTTTATAAATAAAAACACATATAAGAAAAAATATTAAATTTTTAACATTTAGCCGTTTTAGTTTATTTAACATGTAACTTATTTTGGTATCTTTATCCATATTTAAAATTATTCGCATTACCTTATTTTGGAATACGTGAGGTCTGTCAAATATTCAGTATAAAAAATTTGGCAAAATTATAGTATTGTATAATGTTTTTTTTAGAACATAAACTTAAATTTAATTATGTATTTAGGTTTTTTATTTATTTCGTTAGTGGATATTTTAAAACTATATATTAAGGGGCGGAAAAAATATCTTGCACGCAGGCGCGTAATCCCCTAGGAA
Organism: Philopedon plagiatum; assembly: GCA_963971165.1. Lineage (NCBI taxonomy): Eukaryota > Metazoa > Arthropoda > Insecta > Coleoptera > Curculionidae > Philopedon > Philopedon plagiatum. The sequence goes on from OZ020190.1 coordinate 48,116,206, forward strand.
CGGGCCTGATTGCCAATTTCTCTAACAATGTGAACTAATGTGACATTTTCGGAGTTATTTAGGTCAGATAAACTAATTTTGTGTGATGGATGTTAACGGAGGGGGGGGGGGGGTAAAGAGACGGGTGGAAATTTCTTCAAAAATGTTACCTAGTAAGTCATTTGTGGGGATATTGAGGTCGGAAAATCATATATAACATCGCAATTCCAAATTCAAAGAGGGGGAGATAAGACGAAGGAAGGGAGGGGGGAAGAACAGGTGCACTAAAAAGGAAAAAAATCATAAAAATAAACAAAATTAAGTTAACCATTAACCGCAGTAATAAATACGTAACAAAATGTTTTAATATTTTTCAGTGCTTTTCCTTTTGTGAAGTTGGTTCATTTAAAAAAAAGAAATGTCTTTAGGAGAAATAATTCATAAATAAAATCTGACGAAACCTAATATTAATTTCATTTTATTTACCTTTTCTATCAGTTACCTGAGTCCGACCGATATTAAAATCCGGTATTTAGATATAACTAACCTAACCTAACATAACTAATGTTTCATGTATTCATAATCAAGATATCAAAACTACACTATTATCACCTATGATACGCGGAGTCGCGGGCGAAAGCTAGTTTTATATACAGCCTGTTCAAAATGAAGTCGGCACTAATGCTAACTTTCTTATTATAAGACCTACGAATTCGACTAAATTAGGAAAGTAGTGTATTTTTTTACGATGATTATTATGTTGATGTCAAAAAAACAATTGAATATAACGTGATTATTTTTTAAACAGAATGCCCTATATCTGCTATAACCGTTTGATCGAGAGTGAAATTCTAAACAAAATTTATATTTTACTACATATCGCTAAAATCAATAATAACGGAAATATTTACATTTAAATGTAATTTTCAATTTATTATCGCAGGCGGCTTAACTTTGGTGGTCGAGCCACTGCGTTCGATCACCGAAGTTAAGCGACGCTCGGCACGGTTATTACTTGGACGGGTGACCGCCTGGGAATGCCGTGTCCAGGGCCGGATTGGCAGATTTTTTTTTACCGAGCTGAGGTCAGACCGGCCCCTTGTCGGAGCGGCCTCCTTGGGACTCTTGGGAGGCAAATACGATACAAAAATTTAACATTTAAATTTAAAATTAAAAGAGTAAATATTTTGTTAACCATAATATAATAAATATATTCATATGATTTACAAACAAAATAGTGAAAATAGGTATACAAAACAGTAAACAACAAAATAGATATACAAACAATACAACCCAAAAATAAAAGAATACTCTGTTAGCCTTAAACAACAAAAATAAAATGTGATTGTGAAAAAAAAATCATAGTTAATAAGAAGCTTTCTCATTGTGCCACTTTTTTCGGCTATAAAATCACATCTTGCGCTTGAGCTTTATTTAAAAAACACAATTTTGACGCACAACGAATTGTCAAATGCGGAACAATGTTCTACGTTCTACCTACAGTTCCGACTTGTAAATTTATATCCTAAAATCAAACATAAAATTTCTTTTTTTTTTTTTTTCAAAAATCCCTTTAACAAATATTTAGGGTTTTGAGTGATGAGGGTAATTTAAGGCCGGTGCGGGTATTTTCAACACTCGCAGTGGGGAAAGCTGGATGATTGCATTGGCGGCACTGGAAGCGATTGCGTCGCACAGTGTAACGTTTTTGATAGTTCGTGGGAAACAGCGACTATTGAATTTTAATTTGTTTTGTCTCTAGATTATTCGTAAAATGTATCACCGTAAAGTACTTCCTTTTTAAGCAGAAATTTGACTTTTCTGATAGCAATAAAAATAATGCGAAAATAAGTCCAACTTAAAAAAATTCATAATGTGTTCTATAAAAAATGTGAAAGCAATTTTTGTTGTAGCTATAGTTTGCTAACTACTCTTGATATTTTCAAATTTTCGTGGAAATATTTGTAAAGTATACTTACATACGGAATTTTGAAGAACCGTAGTCCTAGTCGAAGAAAAAAAAAGTTTAGTGTGATTTAAAAAAAATGCCTAAATATGCCTAAGTTGTCGCATACATTAGAGTAGAGGATTACACAACTCTTATACATTAGAAATATCCAAAAATCTCATCCGACTTTGTCCGATTATTGTAAAAAAATATTTTTCTTTAGTAATGTCGCATATGCAGGAATCACAGTTGCTTTTTAATGCCGCTATTAAAGATTTTACAGGTATGTTATATTAAATTTTCTAAGAAGTTACAAGTAAATTTTAACTAATTTAACGTTTACTAAGAAAAGTTGCTGGAATAAAATTAAATAAAATATTCATGAATCTAAGTACCTACCTACATAGTTTTAAAAATACGTTATTACACCCAGTTTCAAATTGTTATTTTACTAAACATTATATTATTCTAAGAAGTAGGTAATAAGTTAACTCATTAAGTATACTTTTTCCAGACCTAATAGAATCTCATAAATAGAAATTCTTAGGATTTAAGTGGTATAAAAAGCTAGACAGAGGCCTGCCGCTAATACCAGGATTACTCGCTATCACACAGCAAATCACTCACATTTCATGCAAATTTCTTAGTGATACATTCCCTAGACAATTCAAACAGCACCTGCATGTCTGCCTGCCGCGACGATGCGTTTTGTCTCTTTTCCACTAAGGGTAATATTATATTATCGCATGTAATGGGCGGAGTCATTTCCAGTTAAATGAGACACCACGTCTAAACAGATGCTTTTTTAAAATATGATTTATTTAAAACAGTTAAGTTTTAAGTTTTTACCAGTGAAGTGCGTATTATAAGTGTTTTTGTTTTTAGATACGTGGTTTATGTAAGTACATTTTTATTATAATAATGGCTTTTTGGCGACCTTTTGAGGTAGATGAAAGCGAATTACTACATGTTGAATTACCTTCGGTGCCGACCGCGGCATCACCAGTCGAAAAATGTCCGGCGTTTAATAAAGATTTACATGTTCAAAGTCAACCAATAATTCTAATTATTACGGCTATTTCGGTGATGTAAAATACCTGGGAATCCTTCATGTTCCCTAGTGGGCTGTCGATCATCCAGGATACCGGTCAAGTGTGCAGCTAGCCTCGACTCTGTAAATGTCGAGAGAAAGACAGAAAAAAGAAAAAACAAAGAAACAGAAATAGATAAATTCTCGGTCGCGTTTCAGGCTAGGCTACGCACCCAAAACGCTCGTAAAGCCGTAACAAAAAAATAAATATTGCAGTTAAAGGACCTATACAGACCTTGCCAAATACAATTCAACTTGTAATTGGAATAGATTAACTTCGTCGTACAACTCAGCAGTTTGGCCGAGCGGCTGGTCCTTGCTACGCGCATCTTGGGAGCGGACGACCATCGTCGTCCCGCCTTAGCAACGACACTTACGTCCAGCGGTGCTGCGGTTGTTGTCTACAGGAAATCTAAACTCCGTCAAAAAATACAACGTTGAAATGGAAGGTTGTGAGTGGGATTCACGAAAAGTTCGTGGCAGTTAAGGACTAAGCAACTGGCCTTAATCAGATATTAGTTATAATAACTCAACGTGCTCAGTGAGGAGCGTCACTCCGCTAAGTAAATTTTGAAAAAAGAAGTATTAGGTAAGATGTCCGTTGTTTATAGAATTCGCGTCTTGGGACGGGACGCACTTGATCCCTCCGACACTAGTAAAGGAACAGGCCGAATGGCTTTACCTTGCTAGCTGTAACACGTAAGGCGATTCAACCTGGATACATGTCTTGGGGAAGATGGTTTGAAGGAGGAAAATTATTCCAAAATGCTGCTGAGAAATGGACAACTTTAATTGGACAATTAAGCGAATTGGGCCGAGCGGCGGGTTTTTTGCTATGAGTGCCTGGCAGGACAATCCATGAATAGAGTCTATATACAGGAAAGAGGACGAAAGTCTTCCGCCTTAGTAATTAAATTCAGTGTGGCAGTCTCCGGGGCTGTCGTTACGATTGAGTGAAACGCATGAAAGAACTCGGCGTCTCGAAATTAGACGCAGGCTTTTGTACTCAGATGTAGGAAGTCAATACTTGGTACTTGTTGATTTGGGATAAATCAACGTTCTTGGTCAAGGGAGTCTTGCACCGACTAGAGGGACCAGAACGGTATTCACGAAATGGTAAAAATGGTTTCTTAGACAGGTAGTGGTCTAAGTTATAATTCCAGGAAAAAACTTAGGAAAAATAATTATAGTCAAGAGGCGTGGCCCTGGCTAATAACGACAAGAAAGTGACATGCATAACGCATCCGAGCCATTATGTGTGTCCTTGGTTCTGAGTTGAATAGCTGATCTCGATCATGACAAACCGCGCGTTGTAAAGGTACGTCCATACGTGCGCGCCTGGGGAGCGGATGACGGTGTAAATATAATATAGTTACACTTACTAGAAAACGATCATAAAAATAACAAATTATTTATGCCATTAATTTAAAGTCTTAATTATCGGTCGACGGTACGCCCATGAATACAATTATTTCTATGGTTAAACATCGTTTTTGCAGATTCAGTTAGGTTTTGATATACTTATAAATAATATTTTGTTAAAACGTTAAAACTTTTTATTATATCCCATCATAAATCGGTTAGAATATTTTGGGACGCCTATGGCTAGACCTTATCGGCACTGTTGCGCCAAAGGTGTCGGCTGCGTTATTTTTTTTTGCGGTTTCACTTACTATTGGAAACACTATACGCTTTGTAATTTTATTTTCAATTTATTGATTCATGTTCTTAAAATCTTCACACATTTTTTGCATTCGTCAAAGGGCTTGCAAATGTTTAAAATAATTATAAAAATATTACAATAAAAAATGCTTAAATCACAAAAGAGAACTTACATACGACATATATTCTGACTTTCACAATAATTTATTTTTATTTTTTATTCACGGGACACAGTGGGGTTACTTAATTAAGGATGCCACTAAGGTTGAAAACAAAGTGATAAAAGGGCAAAGAAAAAAGAAAATACAAAAGGATTTTCGAAATGAGCTTGGGATACTAACGGACGTTGTAAAACAGAGTGAGGGCACTACAAATGACGGCAATACTGTTGGAACTTTTTTCCGACATTACGAAAAATCAGCAGCAATCACTGGATTCAACAGAAATTTAATTAACAAATTTGCTGTAATTATTTAAGCGCTTTCTTGGATAAGACAGATAAGTACTGCAAAACTGAAAACTGTATGTGCCACTATATTGTTGGAGCTATATGCCATCCAGTATTCACATGTTATTAATACATGGGGCAGGAATTTGCGAAAATATTGCTTCTATTCCTATTGGACATTTACCTAAAGAGGCATCAGAAGCTAGAAATAAAGAGTTTCGTAAATTCCGAGAACATTACGCGCGAAAGCGATGACGGACTGAGAATATTGAGGACATACTGCACAACTTGTTAATTTCTTCAAATCGCCTTATTTCCTTTATTATGCCGAAATATGCGGCAAAAAAAATTATCTTTTTAAAGAAAATAACGTCGAGGAAGGCAATTCTAATACATTAGTCTCCAGCTCAGATTGTGAAAATTAGGTTAATTAAAGTTTGTTTTTTATAATTAGTATTTAAGTCTATTAATCCGAAAACAGTACTTTTATTTATTTTGTCGTAAAATAATTATATTTTTTGAGCGACCGGTACTAGTAAGGTACTACGTGGGTCTAAATTTAGTACAGTAATAACGTACTCCAATGTATGTTTTTATATGCCACAATTTTTGCAAAACAGCGAAGTAAAGTACCAATGTCCACGAATTTTCGATTTTGTTACACTGTGCATCGGTCTAGAGTCTAAATAATAATCACCTATCGGGGATTTAGTTTTTTCCGGCGCAGTGTTGCCAACTCGTGGGGAATTTCCCGATTTCTGGGATTTCTTTAACAAAACTGGGAAGAATTTTTGTATTAACAGTTGCAACAAATTCTGAGTTTTTGTTTGTAATTTACAAATTGTAAATCAAACAATTTGAATACGTTTGCTTTGCACATTCCTACCGAATAATATCAAAATATAAATTTGACACATACGCACATAGCGGATGGCCCCAAAAAAGTTTTTAATTTAATTTTATTTCACACGTGAGTTAGATGGTATTGAAAAATATAATATTTAATATAAAAAAATAAATAAGTAAAAATTAATATATAAATAATAATTTACATCATTTTCAAGGTTTTTTCTTTTTATGTTTGGGGTTGGGAAATCTTATGATTCGAAGCTTCGAAGTGGGATAAAGTCTAAGTGCCCAGGCCTTCGGCCTCACCGGCCTTTTTGGGCCGGCGGCCCACCGAGATTTTCTCGGTCGCTCGCCTGTCCCAATCCGGGCCTGGCCGTGTCTCGCACTAAACAAGGAAGGTAGTATCTAGAGCAGGATTTCCAAACCAGTGGGGCGCGCCTCCCTAGGGGGGCGTAGAGAGATGGCGAGGGGGGCGCGGAATGTTTTGCATTTTCGAAAAAAAAGTCTATTAAACGCATAGATTAATATAATAACATTCATTGATACACTCGGTCTCTGTTCCACAACGCGAAGTCGTTGGTCGTTGCTACTGGACAAGTTTCGACAAGTACCTAATAATCATAATTCAACAGGCGGAGCGCTCCTCCCGCGCTTCCCGCTCGGTCCCGCCTAATTATTTACATAACATCCATCAGTCAGTCATGCTAGTGTTAATCCAAAAGTTGCCTCTCTTGCTTTGCGAACACTTGTTCCGTTTTTCTCGACATATTTGTGTGAGATAGGTTTTTCAGCTCTGGCTTTAGTCAAAACTAATCAGCGAAATCGTCTTGCCGTCGATAGCGACCTGACAATAGCTCTGGTCAAAACTGAACATAGAATCGACCAGCTGGTACAGAACATGCAAGCTGAAGTATCTCACTAGTAACACTAATACTATAATAAAATAAATCATTTGTTTGACAATACTAGTAATAAAAAAGTTTATTATTCGTTTCGTTAAATTATATTAATGTTTACTTTGTATAACTGTTTACTTTGTATAAATTAAAAGTTATAATTGACAAGTAAATGTTGTTAAAATAATATGCATTTGTTTTTTGTGACGAAAAAAAATTAAAGGGGGCACGAAAATATTATTTATAATCCTGGGGGGCCCGACGCAAAAAAGGTTGGGAAACCCTGATCTAGAGGATTCTTCCTCGTCCGAGGCGGCCCCACCCCACACATCTGCTAAAGGGCTGGTGAAATCCAAACGGATGTTTCTAGTTCTGGATGTATGAGACGGATACCCCCAGTACACCCACGGTACCTAGAGTAGGTACTTAGGTTAAGACCTTCGAGGGCTGTCCGAAGATAAAAAAAAGCGGGCGCGGAGCGTGTACCGTATTAAACGTCCTTCCTCGACAACTAATCCACAGGCGACCATCACAAAAATAAAGTTAATACATGTTAGCAGTGATTAATGATTTAAGATGGTGCGCCGCCGCACAATACCTACGTTGCTGCCAATCTACTTACTGAACTGTTTGGACACCGTTGGTAAGCTACACGCGGGCCAATTTTATGGCTTATCCGCGTTCACCAGACATTATTCCTTTCGATTCTTATTTTTGGGGGTTTTTAAAAAACGACATTTATAAAAAAAAAACAGTACAATAATGTTGATGAACTACAAGAATCTATTATTAATATTATCAGTAACATCGATGGGCGAACCGATTTAAAGGCTACAAGGAAAGTTTTGAAATGTACTCGGAAATGTGCAGAAGTAGAAGAGGAGGTGTTTGAACACTTGATTAGAGTTTATAATATACTTATACTTGTTAATTGCAACTAAAATCCCAATTACTTGTCTTGGAACTTACAACAGGAAATGGATATCATTTTTATTACTAATTTTTACACTTCGTTATTATAAATCGCATAATAGGGAATATGCATATAACCCAAATAAATCTGAAATATCTTCTTTTATATTCTCTACATAAATTAAATGTTCATGGCGGTTGCTGTTATCCATTTATTTTGGTCTTTATTAACAAAAAAAAAGGATTTAAAACTGCAAACTTTCGCGCGAATTTCGAAACTTGTAAAACGTGATCCCATTGGCTGTGTCGTCAAATATGACTCATCATGAGTACCTACATGGCGAATTCCAGTGTTGTAGAGTCATCAAAAAATCAATAAAAATGGTATTTCATCCGTAACTCATCCAATGAAATATCCTTGCACTTAAAGTAGAAGGTTCCTAAAATCTTATTTATGTATACTTCAAATCGAAATCGGTCCAGGATCCTTCCAATTTTCCAAAAAAATTGGCATTTCTGCGAAATTTTGACATATTTATCATCTTAATAATTTCGAGTAAATAAACTGCAATTCTTATTTTCATGGCAATCTTCGAAAATTCAAAAATTTTCAAATTTTAGATGTCCCCGGTGCAAATAAACCTATTTATTTATAACTTTTCCGAAAAAATAGGCGATTTAAATTAGTGGGAGGTATTCTTAGATAGTTAACGGATAAAATAAACCCAAAAAGAATCACTAAATAGGGTAAATAGTGTGGAATAATGTCGGTTAAAAATAGGATTTATCGGAAAAAATCAAGAAAATCCTATTTTTACCCCTTAAATACGTTCCTGGATGACCCATTCGGTATTCATTTTACAGTGTGATTATCCCTTTATAAGATGGTGTTGAAAAATTCGGGAAAAATAGATAGGAAAAAATACGGAGTGATTCAAATGTACCGATGTCGAGGGCAAAAAAAGTACAAAAAATCTAAATTTAATCGGCGATTGCGCCCTTCCTATAGAGAATGAAGAAACTAAAAAATATGGATAACAAATACTTTGACGAGCTCTTTTCGATGACGTATTGGTATTTTAATTTGAACCATTTTGATCCCACAAAAAATTAGAAACCGTGAAATATTTGGGTCAAAAATCTAAATTTCCAGTTTTTTCCAAATATTTCCATTTTCCATTGATTTTAGGTTTAGGTAAGTGTATTGGAAAAAAAGTATTTGAGATTTTAAAGTTTCACTTATGAATTCGTTTTTCGATCTGACGTTTTGTTTTCGAGTTATATGTAACCTTATCTACACAGAAGCGACAGCTTTGTCGGATCCTTTGATGTTTGTTGTACCCAATTTTCGTGACCTTCAAGTAGCTTAGCTCGACCCTTCACCCATTGGTACACTGTAAGAAAATAGCAGCACGCGTACAAAACTGTGATAAAATCTGGATTACACTGAGAAAACGACTTGTGATTTAAGAATAAATCTCGTACATTTTTTATTTAAATGAAATAAGGGTATTGTGGGATTGTATATAAATGTAGAGTTATTTTAGGTAGCGACATATTTTGGGCGATTATAACAATCAATTGAAATAATTTACTGTTTAGGTAAGTACATTATCATTTTCGTTATGCACTTGGGCTGTAATTGAAAAAAAAATGTTAATAACATGATTGTTATTGAAATGACCTAAAGTCAGTACTAACCATCTGATCTCGGAGGCCTGTATAATTATTGAACAAACTAAGGTCTATGGTAACATGTAAATATTTTTGCACCTATTTACAGTGTGTGCACTTGATACTTTGGTGAAAGCGCTACTTATTACGGCCCCATGTCAATCTAATCCACTGATATCTTAGCGATCCTTTGGCGAAAGCGCTTTTTCTTTCGCCAACCCTTTTAAAATACTCCCCTCTACCCTAATCCACTAGTATTTTTAGTGCCCCTTTGACGAAAGCGCAAATATGCCTTTTGAACACTCACCCTTCTAATACACTGATATCTTAGCAATCCTTTGGCGAAAGCGCTTTTTTCTTTCGCCATCCCTTTTAAAATACTCCCCTCTACCCTAATCCACTAGTATTTTTAGGACCCCGTTGGAGAAAGCGCTACTTACTTACGGCCCCATGTCAATCTAATCCACTAATATCTTAGCGATCCTTTGGCGAAAGCCCTTCAGGACAAAAGTAAGTTTATGTTCACTGTTCGTATAAAGTACACAACAAAACAACATTGATGAAGTGACAAGGTTATTTGGGCGCAGTGAACTCGATACTACGTACCTGGAACGGACTCGTCAATCGACAAAAGTGAGGCAAACAGAAATTTAGGCAACCCGCCCTTGTGACGGATACCTGTCTCTTTTTATCTTGTAGCGTTTAATGGGGAGAGTACGAGATATTGTTTAACTTTTACAAATTTCTATTTTATTTTAAATCAATATTAAGAAATTGGCATGTAATATGGTAGAATAACTATTTATCTATAATTTTATGTAAACTGATTTTGAAATATATTGCAAACTGATTTTATTTTTGAGTTTAAAAATAACCTTCAAGTTTAAATACAACGCGAAGGCAAGAAATAGGTAATTGTTATATTGTTAATGTCAAATTTTTTGTCGTCTTAATAAAACAAATATTCTCTAAAAGTGTATACCTATTATTTAAAGTGAATTTCGACAAAAAATTGTTTTTCTTAAATCAGTAATAAAATGAATGTGGAAAATATGAAAATAGGAAAAGAACAGAAATAGAAATTCTTTTAAGCAACATATCTTTATTTTTATTAACAACATTTATTTAGGTAGGTAGTGACAAATTACTTTTAATAAAATAAATGGAGAAATAATATAAACTAAAGCTTAGATAAAAATTGACGACTACTTATATTAAACAACGTACATATTTTATATCCTACAAGATGAACTTAAATCTAACAGTTTTTAAATAAAACAAGTTTCGTCATTTTTTGTCTTACCGTCGCTGCGTTTCCATGTAACTGTTTAGAGTGGTGATGCTACTATTCATCAGTACTTATTAAAGTGAAACTAAACAATAAAAATACTTTAATAAATCTATACTTTACTTTAGTGCATAGAAGAAAAATGTACTATGTATTTAAAATAAAACTTACCTATGAAAGGGAATCTTTCTTTTATCTTGCTCATTTTTACAGCCATAAGCTACGCTATAAATTACCATTTAATTGTGACAACAAAAGCGGTAAACAACCACAAAAAACAGAAACAACACAGAACAGTTTTTAACAGAACACAATTTTGGTCTCTAAACAATACTTCGTCTACACCAATTCAGTCAAGAATAAGCCGGCAAAGAAAATAAAAGGGTTGCTTGGGTAACTCAGTAAGGTATATTTTTCCTAATTACCTTCGTTTTTCACTCAAAGGCAAGCCCAAATCACCAAAATTTGTACTTGAAGATAATTTATGCAAGAATACGCCATTTATTCAAACGAGTCAAGTTACCGTAACATTAGGCTATCTCTGTCTGTTGCCCCTGACACAGTTTGGCAAGCCGTCGACAACAGTCGGGTCCGTTCCAGGTAGTATTGAGTTCACTGTTTGGGCGCTCTCTTTCCTTGTCTAAGGGGCGGTGACGACCCATCCGGGCGCGCCGGCGCACTCAAAATCAGACCCGGGAAAATGGCTCAGTGTCGGTTCTGTGTAGATAAGGTATTCTGGGTTATTAGGTACTAAAAAGTGGTCTGGAAATGACATTTTTCGACCTAAAAAAATTCAAAAGAATTACTTGTCATTTTCTGATCCTCGCCAGTTTCAGTGGGGTTCTGAAGCTCCGGGTCCCCTACAACCTCCGAAAATTTACATCGATTTAATTCACATTTGCGACCTGTACCCGATTTCAACGGAAATCGCGGAAATTTCGACTTTGACGTTTAATAGCTCCGAAACGAACCATCCTGTATAACTGAATTTTTTACCGAAGCTAGTTGAACTATTCCTCTATCAACCCAAAAAATTCGATTTCTCTCCCTCTGACTGTTTCCGAGAAAATCAAACCTGTTCGACTTTAGGTTAATCTTTACGTTAACATGTAGATTCTCGCTGATCTCCTGACGTCACTTTTCACTAAAGACAAATGGCTGCTTTTTAAATTGTAATAAATTATACCTAAAAGTAATCATTTTTTTGTAGCTAAATTATCCTAGTAATTTTCTTCAAAATATTTTTTTTGGGTTTGTAATGACTTCCTTAAACGATTTATGGAATAAAAAAAATATGTGCATATTCCTTATTATTAATCACAACTACCTGTATTAATTTTGTGTTTGTGATGGCCGCCTACGGATAAGTTATCGAGGAAGAACGTTTAATACGGTACACGGCCGCCTGCGACGATAAATGGAAAATTACATTTAATATCTCCGTAATTATTAATTTTAGCGATAAGTAGTAATAGACAAATTTTGTTTAGAATGTTGCTCTCTAGTAAACCGTTACAGCAGATATAGGGCATTCCTTTTAAAAAACACATTTTGTTAATATCACGTGATTCTGATGTTCAACTGTTTTTTTGACTTCAGCATAATAATCAGCGTGAAAAATACACTACTATGCTAATTTAATCGAATTGGTAGCACATATATTAAGAAGGTTAGCAATAGTGCCGACTTCATTTTGAACAGGCTGTATTTAGATATGGGCTTAGCCATGCTTTTATTCATTACAGAATTTTTTTAGCTTCATTTCCTCCACCATTACGCCGCCACTTATTTGGTTTCAAACCACTAAGTGACAATCAACGACTACGAACTAAGTTTCTATGGGACAATTATTGGGAAATCTGGTATTAACAGAAGAAATGTATAAACAGAAACTGAACTAAGATTCACTAATCACACAGTCCAATTATATTAATCCTTGATCTATAGTTGCTTTCACGTTAACACAACTAATTTAGTGCTTTTAATTTATTTTATGAACTATTTTTTATTTTTTTATTTTAGAATTCTAGAGTTGTCACTGTCTTAGCCTCGGCCCCTGGCGTAGATTGTCTTCCACTGGAAAAAATGTGGGAACCAAATTCGGTAATTATGAAGGAAGTCATGATGGAAATCGCACGAAATAGTCCTAAGGTAAATTGCACCAAAGACACTTAGATATGTTGTGATCTTTTGCAATCACTTTTATTTTAAGAACCGGGTATTAGCTGTTTCAAAAGTTTTTCAACATCTTTCCAGTAAAAACAATAAAATTATGAAAAACTTGCTTCCATTTTAAAAAGTAAACCTAGTTTAATAAAAAGGTACCCTTTATTTCTAAACAGTCAGCTGCATAATCTTCTGCCACTAGAAAAAGATAAAATACGAGCAAAAACGATTTTTTACTTAATCACATATTTTTCTAAATACGTTTGATAACAGGGGTGGATTTAGAATTTCGTCTAATGGCGGAGGGGCAACGTCACCTCGAGCTATACAGAAGCATGGACCAAAAAAAAACTGGCAAATTTGCGTGCGACATTATTTTTTATTGTTTAGGATTCTAAGAAATGTACACTATTTCATAATGGACCAAATATATAAACCTGTTCTTGCGAAAACAGAACGGCTTGACAGCTTACCAGTAATCTAGCGATTTTTTTATTGATAACTTCTGTCCATTTAGACTGATATATGAAAGTTTTTCGGTTATATATTATTTGAAAGCACTTTTTTTCAAAAATACATTTTTTGGAAAACAATTTTTTTTTGATAATACGAATTCGAATTCGAAAACTAGGGATGTTTTCAGTATCTGTTTTTTAGGAAACCAACTTTTCGAATTTTTTTCAACCACTTTTCGAAACCACATTTTTTTATGTAACCATGGTTTTGGAAAGTAAATTTTTTAAACCTTGTTCCGAAGAGACTTCGAATATTCATATTAAAAGAACAACACTTTTTTGAAAGTAATTCACAATATACTACAGAGTAACAAAGCAGACGCAAGGTAACGGAAACCTGACCGAACACAATAACGGTTCGTTTAGGTTAGTTCAGTATATTTTTGTCATTTTCTCGTTAACATTTTCTAAGACAGTAGAGTTCATAATTTAAATTTAGAAAAACTATGTTTTCTAAAAAATCTATTTTCGGAAAATGCATTTTCAAAAGATTCTTTAAAAAATTATAATTTCGAAAAAAATTTGTAGCTCCATTTCCGAAAAAGCATCTTTCGAAGAAGCTCTTTTTCGAAAAAATGTACCTAATTTAACATCAAAAAAGATGTTTGTTAAAAAACAGTGGGCCAACTTAGCTTACACGAGACAGGGCAAATTGTTTGATTAAATGAAAGTGTAATATTGTAGCATTTTTTTAGCCTTCTGTCCCTTGGGGGGACATACGAGTACTTATGAAAGTAGGTACAATTTTTGCTAAAATCAATTTTTAGATTTTTTAAAGCACTTTGGAAAAATTTATTTTTTCAGAAGACATATTTTTCGAAATTAAATTTTTTCGGATTTTAATTTCATTCAGACAACGACTTTTTGAAAAAGTAATTTACGAGCGAGTAACTTACCAAACCTACGGAAACCTGATCAAACCCAAAAAGAAGATTCGTCTAGGTTTGCTCAGGACCCTTTTTCGTCTTTTCTTTCATTAACATTTCCCAAGCTCCTAGACTTCATAATTTAATTTTCTAAATACTATTTTCGAAAACATGTATTTTCGGAAAATGTACCTATTTTTTTAAATTATTTTTTGAAGACATTTTTGACAAAAATATACTTTCGGAATACGTCTTTTCAAGAAAAGATTTTCAAAATTTTTCATTAATTCGTTTTCAAAGAAGCAGCTTTGAAAAAGTTGTCAGGACATTTTTGAAAACATGTGCGTTCGAAATATGTATTTTCGAGAAATTTCGTTAATCCGTTTTCGAAGAAGCTGTTTTTCAAACAAATATATTTCAGAAGAGATGTTTTTTGAAGACTATTTGGTTATTATTGTTTCCTTTACAAGTCAAAATGATCTGGCGCAAATTTTAATAAGATCGCAGTGAGATTTGTAAGGAATGTTTTCAGAAACAATCTAAGAGCATGTAAATCAAAAATGTCAACATATTAGTATTGGTCTGTTATTCATATGTTAGTGATATAATTTATTTCAAATACCGTATATAGACGGCAAATGTATGTTTTTATTTATAATATTTTGTAGAATATGTTTATGTTACAATAATTATTTTTGTAAAATTCGATATTGAAATCCTTTTTGTACAAGGCTTTGTATGTGTGCCACACTTACACACCATCCTTGTTTAGATTAAGCAGAAAAATCGTTCGTTTAATTCCAGCCGTACTCATGTGGCAAGCTGCGGCGCCGGTGTCCTTACTGTAACCTTGGACACCTTCCACATTCTTTCTGGGACCTGGATGAAGGAAAATTTTAAAATTCTTAAATTTTGTCCATCATCGATGTAAATAAACCTAATTAATTATAAGTGAAACGAAAAAATAAGCGATTTAAATCATTGGGAGGTATTCTTAGATATTTAGCGCATATAATGAAGGCAAAAAGAACCACTTAATTAGAAAATTAGTATTTAATAATGCCGGTTGAAAGTAGAATTTGTTAGAAAAAATCAAAAAAAAAAGTTTTACCCCCTAAATACGATCCTGGATTACCCATTCGGGATTAAAATCCCTCTATAATATGGCGTTGAAAAATTTGGAAAAAGTAGATAGGAAGAAATACGGAGAGATTCAAATGTACCGATGTCGAGAGCAAAAAATAGAAATTTAATCGTCGATTGCTCCCTTCCTATCAATAACGAAAAACTAAAAAATATGAATTCTACGTATTTTGACGAGCGCTTTCCGATCGGGTATTTGGTATTTTGATTTGGATCCATTTTGATCCCCAAAAAAATTAAAAACCATTAAAGATTAGGGTCCAAAATTTAAATTTCCAGTTTTTCGCAAATAAATCCATTTTCCAGCCGTTTTAGGTATAGGTAAATGTATCGCAAAAAGAAAGTATTTAAGTTTTTAAAGATTTTCGTTTGAATGCGTTTTTTTGTCCTACGTTTGGTTTTCGAGTTATTAAGTATCAAAGACGGGTCTGCAAACGGCAATTCTCGACCTACAAAAATTAAAAAGGATTACTTCCCATTTTCCGATACTCACCAATTTCAATAGTGTTCGGAAGCCCCCGGTGCTCTGCAACCTCCGAAAATTTAAATCGATTGAATTCTCGTTTGCGACCTGTAGTCGATATCATACTAAATCGCGGAAATTTCGACTTTGACGTTTAATAACTTCGAAATGCGACACCCTGTAAAACAAATTTTTTTTGCTGAAGCCAGTCGTACTGTCCCTCTATTATCCCAAAAAATTCGATTGCTCCCCCTCTGACCGTTTTCGAGAAAAAAAATTGAAAAGGTTAAAATGTCGAAACGGACAACATACATACATTTTAGTCTCCAAGGGCTCGGTATAAAGTCCGCCGGTAGGCGGTCTTAATAACGCGAAAACGAAATATCAGACAGAAAAACGGATTCACACGTAAATCTTTAAAATCTCAAATACTTTATTTTTGTAATACATTTACCTATACCCAAAACGGCTGGAAAATAGATTTGTTTGGGAAAAACTGAAAATTAGATTTTTAACCCAAATTTTTCACGGTTTTTAATTTCTTTCGGGGTCAAAATGGATCTAAATCAAAAACTCAATATCCTGGTCGGAAAGAGCTCGTCGGAATACGTAATCTCCATATTTTTTAGATTCTTCGTTCTTTATAGGAAGGGAGCAATCGACGATTAAATTTCCATTTTTTGACTCATTTTGTACTCGATATCGGTACATTGAATCACTCTGTATTTTTTCCTATTTAATTTTTCCCAATTTTTCAACGCCATTTTATAGAGGGATAATCAGACATTAAAATGAATCTCGAGTAGGTCATCCAGGAGGGTATTTAGGGTAAAAACTAAATTTTTTTATTTTCTCTAACTATTCCTACTTTTAACCGGCATTATTATATAAGTACTAATTTTCTAATTAAGTGGTTCTTTCTACGTTTATTATATGCGCTAAACATCTAAGAATACCTCCCAATGATTCAAATCGTTTATTTTTTCGCTTCACTTATAAATAATTAATTAGGTTTATTTGCATCAGGGACAGGCAAAATTTGAAAATTCAAGTTTACAAGCAATGAAAAGTTTACGGAATGTTTAGCTGTATTGGTTTTTGGTTCTTCGTTGATGTTGTACCTACAGATATGAATTAATAAATATCTTTGAAAGTGGTATCCAGCGATCAGCGAGGTAAACCTACGTTCGGCCTGGTTGTTTTGGGATGGGTGACCGCCTGGGCTGGGAATCCTGGGATCATTCCCATGGGCGAATGTATTTATTATTATTAAATAATTTTAATTTTATTTTAAGGACAGTGTTTGATTGGGAGTGTTTCAAAATAACAGAAACGATTGTAAAATACGTTTTATGCCGTTCGGTAGTATATGGGGTGTATCACAATAATGGGACTGATTCGGTTTTTGCTCAGGTTTATTATTAATTGAATTGAAGAGTTGAAATATGATACTTGAGTAGAATTCGGTCAATCATTAGAAAATATGGTTGGAAATTTCGATTCTGAAGTGTGGTTGATTGTATATATGTATACAGGGTCTCCGAAAAGTCTTTGTATGGGCAAATATCTTTGCTATTTGTACGAAGATAAACTTAACTGAGTCGAATTTTAAGCAAATCGTCTATATATTTGTGTATCTATGTGTTGGCGATTGTATGTATTCAGGGTAAGCGAAAAGTCTTAGTATAGGCAAATATCTTGGCTATTAGTACGAAGATAAATTTAATTGTGTCGGATTTCAAGCAAAAAGTATATTTTTGTATTTCTGTGTTCGTATTTGTATGTATGTATACAGGGTGTCCGAAAAGTCTTAGTATGGGCAAATATCTTTGCTGTTAGTACGAAGATAAACTTAATTGAGGCGGATTTTAAGCAAGTCGTATATATTTGTATTTACATGTGTGCATATTTGTATGTATGTATACAGGGTGCCCGACCAGTCTTAGCACGGGCAAATACTTAGTACCTAGATAAACTTAAATAAAGTCGAATTTCCAGTGGCGGCTCCTGAAATTTAAGATGTGTCGTATCTCAGTTCATACGCATGGGACCCGCACCAAATTATAGGATGTTACTATTGGGTACTCTAGAAACATTGTCGTGAAATAATATTTAAGTTAATTTTTTGGGCCTCTTCAACTGAGATCTGAGAGAGTTCTGAAGAAAATTTTTCTTCCAAACTTTTTTCATAAATTTTATCAGATTTTATCGATAGAATTCAAATTTCATTGAATTACCTCTAATATCTTGAAATTAATTAGTTTTTAAAATTTTTACCCTAAAATATTTTGTCTAAGAAATAATTTAAAATGTCATTTCTTTAAGGAAAATTAGAATATTTTCACCAAATTTGGAATTTGTCGATAAAGTTTGATATATTTTATGAAAAAATATGGTGCGTAAAATTTTCTTCAAAGCTTTCTCAGATCTCAGGTGAAGCGGCCCAAAATTTTTTTCGCAAATTTCAAAATTAAATATTTTTTCACGAAAATGATTGTAGAGTACCCAACAGTAACATTTTATAATTTGGTGTGGGTTCCATGCGTAGGAACTGAGATACGACAATCTGAAATTCCAGGAACCGCCACTGCGGATTTCAAGCAAATCGTTTATATTTGTATGTGTGGGTATTTGTATGTATGTATACAAGGTGTCCGAAAAGTCTTAGTATAGCAAACATTTGTATTAGTACCAATATAAACTTAATTAAGTCGGATTTCAAGCAAATCGTAGATATATATTTGTATTTCTCTGTATGTTTGTATATACATATTTATGTAGTGATACATATACTATTCTCGATCATCAGCCTAAAGCAGCGTGATTCCTTAATGCATCTCTAAAAACACGAAATTTTCAGTGCATAACAATGATGATATTGCCAACATTAGAACCCCCTCAAAGGGCAACTAGGCGGCCTACATTCTAGTTGTTACGTGGTTAATTTCCATAAAGAATCAATGACTTTCCGGTGTAGATACATTAAACAGACGTATAAGTCATTCAAATCAAAATTTTATTTTGTAGTTTTCTTTTAAACGCCCCGCAAGAATTAGGTGTCGAACTTTTGCTGCGCGCGGTTTTGACAAGTTTTGATATTGTTAGTAAGTCATCATCAAAAATGGTTTTCGTCTTAAAACTTATTATAAAATAAATTTAGTTCTAGTATTGAGTACGCTACGTCGCTACTTCAGTTATTTTTTTTAAGTTTGCAAAACAAACCTCAGAAATTAATGTATAGTTTATAGTACCTATATGGATAACACTTAGTTGTCCAATTCTTACACCTGTCAATTTAAGACCTTGATTGTTAAATTAGACTGGTCTTAGGGATATTATATAAACCCAAAAGTTGCTAAAGGTGGGGTGGTATATAATAGTTTTTAAATGGAAGAATATTAAAATGACTTTCAGTACTGGCAAGGTGTTACAAAAACATCGGAGATATACAATACAGCATGACATATTTTAATACTTTTTCTTTATAAATTAAGAACATAACACAAAAGTTTATTTTAAGTACAAACATTTCAGTCAGTTATATAATTGTCAGTTTAAAATTATATTTGTTAACTTAGATCCATTAATCCCCCCCGTTAACTTATTACTGATATATTTTTATAAATCACATAAATATTTGCAATATTTATGTTTCAGGCTCTTGTAGCCATAGGCACTAATCCTGTTAATAGTGTTATTCCTATGGCCAGTGAAATTCTCAAGAAAGGCAGCAGTTACAATCCCAATGGAGTTTTTGGCATAACGTCTCTGGATACAGTTAGAGCAAATACTTTTGTAGCCCAGGTACAAGGACTTGAACCGGAATGCGTAATGGTTCCTATTATTGGAGGACATTCCCCGGAAACGATTATTCCTGTTCTGTCACAAGCAAAACCATGCGCAGAGTTTACGAATGTAAGCAGGACCAAAGTTTATTATTTGGTATCGCATAGCTCTTCGTTAGAATTTTGGAATCTTTGGCGCATTAACAATATTTAAATAATTTTTTTCTACGAATGTCAATAAAAACCTGTATTGTATGTTCAATAGTAATTTCAGAACATGGTACATTGTGGTTTACACATTTTCATTGTGCTTCAATCACCATGGTGATTGAACTTCAAAGTTCCCATTGTGCACGGGTATTTTTTACAAAGGTGGCGTTGACCGGTGCCGCGTCAAAATCTTTATAATTTCATTGACATTTTTTGACATCTTAAAAAGAAAAATATTACTAATCCCATTTTATTAACAGTAACATTCGTAGAAAAAGTATAGTGTAAAACTCGCATGGAATGACCATTTCCTACTCGTATGATTTGCAGCACGATGCCGCAGGCGAGTGCTGCAAACGTCATACTCGTAGGAAATGCATGTCATTCCATGCTCGTTGTACAATATACTATTCTACAACACACCAGCAAAAAAACGGTTTAGGTACTTGGCAAGCGTTTTTTTCGCTTTTAATCTAGTTTAATCGTGTGATGGTGTTAACATTGTAAACTTAACAAGCGTCACGTGCAATAAGTTTTTTTTTGGTGTGTGGTACACAACTTTGTAAGTTGCTAGGAACCTATCACGCCCTACTGGTAAAGATTTAATCCCATCATTTACAGTGTAAACGCGGGTGACGATCTAGGAATAAACATATTATTAATTTTACGGAAAGAAGTTACTACTTATAAAAAATTCTGCTTCCTGAAAAAATAATACTAGACCATTGAAACTTGAAATAGCATGTACAGAGTGGCCAGAAAATAGAAAAATTTATAATTTACACAAGACAGAAGTACCCTTAATTTTTATTTTAGAGCAAAATGAAACAAGAAAATGTTATTTAGAACTAAAACTTATATATAGGTTTAAGTCCATTGCTTTCTATTAAAAAATTATTTTAAAAATTGAAATTATAGTAATTCCTAATGGCACCACCAATGTCTTGCACACTTTTCCAACTTATATATACAGGGTGTCCTAAATGCTGTGGGTCACTATTACTATATCAGAAACGGTAAGAATTACGAGGTCGTTTAAATTAGAGAAAAGTTGCCTTTTTTAGCGATCATTTAAAATGTGCTTACAGTGTTGCCAAATATCTTTTAGTTTTAGAGATATTAAGGAAAATGTAAAAATTCTTTAAATTTTCTTAACCAAATATCTCGAAAACCGGTGATTTGATCGAAAATAGTTTAGTATAAAAAATGTATGTTTTTTTGTTCTCCACTAAACGCACTTAACAGTTTCTTCAAATGGCGTTTGACATTTGAGATATTGCTATCAACTCACTTATTTTAAATACGGACCTGGAATTTTTTTTTTTTTTATATTTTGAAAGAAGATTAAATTTGCAATCCAGTGGTATATCACTCAAATATGTTTTCCGACGTTTCGAGATGTAAAATTCATCATAATTTTTTTCATAAATGCCCTTAGTTCGGTCCTGATATTTGGTGTTTGTAGTAAAAAGGTATCAAATATCACTTACTAAATAACAATTGATATTTTACATCACTTAAAAGTAATTGAAATTTATTTCTGTTTGAATAAACTACCTACAGAAAAAATTACCTACTAGAGCGTCCCTAAGGATAAGAATTTCAAAAATTTTAATAACCTTGCATTCTAAAAAACTTTTCCCAATATTTTAAAATATGATTATAATAATAACTACTCCAAATGCTGGAAATGGCCACCATTATTTTGTAAGCATTTCCGCGGTTTGTAAATAACCTTTCGTTGAATTCTTCGTAACATTGTAGGTGTAACTTTGTTACATGCCTGCTGAATTCTTTGAATTAGTTCATTTATATCGCGAGGTGTATTATAGTACACCTGATCCTTGATAAAACCCCATACGGAAAAATCCATGGGGGTTAAGTCTGGAGATCGCGCCGGCCAGTTTATAGGTCCGTTGTTGCCAATTCAATGGTTAGGTTTAAAGTTGTTTAGAAACCTTGTACAATGCCGGTCTCGATGTGCTGGCGCGCCATCCTGTTGAATGTACACGAAGTTTCTTAATACATTGAGAGGCAGGTCGTCTAAAAGATCTTGTAAAGTGCCTGTTAAAAAATTAAGATACATAGCGCCATTTAAATGTTCATCAAAGAAGAACGGACCCAGTACTTTTGTAACTAGTATCCCGAGCCATACATTTATGCCGAATCTCTCCTGAAACGCAGTCTCGCGGTGGAAGTGTTCATTTTGTTGAGTCCAGCGGTAATGGATGTTTCGATTAAACCACCCGTTGTTGCAAAATCGGCTCTCGTCGGACCACAAAATTTTTTTGCCGATATCAGGATCTTGCCTTCTCCGTCTCAGAAGCCATCGGCAAAAAATTCTTCTCTTTTGATGCGTCTTAAGTGCTGCACAGCGATAGTGCCTAAATCTGTTTCGACGTAATATTGTTTTGCTAGACATTTTGGAAACTCCGGTTTCTTTTTCTATTTCCCTTAGTGAAACCTCTTCATTGTTGATATTTTTATATTGCACGTCTCCTAAAAGAGTTAAGTATGGCAATGTAAATTACAAAAAATTGACAGTTTTTAAGACAGCTTTTTGTACTAGCGCCTAACATAAACTTGATTTTTACTGAATTTTGGCCAAAAATTGTCAATTGTAGAAGAAATATTTCATGCAACTTGCGTGTAAACTACCATTTTTGACTCATGAGATAGATTGTCGCATTCGCCTTTGGCGTCGTGCGATAATTTTACCATTCGTCGAAAAAGTCTCACTTTACACACTTGTTGCATAAATAACTATTATAAGTTAAAGAAAATACCTAACACATTAATCTCGTTATCGCCTCCTTCTACTGTGCTAGTCGCTTTTCTCTTATTGGGTTTGCTAAAAGACCCATGCTCCCGCAAATTCCTCTCTAATCTGTGAAAAATCTTTGCGTCCGGAATTCTTCTTTCTGGATACAAGTCTTGATATAGTTGGATGGCATTTTGAGCGTTACGGAACGCTCTGATATAAGAAACTAATAAATCTGTCTTTTCCTCATTGGAAAACTCCATCTTAATATTATTTTAGACAACGATAACAGTCTTTAATAATTTTTCCTAATATAAATTTGACACAAGCCTAAAAACATAATCAACTATTATTCTCTTTAATTGTTTTCCAAAGCCTACTTCTGCTTATTTAGATGTGCTTCTTGAACTTGTAGAATTGTATAAATTTATTTTACGTAGATTTCAATGAAGAGAAGCTAAGAATATGATTTTGGCGATAAAGTTACACTTTGCAAAATGTGGGTAAATAGGACCAAAAAGTATAGTATAATAAATAAAGTAATTCAAGAAATTATCTTGCATTATTTTAACTTTATTCAAACCACTTTTTAATTATTTTTATCGGTTTTTGGTGATATCAGTTGTAATTTGTTAAATGAGATCTGATATATTCTGTCTCTATAAAAACCAAAAGACAAGACCGAAATATTTTGACTATAAGCACTGAAAACAGGACAGTATTAAGGGAATTTATAAAAAAATTGATGACTTTTTGTCTCGAAACGTCGGAAAACATATTTGAGTGATATATCACTGGATTGCAAATTTAATCTTCTTTCAAAATATGAAAAAAAAATTCCAGCTCCGTATTTAAAATATGTGAGTTGGTAGCAATATCTCAAATGTCAAACGTCATTTGAAGAAACTGTTAAGTGCGTTTAGTAGAGAACAAAAAAACATACATTTTTTATACTAAACTATTTTCCATCAAATCACCGGTTTTCGAGATATTTGGTTAAGAAAATTTAAGGAATTTTTACATTTTCCTTAATATCTCTAAAACTAAAAGATATTTGGCAACACTGTAAGCACATTTTAAATGATCGCTAAAAAAGGCAACTTTTCTCTAATTTAAACGACCTCGTAATTCTTACCGTTTCTGATATAGCAATAGTGACCCACGGCATTTAGGACACCCTGTATATATATACAGGGTGCGCCAAACTCAGTGGCCTATTAGAAGTATTTAGAAAACGACAGAAGATGTTTTTCTGAAAATTTGGGTGTGGTTATAGGAACTGGTGTTCTATCGTTTAAAAATATTTTGAAAGAGGCAGTGTTGCCAGATCATTCTGAAACTCATAGCAACTTCGGAATTTTAAATGAGACACCCTGTATATTATTTTACATTTTGATTCTGATTTATAATACAAATTTTTTTTGTGTATAATATCCTATGCCTATCTCTGATAGTTTTTGAAATATTAATTCATAAGTAAATTTTTGGGGCTAAAACATGCTCCCTAAAAAATGAAATATTTTTGTGACCAAGGCACCTAAAAAGTTAAAATTTTTGCAGAAGTTTTCCAAAATATTGCTTTCTTAGAATCTTGACGAATTATTAAAGTATTTTTATACAGGGCGTCTCAAAAAAATTGTATCTTCGTAATATAAATAAATGCAAAAAACTCAACTTTTTTAAATAGAACACCCTGTATTTTATTTTTTTAACAAAAACTAGAACAAATTTCCTACCAAACTGTATACCATGTTCCTATACCTATCTTTAACCGTTTCGAACTTACAGGCATTTTAGAAAATTAATAACTAAATAAAAATGTTTAAAAACATTTTAATAGTAGACTTTGGCAGAATTTGTCCGGAAACAAATAAAAAATAAAAATGTCAAGTAAATTGGCTTTGGGGAAAGGTCTATTTTTTAAATTATCAAACAAATTAGCAAAATTTTCTTAAATTTTAAAATGAAAGAATGTTATTTATTTATGCTTACATGGTAAGTAAGGAATGAAATTGTACAAAAAAAAACAAATATAAAAGTAATACAAAAATAAAACCAATAACTAAATTGTTTGAAATGTCCCCCGTTTGCTCTTAAGCAATCATGAATAGACGTTGTTACATGGTCTGTTGTAGCTCTCCGTATTTCTTCTCCATCTATAGCTCCTAGAGTTGCCCTTACTCGTTGCTCTAGATCCTGCTTGGTGGTAACTGGTGTTTTATAAGCTCTTTCTTTTATTGTACCCCACAAATAAAAATCTAATGGGGTAAGATCCGGAGATCTTGGGGGGCAGTTCCATGGTCCTTGTCGACCAATCCATCTGTCTTCAAACATGTTAAATAATTCTATGCGCACTTCATTGGTAGAATGGGCTGGTGCTCCATCTAACTGATACCAGCAGTTTTCAAGCATATTTAATGGTAAATCATCTAAAAAGTCCGAAACAGTGGTCCTTAATATTTCTAAATATTTTGCGCCCGTTAAGTTATCGTCGTAAATACAAAAGGCCATTTTATTATCCATTAGCAAACAAAAAACGTTAAAACTGAACTGATACTGGAAACTTTTTTCTCTTACGAAGTGGGGATTTTCTCTAGACCAAAAATGGGAGTTTCTTCGATTAAAAATGCCTTCCCTTGAAAACTTAGCTTCATCTACTGTCCAAATGATCTTTTTTAAAAAATCGGGGTCTTCTTGTGTCCGGGCTAATATAATTTCACAAAATTCTACACGTTTTAGAGGATCATTTTGTTCAAGTGCCTGAAGTGTAATAAGTTTGTAATCATGCATTTTATGATTATGTAAGATTCGCTCTATGGAGTTATATGTGAGTCCTAAGTCGTTTTTTGCACTGTATATGGACGCATGCGGCAATGCATGAAAATATGCCAGAACATTAATTTCATTTTCTTCATTACCTGTTACCGGTTTAATTTGAATTCTGGGCGCTTTAACATTATTATACTGCAACATATTTTTTTCCATTCTTTTAAACTTTTTTGGTGTCATTGGAGGTGAATTCGGATACAGTTCGTTGAATCGTCTACATGTTCTTGATATAATTTTATTACACTCTCCGTGTATAAAAAATAAATTCAAAATTTCTGCATTAGAATAAGATTTATTTGCCATTTTGTTTGATAATTTAAAAAATAGACCTTTCCCCAAAGCCAATTTACTTGACATGTTTTCTTTTTCAGTTGTTTCTAAACAAATTCTGCCAAAACCTACTATTAAATGTTTTTAAACATTTTTATTTAGTTATCAATTTTCTAAAATGCCTGTAAGTTCGAAACGGTTAAAGATAGGTATAGGAACATGGTATACAGTTTGGTAGGAAATTTGTTCTATTTTTTGTTAAAAAAATAAAATACAGGGTGTTCTATTTAAAAAACTTGAGTTTTTTGCATTTATTTATATTACGAAGATACAATTTTTTTGAGACGCCCTGTATAAGAATACTTTAATAATTCGTCAAAATTCTAAGAAAGCAATATTTTGGGAAACTTCTGCAAAAATTTTAACTTTCTAGGTGCCTTGGTCACAAAAATATTTCATTTTTTAGGGAGCATGTTTTAGCCCCAAAAATTTACTTATGAATTAATATTTCAAAAACTATCAGAGATAGGCATAGGATATTATACACAAAAAAAAATTGTATTATAAATCAGAATCAAAATGTAAAATAATATACAGGGTGTCTCATTTAAAATTCCGAAGTTGCTATGAGTTTCAGAATGATCTGGCAACACTGCCTCTTTCAAAATATTTTTAAACGATAGAACACCAGTTCCTATAACCACACCCAAATTTTCAGAAAAACATCTTCTGTCGTTTTCTAAATACTTCTAATAGGCCACTGGGTTTGGCGCACCCTGTATATACAGGGTGTTCCCTAACCTCTCTGACAAAAGAAAGGAGGAGAATCCTCAAATAATTTTAAGACGAGAATGTGTTATAAATTTTTTTAGAATGTCGCTTTGTTTTGGAAATACAGGGTGTTAAAAAAATAAAATTTTATGCGTTTTTCTAAAATTATTAATTAGTGGCAAGCGATATTCCAGTGATATTTAGTACACATAATAACGGGTTTAAATACTTTACTTTGTGTCCATTTTAAACTTTTTAAATAGTTCAGTGGCGGAGATCCGGGTAACGAGTACCATAATTTCGCAAAAATAAATAATACGGGCCTGTTTAGCATTGAATATTTTGATCTTACCTAATGTTAAAAATAATTTTAAGTAAATTACGTCTCTTGCGTCTTTCTCCTATCTCTTAGGGTTTTAGAGTAAAATGTAATTTATTTGCTATGTTACACGAAGTGCCTAGTAGTTGATACAGTATCAATAAAAATCATTTAAATAAAATTATTTAAAAATCTTACATAATGAACTCACATGAACAAAAGTCAAATAAACTGCTGAAAATGTCCTCCATGAGCCAGTAAACACCCGCGTATCCTGGATATCACTGGACTATTGCTTGCCAAAAAAACGCATAAAATTTTATTTTTTTAACACCCTGTATTTCGAAAACAAAGCGACATTCTAAAAAATTTTATAACACATTTTCGTCTTAAAATTATGTGAGGATTCTCCTCCGTTCTTTTGTCAGAGAGGTTAGGAAACACCCTCTATATATATATATATATATATATATATATATATATATATATATATATATATATATATATATATATATATACAGGGTGGTGCAACCAAGAAGGGGTGGACGATTGTAAGTAGACGGTGAGGAATTTCGAAAAAATTTGTTTTGGATATTATCGATAGTCAGACACGCTATGTTTTAAAATTATAGCCATAATACAGGGTGGTCCGAAAAACTCGTGGTGAACCAAACTTGTATTTTTTAAATGGAACACCCGGTATATAATTGTTCCAATTGATTCTCCTGTTCGTTACGATCATTTTGATATAGGGTTTATTGGGTCTAAAGCTTATAGTAAGGGAATGGGACGCGGTTTAAGTTGAAAAAATGCTCACAGTTCGGCCATTTTTTAAAGAAATTTGAAACAGGTATGGATAAACCAAATATTCCATAAAACGTTACATATCCTTGAATACATTAATCACTTGCAATTTGTTTAAAATTATTCACTGTTATACAGGGTGGTCAAATTTTGCAAATACGCCCTGGACTCATTTTTTTTAAATGGAACACACCGTATATTTTATTTTCATGTTAAAGATAACATTACTAGCTTTCAAAAAATACCATACATGATGCCTTTCTGACCAACAGTTTTTTAGTAAACTAGCCGTGAAAGCGAAGTTTCTTCATTCTAATACGATTGTACTGAATTTACGTTGTTTATTATTGAAATGAAACAAAAGATTGATGAACTTGTCAAAGCTACTGCCGCATAATCCATTATTTACAAGTTAAGTGTAGGTGGCCCAATAATTATGAGGTAAGAAAACTGAGACCCGAAACTTTTACATGTTTATTAGAAATCTTTCAAAAAACAGAAAATATTGCTTTTAGGAAATGTAAAGTAATTAATAAACAAAGATAATCAGTTATCAGTATTATTAATAGTGTAAGAAAATTAATTATGCAAAAACAGAACATCGTTTAAAATTATTTAGGTATGTACTTACTTGTAAACCTAATTTAATATAAACAAGTAAGTATATACCTAAATAATTTTAAAAGATGTTCTGTTTTTGCTTAATTAATTTCTTTACACTATTAATAATACTGATAACTGATTATCGTTGTTTATTAATTATTTTACATTTCCTAAAAACAATATTTTCTGTTTTTTAAATATCACTAATAAACATGTAAAAGTTTCGGGTCTCAGTTTTCTTACCTCATAATTATTGGGCCACCTACACTTAACTTGTAAGTAATGGATTATGCAGCAGTAGCTTTGACAAGTTCGTCAATCTTTTGTTTCATTTCAATAATAAACAACGTAAATTCAGTATAATCGTATTAAAATGAAGAAACTTTGCTTTCACGGCTAGTTTACTAAAAAACTGTTGGTCAGAAAGGCATCATGTATGGTATTTTTTGAAAGCTAGTAATGTTATCTTTAACATGAAAATAAAATATACAGGGTGTTCCATTTAAAAAAAATGAGTCCAGGGCGTATTTGCAAAACTTGACCACCCTGTATAATAGTGAATAATTTTAAACAAATTGCAAGTGATTAATGTATTCAAGGATATATAACGTTTTATGGAATATTTGGTTTTTCCATTCCTGTTTCAAATTTCTTTAAAAAATGGCCGAACTGTGAGCATTTTTTCAACTTTAACCGCGTCCCATTCCCTTACTATAAGTTTTAGACCCAATAAACCCTATATCAAAATGATCGTAACGACCAGGAGAATCAATTGGAATAATTATATAACGGGTGTCCCATTTAAAAAAATACAAGTTTGGTTCGCCACGAGTTTTTCGGACCACTCTGTATTATGGCTATAATTTTAAAACACAGCGTGTTTGACTATCGATAATATCCAAAAAAAAAATTTCGAAATTCCTCACCGTTTACTCACAGTCGTCCACCCCATCTTGGTTGCACCACCCTGTATATATATATATATATATATATATATATATATATATATATATATATATATATATATATATATATATATATATATATATATATATATACAGCAATCGATAGGAGCGTATAATGAAACAAGTAAACGTAATAAATAGAACTTGATCGTCCATAGAAACATATGAAGAAGGAACCGAAAATTTTTTACACATACGCTCTTATCCCACTATACCATCATTTATTTGTAATCGCACATCTTTTTATCATTTGCATTAATTCTGCATCCTATTATTCATCTATTTACAATGCGGCTCTTTAATGTCCCCCCCCCCCCTCTTAATTTTGGAACCGTCACATTTAGAAAATCGAAAGTTGGCATACGGTAATTAGTACAAAAATACTATGTTTTGGTGCACAAGTGACTTTCGTAAAAATCAAGATGGCTGCTGGACGCCATCTTGGAAAAAGATTTTAACGGAAAGAGGGGTCTTGCGATACATCATTTTAATGGTCTCATTGAGTACTTTATAATCCTAAATCGTTACGTTATTTTTTGTCCTGAGAACATAATGGTGGCTTGTTGAAGCAAATATTTTAAAAATGTAATGTAATGAATATTGCTGAAGTTTTTTTAATTGGCGGTTTAAAAATACGCTTCGTATTGCAAGAGGTTACAAAATTATCACTTAGCCCTCCCCCACTCCCCACTAATTGAAATAAGATTTAAATTGTGTTAGAAATTAGATCTGAAATTATTGAGATGACATTGAGAAAATACCCAATTTTTTGGTGGTATTCTTATCGGATTGAAAAAAAAATTTTAACAAATACATGGTACAAAAGTTATTTTAGTCTAATATTCACTTTGTACTGAGTGCCTTTGTGTTTATCCAAAATGGTTAATTCACGTCCGTTAGCAGAAAAAATCGAAGCAATACTCATTTATGGCGTACCTAATGCGTAACTTCCACGAAGCGATAAAGGTGTTTAATGATCGTTTTCCAGATCGTCCAATCTGCAGGAAATACCTAAGGGAACTGGTAAACAAATCTACCGCTACCAGCAGTGAACAAACATTAAGAATCCTGGCCATCCATTTATCTCCAATGAAAAACAAATGGAAGTTATTGGTGAAATAGTAGAAACTCCCTGGCAATCAACGCCGCATATTGCAGAAGTTTGTTCTTCGATAGTAAAGAGGGTTCTAAAAAGACATAAATTTCATCCATATAAGTTTCAAATGCTTCATCAGTGAACTAAAGGTGAACCGACAGAAGACTGGAATATTGTGAAATTATGACCAACACAATTGTTAGGCATCCTACCTATCTCCATAACGTCTGTTTCAGCGACGAGTGTACATTTTTTCTTAATGGAACTGTTCATAGAGAAAATTGTCGGTACTGGACTGATGTTAATCCACACCGTCAGAAAATTCACACCCTCAGAAAATAAACGGTTGGGCTGGAGTTTTGGAAAACCACATTCTAGGACCTCTATTTATTGAGCAAAATTTGACTGGAGACTTGTATCTACATATTCTGAAAACTGTTGTTGAGCCAAGTATTGTTGAAATACTTGAGGAAACCCCCAGAATGTGCGAGATAAGTTAACTAATAGATTATTTTAGTGCCAGGGTACAGTACAGGGTGGTCATTTTTAGCATTTTTGGAGTGAAAGGGTAAGTTACTTTTAAATGACTAATTTTATTTAATTAAACTTTAGGACGTCGTCATTCTGCTCTGGATATGTTTATTGAAGTAATATTCTAGGATCATAAATACTCGTGAGACCTTTAAAATAGTGTATCGCAAGACCCCTTTTTCCATTTAATTTGTTTTTCAAGATGACGTCCAGCAGCCATCTTGATTTTTTCGAGAGTCACTTGTACACCAAAATATAGTATTTTTGTACTAATTACCGTACGACACCTTTAAATTTTCTAAATCTAACGGTTCAAAAATTAAGAGGGGGACATTAAAGAGCCGCACTTTATATAGTTTTCCCTGGTTTTACAGTATAATAAAAAAATGTCCGCTGATATTTTTGTAATATTGTTTATATTTCTTTTTTAGGCTGAAATAGAAGACATTACAGCAAGTATTCGACATGCACAAGAAAATATAACGCGCCTAAAACCTCCAGAGAGCGGTCCTTTAGCTGCAGCTTTCGCTGCAGCCCGGTTTGTCATTTCTTTGGTTAAAGCAGTACAAGGTAACTCTCTCTATCTATACAGGTACCAAACTAATATAATAGAGACATTGTAAGAATCTATGACCACCATATTGCAATCTCGTATGCTAGCATAGGTCTATTGAGTGCAACATACAGTGTGTTCACGGATAGTGTACCAAAGAGAAAACACTTTTTTATTTGTAAATTTACCAAAAAAGCCATTGTTTACAAACTTCTTGATCTCTTAAAATGTCCAAAAATGATTTTGATTTATAAATTTTATATATGGAGTGTTCAAAATTTACAAAAATGTAAAAAGTGCCAAGACTAAAGTGTATTTTAAAAGTTAAGAAAAATAGTTTCATAGTTACGTAAAGATGTTTAAAATTGAATTTTGGGTCTAGACTAGATATAAATTCCGGGCCTGCATTTAGAAATTAATATCTTGCGTATTTTGAAGCATTTTTTCAATTATTTATTATTTAATGGCAAGTGGCCATTAAAACTTCCCCAAATTATATCATTTTCGAAAGTATTATACACGATATTTAATTACTACCGATACGAAAACACTAAAATGTGTGTAGAAGTTGGAAACGACATATTAGAGTAATTATTTACCAATTATTTTTAAAATTCATCTTTGTCTACAATTTCCTAGTAAGTAATAATAAATAAATTTTCTTTAAAAATACTCAATACTCTTTATTTATGGACACTACAGAAAGCTTGGCATCTCATGTTGGAAGAACAGAAACTTACAAAATCACCTCGTAGTCAGCTAAACAACTTTGATCTGTAATAAAGCGAAAAATGTCTTTTACTACGAATAAATCTATTTATAAAGTTAATTAGGATACAAATAAACTGATCGAATTAAGTTAAGGATATTCTGGTTTCTCTAAGAAAAAAAAGTTCAAGGAAAAAGTTGACATACGCCCATGTTCCCTTATCATTTATAAAAATAAAACACATTAAAAATGGCTTAGTTCAGAAAAATGTTTAGTATCAGAATTTAACAATATGTTTTTCTAATATGTAATAAAACAGAAAATATTTTTGAAAATTGAAAATTAGTTTATAGCGAGTAATTCCACCTTTGTTGTTTATAACCGCTTGGACTCGTCGAGGCATATTTATTGTTAGAATTAAGTGATTTAACTCATCTTGGTCCAAGGCATCCCATAAATCTTGAAGACTTGCCTCCTTATGTCACGAAGAGGCGGTTGACGACCAATTACTGCTCTTTCAAGCATTTCCCAGACATGTTCAATACAGTTTAGATCTGGAGAGAGTGGAAGTAATGGCAAATGATTTCCAATGCTAGCTATTCTAAAACTACCCTGGCTCTATGTGGGCGAGCGTTATCATCTAGGAATCTAAAAATGGGCTCCAAATTCCCACGGTAATCATTTACTATATTGCTAACGATGTCTCGGGCATAAATTTCAGCTGTCATTGTACGTTCACAAACATGCAACTACGTTTGGCCTTCGTAAAAAATTCCACCCCATACCATGGCACCGCCTCCTCCGAGCGGGTGTACTTCTTGGACATATCAGTCATTTAGTCGTGAATTAGGCGGCCTCCAGACACAAACTCTATGTCTGTCATCACGAAGACAAAAGCGGCTCTCATCTGTAAAATCACGGTCTTCCATTACCTGGTTATTGCGCCAAAGCAAACGTTGAGCTCTGTAATCTGCAGTCAAAGAAGGACGCCTTATAGGCCTAAAGCAATGTAGTCCTGCCTTATTTAATCGATTTAAGACAGTTCGCGGGGTTATACGACCTCTGCTGGCAGCGAAAAGGTGCTTACTCAAAAACGTGCAGTTTCTTGAAGGCTCCATCCTAGCTCCTCTGACTATTAATTTGTCTTACCTGGCATTCGTTGACCTTGGCCCGCCTTCTCTTGGGGTTTCCCTGACAGTTCCAGTCCAATTAAATCGGTTGTTTAGACGGGAATCACACTTTGAGAAATGGTAAACTATTACCTACATCAATCTGTCGCGCACCTCCAAGTAGCAACCAATGGCTTGATTTGCCTTGTATTCAGTTAAATGGCGCCTATTCATATTGTGAAACAGAATAATCGCGATTATTACAGGAATCACTTAGAAACGGTGAAACAGAAATAGAGTCCATAGAAACAAAATTCCACATTATTTATTTTTATTGATAAGTTTTCTTTGGTTCAATTTTAAATGTGTATAAATATTATTTTTTTCGAAAAGAAGATTAGGGAACATAAACGAACCATTTTCTTTTGAATATTTTTTCTCTTTAACTTACTTCAACCAGTTTATTATATTTTTAAAATAATACTTTGAAAATATGTTATAACAAAGAGGGATTATTCATTTAACTGAAATATGAATAATAAAAATAAAAGTCCCTAGTTTTCTCAAGCCCCCCTGACGCACTAGTGAAGCAAATTCTAGATAGTGATGTAAGGATACGTATTCAAGAATCCATTGGATACGAATATTAAAAGAATCCGTATTATCCGTAACCGGCCGAGAACTTGAATGCGGATCCGTAATCAAAATAAATACGCATTCGGATTCGGGTGGTTACTAATGCAAAATGCAAAGCGAAAACGGAATCGGGATCGGGTGTAAGCGAACAACACGGTCTGCGATTTGGCATATTTGATCTTATGCTTTCTCTTTCTAATGACATCTCCTAAAAAAAGATAGCATACTTATCGGGGTAACGGGTATCATATGGGCCCGCCTCACCTGAACCGAATTCAAACGAGAATGTTTCGGAAGCGCTTTCGCGCGGTTCAAGAAATGGAGACGTATTCGGATGATGGATACGGATATTAGTTGATTCCGATTCCGTATTATCCGAATATATAGAGAATACGGATATTTACAACACTAACTGTAGAGACTTTGGTGTTGCGATTGGCTCCCTAGACCTCCCCACCCTAGTGATCAGTCGCCCACGACGCGGCGTACGTCTCGCCAAGCTACCAATTTAGAAAGTTACGGCACAAAAATTGTTGTTATGGAGTTTTTTCTTGTGAAGAACGGACAAATAACTGTACTAACTTTAATGCGACATTCTGTAAAACGTCAAAAATTTTGCATCAGTTTCCTGCAATTTTCTCGCAGCAACAAAATACTCTATATTTCGTATTTCTTTCAATAATGGGGTGAACTCAATACATATTTTTTTCTAAGGCCATATTCTTATTTTATAAAAATACTGGAAGACATGATCCTCATGATTTGAGTCACTGCTTTGATGAACAAGAATTAAGAAGTGACTAAATCTGCACAGATTTTAGCAGCGTTGTGTGCGAAACTTGATCATTTATTAATACGGGATTTTAATTACCAAGTAGTTTCGCTTTTTAATAGCGTAGAGCGCGAAGGGCCTAATAGTCTTGTTTTAAAAATATATCAATATTAAAAATTTTAAGAATTTTGTTTTTTTCTCAAAGATTTTATACTATAAATGTTAAATTTCTACAATATTTTAAATTTTAATCTATTTCAGGGTATCCAGACATTGTAGAATCTGCATTTGTTAATTCAAAAGTTCACCCGTTCCTTAAATATTTAGCTACACCTTTAGTACTGGGTCCTAATGGGATATCGAAGAACCTTGGATTGCCAAAATTAAGCGAATTTGAACAATGCATGTTTGACAATGCTGTTCCTATATTAGCTAATGAAATTAAAAAAGGTAAGAAAAAGTGTCATAGGAGGACTATAAAAATATTGAATATTTGGTAAAAGGTTACCCAAAGTAAGAATGTTAACTGTAAACAATGTGAAGGAAAATCGAGTTTTTGTTTCGCAAGAGAGAAGGGGAAATATTTAAAACTACCTAATCTCAGTATTTTTGTTTCTGCAGTACAATGGTTGGATTTCTGTACAGAGCTATATAAAAGAGATGCAGAAAAACTGTATATTATTGCTAAATAGAGAAAAATTTGAGATATAAAAATCTTTTGTTTTGACCTCAGTACTCGCTCTGGTGTTGCCAAGTCTCTCTACAATATTTCTATGTAACAGGTTTGAAAAATAATATTTTTGTTATCTTTAAAGTCAAAAATCATACTAATTCTTTTAAAACATTCAATTTCAAAAAGTTGAAATACCTAATACAACACAAAAAAAATCCAGAGAACAGCTGTTCAAACCAAGAGTAAAATTTTGTTCAACTACGCCAACCCGAAATTTTGGAGGAAAAAGAGTACCTATACAAAAATTTTAGTTCAAAATTAGCTTTAAACAAAAAAGTCCTAACACTCAAGGATGTACTTTTCTTTATTTGCCTATTTTTAATCATATTTAACAGAAGATATGGCTTATTAACAGGTTTATTTATATTGTTCTTAATTTTTAAGCGAAATTCTTCACAACTTAAATTAATTATAAACTTTACCTTCATAAACTCTTTCAGTGTTGAAACAGTCATTCGACTTTTTTTCATCTGTCCAATAATTTTTAATTTCGCCATAGTCTTTCACAGTCTATGTTACCACCACGTAATGTAAAAATACTCAATAATACTTTTTAATACAAGGAAAAGTTGATCCAGATGATCAAATGCATCATTGTATTTACACTTGCCTAGCGCACTCATTTCCGACCAAAAAATTCGAAAACTCGACAAAATTCGGGTCTCTGGTGGCCCAGTTGGTACGGCGCCAGCTTTGCAACCGAGAGGCGCGGTTTCGAATACCGCTTCGACCATGGATATTTTGTGATTGTTATTGGAAGGTGGTAGAGGATTTCTTCCTCGAACGAAGTGGTACCACCCCACACATCCTCTTAAAGGGCAGGTGAAATCCGTACGGATGTTTCCAGCTCTGGATGTGTGAGTCGGATTTCCCCAGTACACCCACGGTACATAGTACTTAGACTTCGGTCTTCGTGGGCTGTCAGAACATAAAAAAATAATAATAATAATAATAATAAAAACAGAAAGCGTCACAACTGACAAAGATTCTTACTACCACGCGCTTCCAAACGACGCACAATGAGGCCCTGGCTGAATTAAAATTAAAACAAGAAACAACCTTTCTCTATCGGACACGCACGCTGTTCAAACATAAAGTTTATTCGGTGCTATTACTACGCAATACATAAGAGCCGTTTGGTTAAAACATGAAAGTCCAAGAAACACCACGAAATGTTTTGTTTTCTTAGAAATGGTCAACACTATAAGCGCTTACGATATTTTTTAACATAATTAAGAATATAATAGATACAAATTTTTGGAAACCCAAAAAGAAATCGGCAAACTCGAGATAAGAGTCACTGACCTCAGGCGTAGCGGCGGCGTTTTACAAATTCTGCTAGTAATGGTAGCGTTTTTATTTTATATTATGAATAAATAATTAAATTTGTTAGGATTATTTCTATCTTCTTAAGTTAAGTTAAGTTAACAGTATTGATATTCTTTAGACAAGGAAGCTAAGGGCATTACAATATGTAACCCATCATTGATGTAGGTATAAGTGGTTGCCTATGAAGTAGAGCATATTAGTCACAAGTAAAAGTATTTCAAATAAAGATATTTCCACAGAATTTGATAGAATTTTTTTTAAGTGTTAGGTTTTGTATGTATTTTAAATTTTAACTGCCCCGTAAGAGTTTTTACAGCTTATTATTAAAAGAAATTCAACTCTCATGTTGCCGATTAGGCGCAAATCGCTTTAGTGTTAATTGCATGATTTAAAAAAATATATTATAAAACGAGAGCTTCTTCTCATTTTTAATGTAACAAAAAAGGACGTATATACTGTTTTATATAAATATTCATGTGGCACAGTAAATGCTGCATTTCTTCTGCACTGCTTCTATAATTTGACAACTGCCCTGAAAAATAAGTCCTGAAAAATAAGTTCGCTGAGGTGACGCATTCTTGCCCCTAGAAAAATAAAGTGTTTTTTTTTGCCGGCAGTTATTAGATATTAGTTTTAGATTTTAACCGATTTTTAATCTGTTTCTTAATCCAAGATGCCGAGCTGCTTAGCTTATGGATTTTCTAACTCCGAACCTCCCAGTAAAATAACATTTATTTTGTGTTAGTGGTACAGCAGCTACGGAACCATGTAATTTCTTCTTGTGAGTTTCGATGGAAGAAATAGTGTATAGTATGCCAATTGATAAAAGTGAGTAAACTGCGAAATCGTGTTGGAATGGCAGCCCAAGAAATAAGGAATGTTATGGAGAATATCTTCCAACGGGTTCAGGACAATATGCTTTGAAGAGTTGCTTGTTTGGGAGCAAATGGAGGACATTTTCAACATATTCCGTACTAGATAAGTCTCATTTTTTGCAATTTGTTATTAGTTTTACCTATTGATATCTAAAGTATGTTAGGCAACTATTGATTAACTCTAAGGCCCCCGACAAAAAGGATTTCGCAGTATCCTTTATACTAATTTTGTTGTTTTTTCTTAGGAAAAGGTTTAAATTTGTTTTGCCTTTGTCTTAAATTACGGTTAATAACAGAAAATAAATTATTCTTAAAGATTTATATGTCTGGCAACGTTACGAAAAATTCAATCGTTCTTAGTTTTTCGTGTGTAATTTTTCGTCAAGCGAACACATAGGTCAGCCAGGTGCGGCGAACAGGGACGGGTTTTAAGTGTTTTTGAAAAGTTTTGAAATGTTCGATTTAAGAAAAAAAAGTATTGGGTATATCTGTAGACTACCCCAGGAGTCACCCATTCCGATATATACAGTGAATTTCATAACACCCTATATATATATATATATATA
Organism: Philopedon plagiatum; assembly: GCA_963971165.1. Taxonomy (NCBI): domain Eukaryota; kingdom Metazoa; phylum Arthropoda; class Insecta; order Coleoptera; family Curculionidae; genus Philopedon; species Philopedon plagiatum. The sequence continues at coordinate 48,154,331 of OZ020190.1, forward strand.
TATATATATATATATATATATATATATATATATATATATATACTCGTATATAAATCGAACATTTGAAAATTTTTCCAAAACACCTTAAAACCCGTCCCTGTTCACCGCACCTAACCAACTAAGAACCATTGAATTTGTTGTAACGTTGCCAGACATATAAATCTTTAAGAATAATTTATTTTCTGTTATTAACCGCAATTTAAATTTAAACCTTTTCCTAAGAAAAAACACAAAAATTAGTAAAAAGGACACTGCGAAATCATTTTTGTCAGCGGCCTTAGTTTTAATCAATAGTTGCCAAACATAATTTAAATATCAGTAGGTAAAACTAATAACAAGTTAGTTGCAAAAAATGAGACTTATCTAGTACGGAATATGTTGAAAATGTCCTCCATTTCCTCTCAAACAAGCCACTCTTCATAGCATATTGTCCTGAACCCGTTGAAAGTTATTCTCCACAACATTCCTTATTTCTTGGGCTGCAGTTCCAACACGATTTCGCAGTTTACTTACTTTTATCAATTGGCACACTATACACTATTTCCTTCATCGAACCTCACAAGAAGAAATTACATGGTTCCGTAGCTGCTGTACCACTAACACACAATAAATGTTATTTTACTGGGAGGTTCGCAGTTAGAAAATCCATAGGCTAAGCAGCTCGGCATCTTGGATCTTGGAATAGATTAAAAATCGGTAAAAATCTAAAACTAATAAGAACTGCCGGCAAAAAAAACATTTTATTTTTCTAGGGGCAAAAATGTGTCACTTCAGCGAACTTAATTTTCAGGGCAGTTGTCAAATTATAGAAGCAGTGCAGAAGAAATGCAGCATTTACTGTGCCACATGAATATTTATATAAAACAATATATACGTTCTTTTTTATTACATTAAAAATGAGAAGAAGCTCTCGTTTTATAATAATTTTTTTTAATCATGCAATTGACACCAAATCGATTTGCGCCGAATCGGCAACATGAGAGTTGAGTTTATTTTAATAATAAGCTATAAAAAACTCTTACGGGGCAGTTAAAATATAAAATAGGTACATACAAAACGTAACACTTAAAAAAAATTCTATCAAATTTTGTTGAAATATCTTTATTTGAAATACTTTTACTTGTGACTAATATGCTCTACTTCATAGGCAACCACCAGTGGCACTCTGTATGAAAAATAGCGATAGCGATCGGGCTCTCTTCGAAACATACCGAACGGTGATACAAAGTAATAATTTGCAAAGAGAGCCCGATCGCTATCGCTATTTTTCATACAGAGTGCAGACCCACTTATACCTACATATGATGGGTTGCATGTTGTAATGTCCTTAGCTTCCTTGTCTAAAGAATATCAATACTGTTAGCTTAACTTAACTTAAGAATATAGTTTTTAAAACAGTAGTGCTCAACAAGCTGTCACATTATTGTAGTATGTTATTTTGCTCACTGAAACAAAGGTTTGTACTTTGCAGTGTTTATTAAATAATCCTAACAAATTCAATTATTTATTCATAATATAAAATAAAAACGCTATCATTACTAGCAGAATTATTATTCTTTATTATTTAGTAAATAGAAGTTTTACACCTCTTTAACAGTGCCAATGGTGTTAAAAATATCGTCCGCGCTTATAGTGTTGGCCATTTATAAGAAAACAAAACATTTCGTGGTGTTTCTTGGACTTTCATGTTTTATCCAAACGGATCTTATGTATTGCGTAGTAATAGCACCGAATAAGCTTTATGTTTGAACCCGGTTTGAACAGCGTGCGTGTCCGACAGAGAAAGGTTGTTTCTTGTTTTGATTTTAATTCCAGTCAGGGTCAGGGCCTCATTGTGCGTCGTTTGGAAGCGCGTGGTAGTAAGAATCTTTGTCAGTTGTGACGCTTTTTGTTTTTATAGTTATTTTGTCGAGTTTTCGAATTTTTTGGTCGGAAATGAGTGCGCTAAGCAAGTGTAAATACCATGATGCATTTGATCATTTGAAACAACTTTTCCTTGTATCAAAAAATACTCTTGAGTATTTTTACATTACCTGGTACTAACATAGACTGTGAAAGACTGTGGCGAAATTAAAAATTATTGGACAGATGAAAAAAAAGTCGAATAACTGTTTCAACACTGAAAGAGTTTATGAAGGTAAAGTTTATAATTAATTTAAGTTGTGAGGAATTTCGCTTAAAAATTAGGGACAATATAAATAAACCTGTTAATAAAAGCCAAATCTTCTGTTAAATGTGATTAAAAATAGGCAAATAAAAAAAAGTACCGTTCGTTCAATTTAGCTTAATAACATTTTGATTCGCTGTAACTTTTTTGTTTTTAAAGATATCAAGGTAAACAAAAAAACAAAATGTAGGGTTAGTAGCCAAGTTTTTTTTGAGTTACACATAAAACAAAACACTACCAATTTTCTGAGATAATAGCCTACTTTACATTTTTTTAAATGGAACACCCTATATATTATATATGTATTTAATAGAATACGCTATTCTGATTACAATGATATAACAAACTTTATATTTTAACCCACTCGTTTTTGACATATCGGCAAAAATGCGAGATCGACGGCGATCATTTTCCGAATACTCTGGTATGCTGAAAACAAATCTAGTCACGACAGGCACTCTTCGAGATTAAGTAGGATAAAAATTTCATATTTTTCCGATATGTCAAAAACGAGTAGATTACAATACAAAGTGTGTTATATCATTGTGATCAGAATAGCGTATTCTCTTGAATACATATATAATATACAGAGTGTTCCATTTACAAAAATTTAAGGTAGGCTATTATCTCAGAAAATTGTTAGTATTTTGTTTTATATGTAACTCAAAAAAAACTTGGCTACTAACCCTACATTTTATTTTTTTGTTTACCTTGATATCTTTAAAAACAAAAAAGTTACAGTGAATCAGAATGTTATCAAGCTAAATTGAACGCACGGTACATCCTTGAATGTTAGGATTTTTTTGTTTAAAACTAATTTTGAACCAAAATTTTTGTATAGGTACCATTTTTCCTCCAAAATTTCGGGTCGGCCTAGTTGAACAAAATTTTACTCTTGGTTTGAACAGCTGTTCTCTGGATTTTTTTTATGTTGTATTAGGTATTTTAACTTTTTGAAATTGAATGTTTTAAAAGAGTTAGTATGATTTTTTACTTTAAAGATAACAAAAATATTATTTTTCAAACCTGTTACATATGAATGTTTTAGAGAGACTTGGCAACACCACAGCGAGTACTGACGTCAAGACAAAAGTTTTTTTCTGTAACTGACGTTTCCCGGTGTTGGTTAAAATGGACATGTATTTATCACCGCATTTAGTAAAAAGTTTTTTTTGAGGGACGATATCTATCTTTTTCTTACCATGAAGCGCCATTTATGAATATTTTTTTATTCAGTCTGAATTCATACAAGCATTTTCCGATTTCGATATAGGGGAAAGGCGTGAAATTCGGACCACTAAGGTCACATTGTAATAATTTACGCAGGATGTAATTTCGGATATGTAAATTAGTATCACAAGACACAATAAAACAAAGGAATTGATATGGTAACCCAGAAAGCTAAAACAAATTTATTTTTTGCAAAAAAAAGTAAAAAATTGTTCATGAAATTTTAGAGTGTAATTTGGTCCAGGGTGTGTAATTTGGTTTTATAATAGTATTTGGTTTACCTGCGATTATAGTGTAAAATATTGCTCAAACCTAAAATAAATAAGAAAACTAGAAGTTAGAGATAAAAAAGTACACTTTACAATATCGGTGAGTAGAAGTATTTTTTTGTAGACAAACAAAAATAAAAATAAATATGAAATTCTAAAATAAAATAAACTTATTTTCACAATTTCGCAGTAGGTAATAAAAGTCAGTATGGATTATGTTTGCACAAGCATACGAATATAATTTTTTTTTAAATATTATAAAAATTAAACTAAAAAAATTATTTTTCACAATTATCGCAGTAATAATATAGTAAGCATGGCTTATATTTGCATTTGCACACGCCTCATGTGCCCATCTCTCGAATTTTTCACACATGATCCAGTCTTCCTCATAACTATCGCCGTAAACAAGGCTACAGGTTACAGTTGATCATGGGCGCATCCAGAATTTTGTCTTAGGGGGGGGGGGGGTTGATAGCTGAATAATGCAATTCGATGGATTTCTTCAATTAGTAGTGCACTTTTTAATTTTTGTGTGTCTAGGATATTAGTTGGGGCGGGGCTGCAGCCCCTAAGCCCCCCCCCCCTGGGTGCGCCACTGCGGTTGATGGAAGTGGAAGTAATTTGGACCAGGGCCAAATTACACGTTTAAAAGTGGTCCACAGTACACAATAAGTAATATGCACATATTTTTTTATTGCATAAATCGTTTAAGGAAGTCATTACAACCCCCAAAAAAAATATTTTGAAGAAAATTACTAGGATAATTTAGCTACCAAAAATGTTTACTTTTCGGTATAATTTATTATAATTTAAAAAGCAGCCATTTGCCCTTAATGAAAAATGACGTCAGGAGATCAGCAAAAATAAGTGTCAATCTACATGTTAACGTAAAGCTTAACCTAAAGCCGAACAGGTTTGTTTCCCTCTGAAACAGAGGGAGAGAAATCAAATTTTTTGGTTGATAGAGGAATAGTTCAACTAGCTTCGGCAAAAAATTCAGTTAAACAAGATATTTCGTTTCGGAGATATTAAATGCCAAAGTCGAAATTTCCGCGATTTCCGTTGAAATCGGGTACAGGTCGCAAAAGTGAATTAAATCGATGTAAATTTACGGAGGTTGTAGGGGACCCGGAGCTTCAAAACTCTACTGAAACTGGTGAGGTTCAGAAAATGGCAAATAATTCTTTTGAATTTTTTTAGGTCGAAAAATGTCATTTGCACACCCCTCTTTGGTACCTAATAACTCGAAAACAAAACGTCGGATAGCAAAACGGATTTATAAGTGAAAATTTAAAATCTCAAATACTTTTTTTGCAATACATTTACCTAAACCTAAAATCACTGGAAAATGGAAATATTTGGAAAAAAACTAGAAATTTAGATTTTTGACCCAAATATTTCACGCTTTTTAATTTTTTGTGGAGTTAAAAAGCTTTCAAATTAAAATCCCATATATGTCATCGGAAAGAGCTCGTCGAAGCACATCACATCCATATTTTTTAGTTTCTTCATTCTCTATAGGAAGGGAGCAATCGCCGATTAAATTTCGATTTTTTTACTTTTTTTGCCCTCGACATCGGTACAATGGAATCACTCTGTATTTTTTGCTGCGCAACATTATCAGGATTTTCTATAAATACGGACCTGAGATCTTTCATGTTAAGGCACAATTCGCAATATATCGCTATGGTTTGCGGTTTTCGTGGTTGAAAAATGGCGCATTAACTTGAAAAATGCTGGGTCCGTACTGGTAGAATATCCTGATGATGCTATTCTTCATCAAAACGTCTAAAAACATAATCACGTGATACACAGATGTAAAAGGTATGAAGTATTCTTTCAAAAAATACAGCATAAACTACAGGTCCGTACTTGATAAAAATAAGTTAGTATCAGTAACTCAATAAAAGCAAATGGTATAAACAAAACAATAACGCTACATTAGAGAAGGTAAAAATAGTGTGATGTTTGTTAAAACAGTTTTTTTCTAACTATAATAGTTTTCGATATATTAAGGGATTAAATTTTTGACTATTTAAAAACAAATCCCCTGTAGATAAGAAACTATAGACAATTTGGCAACTCCGTAAACGGAATATGCGCAGGGACTAAAAATAGCACATTTTCTCCAATTTAACCGACCTCGTATCTTTTACCGTTTCGGAGATAGGTATCACCTATTTTAGACACCCTGTATATTGGAATTTTGAATATCAAAAAAATTAATTTTTTACTTTTAATAATAGGTGAGAAATCTGTAGGAGTTCATGATCCTCCACCACCCTGTGACCCCTGTGCTCCACCGAAATTAGCTCCATGTCCTCATGATTGGTGTGAGATAAGGAGATAAAAGAAATAATATTTAAAATACGGCTGGTTGTAGTTTGATGTTATCTTTACTTGTATGTGATATTAATTAATTAAATATAAGACACGTTATCCTATATCCTAGCTCTTTTTTAAAAGTATTTCTTAGTTACTGCAAGTTTTTACGCTGTTTAGCATGCATATATATATATATATATATATATATATATATATATATATATATATATATATATATATATATATATATATATATAGTGTGTCTACTTAAGTTGACATAGCATATATACAGGGTAAACAGAAATTGAAAAATTAAAAATTGGTCCTAGCGAAAACTTCTCTTAAGTGTGTTGTTGTTAAGGGTGTTTTAAAGCATAAAAAATATTAGGTACTTAGAATAAAAAAACTGTATCTAAATTTATAGGCATGGCCTCCTATTTACATAAAACATTTTTTAATATTTCTAAAGAATTTTTTTTAAGAAGTAAATTTTAAATTTAATTTTGCAAATTCTACTACAAACTGGCGTTCAGTGAGAAAAGCAGAGAAATGTCATTGCAAGCTACAATAATAAGTGTACTATCAATAGGCATACAGGGAGAGTGGAAAAAATAACAAAATCTTTTTTTAAGGTCGTATGTAATCAATGTAACTGCACATTTGAATGTATTTCTTAATTCGAAACAACTCTTCTTAATTTATTCTATTTTATAAACAGTTTAGTTTCATGACATTACACTTTCATTAATATTGGTAGACAGTGTCGTTTTCCTAACACAACGTATGTATATACAAACACTAAAAGTACATAATTAATAATTATATTCAAAAACTATATACATATATATATATATATATATATATATATATATATATATATATATATATATATATATATATATATATATATATATATATATATATATAAAGTAGCAGTTTCTTGTCCGTACAATATATAAGAGAGAAAGAAGAATATCGGCTTTGCGGACTGTGGAAGTGTGTTCCTCTTTTGCATCAAAGTACGGGGAGTCCAAGAAAATGGCGTTATGGTATGTTATTTCCTGCTTGTGTTTTGCAGAAAGGATGTAAGATACAGTAACATCGTTTGCCACGGTGCGACTGGGTTATGGCTGTCTGAATGAGTCCTAACAAGGACGAAACAGCTGTCATGGTCTACCCGGCCCGGGGTTGTCCATTTTCTTGGACTCCCCGTACTTTGATGCAAAAGAGGAACACATTTCCACAGTCCGCAAAGCCGATATTCTTCTTTCGCTCTTATATATATATATATATATATATATATATATATATATATATATATATATATATATATATATATATATATATATATATATATAAATATATATATATATATATATATATATATATATATATATATATATATATATATATATATATATATATATATATATATATATATATATATATATATAAATATATATATATATATATATATATATATATATATATATATATATATATATATATATATATATATGAAGAAATATTGATCCGGGAGTACATCCGTTCGTTTGTTAAATTCCTATTGGAATCTGGCAGACGTTTCGCCAAGGTCTCACTTGGCATTATCAATGCTTACTCGTTGCTGTCAAGTCGTAAACTGATGAATCTTTGTCGTGACTCTCGATATTTATAGCCTGCGCCGGAGGTTGTAGCGGTTCTGGTTGGCTGGCGTTGGCTCCGCCCCCTCAGTCGTTGCTTGGTTGGCTGTTTGTTGTGATGTGGTTGCGAGTTGATGCGCTTCGGCTTGCCGTTTTACTATTGTCTTCCATGTACTGGACAAATGCAGAGCGTCGTCCCTTTTGTTTAGATGACCGGTCTTTTCTATTTCGATGGCTTCTCGTATTATTCTAGTTTTGTAGTTTTCGACGTTTGCCAGTTGTCTGCAGCTATCAAAGTTGATTTTGTGTCCTGTTTGATGTTGATGTTGAAACAGGGCCGATGTAGTTTGTTTGTTTCTGAGAGCCAGTTTGTGTTCTTCTAACCTGGCTGAAATTCGTCTGTTGGTTTGTCCGACGTACATTTTATTGCAGGTACCGCATGCTACACTATACACACCTTGGTTTTCTAGTTTAATTTTCTGTTTTGGATTTTTTAATGTTGTTCTTATGGTTTGATGTGATTTATATACAGTGGATATATTATGCTTACGAAGAATGCGACCAATCCTGTCAGTAGTCCCTTTAATGTATGGCAATATGGTTTTTGGCCTGCTTTCAGAGTCTTCCTGTTGTTTCTGTCTTGGATGCTGTTGCAGTTCTATTGCTTTTCTAATTGTGTTGTCTTTATATCCATTCTGTTTTAGAGCAGTGGTTATCTTTTCTAGCTCATGAGGTCTATTGTTGTCGCTGGTGAGCCGGATGGATCTGGAGATCAGCGTGTTTGCTACTGCCTGTATTTGTGATGGGTGGTGATGTGATTCGGCATTCAGGTATCTATTGGTGGGAGTTGGTTTCCTGTATACCGTGTGTTCTAGTCGTCCAAGTTCATTTTTTAAATACATGCACATCTAGGTGTGCAAATTGGCCCTTTCCATTACTAATTCGCTAAACTCCATACGACGAAATTGATCCTCGGGAAAAAGTTCAGTTTTTTGCGTCTTGTACGATCGAATGAAGAAATTTCTCCGTTATAAACAAAATTTAGGTTTTGTTTTAGTATATATGTTACGCTCAATGGTCGAATTCGGGCAATGCCCGAATAAAATACGCAAAACTAATTTTGAGTAACAAATATTTCCCAAACCCGAAATTTTATTTTTATACGGTTATTGAGCATTACAAAATAAGCAGAACTAGTTTTGCGCAATTTGAAATGTACAAAACTAGTTCTGTACATTTCTGAATGGCCAGCACTAGTTATGCTTGTTTTACAGCCTCCCAAACCCAAATAAAGGTTATGTTGTTGTTTTGGAAATATCACTTAGAAACTGCATCCTCCGATATTTCTGGATCTACACAAGGTTTTATTTCATGTTGTGCAATAAAAAGTGTATTAACAGAGCATGGTCTTGTCGAAAAAAGAATGTCATCTGCCAATTCTAAGTGCCATCATTCAAGCTCTTTTTCAAATAATAATTTTTTAAACTTAACTGAATATTTGTCTAAGAATAAAGTTTTATTTGTTGTTGTATTTGTCAGTATTTAAATAAAATATATTATTTAAATAACATTACCAACTTTATTTTATTCGGACGCTGCGCGCTGATTAAATGAAAAAAGCATAACTAGTGCTGGCCATTCAGAAATGTACAGAACTAGTTTTGTACATTTCAAATTGCGCAAAACTAGCTCTGCTTATTTTGTAATGCTCAATAACCGTAAATAAATAAAATTTCGGGTTTGGGAAATATTCGTTGCTCAAAATTAGTTTTGCGTATTTTCTTCGGGCATTGCCCGAATTCGACTATGAGCGTAACATATACATTTTGTTTAACTGCCACTTTTTAAAATTTACTATAAAAGAAACTAAATCACCGTATTTTTTATGTTTACCAATGATTTCTATTTATTCTTCTTCCTTCCAATGTATTGTATACATTTCTAGGGTTTTATTAAAATATATACCCATATCTTAATAAAGACCTTTGTATTGAGTGGCCAGCTACATCCAAGAGTTGTTAAGGACCCGAAAGTAGCTACACCACTGTCGGCGGTTCCCCCCTCCATGAGAGACATTTCCGTCTGCGGTTATGCTCCAATGTCTAATTTTACTTTGGTTAAAATAAAACACACTAATTATATAAGTAGACTTTATTTTCAGCACCAGTGTACAAAGGATAACCTTCACCATAATGAAAACATAAAATTTTTTGCGTTAAAACAATAACTAATAAACAGTTTTTAATATTGTAACTAACGCAAATAATTTTACGGATCAAACTGTATCTAAATCTGTTGGGCATTTAGGCCTGCATCATTCCGGGCATTTTTCATAGACATCATCATCATCATGGGATTGTATTTTTGAGTTAAATATTCTACAGTTTGTTGAGAGGACATCTGTTGTTGGCGCTGTTGGCTTTGTTGGCCCATCAGAACCTGCTGAAGTTGATAGATTACAGTTTGTTGTGCCATTAGTTGAACCATAAGCTGTTGCTGCTGTTGTTGCATCTGCTGTTGCGCTGTTTGTATTTGTTGCATCACTTGTGGTTGTAGATTCTGTTCATGAGTCATTTCTTGTTGAATTTGCAGTTGTTGTATTTGTTGGTTTACGAATTCTAGTAGCATCTGAATTTGTTGAACTTTGCATTCATGTACAGCAATCATTCTACGAATAAAAATAGTATACATATTTCTTTTGTATCAATATCAAAAATAATAAATAACAATATCCATTTAGCCATGATATTGTAAAACAAATGAAGCCAAACTATAAGTAATAAATATAGAATTTTCTAAATGCTAGTTATACTAAATTAGGTACCAATTATTGTTTATGTGGATGCGAATGCATTAAAGAGAATTATTAAGATGTTTCTTAAAGGCAATCTGACAAAAATGTTAATCCAATAGGTAATCTTTATTTTATACTAAGATTGAAAATATTGCTTGAACAAGTTTTTAACAATTTACCATCATTAGCAAATGATTTGTGTTAGGATAGGCTAAAACTAATAAACAAATAAACGAATAAACAATAGGAAATTAGGAAAAAAATAGATCTACTGATAATTCTTAGGAAAAAATATTTGTCTTACCCTTCTGTTTTTTCCATATTGTTCTGTGTTAGAAGTTGTTGCATTTGAAGTTGGAAATTGTAAACTCTTGGTGCCATACCAACAAAGGCAGGATTTTGAACTGACTGTTGCATTTGAACACTTTGAAGAGTCATTTGAGCTTCAATCGCAACTTGGAGGGTCTGTTGCATTTCCGATGTTGGAGTTCTTAGTACCGGGTTCATCATTTCCTGTTGTTTCATCATATCTTCTTGAATTTCCTGTACAGCTTGTTGCTACAAAATAACATAAGGTAACATATAGTATGCGCTGTAGTTGGGCAGTTATTTTAGAATACTTTTATTTAATTAGGTTAAAAACTACGTTTCTGTCATAAATAATGCAAAAAGTCCCTTAAAAGCGTTACAAATATTGGCGTATCTACGAGGGGCTAGGGGGGCTTGGCCCCCTGATGGAAAATTATCCCGCCTGAAAAATGTTCCGACAATAATAATTTCACTTATTTTGTTTCTATTTAAATCATCTATTTAAAATTAAACTTGCATCAGTAATATTTCTTGTGGCTTTTAATCTCATTAAAATTATTAACCGTGGCAACACTGGACAAAAGGACAAGTGGACCAAAAAGTGAAAGATGCGAAAATGGAAAATTGTTTATAAAAGTTTTTGTTTGCTTTAAAAATAAGATCCACGATGCAAAAAAAAAATTGTACAGGGTATGCAAAAAATGCAAAACCGTAAAATTTGGTTGAGTACCCTAAGTTGCCTTTTTTAAATTTTAATGCAAAACGTTAAACAAAAAAGTTGTTTTTAAATTTTAAATCAATTCTTTTCCAGATTTTCAAGGAAAAATTTAAAATTTCTAAATTACGCTTTTAAAATCAAAAATTTTTCTGTCACATTATCACCTTGTTCTATTCGATTCTACCTTTGATAACTATGACGTATTTGTCAAAATAATAAAGATGTTGTCCGTTAGAGCAAAGAATATTTATAATCCAAAATTACAGACTCATAAAGGTTAAAGAAAATCACTAATAGAATATTAAATAATAATGGTAATATTCCAGAAATATTTCTTATTTTAATAAACTTTAAAAAAAATAAGGGCACATCATATTTTTTATTTCTCAAAAACTTCTCCATATTATACGCATTTTTCTAACGAATGATCGGGACTCTAGGAGGCCACAAAATTGGACCATTTCACCCAACCATCGATTCAAATTTGCGATTGAGCCAATCTCTTACTTCTGCAGCAAAATGTGCAGAACGCCCATCGTACTGAAAATACATATTTCGGCGATATTGAAGAGGCAATCCTTCTAACCTTGTCTGACAAAAATGACTTCAGCATATATTATGTAAATAGAATGTCTGCTACACGATTACCAAAAAAAAATGTTATAATCCCATAATAGGAAATGGCGCACCAAACAATTACTTTTTTAACATACTGACGGCAGTTCGCAATTCTAAACTCTGGATTTCCCTACCCCAGTATCTCATATGCTGGTGAGCTACAGTGCCGCTTGTACTGAAGGTTGACTTATCTAAGAACATTATCAGCTTATGAAAGTTTACGTTGTTACTTAGAATTTCACCGATCCACAAGCAAAAAATCCAAGCGTTTGTATTGTTTAAAAGGACGAATTTTATTTTCCTTAAACAGATTTTGAATATGGCTTTTTTTACACAATTGCAAATTCGTGCTCGTTTCTTAAATACTATAGAATTTTCATCAACAGATTGCAAAATTAATGCTGTAGAAGCATCGTTTTCGTCGTATATTGTTTTGGTCTTCTTTCAATCACTAACGGATCCAGGTTTTTTTTAATTTGATTACAACTTATGTCCTGAACTTCTGCATAATTGTACATTTGGAAACTTTTCTTAAAAACTTCTCAATCTCAGTAACGTAGCGATAACAATTTATTCTCGCCATTTCTGTAATTTTCGATTATAAATATTCTTTTGCTCTAAAGAAAACATCTTATTATTTTGACAAATTCGTCACAGTTATCAAAGATATAATTAAATAAGAAAGATCTTTGGATTGATTGAATTTTGATTTTAAAACCGTAATTTAGAAATGTTTGCATTTTCCTAGAAAATCTGGAATAAGAATTATTTTAAAATTTAAAACAATTCTTTTATTAAATATTTTGCATTAAAATTTTAAAAAAGGCAACTTTACTGTTAACCAAATAAGTTTTGTATTTTTTGCATACCGTGTTCCAAAAAACAAATTTTTGGTATCGTTGATCTTATTTTTAAAGCAAGCAAAAACTCTTATAAATAATGATCTTTTTTCGTAGGTATCTTTCACTTTTTGGTCATTTGTACTCTTGTCTACCCCATCCGTGGGTATACTGCATATTAAAGTTTTTTTTTGCTTGTATTTCAATATCGTTACATGATTTTGTTGCTGGGGCTTAAGTCCACCCATATAGAAAGAGCCTAGTTACGCCTATGGTTACAAAAGAAAGAAACACAAGAGAGGTTATTAGAGAAATAATTTGTTTAGTTTAAACTAATTTTTTAAATAATTTTAGATGTTTCATTTTCTTTCAATTTTTACAATAGCACCAAGCGTGCCGAAACGTCAAGTGTTTACTGCTAAAAAGTAATAATCACGCAGAAATTAATTTTTTTCTATAAATGGATTTTTTCTGTGCATTATTTCAAATTTTTTAATTATATTAGTGGAATATCCAAAAAATACAGCAACAATAAATCCGACACAGTAAAACTACATACATATTCAAGCCACTTTAGTTATAGGAAGTGCAGAGAAACTTTACGACACAAATTTTTGCCTTTAGCTTTCTAGGACATGGTGTAAGATTATTTACCTGTGCCATTTGTTGAACCATAGATCCAGTAGTCATCATGTTTTGATTTTGTTGTTGAAGTTGCTTAACGGATTGTTGCATTTGAACTTGTTGTTCTTGCTGCGCTTGTTGAGTCATTTGGTCAGCCATTTGATAAGCTACTGTTTTCACTTGTTCCAAGTTCATGTTCCCAGCTTGTCTGGAAACTGTATTCAAATTATTCATAAGTTGCTGCATTTGTACTTGTCGCGCTTGTGCAGTCATAGTATTTTGGTTCATATCTTGACGACTACAAGGGCCATTACAAATTCCCATTTGGGTTCTTGAATTTTTCAACAGTTCTATAAAAATAATTAATATGTTAGTACTGTTTGTAGTGAAGCCCTTATTTATTCGAATATTGGGCTATTCGGGCGTTTGTAACCTAGCCAACCAATTTTCCATTGTTTGATCAGTTAGTAAACTTGTCAGCAAGATAAACTGAAATAATACCATTAGAAATAACATCGTCACAAGAACTATACACAGGAACTATCTTGTTGTCATTAAAATTTTTATTTTAAAATTATATTTTTTTTCTAAAATTAATAACATGTTCTTTTGAGGTATACTCCCAGCCAATGAGAAAAGTAGGTAATCGACTGAGAGGACATTGTACAGCATTTTCAATTTTTCTCTTGTTTTTCAAAGATAGGATCGAAAAAGATGGAAGTACTAAGCGATGTAGAGGCACTGTCATATTTAGTTACTACACTATTCAGATATAACACAGTCCCTAGTTATTTTCTATATAAAATTTACTGTTTTGTGAAATGACGTTGATAATAAAAGTAAAGAGGTTTTTTTCAACGAAGAATCAGACTCTAATATTACCTTTAAAATATTTTCAGAATTTCTTTAATTTTAGTATAAAAATTTTAGTCCAGATCATGATTAACGTCTCAAACATTTGTTACATTAAATAATGATGCTAAAGTGAATAAAAGGCAATAAAAGGCGTCTTAAACATCGAGATAGTTTTTCTAATTGCATCTATTTAGTAATTTAGTCTTTTGTCGCACCTTATATATAGAATAGTAAAAATATGACTTGGTAGGCTGCGAACACTGCTGCTGTGAACATTGCTTCAATATCTTCAATATGACGAACACCACTCATTTTTTATTTCAATTTGTAAGTTACAAACGCATATCGGGTTTTTATGAAACTTTTCCTGTTACTTTCATTCTGTTAAATCCGTACAAACACACAAAAGTCAATCAAACCCCTCTTAATTTTCATAGTATGTAATTAAACAGTATAGCTGAGCAATTTTAAAACTTTTTCAAAGGGAAAAAAGCCACGCCGCATGTTTCATGATGGAGCTAACTATACATATAAGAAGCCGTAGAAGCGATTTTTTATTACCTATCTTCTAAACCATATGTGTATGTGTGCCTGTGTGCATATTAATATGACTCATATCAGTCGCTTAGAAATGCGCCGAAACTAATCATTAACCAATCTCGTTTAAATTCGATATTAAAAGTCATTTTGCATCATTCAACTTTTTAAAATTCTTCCCACACTTTCAGATGAGGGTAGTTCACTTATAATAAAAAATAAAATAATCAGTTTCTTAAAAACGGCTCCTACAATTTTGCTACAATTTTTTTAACATCATCATCATCACTTCATTACTGCTTATTTGTGTAAGTAGTTCGACTATAAACGAAATTAAGGATTGGGTGTCGGAATATTAGAAATGGTTATTTTAATGAGATTTTTTTCATATTATGGGTTTCGAAAATAGAATAAGTAGACAAATAGTATACCTATTATAAACAAGTAGAAATAAGACAAATTTTAAGCAATCTTATTTCCTATTTCACTGATTAAGAAGAAAATTTGGAGCCTTAAAAAAGATGCTTTTATATATATATATATATATATATATATATATATATATATATATATATATATATATATATATATACATATCTATATATATATATATATATATATATATATATATATATATATATATATATATATATATATATATATATTATGCGTATATATATATGAATTTTTATGCCTTCCTAACCCAGTGGCGGCCGGTGAAATTTCAAAGTTTTATATCTCTGTTCCTACTTACAGGACCCGTACCAAATTTAGGGGTTTTAATAATGCGCCCACTGGGAATGTTTTGGTAAGGAAAAAAAATATTTTGTGATTTGAGAAAAAAAGTTGATTTTTTTCTAACCTGAGAAAATCTAATGAAAAAAGTTATTAACTTATTAACTAACACCAAAAAACTGTCTTAATGATGGTCCTTATAACTATTTGAAATAAAAATAACTATTTCCTAATTACAACACGATATTTCCTAACAAAAATTATAATAAAAGAATAATAGTGACAGTTTTTATGTACATATTATTATGTAACCCTTATTTAAAGCGCTTAAATATATAAAGACAGTAAACTGAAACTAATGCTATCCAATTATCCAATTTCGTCTAGATTTATAGATTTTATCACCAATTTGTAAATTAGCGAAGACGAAACTAGTAAATTATATTACTTAACACTTCAGACATAGGCAGAACAAGCTCCCAATTTACCATAAAAGTTTTTAGCTCACCTTGGTTGGTTCGTTGCATTTCCATTGGAACTCCTAAAATTGTCATTGGTTTTTCATAATTCATCAATCGTTGACCTCCCAATATTCCCAACCCCATTGCTTGTTGTCCCATAGCATTCTGCCTCATTGAAGTGGCATTTGCAATGGTCAAAATAGCTGCTACAAAGATAAAAAGTTTCATTTTAGCTAATGAAAGGTAATAGAATAAAGACTGAAATAATCCTGTCTTGGCAAAGACGCTCATTATATACTGATTTTTTATCAGTGTATAATAATAATACCGTTGCTTACATTTTACATACTTTTTAAATTTCTTGCAAAATCAAGGATGATATCTACATGTCAATAACTTAAAGTATGAAATACAGTCATAAATATTTGTAATTTGGCGAATTTCGATATGCTTAATTACTCTTTTAATATAATGGAAAATTGTTAATCGTCTTTGATTCATGTCATTTGTAAACACGAAAATATCGTATTTTGACAAAGTATATCAAGCTAACTATCCGATATACAGGGATTGGCAATATTCGACACACCGAATTTTACTAGTAAAAATGTTTCTGTTATCATAAAAACACTTTCTGTCCAAAATGTTAAACTTTTTGTGTTTTACTTCCCTCGTTAGAGGACGTATTTTACTCGTAAAAAAATCACCTCTTGAGATTTTTTTCTGATCTTCCCTCTAGATCATGAAAAACACGTTTTCCTATTTACGTCGGTCTGCTACAGTTGCCGCAAAGGCTTAAAAATTTAATTTTTCAAGCTGAATAGACTTTACCCTGGCTCTAAACTAGTTTTTTTTTATTTTTTGTTACTTTAACTCGAAAACTATTAATATTACAAATGTTGTATATAACTGCTGATATAAATAAAGGCACTTTTAATCTTCCAGATATAGAGTCGACAACTTAAAAAACTAATTTTTGACGTGAAAAATAAGTGTTTATACAGGGTGGAAAATAAAAAGGAATAAATTCTGCCGATTTTTAATATAAATATGTTTGATTTTGGTGGAATTTTCCGAATGTAGCTTTTTTCATTCGCAAAAATATCATCGTGTAAACAAATATTATTTTTTACCTCTCTTGCTAGATATATTATTGCATTCGGGAAAAAATGACCTGTCGAGATTTCTTCAGATCTTTAGGCTTTAAGGTCTCTAGATAACGAAAAACATGGTTTTCCATTTTCGTCTGTCTGTTTGTGTGTCTTTTGGTGTAAAATCTTAAACCCTACTTGAATAAAAATGTTGACATATGGATTAAGGCTTTGCCCTAGCTGAAAACCCATTGCACTTCTTGTGAAATATGTACAGGATGAGCATTTTAGAAAATTAAATTTTGTTGGTTTTTGCTCTAATTAGAGGAATACTTGTTTGGGACTAAGAATACTTATTCAGTAGTTGTATTTTACATAACTGAGTTGTTAATATTTATGAAATTAGGTGTGCTTTAATGCAAACCGTGCAATTTTAAATGTTTCTTTTCTTGTTTTTGATTTAAATCGAATTTTAATAAGAATTTGCAAGTTCTTAAATTCAGCAAATAATTCCATTGCTGTGTTCTGTCCCTTTTTAAGATATTCATTATGACAAGGACAAAAAGCATCTGATGCCATCGATGAAAGAATCTGCTGAATTCAGGGTTGCCAGACGTCCCGATTTAGGCGGAACTGTCCCGATTTTAATCGATATAACCCACTTGTCCCGCTTTTGTCCCGCTTTCCGATTTGCACGTCGAAAATCCCGATTTTTGAATAATTTTAAAAAGTGCAGATTTAACTTCAACCAAATATAGTTATATACATATTACCTTATTCTTTAGTGGTAAATAAACACCTAATTTATTTTTATTAAAACATATGTACAAGTACAATGTACATGTTTGTTATAGTTTTCGTTTATTTGTTTGTTTTTGTTTATTTTTAGTTTACAATATATATTAAAGGAAAAAATTGCATGTTCTTTGAATTTTTTTTGCGCGGCAATGTCGAAATTTTTATTTGGGATGTTTGTCCTTGAAACAGTGAAACATTTTTTTGACACAAATTTTTAACACATTAAAATATTATCCCCTCAAACACGTGTCACAGATTCACGTGTCCCGCTTTTTCATTTGCAAGATCTGGCTGAATTTAAAAACGGGCCTTATATTTGGATGTTTCTGAAAAATCTGAAGCATACGGTTACACCTTAGATTTGACATACATTCCAGGAAAAAGATTAGTTTTGCTACAACTCTAGAACTAGCTTAAAATAAATAATATTTTATACTAAGCTGAGGACTTGAAGTTCAAAATGGAATTTCTATTCAGGATGGGAAATGAGATATAATAAGATTTTGTCTGCTTTTAGTACGAATGTGTTTGATTATTGTAAGGTAAGGTCACCAAATTTCAAACCCCGGTTTACATTTTAATTACAATATTGACAATCTTAGATTTGTTTGGTAAATCGAAACAATAAAGTATTCATATATCAAATCTAACAGTTTTGTAACTCAGTCTTGATAACCTTTACTTTTACAAAAACAGACAGCGTCCTTAAATTATTTATTTGGATCCAAATACCTCCCACAGGGGCGATATTTAGATTATATTTACAACTTTACTTCACTTGTACTAATCAGTCTTAATTCAATCTTAAGAATAATAAATTAATTTTCCAAGCAACTGTCACACATTGAATAATTTTTTTATCTGTCAGATTAAGCCAAATGAAACTGTAACATTTTACCACATTTTGGGTTCTTATAAATTATCTAGAATAAACTACACATTTGACAAAGACGTCTTGGTGGTCACAGCAATATTCAAATGAAAGGAATCTAAAATTAGTGAATATTAGTACAAGACCCTATGTTACTCAAACCTAAATCTTGTAGTCGATCTAGAAGACTCAAGTTGTCGCCATTTGAAGATAGAAGCTCTGGATGTGTTCGCCATCTGCAGATCTCTCCTGTCGCGCCGTCTTCCTCTTGACACCGACGGCCAACGAAGTTATGTCTATTTTGCCATTAAATAAAACCCTTGTCTTTGTATAACAATAATATCGGATAAAATTTAAGTAGTACGTAACTTTGAGGCATTCTCTAGGTACCGGAATATGTCTAATTTATAGCTGAAAGCACAAACCTATATCACGAAACTATAATATTAACCTGCTATATACACAAGACTGGCTATTGGCAGAACAGTCCACGACTAATTAAGCACTTTACTGTAATACTGGTATTTATGACCTTGATCGCATCAAATGTGTTGAATCTAGCCAAGTTAATTTGTCATTTATCGATTACTGTTTCATTAGCTTACACCGTATGCTGTTATTTGTTCCCTGTAACAAGACTGATTTTGAATTTTGTCCTCGTAATTATAGAAAATTGATCACAGTGCGCCGCCAAGCCGCTACCAGCAAAAAGATCCGATACAAATAGCGGAATTCCGCTACGAACGGCAACACTGTGCAAATCCACAAATATTATGGACTAAAGTTGGAATTAAGCAAGAAAAAGCCACGAGCGTCATAGATATGAAGGGCATCACGCGTGCTCTGCAGGTGTCGTTTTAGAATATTTCTGGCTTAATTCTAAAACGATACAGAGCACGCGTGATGCCTTCATATCTATGACGCTCGTTGCTTTTTCTTGCTTGATTCTTACTTTACCAACGAACATCGAAGAATGTTTATATTCAGGGGCGTATTATTCAACAAGCTTAAGAAGCCCGGGCTTAGGGCGCAAGACTTTTAGGGGCTCTGTACTGTACTAACGACGCGCTTTTTAAAAATAAACAGGAAATCGAAAAAAACAAATTAATAAAAATGAAAGAAAATTATATTTTAAATTTACTGTCAAGGTAAGAATAAATTTCTAGCTAGTCCTGAGTTCTGCAAAATTCATTGCATGGATTTTCCCTCGCGTAATAATGATAAAACTTGCAAAATACACACTTTTTCGCATTTATCAACAGTAGCACGTAAGTTACATTAAGTAGTAGCAGCTGACATATTTAGATAGTATTACAATCAGATACAATAACGAAGTATCTCTCAAATTATTTTACAAGTAAAATCTTCGTTTCAGTTTCAATGTAAAATATTATTCCTTGTTCTAGAGTTGTTGCAAAATTAACAGTTTCCTCTTTATTATTGCACGCGGTATTGTATGAAGAATATGAATTCCAGCTAAAAGATTTAAATACATTGAGCAGAAACCAACAATATTTAATTGTTTAAGTTGCCTACCCTGAATTTACGACATCAAAAGTGCCTTATTTATATCAACGGTCAAAGCCTTAGCTGTAGAGTACTGTAGACACAACAGAATTTTTGTAAAATGAATCGTATTTTAGTTAAAGAAACAAAATACCGGCTAAGTACTGTACTGTACTCTATACTATACTCTGTACTGTACTCTGTACTGTACTCTGTACTGTACTATGTACTGTACTCTGTACTGTACTCTGTACTGTACTCTGTACTGTACTCTGTACTGTACTCTGTACTGTGCTCTGTACTGTACTCTGTACTGTATTCTGTACTGTGCTCTGTACTGTGCTCTGTACTGTACTCTGTACTGTACTCTGTACTGTACTCTGTACTGTACTCTGTACTGTACTCTGTACTGTACTCTGTACTGTACTCTGTACTGTACTCTGTACTGTACTCTGTACTGTACTCTGTACTGTACTCTGTACTGTACTCTGTACTGTACTCTGTACTGTACTCTGTACTGTACTCTGTACTGTACTCTGTACTGTACTCTGTACTGTATTCTGTACTGTACTCTGTACTGTACTCTGTACTGTACTCTGTACTGTACTATGTACTGTACTCTGTACTGTACTCTGTACTGTACTCTGTACTGTACTCTGTACTGTACTCTGTACTGTGCTCTGTACTGTACTCTGTACTGTATTCTGTACTGTGCTCTGTACTGTACTCTGTACTGTACTCTGTACTGTACTCTGTACTGTACTCTGTACTGTACTCTGTACTGTACTCTGTACTGTACTCTGTACTGTACTCTGTACTGTACTCTGTACTGTACTCTGTACTGTACTCTGTACTGTACTCTGTACTGTACTCTGTACTGTACTCTGTACTGTACTCTGTACTGTACTCTGTACTGTACTCTGTACTGTACTCTGTACTGTACTCTGTACTGTATTCTGTACTGTACTCTGTACTGTACTCTGTACTGTACTCTGTACTGTACTCTGTACTGTACTCTGTACTGTACTCTGTACTGTACTCTGTACTGTACTCTGTACTGTACTCTGTACTGTACTCTGTACTGTACTCTGTACTGTACTCTGTACTGTACTCTGTACTGTACTCTGTACTGTACTCTGTACTGTACTCTGTACTGTACTCTGTACTGTACTCTGTACTGTACTCTGTACTGTACTCTGTACTGTACTCTGTACTGTACTCTGTACTGTACTCTGTACTGTACTCTGTACTGTACTCTGTACTGTACTCTGTACTGTACTCTGTACTGTACTCTGTACTGTACTCTGTACTGTACTCTGTACTGTACCCTGTACTGTACTCTGTACTGTACTCTGTACTGTACTCTGTACTGTACTCTGTACTGTACTCTGTACTGTACTCTGTACTGTACTCTGTACTGTACTCTGTACTGTACTCTGTACTGTACTCTGTACTGTACTCTGTACTGTACTCTGTACTGTACTCTGTACTGTACTCTGTACTGTACTCTGTACTGTACTCTGTACTGTACTCTGTACTGTACTCTGTACTGTACTCTGTACTGTACTCTGTACTGTACTCTGTACTGTACTCTGTACTGTACTCTATACTGTACTCTGTACTGCATTCTATACTGTATTGTAATTCACCGTAATGTAGCCTGTTATGAGCCACGACAAAGCCTAATATATCTGTACAATTTCATTTTTTGTTTAAGTAGTTTTAATTTTTTCACGCCAACAAATAGAACAAACCGACGCAAATGAAAAATTTTTTTTGTTATTTAGATACCCCAAAATCTTAAAATTCGAAAAAATTTCGAAAGATGATTTTTTCACGAATACAATACTTCTTGTAGAGAGAGAAGTAAAAATATAATATATTTGTTCGCTCTGTATAAAGGTAAAATGCGCACCTGACTTTGTCAACAAAGAAACCACGTACTTATGCACAATTCCTGTGAGATGAAACGCATAGAATTTTTTTTTATTTCTCACAGCTATATACAAAATATAATTTGAGTAATATGATACATTTTTCATAAACCAACAAAAAATATAATTTTTTTAAAGTTTCTCGCCATGTTTTTAACTTTTCGCACCAGCAGACAGATCTGAGAAAATCTGGAGAGGTGTTTTTTTACGAATAAAATAATACTTCCTTCCGTCGAACGATCAGTATAATCTGAATGGGGCGCAAAATTTTGGGTGGGCTTAGGGCACCTATATGGCTTTATTACTAGTATCTATCTCAGAATTTTCTTAGAAGGGACGCATATAACTACCAATAAAGGTCCAACCATTAAGACTTTAATGGCCAAGCATATGTCCAGTAGATATTGTGTGCTGTCTACGTAGTATAATTTAGCCGTCGAGGAAAAGTAGAATGCAAATGGATAATGGAAGACACTGTACTAAAAACTATACATATTATTGTCTTGCTGGGATATTTTAAAATCTCGCATCCCCGCTAAAACAAAGTCACAGCACAAATTTCCAAATTTTATGTTTTATCTACATCTAAATTTCTTTCTATTGAAATTTTTTTTTGGAAAACACTAAAATTAAAAGTCAGATTCTCCAAAGCTAGTCCGGTCTAATTTGACAACCAAAAGTTTTAAACTCATAAGTGTAAGACTAAGAAAACTAAGTTTTATACTATGAAGAAAATGGTAATTTTAGTATTTACTTCCCACAATAATAGAACTAAATTCATTGCAGCAACTCGTCCTGAGATGAAAATCATTTGGAAGTCAATCAAATCGCCGAAATATCAGAATGATTCACAAGTTTTTAATGACGACTTATTAACAATGACAGGACAAAAACCTGTCAAAGCATAACTGATCAACTATAAGATCTTAATTTAAACCAGTACTAAATTTTAATCCTTCTTAGTGAATCTGACCGTTGTGTTTTGCCGATGGAAATTATTGTGTCGTTATACCGCGCGGCCATCCTGCAAAAGTGTCAGTTTAGACTTCGCAGTAAAATCAATTTTTGAAAAAGTGACATTTTTTTGAGGATATATTATATAGAATATATTATTTTCGCTTTAAGTGCGTCCATTTTCTTATGCAACTTATAATATAATTACCTATTTACATATCATTTTTTGAAATAATGGGATCAAGTATATTTTTTATAACATTGATAGTAGTTGAGAGATAACGTAGAGTTTAAAAGCATAATTAATTAATAAAGATATTTTTTCTTACGCAATAAAAAATACTATTACCCTCATCTCACGCTAAGAAAGTGCAATAACTTGATAATTTTTGCATATAAAAGTTGCTTAAAAAATTGAAAAAATTACTTGTCTTCAGTTCAACAACACATCAAGACCAACGCCTTATCAGCGGACAAACCACTAGGAGTGAACATACAAAGGCTCAGTGATAGTACGTCCAATATTCAACAGGGTCAAACTCAGCAGCAAATTTTAGAAGTTTTGCAAAAAGAGAATGCTTTTGAACAATTAGGTTTACAAGACTCACAGCTCGTACAGCAATTGTCACAAGAAGTTGTTCAACAAGCCGCTCAGCAGATAGCCCAACAAGTATTACTTAGACAAACCCTGAAACAAGAAAACATTTTGGAGCAACAACAACTAAGTGTACAACAGGCTGCCCAACAAGCTGCAGAACAAACTACCCTTCAATTAACTCAGAGAGCTACTCAACAAGCTGCTATCCAAGCTGCACGACAAGCCGTTCAAATTGCCTTTCAATTAGCTGTTCAACAACAGATTTCTGTAAGACCACAAAATCCACTTTTGCAGGTAATACAACAGGCTCGTGTGCAACAAGCAGCCCAGCAAATCGTTCAAACTATTGCACAACAAGCTGCACAACAAGCCAATCAAGGTACTCAATTCGCTCTTCAATTGGTCGCTCAACAAGCTATTCAAGTTGCTTTGGAGTCACAAAGCTTCCCAACTCCAGGCGATGAACAAATTGCTACGCAAATTGGCAGAAGCGGGATTGAACAAGGTATTCAAGAATATGTTCAAGCTATTCAGCAAGCAGTTCAACAAGCAACCAATAAAGCAGCTCAGAAAGCAGCCCGACAAGCTGTTCAAATGGTTTTTGAACAAATAAACCAAGTACAACAACAACAAAGGCAAGTAGGACCACCAAATCCTCAACAAATTGTAGCCCTCCAACAAGTTTCTCAAGAGGTTGCCCAACAAGTTGCCCAGCAAATTGCCCAACAGGCCGTTCAACAAGCTGCTCAACAAGCTGGTCAACAGGTTGCACAACAAACATTTGGGCAAGCTTTACAACAAATTTTGTTGTTGGGTTCACAACAATTGAGCGATCAACAAATCGCTCAAAGAATTGTACAATATAACCAGGAACAGAGACAATCTCAGATACGAAATGTTATTCAGCAATTACAAGTACAGCAACAACAACAGATACTGTTACCTCAAAATGTATATTCTTCATCTCCAGTTGCTCAATTGGTGGCTCAACAATTAAAGCAGGCTCAAAACCAACAAGCAATTCAGGTTAGTATTAGCATAACAGGTATTAAAATACTTTAAGGATATTTTATGTGAATAGTGGGACTTTTCTACCGCTTTGCAATAGTCTGAAAATGCAAATATCTTAAAACTGACTGGTCCTGAAAATAAATTTTTAACTCGCTTGGAGAAAAAGCGTTTTTTTGTTCTTTCAAATAATAACTATGGTTAAAATATTATTTCTATAGCTCTCGAAACCGTTGCGTTTTGTAATTACTACAGTTGTTAGGAAAACTATTGTTTCATAAAATATCTAAGGATTAAATATTTAAATCGTTTTAAGGAAATTAAAATGAAGAAGGCTTTTAGGCCAAGAAAATCATTTTTAATTAATTTATTTGTAATCATTAATAAGAAAAATATACTAGCACCTATTTCATTAAATAATTCAAATATTAAAGATTGAGAATGCCTTGAGAAAACAAGTAATTCGGTTCAGTCATTGATACAAGCCCCTTTCCTGAAAACTGCTTTGTGTTGAACCGCGAAAAAAGCTTTTCAATTAGGATCTTAAAATCTCGCCTTCTACCTAAATGGCAAATGTTATATTAGAAGTCAGTCAAAAAAACATTTTGACAAAATATTTCTTTAATGATAACGAATTTTATTGATTATGATATTGTCAACCATCAGAAACCCTATACTATGGTAAATAACACATTATTCAAAGTAAAATCTAAAAAGACCGATAAAAATGTCTAAAATTTAAAATTTAAATATTTTTTCAAATCTTCTATTTTCCCATATTTTCTTCTTTTACATCCGAGATCGGAAAAGAAAAAACATAGGTGTTTACGGAAACTATGATTTAATTAACCCGATCATCAGCTAAATATTTGTTGTCTTTCTCTGTTAGCTGTCAGTAAAAGAGACATCCGATATCAGCTGATAATTGGGTTAAGCCGACTACAGTTTCCGCAAAAGTCTATTATGTACCTGGATTTTATTTCGCACTAAGAAAAAAAATTTGGAGATGTAAAGGTCATAAATATTAAAAAATAAGACACAGGTTAATCTGCTTTATTTATACATGTTAATTTTTCGTAATTTCTACATAGTTCCATTAATATTTGATTTCTCAAGCTTTACAAAATTAAGTCACGCCATTTATTATTCATTGTAGCAATTTTACGTTTTTATTACAGCAAGTGCTTCAGCAGCAACAGCAGCAACAGCAAAGCGCTCAAGCCCAGTCTCTTCAACTGCAGCAAACCCTTCAAGTTGCAATTCAAGCCCAGTTAGCTGTAAATAATGTTCAAAATCAAGCTTTACCTTCTGGTCAAGCTGTAGCCAATGCTGTTCAAAATGCTCAACAATTGCAGTGGCAAATTCAACAGCTTGTAAATAAAAACAATATTAAGGAAACTCAAAAGTAAGTTTACAAAACATTTTTTTCTCATAAAACAAAGCTACGAATATATAGGGTTTTTCCAAAAGTTAATAAAAATAATAGAGATTCTACGGCCAAAATTAGAGTTCATATAAATATCCTGTTTGGTTGTACGGAAATGCTTTGTTTTCAAGATATAGGTTAAGTTTCTAATTTTTACTAGTTTCCTCAATTTATCTTGAATTTTTTTTTACATAATGGTTTTGAACTTTACACAGACCTAAGTCTCTACAATTTTTATTAAAAATGTTAGAAATGCCCAACAACACATACGTGCTATTTTTCTGGAGTCATGATCGCTACCTCCAATTAGATAACTAGTATTCCTGTTTAGTTCCAAAACATTTCGATCTCTTGCATTTCTTTTATATTTGGCACCATTTGCGAATTATTAGCAAGTACCCATTCATGCAAATTCGACTTTGAATATAAAGTACTTATTTCTCGAAAGAATACACACGAATGAATACTTTTAAAAATTTTTTTTTGTAAATCATACAAGGACATGAAAAAATATAACAGACAAAAGTTTTTAAGGGAGACGAGGCATTAGCCAACTTATTAAGTTGATCAGTGGCATCCCAAAAAATAATTTAGTTTGGAAAGGACTACGCAATCATTAACTGTTACAACACTGTAGTTTTAAAAACGATGCATTCTAAGTTCTAACATACTTACAGGAACTTTTTTATTTTGGCTATAGAATCTACAATTAATTTTTAACTTTATGAAGCTCTCTATAATGTAGACTCATATTGGCATCAAAGTAGATCTTTGTAAATAACAAATTTTAACAAGTCAAACCTTTTCTTGTCAAGTAATTGTTTTTAATTATTCCATCGGAACACGGCATATTCTTTTTTACAAAATTTAAGATTTAAGAGAGAAATATTTCGTATTAAATTATTTTTAAAAAATCACTAGACTGAAACAATTTTTAATTTATTGCTTTACAATAACAACTTAGAAACTAAGATAATAACTGTTTGTAGGTTACTTGCTCAAGCTGAAGATGAAGTTCAACAACTTCAACTTCAAGTTCAGTTCTTGAACCAGCAAAAACAGCAATTACAAGCCCAGCAAAAGGTCGCTCAACAGCAAGGCTTCGTCCTTCAACAAACTGGACAATTACAGCAAGTCCAACAGCGAGTAGCCAGACAACAACACCAACTGGCTCAACAACAGCTGGCTCAGCAACTTGTAATTCAACAATTACAAGAAATACTAAACAGTCAAGAAGGTCAACTCCTACAATTGGCCGAGCAACAAGAACAGCAACTAGTTCAACAGCAATTAGGTCAACCACTTGAGATTCAGCAATTACAACAGGTTTTGATCAATCAGAAAGCGCAGCTTCAACAAGACCTTGCTCAAAAGCAAGTACAACAACAGTTGGCTCAATTAAACAGTAATGCAGTGAACAATGGACCTTTATTATCAATTGTCTGGTAATAGTTTATACTTATATAAATTTAAAAAGAGAAAAGGATATTTTTTTCAATTACTTATTAAAAAGTTAAAAGTATGGTAAAATTGGACAAGCCGTTTGAAATTGTAAGATGACCATATCTTAAAATTTTGCCAAAAAGGTTATTTTCAAAATATTTAAAAAGCCAATCCAAATGTGGAGTGAAAAATCGTAGTTTTGATTCCGATTCAGAAAATTCTTTAACATAATTTTAAAGTCTTTCGCTCAACTAGAAACTCTCGAAATATTTTTTTGTTTTAATTCAAACTATACCTATTCTATAATATATAAATATGTAATAATTTAGCCTATACAATGGTTTGTCAACAAATTTGCATTATATTTTTCTTTTACAGATCTCATGGCGAAATTCGTCAGGCAAAATTCCTATGGAAAGACTTAATAAAGCATGTTTGAATGCGTGCTGTGCAATAAATATATTGTTGTGGTATAGAATGTAACTTATTAAATAAACAAACTTTGTAGCAAACAGTGTTTAGTTCAACCTCTGTATTATCCTTATAGTTTTTAAATATAATTATAATTACCAATATAATCAATTTTAAACCAACCATAATACCATCATGTATACAAGGGGATCAATAGGGAGGGGGGGAGGTAATGGGGTAATTACCCCCAAAAATATTTTTGTTAAATTGATGACGTGAAACAAAAAGTTTTCTTTCACCTTTGGCCACATTGTTCAAAAATTTAACTTTGCTTTAGAGGTCCATACACTACATACATAAGAAACTAGGAAGAAAGGTTTTTAATTTTTTTTAGTGTGACGTAATAAAAAAAAGAGATTTTTTTTAGAATTTTTTACCTATAGTCCTGAAAATACACTAAGCCAAATTCCGTCTTTATTCATTTATAATAGGCCGGATGAGACAAAAAAGTGATTAGGAATTATTAGGAAAATTATTATTACTAGTCAATGTGAATTTTTAAAAGAAATTTTATTGTCTTTTCTATTATGTTTAATCAGATTAAAGTGGTTAACAGGTTTAGCGACCAGTTTAACTATTGTTTTAAATGTTGGTTGGGCCCTATTTTGAATCACAGAAATGTCACTGTGAGTGGAGAGGAAAAAATTGCTTTTACGGAGCAGCTGAAGCAATGAAAATTTTAAAAATTACTATTTATCGTCTCAGAACAATAAATAGTAGATTTTGTGACAGTGAGTTTTTAAAGACCACAACTATGGATGATAAGTTGAAAGAGGAGTTACAATTTGTTTCCAATGAGCAATGGAAAAATTAGGTTCAACACATGGAAAAACTTATCTTCTCAAACTGGGAAACAGAAAGGAGAAGTACACTTAGGCAAAAAATAAAAAAAGCATGGCGCTTGACATATATTTTTTTTAATTTGAGAAATATTTAAAGGAGGACTCATGAACAGAAATAAGACTATAATTAGGTTTTCTCCAAAACCTTTCGCAGTTTTTTCTCGTGCACATGAAAGAAAACAACCAATTGCGGTGTTTGATTGGGTTTGATTACATTACTTCAGTAGCCACATCGGCAACTGAAAAGGTTGGTTTTCTCTTTCGAGCCAGAAAATACTTCTCCCCTTCCAACTTATACACTCTCTATGTTTCCCAAATAAGACATAACCTAGAGTACTGCTTCCACATATGGGGAGCGGCGTCACCTTCGACACTTAACATCCTTGATTCTATCCAAAAGAGAGCCATCCGACTCATCAATGACCTAGTCCTCACAAGAAAACTCCCTCCTCTCGCTCACCGCCGCGCTGTTGGGGATTTATACCTTTTCTACCAGTACTTCCACGGAGAACTAGACGGTATTATTCCCCCCCTTGACTTTTCCTGATAGAACAACAAGAGGCGCGTTACGTATGCATCCCTTTACTATCCAGCTACAAGAGCCTAGAACAGACCACTTCTCTCGCTCATTAATAGGGTCTCCAGATTATGGAACAAATTGCCTGCAGATGTTTTCCCTTCCCGCCCCAACCTCCTATCCTTTAAATCCCGTGTCAATAAAGCACATTTCCCTTCTCTTTAGACGCCCACGGTACGTTAGTACTTAGGCTTGAAGTCTACGTGGGATGTCTTATATAAAAAAATATTTAAAAGTAAAATGAACTATAAGCTAGAAATTTAGCCGCAGCTTTCTCAGGTGCACACAAGGAATTTGGTAAGTTTAAGCGGAATAGCTAGCCGGCTAAACGACGGAAAAATAATCCAGCATGGAGCAAGTTAAACGTCATTGTCATTAACGTCAATTTAGGGTACACATTCCACTGACAACAATTGGATCGATTCGAATCAGATTTTGAACTTTTAGCGAAATGCGTAGTTACAGCAAGTAGAAAGAGATACACCGAAGTGTCGTAAAGTGATCCGGATCGATCGAATTTTTGCCAAGCGAATAAGGCTCTGGGAGTGTGCGTACTGACAAAAACCAATAAAACTTAGACTATTTCACGCAGTCAATGTTACGAGCACATCATAGACGGATCGGTTAGTTTGGTTATTCTCAACAACAAATTGCGTAGGTTATATATGTAAGTATACAAGCAATTTTTTTGTTATACGTGCTCAATTAAGAATATTAATGACAAATAGGCTTATTTACAATTCTAGCAATGTTTAATTCTTACTATTCTAGCTATTAGGTAGCAATTAAGGTATTGAACGATATTGCTGTGAAAATACACATTACATACAAAAGCTGAGTTTCATTGTTCACTTATGGTAGTGTTCTGTAAAAAACTTTATGCGTCTACCTTCAGAAGTTATAGCAGCATAGTCTTACAGAATATCTACTACCCTGCAGAGACCCTATTCTACTAAGTTAGTAGTCTGACTACAGAATAGCCCTTCCTATGAGGCCCTTTGTTTCTATTCTATTTGGCTTATGTAGGTACGTCACTTTCTATAATCCAAATTATTTTTAACCCAACTACAAACTAGTACCATAACCGGCCTGATGTACTGTGCGTACAACAGGTATTAAATCCAAGTTACTATGGTCTTTAACGATAGTAATGACATATTACAAATTATCTGTTCACAATATGCATTACACTATACAAGAAAACGCTTCATGGTTTGCGAATAACGGTCACGTTCAATAGATAATGTCTTTGCATACTTCTTCATGCCATATAGAGAAACCAGTGAACTTACTAAGTGTACTTTTTACAACATTAAATCCCTTCTAGATTTGGAACTTTTTAAAACTTTAGGGAATTATCTGTACGGTGACGCTTCTTGTATTTCGTATTTCATCATGTGTATAGTACACAGTAAAACTTTGTAATCTTTATCTTTGTATTGTAAGACGTTAGATTTATATGCGACTATGTCCATGTAATAACAGTGAATACACAAAGTCCGGACCTGGCCTGCATTCTACTTTTCAAGGTAAACTTGTACCCTAAATCGTACTCTACAACGCATAGGGAGTCAAATTAATTTTTTGGCAATGACCTTCCTTTGCCCCTTCCAAATTCCCTGGGTGCACATTGAACCGGTAACGGCGCTTGGCATTTTGTATATTTTAAAAATAATTTAAATGGGTCACATAGACCAGGAATCGATTAAGATCTGGTTTTGAGAAGACCTGATTATAAAGCATCTTTCTCGATTTTCTACCGATGTGACTCCTTTTAAAGATTTTTTAAGAAATAAAAAATAAGTACCGGCAAAGGTTCCCTTTTCTCATGTACAAGTGAGAAAGCTATGAGTAAATTTTTAGTTTTAAGGTGCGTATTCACGTGCAGCAAAACACTCCGAACACACCGAACGCGCTGCACCTGGCTACGCCATAGACAACATATATTTAGACCATCACAACGTATTCGCGACACCGCTGAATCCGTCCAATGTATGGGCGAAAAAGTGCCTTTGTACGCATTGGGCGCCAGTCAAATTTTTAAACGACGGTCCTCTCGAGGCATGCGCACTCGGGACGTCTCGTAAAAGTGGTTGTTGAACTCAATTGACGCAACGCGGCGATCAGAACCGGGCCGAAAAAATCTCAGTCATTTGTATGTTATGGTATTTTTGGTTGGGGTGGCGAATATAGCGAACCTCTGAAGCTTGTTACTTGGATACAAAAATAGTCTTTACAAAGTGTTACAGACATGTCATATGTTTCGCCAATTATGTATCCAACTTTTAAATATAAGGAATTATTTCGTAGTCTATTTCTTACAATTAGTGCATAAATACAAATAGTTTAATTCCAAATTTAAATTATATCAATATGTGAAAGAAGAGTAGGTAAAAAATATAATTTATCTTAAATGCACTCCGGTGTTGAAGTGAATACACACACGGAGAAGTAGAAATATTTGCCAGTGACGGATATTGAGTGTGGTGAAGGTGTCAGAAAGGCACTGATGGGGTGTGTGTGTATTAGGGGCATTGTATAAGGGGTAAGATGGTGTAAGAAGGTCATATATAGTGTCAATGCCTCCTTCCCCTATATTGCATAAGGGTGAGTGTGACCAAAAGGCATATTTGCGCTTTCGTCAAAGGGGCACTAAAAATACTAGTGGATTAGGGTAGAGGGGAGTATTTTAAAAGGGATGGCGAAAGAAAAAAGCGCTTTCACCAAAGGGTCGCTAAGATATCAGTGGATTAGAAGGGTGTGTCCAAAAGGCATATTTGCGCTTTCGTCAAAGGGGCACTAAAAATACTAGTGGATTATGGTAGAGGGGAGTATTTTAAAAGCGATGGCGAAAGAAAAAAGCGCTTTCGCCAAAGGATCGCTAAGATATCGGTGGATTAGATTGACATGGGGCCGTAAGTAGTAGCGCTTTCAGCAAAGTATCAAGTGCCCACACTGTAAATAGGTGTAAAAATATTTACATCTTACCATAGAACTTGGTTTGTTCAATAATTATACAGGATGGGATGCCAATCCAATAAAATATACACATGTAATTTTTTTGATTTACTATTGTACTTCTTAAAACAGTTGCATATTTTATTTCTATTGTTTAGAATACTATGTTTATATTTTATTTCAACTTTCAATTTTGTAAATGTAACGTTTAAAAAATTAAGAGGGGGGACATTAAAGAGACGCACTGTATATGTATAAACTGAGCTATTTTCGAGGAATTATCGACAGTTTTGTATAGCAAGAAAACTCAGATTTAAGCCAACAAACTATACACTTTTTGTTAAAATCTCACTAATGGTTACATTTTTATCATTAATAAAAAGAATAATTACAAGTGATATATTTAGCTTTTATTACTCGATAAAAGATTCACGTCAGGTGAAATAAATTTTGAAGTACGGTCCTGTCTATCACAAGGCAAACGTTCGACAAGGCGCAAGCCCGCAGAAAACCGTCTTTGTTTACGGATTCAGCTTGGTAAATTTGCCACATTCGCAAATGACACTATTTCTCTATTATATATTTTCTCTATGGGCTGCGCCGAATGCAACAAACATTTTAATTCCCTTTGCTTCGGAAAATGTTTTGCGCGTTCGGATCTGTTTGGCGCGACCATGGATTTATTATAATAAGGATTCGATATCTGTATACTGTGAACGTATCGAACGTGAAGCCTTATATTTTGTTGTTTGTTATTCTCTTGGGGGAGCAGTTTACGAACTACGAACATAGACAAGACTACGAATTACTACGTAATTGAATCAAGACTGGTAGTAGAAAGAGATAAAATAGCATTGGAGTGTTGGAGCTCAGAAGTGTTGCTGTCTGTTATGGTTGTTTAGGAACATGGCTGAACCTCGGTCTGAACACTCGGTTACACGTACGTCTTTGCCTAATGAACTAAAATAGAAAAAGTGCGACGTAGAGATTTATATAGATTTATAAATGACTCGGAGCGACTTTAAATAAACACCTTTAGAAATAACATAACCTATAAATAATAAAACCTTTTTAACTTAAATTTATTATTATTTAGCAGAAAAATAAAATATTTTAGGGCTTTTATTACTTTTGGTAAATCTTGTGATGCTTCTAACGTATTTTTTGTACAAAAATACAAGGTAAAATAAGATGTGGCCAATGTTTACAAATTGTGTTTACAGTGTCGTTTAGAATGGTTTGTTTTGGCTTCAAAGAATGTGAACTCATCCCGTATCCAGTCCTAATAAATCCATGGGTGCGACGTACTTACTAGCGCAATTTGTTGCAGCGCGCGCGGCGCGTTCGGTGTGCTAGGAGTTTTTTGTTGCAAGTGAATACATACCTTTAGTTAGAGAAAACCTTATCTACTGACTTAAAAAAAAAGATCGACAACTGAAATATTGCAACAAATTGAGGGCAAGCGTATCCTCTAATTTATGATGGTCGTATATCTAAATAAGTGTACAAGCGGGAAATACGTCGATCTTTAATATTAATGGGATAAAAACTAGACCAGCATTATTAACGTACTTTTTTATTAAAACACCTTTTAAATAAATTTCACCATCTCTATTCGGCAAACACGTAAGCCCCCATAAATTTTTGTAAACTCCGCGCCTATGATGGTGATAACATAACATTTTGCATTAAATAGTGTTATATGGAATAATGACTTTTAAACAATAGTAGTTGTATCTTTAAGAATTTCCATCTAGATGTGTTGACGCAAGACTGTGAGTGCTACACTTCCAAAATGCTATTGGATATCGAAATATTCTATTGGGTGCAAAAACCGTATTCCCGTTCGTTTTCAGCTGATCGCGGATCGTCTAAAGCGATATCGATTCTTTCGATACCTCTAGAGCAGATGTGTTATACCTCAGTTCCTACGCATGGGACCCACACCAAATTACTCTAGAAACATTTTGGTAAAAAATATTTAATTTTCAAATTTGCGAAAAAAAGTTAATTTTTTGGGCCGCTTCACCTGGGATCTGAGATCTGAGAAAGTTCTGAAGAATATTTTACTTCCAAGCTTTTTTCATAAATTTTATCAGATTTTATAGACAAATTTCAAATTTCGTGAAAATATTCTAATTTTCCTTAAAGAAATGACATTTTAAATTATTTCTTAGACAAAATATTTTAGGGTAAAAATTTTAAAAACTAATTAATTTCAAGATATTAGAGATAATTCAATGAAATTTATGAAAAAAGCTTGGAAGTAAAATTTTCTTCAGAACTTCCTCAGATCTCAGGTGAAGCGGCCCAAAAAATTAACTTTTTTTCGCAAATTTTAAAAATATTTTTTTACCAAAATGTTTCTAGAGTACCCAATAGTAGCCTATAATTTGGTGTGGGTCCGACACACCTAAAATTTCGCGGGCCGCCCCTGCTCTAGAGATCCTTCGGTCGATTTCGAGAAGACAGTTATTTTTAGGTTAGAAATATTTCTTTTTGTAGCTTTGCAAGATTTTTTATTTCAATTAACGACTATAATAAAATTATTTATTACTGTGTCGTTTCTAACATTTCACATAATATGTGAAACATGTAGTACCAATATGTAAAACATGTAGGTAGTACCAATATATAAAAAATATGTATTTAAACAAAGACATTTTAGACTTTTCCAGTTCCGGATACTTATGTAGTAGTTTAAAAGTGTGATTTTTAACATTTTTGATAATAAAACAATAAACACACTGTTCAGAAATGATCGTTCTTTCAACTGATTTTTTAATAAAAGTTTTTCCACAAAAAAATCTTAGGTTATAATTCACCAAGCATTCGTGCTACGAACACTACGGTTTCCCATAACGAAAAAGGCGATGGCATAAACGACATCGAATGAGAGTACCGAATTGGTCGATATCGCTTTGACTATCGAGTATCGAAAGCGTTACGATAGCTGTCGTATCGAGTGAAAGGGAATCCCAGCGCAAAAGTGACACTCTTGCGTCAGCACATCTTGAAACACAAAACATATTATTAACTGTAGCTAATCAAATCAAACAAACTGCTTAACTATATATCGTTCAAGCTCCGCAACAAGCAGCCCAACTTGCTGCCCAATGGACCAGTCAAGTTATCAAGAAAATCGCCAGCAGGCAGCTCTACAAGCCGCACAGCAAGCAGCACAACACGTTTTTTAACAGTAACAGAGGCAAGAATGGGCGCCCGCCAGGAGGGGGGTCGCGCCCCCCCTGAGATTGTGAGATTGTCATACTTTTTAATTATTAGTGTTTTTGTAATTTATATAAATCACTACAAATGAAATCTTTAAAACTATATTAATTTTTTTTATTTTGCCCCCACCCCCTGAGAAAAAACTCTGCGGGCACACTGAAAAAATCGTTTGAACTTTTTTCACACAAAATTGTTGCAAAGTCTTTGTAGAGCAATTTACTCTAATTGGATTATTAGTAACAACAGTTTTTATACATTTTCATACACTAGTAGCAAATTTTGCTACAAATTGGTCTTGGACGTTTTTGAGAAGAAATTGTTGGAAAAAGGTACACAATTGTAGTGAAATGTCTCACAATGTCTTTTCAGTGCACTCATGCAGGCAAGTGGGACCCCTAAGCTCTCAACAAGTGGTCGCTCAAGGGCTTGCTCATCAAA
Source organism: Philopedon plagiatum (assembly GCA_963971165.1). Taxonomy (NCBI): domain Eukaryota; kingdom Metazoa; phylum Arthropoda; class Insecta; order Coleoptera; family Curculionidae; genus Philopedon; species Philopedon plagiatum. The sequence goes on from OZ020190.1 coordinate 48,190,604, forward strand.
CTGCTCAAGAAACTGCCCAACAAGTTACTCAACAAGGTACAAAATATTATAAACAAAAATAGTCTTTGAAATACCACAAAAATATGAATAGATAACATTTCTATGAAATAAAAATTCGAGTAAATAATTGTTTGAAGTTATTTAAAAATGATGTAAGTATTTAAAAAATGAAAAGGATCCTTTGCGTTTCTTTTTTAAAGATCGACACTTAGATACAGAAGTTATGGCAAAAAGTATAATCCTATTATATTTGAGTGTTGTAGTTGAGTGGTGTTGACATTTTTCTAATAATAAGAAATTTTAAATATTCTTTGCCAAAGCTTCAAGAAAAGTAATGAACTTAGCATGTGTATAAGTGTACCAAAATTTTTAGTTTTATATGGTGTAGTAAAAAGCACTTACTTAAACCTTAAACTCGGCTCAACTACAGTTCGTTTAATATTCGGAACGAAAAGTTAATTGATCAGTTCAATAATAGGTACAGAAAAAAAACAAATTACAATGATTAACCAGCTGCCGCTCTTGTCGTATAATATGTACCTATAAATTAATTTTGTAGGTTATTTTATTAGCTATAACGATTATTATCCCATTTACTTGACTAATATGGAGGGTACAAATATTTTTTCTGCACTTCGAGAAATTACTATTTTACTTCTCAATTTGCTGTTTGTTGCTCCCGTGGTTATCGCAGTGCTAAATATTTTAATATTTTAATTTATTTGACACTAATGTTAAACTCAATATCATTAATAATTATTTGATAGTATGTTTTTCTTACGCAATGACAAATATGATTGCCACCAACCTGGATCGTTGCTGGGAGTAAATGAATTATAATTATTTTTGTCTCTTCAAAACACCCGATAATGGTTTCAAAATATAATAAGTAGTAAATTTGATTGAGTTTGTCTTACGCAATAAAGAACTTATTGTCTTCATCCAATTTTATTATTGTGGCTACCTACATATGTAAATGCAAAAATTACTGATAGTCATTTTATATAAAAATAACATGTAAATTCTTCTAAAATCAGTTTTGTTTTATCTGCCAGCATATTAGTATGAAGACTGTTATATTTTTGGGCTTGTTGGCCTTGGTAAACGCCTCACAAGTGAGCCGACGAAAGTTAGTAAATATACAAATTTCCAAAGATATCCAAGAGGACCAAGGACAACAATTAATTTTACAAACTCTACAAAACGAAAACACTTTGAGGCAATCACAACCGAATGCATTTGGATTACAAAACTCACAACAAACTGCCCAACAGTTTGCCCAGTTAGCTGCACAACTAGTAGTTCAAAAAGCTACTCAACAAGCAGCACAAGAAGCTACACGAGAAGTTACTCAACAAGTTGCACAACAGGTTGCCCAAAGGGTTGCCCAGCAAGCTGCTGCTGAAGCTACACAACAAACTATTCAAATCGCTTCACAACAGCAATACCCATTTGGTCCGCAAAGTACACGCCAACAGTTGCAGACTCAGCGACAGGCTGAAATATTAGCTCAAAATGTTGCACAGCAAACCATTCAGCACCTCAATCAGGATATTCAATTAACTGCGCAGCAAGCTGCTCAACAGGCTGCTCAAAAGGCTGCCAAGCAGGTTGCACAAACTACTGAACAAGTTGTTCAGCAAACTGTAGAAAATGTTTTGGAAACACAAAACACACCATTAACTGTAGCTGATCAAGTCAAACAAACTGCTGAACTATATATCCTTCAAGCTCCGCAACAAGCAGCCCAACTTGCTGCCCAAAGGACCAGTCAAGCTATCAAGGAAATCGCCCAACAGGCAGCCCTACAAGCCGCACAGCAAGCAGCACAACAAGTTTTTCAGCAGCAACAGAGGCAAGTCGGACCCCTTAGCTCTCAACAAGTAATGGTCGTTCAAGCGCTTGCTCAAGAAACTGCCCAACAAGTTGCTCAACAAGTTACTTTGCAACAAATGATTACGTTAGACTCACAGCAATCCAGTGCTCGACAAATTGCTCAACAGATTGCCGAAGACGCACAGTATCGACAACACGCTCAAACTCAAGAAGTCATAAAACAATTGCAGCTTCAACAACAAAACGAACAACAGAAGCAAGAACAACAGCAAAAACGGAGACCTCAAGGCCAACAACCTACATCTCAACAAGTTGCTGAATTCGTTGTGCAAAAGTCAAAACTTGTTCAAATCCAAGATGCTATTCAGGTATGTCGGTGCTATATTTCGTTATTAAAGAAACAATGTATGACGTTTACAAAAAGCAATTACAGAATCAAACCAAACTTTATCAAATGCGATATTTAATGAATAAAATTATGCAAGTTTCTGTAATAGTGACCTATATAATTTAATCCTGGAGAAATATTTTACTCAATATCAGTGATATTTTAAAAATACCTACATAATTTTTTTTAAACTCTGTGTTATTTTTTTGAGCATAAATACTTTATTTTAAGACATTAATCAACCGATTTTAGTTATTATATTTGTTTTATATTTTTTTATTCTTTATAGCAACTTCAACAAAAGCAGCAACAAAAGCAACAGCAACAGAATACTTACACTTTACAAGGTCAATCTGGAAGTCCTTCGATACAACTTCACCAAACGCTAGAAGTGATAATTGAAGCTCGGTTAGCTTTACAAAGTCTTGATAACCCAACTTCCCAAAACACCGATCAAGCAGTTCAAGATGCTAAAGAATTTCAAACACAAGTTCAGCAGTTAATAGATCAAAACAATATAAAAGAAACTCAAAAGTAAGTCTATAATATTAAAATGTAAGTACTTGTTAACTGAATTAACACCTTGTATATATATCATATAAGGATATATTTCAAAAATGGGAAATCTGTTATACAAAATACTTTTAGGGAACTTGATGAAGCCGAAACTGAAGTCCAACAGCTTCAACTTCAACGTCAATTTATAAACCAACAAATTCAGCAATTACAAGCCCTGCAGCTCAATGTTCAGCAACAAGGTGGTTTTCTTCAACAAGTTCAACAGTTAAAGCAAGCACTTCAACAACTTCAACAACAGAAACAAAATCTCACCCACAAGCAATTGGCTCAACAGTTTGTGATCCAGCAATTACAACAGGCTTTAGTCATCCAACAAAATCAGCTCCAACAAGATATTACTAACCAACAAGTACAGCAAGAACTGGCCCAATTAAATGATGAACAAAACATTGAAGTATTAACTCAAACTGAGATCTCATAAATTCTTTGGTAAGATTGTACAGTTATTTTTTCTTTTGAAGACTTTACTTAGAGTATTACGTATTGAGATAATTATGCGAGACGATTTATAAATATAATGTTAGGTATATCGTTCTTATTTTTGAAAACCTCTTAATTGTGAATTAGCTAGCTCTATACTCAGTTAAAAGAGTTTAACCAATCGTTACGAAACTCAGAGGTATAGAAACGCTATTCAAATTAGTGAGTTGTATTGATCTCCCTCTAACACCATTTTAATTTAAAGAATAAAAATAACTTTAAATTGTAAAAAACATGAATAGTCACAAAACTGTGATTAAATATTTTAAGCCGTTTTGGAAATATTTTAAATACCGATTCAAAATAATTTTTGACACCCTGTGTTTTGCAGGCAAAGGATTATCGGACAGTTGATATAACAATATACTTTCGGCTAGGTGTAAAGAAGCTAGTAACCTAAATAAAAATAATATTTTATTTTAGTGCTGCTAATTAAATACTTCCAAGTAGAAACGCAAACGCTCAGCAAACATATTACCTATAATTTAGGTTCTTAATACTGTCAATTACCTGTAATATATTCCTTATTTACAGATTTCGTGAAAACGATATGTCGAAACTTCGCAGGCTCAAAAGAATGACTCCAATTGAACATATAATATATAATTATAGTCTGTAGTTTATATAATAGAGAACTTAAAGTATAGTAAAAGCACTTGTTTGTTATTTTGTTACCCGTATGCAATACACATATTACTACTTTAACATTTAAATATAACGAAATTTTGTAACTCTGCTAAGATTCTTCATATATGGCCTATCCTTTCTGCAAATAAGGTACTACCAACACCAACCGCATTTTTAATTTATTCCACGATCAAAGAAAAACATTCAGTAACAAACCATGACGCAAAAAGTAAAACATAAAATGTTACTAATATTATTTAAAAATTTGTTTGATCCGAAACTAGTATGATTAAAACATTTACGTTCAGATTCACTAAGAAGAGTAAGAAGGTTTAAGATTTAGTAGTGGTTTAAATTAAGATCTTATAGTTGATCAGTTATGTTTTGACAGGCTTTCCTGTCATTGTTAATAAGTCGTCATTAAAAACTTATGAATTATTCTGATATTTCAGCGATTTGCTTGGTTTCCAAATGATTTTCATCTTGGAACGAGTTTCTGAAATGAATTTAGTTCTATTATTGTTGAAAGTACATACTAAAATTGTCCTTTTCTTGATAAATTTGCCAAAAAAACTCAGAAATAAGTTCATAGTATAAAACTTAGTTGTCTTATTCTTACACTTGTCAGTTTAAAACTTTTGGTTGTCAAATTAGACCGGACTAGCGTTGGAGAATCTGACTGTTATAAAGCGTAAGAAGTTTAAATGTTTTGCTCTTCTATACCGTATCCATTTACTTTTGAGAATGATGACAGAAACCGATTTTACAAGGAAGAGATCAATTATGTCTCTCTCTCTCATGTTCTTTCTCTCTCATTTTTTTCTCTCTCGTCTTCTTTCTCTCTCATACTCGTAAAATTTTTACAGCTGGTAGAAAGTTAGGTTATGTGAAAGATTAATATGACATATTATTTGAAGCCTGTCCCATGATATAAGTTGTTTTAGCAGTGTAAAAATATACTTAAAAAGTTTATATAAAGTATTAGCAGCTTAAAGTCCTGTGTTCAATGAATCTGGGACTGACTAACAACTATTGAAATATTACGCAAGGTACATACCTTTTTGTTCTCCTTTACATTACTTGGACCGGGCGTTATAGGAATGAGTAACAGGAACACCGACCCGATATAAAGTTGAGAATAGTGGGCATTACAGAAGATTTCTTTAGTTATTGAGAAAGTAGTGAAAATTGCGCCCTAGAAGCGTTTGGTTTCAGTTTAAACGCAATCAAACCCAATCAAACTCAATCAAACCCTTTTATTTTCTTTGGTTTAAAGCAGAAGTCACAGTGCCATTACAAAGTGTATCTATCCTTATGGAACTAAGACTCAACATTTTGGGTACAGTAAAAAATTGTGAAACATATCGATTAAACAATTTTTTTTATCGCGTCTTTAACTTACACAAACATCACTGTTCGCAGGTAGGCTATATTATAGATCCATTTTCATTATATATCGGAAAATAGGGAATATTTTTTAACCTTATTATAAATTGTTTATCCTAATAAAAATATTTACTCATTTTTGAAATTTTTCCTTTATTTATATTTAAATACTTTCCCTCCGATCCTTTTAGTGCAAATTGTTGGTTAGAGGTAGTATTGTTATTTGGGTAGGAAATAATTTTAAATGCTATAAAATAATAAGGTTAATGTGGCTATGTTGACACTGTTTTTGTTTAATAAAAACGAGATTCTTGCAAATGCTGTTTGTGTTCAGTAAAAACAAAGGTCTTTTGTTATAAAATCATAAAAGTTACGTAAAAGTATTTTGTCAGGTTAGAAATTTATTTTTTACATATATATGATTTTTTATGACAACTCCGATTAAACTTTCACTAAGTATAGGCAACCAGAAATACTTGCGCACAAACAAAGCCGCCTATGATGAAAAGTTATTTGATTAATTATTCTTTTTTATTGGCAAGAACATCGTTTTTATTTGTCTTTTACTAATGCCCCTTTTGCTAACAAGGATAGAAAGAAACCTCTCCTCTGGGATTTTATCAGGAAAAAAAGAATTTTGCGATGAGTAATCTTTCGAAGTATATAACCAGCAATACTTCCACAAGCAAAGAATGCACGATAAAAATTTGAACAAATACTTTTTTTATTTGCCTTTGTCTAATGCACTTTCGCCAACACGGATAGAAAGAAATCGGATTCCTCCGTGATTATCAGGAAAGAAAGGGTGAATATTGTGATCACTAAAATATGTTCTGGTGTAAACGGTCCATGGAACTGGCCAATAGGGTTAATTCTTGTTCAATTGTTTTCTCTGTCATCATTCTCAAAACCAATTGGATACCGTATAGAGGCCATTATAATATCATAAAAATGGCAGCATCCAGAGATAATGCGCCTACCTTAATAACTAATGATATTTTGTATAGATATATATAATTATAGATTGTTCTACACAATAATTGATAACACTTTGAAATCAAACGAATCAGAGAAAGGTTTTAAAATCCTAATGGTCTCTCTTTGGGAAATTACACACTCACCATGCCATTCGTCAGGACATGCTTCTAAATAAATAAAAGATCACTAAATCAGTATCCGTTGGGTGCGGTAAGTACCAAGAAATCTGAAATTCTATTCTATCAAAGTATGTGATCGGTTCCAGGGTTTCCCAACCTTTTTTGCGTCGAGCCCCCCAGGATTATAAATAATATTTTCATGCCCCCCTTTAACTTTTTTCGTGACAAAAAACAAACGCACATTATTTCAACAACATTTACTTGTCAATTATAACTTTTAATTTATACAAAGTAAACAGTTATACAAAGTAAACTTTAATCCAATTTAACGAAACGAAGAATAAACTTTTTTTATTACTATATAGTATTGTCAAACAAATGATTTATTTTATTAGTATTAGTGATACTAGTAGGATACTTGAGCTTGCATGTTCTGTGCCAGCTGGTCGATTCTAAGTTCAGTTTTTGCCAGAGCTATTGTCAGGTCGCTGTCGACGGCAAGAAGATTTCACTGCTTAGTTTTGAATAAAACCAGAGCTGAAAAACCTGTCTCACACAAATATGTCGAGGAAAACGGAAAAGTGTTCGCAAAGCAAGAGAGGCAACTTTTGGATTAACAGCATGACTGACTGATGGGTGTTACACAAATAATTAGGCGGGACCGAGCGGGGAGCGCGGGAGGAGCGCCCCGCCTGTTGAATTATTATTAGGTACTTGTCGAAACTTGTCCATTAGCGACGACCGACGACTTCGCGTTGTGGAACAGAGACCGACTGTATCAATGAATGTGTTATTATATTAATATATACGTTAAATTGACTTTTTTCGAAAATGCAAAACATTCCGCGCCCCCCTCGCCATCTCTCTACGCCCCCCTAGGGAGGCGCGCCCCACTGGTTGGGAAATCCTGGTTAGGCAATCTACTTTTTTCCATTAAGTAATACAAAAAGCGAGAACGCCGAAAATAACATTACACATAATTATATGTACATACCTACATTAGATTTTTCTAGATAACCTATAGTTCCCAGGTATTAAGTTGTTAAATGTAGGGTAAATGACAGGAGTTATATCACCACCTAGACGGAGATAATGCCGAATATGCATATCATATAACAATATAGAATACATCCAAAGCCAGGACGAGTCAGTCAGTTGAAAACCTTTAATAGTAAAACATATACTTTGTAATAATATTTTTTATCATAATTTTGTAACTTAGAAAAATAAATAGTTTTTAAAAACAGATTACCGCGGTCGTAGTAGTTAACTGGCGCAGTCGGTAGGATACTTCGGGAATCGATACAAATCGATTGTGTAGGATTTTTCCGTTCAACGGTTAACCGAAGTAACGAACAAAGTGTTGTGACGTTGGTGGAGGTGTTGAAGCAGAGTGGAGTTTTTCCGAACATCGAAAGACTTCCAATCTATCTAAGAACTGTGGATTACCATCGACCAACCAATCATCGGAGGGTAGGACCTGAATCGCCTATCTTCGCAGGGACCAAGATTTTGGAGAGGACATCAATCGCCGAACCAAGCCTTGCCCCTATAAAATGACCAGAGTGGGCCTGTTGATTTTAGTGTAAGTGAGATTGATTTCATGTCGATTGAAAGTATCATTAGCAATTTACAGAATTTAAATTTACAGACGCCTTCAACTGACTCTGTTTGTAATCAAAATTTAGAAGCAAATTTAGAAATTTTAAGCGAAACTTCTAACAATCACATAATTGTAGATCAAATTTTGAATAACCTAACAAAAAACGATATGGCGCAATTCAAACCAGAATATCTAAACTGTATTCCTAATTTCGATGGAAACCCAAATGATTTAAATCGCTACATATCGACTTGTCAGTCAATAATTGATTCTTTTTATGACGCTACGAATCCAAATTCTTTTCAAAATGTATATTTGTTGAATTCTCTTGTTGGCAAACTTACTGGCCAAGCTAAACTTGTTGTAAATATTCAAAATGTCAGTACTTGGGTTGAGTTAAAAGACACCCTAAGACGTAATTTTGCCGATCAAAGAGACGAAGCTTGCCTATATCGAGATTTGGTCATGATGAAACAACTACCTAATGAAAAGCCAAATCAATTTTATGATAGGGTATTACATATTTTAAATTTGTTATGTTCATTCATTGATTCTCATGAAACAACCATACCAGCAACAAATCTAAAAAGAAGTTTATATAACGATCTTGCTTTAAAACCATTTTTATCTGGGTCAAAGGAACCCCTTGGCACCACCATAAGGTGCATGCGTCCAACCAATTTAATGCAAGTATTGCAGTTTGTTACACAAGAATATAATGTTCACTATTTTCAAAACGAAACCCAGTGTTTCAAATCCTAACAATAATAGTTTTATATCTATTCAACAAAATCCGTATTATAATACAATGCAGCCCAGAAATATGTTAAGGCCAAATCATGTATTTAACACCCATACTCCAAATAATGCTTTTAGGCCTAGTTTTCCATCACAGCCTATGAATATTAGACCTAATTTTAATAGACCGCAACAAAGATTTTTTACTAACTCACAAGTTTTTAATAAACCGGGAAATAGAACTAATGTTTTTAAACCTAATCAGCAAAAACAATTAACACCGCCTTCAGCTATGTCTGGCGTAGAAACGTCAATGTTTAAACCTTTGCCTAATACATCTAATTATAACCCGCCAAAATTTGTTTCTGAAGAACTTTATAATACCGAAATGCAAAATATAAACCAATTAGAACAATTTTCTTATGACGAGAATCAATATCACCCATATGACCAATATTTTAATGACCAAACAAATTGCTACCCATACGCAAGCAACGAATATTACGAACCTAACTCTGAACCCGATATACATACGCCACTATCTGACTATGACCTAACCCAACAAAATTCTTATGAAAGTGAAGGCGATGATAACGAAAATTTTCGCGAAGCTACTCAAGACAAAGAAATTACATAACACCTCAAGTAATCTCCCTAAATGTAACTGATAATAGTGAGCTATCATACATTGTCTTTCCGGAAACCAATTTAAAAATATTAATCGACTCAGGATCAACTAGGTCATTCATTGACCCGAATATTGCTAAAAAGTTATACCCAAACAAGATACTAAACGATCCTTTTATAGTTTCAGCAGTATTTCAGACATCAGCTCATCAAAATAGTGCTTTAATTCCAGCTTCAAAAATTTTTAAATTACCAAAAAATAAAGATTTAAAATTTTATTTCTTCAAATTCCACGATGTATTTGATGGTCTACTAGGACTAGATAATCTTAAAATTTTACAAGCTAATCTTGACTTTGACAAAGGATATCTTGTAACCCCACATACACGCATTAAATTACAATTCCATGAAACTCGAAATGAGATAAACTGTATAAAAATTCCACCTCGTGTTGAACAAGTGGTGCAAATTAAAACTTCGATAAAAAACGGTGATGTAAATATACCACATCAAAAAATGCATAATTGTGAGATACCAGAATGTTTGTCTGTTGATAGAAATGGTTATGCCTTGACAACAGTATTACATAATACCTGTAATCCGGTAACATTCGACTTTTCAGAACCCATAACCGTAGAACGATTTAATACTAATAAAATGAAAGAAATTAATTTAAACAATTTTGACGATTCCCCAAAACAACAAAAATTAGGTTTCTCCAAATTTTGGACTGATCATCTTAATGACGAGAAAAAAAATTAAATTTTAAAGTTATTTAAAGAATATGACTATAATATATTGCATAAAAAAGAAAAACTTAACACGAACGCCGATACTTTGTCGCGCATTGAAGTACACACGAAAGAGACGGAAGACAATTTTTGTTTAAAACAATATATAGAAGATTTTAACAAAGAACTACAAGGACAATTACAACCATACACGGACCATCTGGATCAAATTTCTATTATCGTACAAGCAGACGATAATGACTTTGCGACAGAAGTCAATGACATCGCAACACACACAACAGCTGATCAAGACGAAAACATGACAGTACACACAAATGAGAGCGAAGACCCTATTGTAGACATTCCGATATGTAATATCCCTGTTAATTATGGGGCGAATCAAATAATCGTTTCCTCAGTGTTACACTCTCCCGCGAAATCAAAAATGATTATTTTATTTGAGGAAAAACGCCGTTTTAACGTTCAAATTTCCACGAATAATTTCGATGAAGATATTTTAAATTTTGTCAAGGAAATAATAATTCCTGATAAACAATATCATATGTACTTTGAAAAGCCCGAAATGTATGAACCATTTTGTGAGGTAATTCGAAAAACTTTTAAATGGCCATCTTTGAAATTAAAACGATGTTTAATAAAATTAGTAGATGTCAGTAATAAAGACGATATTTCGGAAGTAATACAAAAATATCACGAATCAAAAAGTACTATTGGCCAAATCTTAAAAACTCCGTTCAGACCTATATAAATAATTGCGAAATTTGCCAAAAAAGCAAATATGAACGTCATCCTATAAATATGGAAATGAACATAACACCGACGGCTTCCAGACCGTTTGAAATTTTACATTTAGACACGTACACATTTGAACAAACTAAATTTTTGACACTAATCGATAGTTTTTCAAAATATGCGCAATCACTTGCCGCTACGGAAATTGTTGATAAGCTACAATCATATTTTTCCCACCATAGCATCCCAGGACAAGTTATTATCGATAATGGCACTGAGTTTAAGAATACTGTTGTAACAGAACTTCTCAATTTACACAAAATTAAAATACACTTTTGTGCACCTCATCATCCCCAATCTAATGGCGTGGTTGAAAGACTTCATTCAACTTTAGCGGAGCACATTCGCTTACTAAATAATCAAAATTTTGCCAAGACACCGATAATTACCAAAATGATTTATGCAATATTAGCATATAATCATTCAATTCATTCTGCGACGAACTTAAAGCCCATAGACGTAATTAACGGTCATATTTCTACAAATGATCCATTCGATTTAAAGCTAGACCAATTACTCTTGAATGATTACGTTAACGCTCACAAAGAAAAGTCTAAACTAATGTATTCTAATATCAATCAGAAACTATTAGAAAACAAACAAAAAGTAATTTCAAAGATTAATGAGAATCGGGATAAACCGGATCTGTTTCAACCTAATCAAAAAACTTACGTTAAAAAACATATTAGACAAAAACTTTCAGATAAATTCTCAAAACCAACCGAAATTGAATCAGTAAACCAAAATCGTAAAACGTTAACAACACAGTCCCAGGCCAAAGTAAACATGGATAATCTAAAACGCCCTTTAAGACAGAAACGTATAGCTTTGACTAAATGGACAATATTTTATTTCAGGCTAACTTCTACCGTTATCGGAGATGGAGACAAAATCACAATGATGTCATTAAAGGACAATCCAGGGATTTTACCTTTAAAATTAGGACATGCAAAAATCACTGAATACACCCACATCTTAATACATTATTACGATCTAAACCCCATCATAACAGAAACCAACAAATTACATATTAAAACAGATAACATTACGAACTCGCTTTTAAAGCATAAAGAATATTTTGATGACTCAGCTAACTACTTAAAAATATTAAAAATAACACAAGAAAGAGTTGAAAACAAAATTAAAGAGTTTTTTTACCTCACCCTCAAAGAACTAAAAGAGGATTAGTTAATAATAATAATAATAATAATAATAATACTCTTTATTTCAAATTTGCTACAATAACAAAATGAAATGATGTCAAATAGTCAATCAGAAGGTCAGAAGTGTCACACCACTCCACTACATATTTAAATAATCGTTTAGACAATAGGGTTCCAGCTCAATTAACAATTTTTTAATTTTCATTTTGAACAAGCGTTGACTATCAATACGTTTAATGCATAGTGGTAATTTATTAAATAGTTTAACACACATATACTCTGGACTTGTTTCAGTAATATGAAGGCGATGTATGGGATAGCTAAAATGGTCTGCTCTTGTTACCTTATTGCTTTTGTGCAAATTAAAAAATATTGGTTTCTATATAGAAACATTAGACATTCATAAATGTATAAGGCATACACAGTCATAATACCCGTTGCCTTAAAGACATTTCGACAGGACTGATTAAACTCCATTTTCTTAATAACCCTTAGTGCCCTTTTTTGGGAAACAAAAATATTTTGTATATGGCTATGCCGACCCCAAAATATTATTCCGTATTTAAGAACAGACTCAAAGTTTGCAAAGTATAGTATCTTTAAGGTTTTATCGTTCATATACCCACCAACAACTCGCATTCCGTAGCAGACTGAGTTTAATCTTTTTAATAACTGGCTAATATGAAGTGACCAGTCTAAGTTTTTGTTAATGTAAACACCTAGAAACTTTGTATTTTCAGTGATATTTAACCTACTGTCCACGGTTTCTATGTGTGTAATATTTTCTAATTTGGATCTTTTTGTCTTAAAAAGCACTATGTTTGTTTTATCTGAATTAAGAATTAATTTATTTCCCGTAAACCATTTTTTTACCTTAATTAAAAAGTTATCACTGTCTGTTAATAGCTGAAGTATGTTTTTATTGCCAGTTATTAAGTTTGTGTCATCTGCATAATTAATTATTGTCTGAAAGGGTTGATCGGCTTCAGAATACAAGTCATTAATGAATATTACGAACAAAAATGGTCCCAGAATGCTACCTTGAGCAATTCCATACTCGTTATTTAATACTTCTGATTTACAAAACTCTCCTTCTTTAGTGACGCCTACTATCTGTGTTCTTCCATTGAGATAGGATTCTAACCATTTTAGAGCATTGCCCCTTATCCCATACATTTCCAGTTTTTTTATTAGTAACCCCCTATCTAGACAGTCGTAGGCCCTGGTTAGATCTAAAGGCGGCTACAGACGGCATGGCAAGCCTTGGCCAGCGTTTCAACCAGCGTTTGTAGAGACATTGGTCTTTGCTTGATATTCGCGCAACGACAACCGTACACACGACATGTTTTATCTTTGCCAGTGTTTTCGAGGCAAGTGAAAGCGAATCTCTACAAGTGTACAAGACAGACAAAATGTCCGATGTCCGATGATGAAGTGATAGCAGCGTCTGCTCTACTTTTAAGTTCAGCTGCATTATTTTTATCAAAAACTATTAAAAAAAGAAAAAAACGCAGGTGGTGGAGTAATTCGCTTTATCTAAGTAGGACAACGTAGGTTAACTAAATAATATTTAAATGAACATTCACACTACAAATAATTTTTTAGGTACAATGGAAGTGATTTACTTGGCGATTTGAGAAAGCAGGCATCTCTAAAGTTCATTAATTTCTGCAGAATGTCAGCAAGTGATTTTGAATACGTGTGTACGGCGATCAAGCCCACTGGCGAGCTTCAACAAGTCCCTTTGATGTGTGTCGAAATTACCGCTTACTAGGCGAACCCTGGCCAGCGCCAACGTTGGCTTTGCTTTGCCATATGTTTTGCATCCACACGATGCGCCAACGTTGGAACGAGCGGGCATTGGCCAAGGCTTGCCATGCCGTCTGTAGCCGCCTTAAGAACATGCCAATGGCTGCTTCACCATTTTCAAAGAATTGCGATATTGTTTTTATCAACTGATAGATTGCTGTTTGCGTAGACTTTCCCTTTAAAAACCCGTGTTGGTTATAATGTAATAATTTACAACTGGTTACAAAATTAACTAATCTTTTACACATGGCAAGTTCAAATAGTTTGGAAAATCCAGGCAATAAACTTATGGGTCTATAACTATCCATTTGCTGGGGGCAGGCCCGGATTGGGACCGGCGAGCGACCGAGAAAATCTCGGTGGGCCGCCGGCCCAAAGGGGCCGGTGAGGTCGAAGGTCTGGGCACTTCGAAACTTCGAATCATAATATTTCCCAACCCCTAACATACAAAGGAAAAACCTTGAAAACTATGTAAATTATTATTTATTATTTGCATTTAATGTATACTTATTTATTTTTTATATTATATTTTTCAATATCATTTACCTCACGTGTGAAATAGAATTAAAATTAAAACTTTTTTGGGGTCATCCGCAATGTGCGCAGGCCCGGATTGGAACAGGCGAGCGAGCGAGAAAATCTATGTGGGCCGCCGGCCCAAAGGGGCCGGTAAGGCCGAAGGCCTAGCCACTTAGACTCTATCCCACTTCGAATCATAAGATTTCCCAACCCCAAACATAAAGAGGAAAAACCTTGAGAACCATGTAAATAAGGAATATTCACATATTTTTGTATTGCATTAATCGTTTAAGGAAGTCATTACAATCCCAAAAAAAATATTTTGAAGAAAATTACTAGGATAATTTAGCTTCAAAAAAAGGTTTAGTTTTCGGTATAATTTATAACAATTTAAAAAGCAGCCATCTGTCCTTAATTAAAAATGACGTCAGATCAGCAAAAATAAGTGTCAGTCTACATATTAACGTAAAGCTTACCTAAAGTCGAACAGGTTTGTTTTTCTCGGAAACAGTCAGAGGGAGAGAAATCGATTTTTTTGGATTGATAGAGGAATAGTTCAACTAGCTTCGGTAAAAAATTCAGTTATACAGGATGTTTCGTTTTGCAGTTATTAAACGTCAAAGTCGAAATTTCCACGATTTCCGTTGAAATCGGGTACAGGTCGCAAAAGTGAATTCAATCGATGTAAATTTTCGGAGGTTGTATGGGACCCGGAGCTTCAGAACTCCACTGAAACTTGTGAGGATCAGAAAATGGCAAGTTTTGAATTTTTTTAGCTCGAAAAATATCATCTTTGGTACTTAATAACTCGAAAACAAAACGTCAGATCGAAAAACGGATTCATAAGTGAAACTTTAAAATCTCAAATATTTTTTTTGCAATACATTTACCTAAAAGAATCACTGGAAAATGGAAATATTTGGAAAAAACTGGAAATTTAGATTTTTGACCCAAATTTTTCACGGTTTTTAATTTGTTGTGGGGTCAAAATGGTTCAACTTAAAATCCCATATACGTCATCGGAAAGACCTCGTCGAAGTATATAATATCCATTACTTTTTAGTTTCTTCATTCTCTATAAGAAGGGAGCAATCGCCGATTAAATTCCGATTATTTTTATTTTTTTGCCCTCGACATCGGTACATTTGAATCACTCTGTATTTTTCCTATTTAATTTTTTCCCAATTTTTCAACACTCTCTTATAAAGGGATAATCACACTTTAAAATGAATACTGAACGGGTCATCCAGGAGCGTATTTAAGGGGTAGAAATCGAATTTTCTTGATTTTTTCCGACAAATCTTATTTTTAACCGACATTACTCCACACTCTTTACCTTATTTAGTGATATTTTTTTGGGTTTATTTTATCCGTTAATTATCTACGAATACCTCCCACTAATTCAAATCGCTCATTTTCTCGTTAAAGTTATAAATAAATAGGTTTATTTGCATCGGGGACATCTAAAATTTGAAAATTTTTGAATTTTCGAAGATTGCCATGAAAACAAAGAATTGCAGTTTATTTCCTCGAAATTATTAAGATGATATTATGTCAAAATTTCGCAGAAATGTCAATTTTTGTTGCAAAATTGAAAGGTTCCTGGACCGATTTCGGCTTGAAGTATACATGAATAAGTTTTAGGAACCTTCTACTTTAAATACAGGGATATTTCATTGGATGAGTTATCAAATTTATATTTGGATATTATTCAATAGGAATGTGCAAAGCAAACGTTCAAACGGATCAAAATTGCTTGATTTAGAATTTGTAAATTACAAACCAAAACTCATAAATTGTTACAATAATTGTTAATAGAAAATTTCCCACTTTTGTTAAAAAAAAAAACAGGAAATTTTCCCAGTTTCGTTAAAGATATCCCAGAAAACGAGAAATTCCCCACGAGTTGGCAACACTGGGCCGTCCACAACTAAATCCTCGATTAGTGATTCCTCGTCAGGGAGGGATTACTAAACCGACGCAGAGTGTAACGAAATCGAAAATTCGTGGACTTTGGCACTTTACTTCGCTGTTTTGCAAAAATTGTGGCGTATAAAGACATAAAACATTGGAGTTTGTTATTACTGTACTAAATTTAGACCTACGTGTAGTAACTTACTAGGTATCGGTCGCTCAAAAAATATAATTATTTTTCGACAAAATAAATAAAAAAACACTGTTTTCGGTTTAAAGTACCTAGCTAAGTTAAATACACTTAAATGTTAATTATGAAAAACATTCTTTAATTAACCTAATTTTCACCATCTGAGCTGGAGACTAATCTATCAGAATTGTCTTCCCCAACGTTAGTTACTTTAAAAAGTGTTTCAGTGTCTGAGAACACATAATTTTTTTCGCAGTTTATTTCGTTCTAATAAAGGAAATAAGGAGATTCAAAGAAATTAACAAGTTGTGCAGTATGTCCTGAATATTCTCGGTCCGTCCTCGCTTTCACGCGTAATGTTCTCGGAATTTACGAAACTCTTTATTTCCAACTTCTGGTGCCTCTTCAGATAAATGTCCAATTGGAATATAGGAAAGGTTTTAATAACATGTGAACACTTGATGGCATATAGTACCAACTATATAATGACACGTACAGCTTTGCAGTATTGCTCAAATATTCTCGGAAAGTATCAACATTTAAGTTTCGACCCGAAGAAAGCAAATTTTTTAATTAAATTTTTGTTCAATCCAGTGATTGCTGCTGATTTTTCGTAATGTCTAAAAAAAGTTCTAGCAGTATTGCCGTCGTTGGTAGTGCCCTCACTCTGTTTACAACGTCCATTTTAATTAGTATCGCAAGTTCATTTTGTATTTTCTTTTTTCTTTGCTCTTTTATTACTCTCGTTTCACCCGTAGTGGCATCCGTAACTAAATTACAAAGCGTACTTAATGAGTTAACTTATTACCTACTTCTTATAATTTAGAATAAAATAATATTTAATAAAATAAGATTTTCGAATTGGGTATAATAAGGTATTTTTAAAACTATGTAGGTAGGTACTTAGATTTATGAATATTTTATTTAATATTATTCTAGCCACTTTTCTTAGATAAAGTTAAATTAGTTAAAATTGACTTGTAACTTCTTAGAAAATTTAATATGATTAATAACATACCTGGAAAATCTTCAAAGCGGCATTTAAAAGCAACTTTGGACTCCTGCATGTGCGACATTACTAAAAAAATATTCTTTTTTTCAATAATAATTAATCGGACAAAGTTGGATGGGATGTTTGGATATTCCTAATGTATAATAGTTGTGTAATTTTATGTATGTAACAACGACCGCATATTTAGGCATTTTTTTAAAAACCACACCAAACTTTGTTTTCTCTTCGACTGGGACCACGGTTCTTTAAAATTCCATGATATGGAATTATGTAAGTAAACTTCACAAGTATTTCCTCTAAAATTTGTAATTTTAGAGGAATTTTTTATAGAACACATATAAATTTTTTAAAGTTATTTTCACATCTTTTTTATTGCTCTCAGACAAGTCAAGTTTTCATTTAATAATAATAATAATAATAATAATAACAAAGTTTATTAGCTACAACAAAGCTATTCAATATAATTTTAAAATATAACATCTAATTTATTCTATAATTCTTCTTTCTTGCTTTTGTTTTGCAGATAGGTAATTTCAATCCATTTTGAATTTTATCGAATAAGGCTTAAATTGCTTAAAATTTTCGTTTTTAATTTTTTAATAAATGATTTTAAACTGCTCTCTTTAATTTCATTACTTAATTTATTATACTCTAAAATACCTTTAAAAAAAATAGAATTTTGGGTTTGTTTTAAATTCCTATGTCCCAAAATGAAATTATTTTTTCCCCTTGTATTGTATTCATGAATTTCATCAAATTTAGTCAAAAAATTGTTATAATAAGGTGCTGATAAATTTAAATTTATTTTATGAATAAAAATAAGAGTGCGGTAAAGTAAAAAGTTCTCTATATTCATCCATTTTAAACTTAATAAGGAAGTACTTTACGATGATACATTTGAAAAAAACTAGTAAACGCCTAAACTCCAGATATTTTTCGAATAATCTCGGGGCAAAACAAATTAAAATTCGATAGTCGCTGTTTTGCCCTATGTGCACGAAATATCAAATCCGTTACACTGTGCGACGCAATCGCGTTCAGTTTAGCCCATGCAATCATCCAACTTTCCCCACTTCGAGTGTCCAATATACCAGCACTGGCCTTAAATTACCCGCGACACTGAAAAACATAAACATTTGTTAAAAGGATTTTTGAAAAAAATTATATTTAATGTTCGGGTATTAGGATATAAATTTACAAGTCGAAACTGTAGGTAGAATGTAGAACATTGTTCCACATTTGACAATTCGCTGTGCGTCAAAACCGTGTTTTTTAAATAAAGTCAAGCGCAAGATGTAATAGATTTTATAGTCGAAAAAAGTGACAATGAGAAAGTTATTAACTATGATTTTTTTCACAATCACATTTTATTTCTACTGTTCAAGGCTAACAAAGTATTCTTTTATTTTTGGGGTTTCTGTTTTGTATAGGAGGCCGCGCCGGCTGGGGGCCGGTCTGGACTCAGCTCGGTAAAAAAAAATCTGCCAATCCGGCCCTGGCTGGGGGTCTCCTTTTTTGAACAATGGTTTAATTAATGATACTTTTAATTTATCTGGAAATATCCCATTTTTAAATGAATTATTAATCAAGACGCACAAAACCTGTTTTAATTCGCTTATAGAATTTTTAATAACACTTGTTGGTATTTCATCTATACCACTGCTGTGTTTATTTTTAATCTCATTTGCTAGTTCACAAATTTCTTCAGGGGTGACAGGTTTTAAAAACATTGATTGGTTGTTAGGTGTTATATTACAATGGTGGCAATGATTATTTATGCCCTTTAAAATTTTTGGTACAATGGATACTAAATATTTATTGTAATTGTTAGCTATACTTTCAGAGTTTCCCTCTATTTGAATGTTATTATTATAAACTGTTCCTGTAATTTCTTTAGTTATTGCCCACATACACTTCATTTTATTATCAGAGTTCGTAACACGATTCTCGTAATTTTTTATTTGAACCGTTTTTAATTTGTGGTCATATTCCTTTTTTGCTTGTTTGTAGGCATCTCTGTACTTAATATCGTGATTGGTTAAAGTTAAAAGAATGTCCAATTTATTTTTACATTCTTGTAGTTCCGGGTTTATTTTAATTTTTTTGGTGTTGCGTGATAATTTTAAAGGGAAACTCTGATTAAAGAGTAGTTTATAGATGTTCATGAATATTTCCCATTGTTTGTTTACCTCGTTATTGTTACCTGCATAAATGTCTACCCAATCCTGATCTTTTAAGCAGCTCAAAAAATTACTTCTGTTTTCTTGTGAAAAAATACGTTTGTATTCAAGAGGTTTATGATTCTTTAACGGAGTCTCAAAAATAATCTTTTGGGCTGTGTGGTCAGAAATAAAATTTTCTATAACTATGGCTTTAACCGAGTCCGAATTTGTAAAAATATTATCAATGCAACTTGCTGTTGTTGATGTTATTCATGTATTTTCATTTATTGTAGGAAATAAATTAAATGAACTCATCAGTGATACGAATTCGGTTCCAGTTTTATTCTTTTTAAGAAGCTCGATATTAAAATCACCTGTCACAAAGATAAGTTTATTTGCATTAAATATATTCGATAATACCTGTTCCATTTTATCAAAAAAATATTTTATATCCCCTGAAGGTGGTGTGTATACCGAAACAACTATCACATCTGTCCCTCCAAGACGGCACTCAGTCGCTGCACATTCAAAAATCCCAGACACTGACATTAATATATATATATATATATATATATATATATATATTATATATATATATATATATATATATATATATATATATATATATATATATATATATATTATATATACATACTATACATACTATATTAATATAGTAGGTTCAGTATTTAAGGCTGTAACAGGAAACCTAGATGCGTCAGATGGAGAGCATTACGAAAAGCTAATAAAAAATTTGGAAGAAAATCAAAATAAATTGGCTGAAAATATTCGCAACAAAACTCGATTTCTACAGAACGTTATTGACAAATTTAATTCTACTATTCAACAAATAGGGCATAACGAAAAAACTAATAGAAAGTAGGGTCAATCAAATTAGTTCTATAGTGCAAAAAGCAACATAATATAAAGAAAATATGTTTTTTATTAAAGATATATTAAATCAAATTATTAACTTATATGAAATAATTAATTCAATATTACAAGATATCGAAAATTCTATTACTTTTTCAAAATTAAAAATTATGCACCCGAGCATAATAACAGTTAACGATTAATGGTTAGGAAAAATGTAGGTACTAATCAAATGGTGTTGCCAATAAATTTAGAGAATATTTTCCTTCTCGAAAAATTGATTGATGTTCATGTTTTTATCTTAAATAACAAAGTTACATATTTATTAAGAGTACCAATTACCAATCCTAATGATTTTGAATATTATCACTTATATGCAATACCAGTTGTGCATCAGAGTCTCTTTAAGGTTGTCATTCCCCGCGATAAATATTTAATTAAAAATCAATTACACTATACTCATCGTGGTACCCCCTGCAAGGAAGTAATGCCAAATTCATTCCTCTGCGAAAAAGAAGCCTTAAAAGAAATAGAAGCCAAGAGCCCTTGTGAAGTACAGCTGTTACAATCCACAAAAAGCACCTCCACCTGTCAACAAATTGACGTCACAATAAGCTTACCAGTCATAAATCAACTGGATAACACAAACAATTGGTTACTGGTTATCCCAAATGAAGAAATAGTTTACCTTAAATGCCCTGCACAAGAAGAACGCCGCAAACTAAATGGTACATATCTAAGTAACATACCGATAGGGTGTCGATTAAAAATCAATGAAATATCGATCACCAATTACGAAAATGTAATCGAACCAGAAAAACAGCCAATAATATTCCCAGATTTCGATGAGAAGCCGCTAAAGTACCCTGTATTAAATTTGAGCTTCCACCTACAAGAAATAAAGTTGGATGAACTACACGAACTTAAAAATAAAATTGAAGAAAATGAGCCCCATTTACTCTTTGACGATGTTTCCACAGTACCCAGTTTGTGGACAATTATTGTCAATGTATTCTTAATCGTTACTGGTGGGTACTTTGTACTTACTACGCAGATATGTGGTCCAGAAGGGATGTTTATGCAAGAAAACAATCCCGATGGAAGCCAGCAGCCTACGCATCGAACTACCCCATACAGGGTGTAGTTAAGTCCAAGGAGGGAGGAGTTATATCACCACCTAGACGGAGATAATGCCGAATATGCATATCATATAACAATATAGAATACATCCAAAGCCAGGCAGGACGAGTCAGTCAGTTGAAAACCTTTAATTGTAAAACATATACTTTGTAATAATATTTTTTATCATAATTTTGTAACTTAGAAAAATAAATAGTTTTTAAAAACAGATTACCACGGTCGTAGTAGTTAACTCAGGCGCGGCCCGTGAGTTTTTTTACAGATGGGTCAAATTTTGTGAGCAACAAGTGGTACCAAAAGCAAAATACACTGTGATAATAATTAAGGAAGGTTTTTTAATAATGTGCCTAGTTTAGTATCCTATACATTAGGGTTGCCATCTCTAAAATTAGACAACCAGGACAAGTCTGCATAAATATCCGGACAGCAAAGATATTTCAAAAATCACAACATATATATACAGTGACCGGCAAAAAGTTCGCAACATATGGGAAAAATTTTTATTAGGAGAGTATCGGACAAACTTTCCCAGGGGATCGGTTCTGCATGTCCGATAACCTAAAAATCGATTTTGACATACGTCACGTGACCACTGGTATAGCGTCAAATTAAAAAAAAAATTGTTAATTTACAAAAAGTGAGGTTAGTTGACGAGATATCAAAAAAAGTTATTTGAAAAAATTGCTTAGAATTAAATTCTAGGTCCTTGTGCAAAATTTTAAGATTTTATTTAAAAAAATTGGAAAACTCAATTTTTTTTAAATATTTTTTTATCGATTTACAAATTTCCGGTTTTTTTCGTTTAGATAGCTTGGCTAATGTAAAGCCCATGTATCTGGATGAAAATAAACGAATGTAGTAGTTTTTTCTACAATTGACAGGACAAAATTAAAAAAAACAGGGTTTCGCCGGACGCTAGCTGTTGCAATGATTTGTATCTAGCAGCAGTGTCAAAATTTTAGAGACATTTCAATGAGATTACATTGAGAAAACCTTAATCGTCTTAAATATATCTGAAGTTCGACTTTTTGTAAAGTTAAGGGGATTAAAATAGATAATAAACAAAAAATTACCTGTTTATTTAATCGAAATTTTATAAACGAAAACCAATGTAAGAAAAACTTAAAAGTAGTCAAATTCTGTACTAACAACACAAAAAATCATTGTTTTTCCTTGGGTGCACAAAATTTAAAACTCAGTATGACCACCATTTCTCTCCATACATACTGTTGTTCTCGAGCGCAACTCTCGATTAACATTTCGGAGCATTTTACGATTTATTTGCAATACACAATTTATAATGACATTCTCTAAATTTTGTATATTCCTAAAGGGTCGATGTTTGTACACAGGGTTCTTTAGGTATCCCCACATAAAAAAATCTAACGGAGTCAGATCTACAATTCTACAATTGACAGGACAAAATCGAAAAAATAGGTGTCCGCCGGACGCTCGCTGTTGCAATGGTTTGAATCTAATGAAATGACTGTATCAAGATTTTATTAAGATTTTTCGCACATAAATTTAACAACCAGGTCTATTTAGTTGTACTTAAAACTACCAAAGCAGGCTCTGAAATTAAAACAACCAAATAATCTAGTAGGTTAAAAACAACAGAAAAATGTCAAACAAATTATAATTTGTTTGATTTCAACCTATGTCATTGGTTTATGTCTCGCATCTTACTAAGTTTGATATTTTACATAAGTTTATTAATATTTTATTCCTTAAAATGGCACCCACACTACTTCTTCAGGAAAAGATAGAAATTATTTTAATTTCTGGAGATAATTACAAAAGCCATAGAGAAACAGCAGCAATTTTTAATGAGAGGCACCCCAATAAATCCCTCCATTATTCCACAGTATCTCGTCTAGTCAATAAATTTAAAGAAACGGGATCGGTAGAAAATCAGTATAAAGTTTCCCATGAAAAACCGGTAACAGGTGACGAAGGTTATCTGGATGTGTGTTTGTCGATCACAGAAACACCCCAATTAGCAGTTAGTCAAATATCGGAGATCACTAACATTCACGAAAGATCTGTGCGGAGGATATTAAAAAGAAACAAATTTCATCCGTACAAACCTAAATTTGTACAAGTATTAAAAGATAGGGATTATGACGCCCGCTTCGATTTTTGTGCCTGGTTCCAGGGTATGATTGAGGAAGATTTTAATTTCCCAAAGAACGTTCTTTTCTCGGATGAAGCTACATTTACCTCTAACGGAACCGTCAGTTCACAAAACTGTAGATGGTGGGCCACCGAAAACCCAGACTTTGTAATTCAGAGTAAAGACCAATATAGTTTTAAGGTTAATGTGTGGTGCGGAATTTTCAACCTCAGAATAGTGGGACCTTTTTTCTTTAGAGACAATTTAAATTCAGAACGATATTTAGAATTTCTACAAACTGAGATATCTGACTTTTTAGACAATTTGTCATTAGCCGAAAGAAGAAATTTATACTTTCAACAAGACGGAGCTAGCATTCATTCCACAAATGAGGTGAAGAGATGGCTGGATCAAGAATTTGGAAACCAGTGGATAGGACGGTTTTCTGAAAATCCGTGGCCTGCGAGATCACCAGATCTGACTCCGTTAGATTTCTTTATGTGGGGATACCTAAAGAACTCTGTGTACAAACATCGACCCTTTAGGAATATACAAAATTTAGAGAATGTCATTAGAAATTGTGTATTGCAAATAAATCGTAAAATGCTCCGAAATGTTAATCGAGAGTTGCGCTCGAGAACAATAGTATGTATGGAGAGAAATGGTGGTCATACTGAGTTTTAAATTTTGTGCACCCAAGGAAAAACAATGATTTTTTATGTTGTTAGTACAGAATTTGACTACTTTTAAGTTTTTCTTACATTGGTTTTCGTTTATGAAATTTCGATTAAATAAACAGGTAATTTTTTGTTTATTATCTATTTTACTCCCCTTAACTTTACAAAAAGTCGAACTTCAGATATATTTAAGACGATTAAGGTTTTCTCAATGTAATCTCATTGAAATGTCTCTAAAATTTTGACACTGCTGCTAGATACAAATCATTGCAACAGCTAGCGTCCGGCGAAACCCTGTTTTTTTTAATTTTGTCCTGTCAATTGTAGAAAAAACTACTACATTCGTTTATTTTCATCCAGATACATGGGCTTTACATTAGCCAAGCTATCTAAACGAAAAAAACCGGAAATTTGTAAATCGATAAAAAAATATTTAAAAAAAATTGAGTTTTCCAATTTTTTTAAATAAAATCTTAAAATTTTGCACAAGGACCTAGAATTTAATTCTAAGCAATTTTTTCAAATAACTTTTTTTGATATCTCGTCAACTAACCTCACTTTTTGTAAATTAACAATTTTTTTTTTAATTTGACGCTATACCAGTGGTCACGTGACGTATGTCAAAATCGATTTTTAGATTATCGGATATGCAGAACCGATCCCCCGGAAAAGTTTTTCCAATACTCACCTAATAAAAATTTTTCCCATATGTTGCGAACTTTTTGCCGGTCACTGTATATATATATATATATATATATATATATATATATATATATATATATATATATATATATATATATATATATATATATATATACATATATATATATTATATATATATATATATATATATATATATATATATATATATATATATATATATATGTATATATATATATATATATATATATATATATATATATATATATATATATATATATATACAGTGTGTCTACTTAAGTTATCTACATAATATGGAAAACTTTTTTATTATTAATTTTAAGAAAAACTTTTACTCTTTATAAAAAGTTCTGCTTCCTGAAAAAATAATATTAGACTATTAAAACTTGAAATAGTATGTACAGAGTGGTCAGAAAATAGAAAAATTGATAATAGATCCAAGAGAGGAGTACCCTTCATTTTTATTTTAGAGCAAAATGAAATAGGAAAATGTTACTTAGAATTGAAAATTATATCTAAGTCTATTACTTTCTATTAAAAAATAATTTTTAAAAATTTAAATATGTTAATTCTTAATGGCACACCAATGTCTTGCCACCCTTTCCCACCTAGATACCAGCAAAATTTCCTTATTTGTCGATAATTCATAAGTGATTAATGATTATTAACTTGCTTTGCATAATTACTTATATTTTCGAGTTATTTAAAAAACATTTACATTTTTAAATGTTTAATATTAATTAAATCATTCCTCTTATGATCCCAAGTTGCAGTCTATTTCGTTCTTTGGTCCATTAAGCTGCGATTAGAGAGAATATCTTTTCGACATTATTTGCATTGTGTTCTATTAGCGCATAAAAAAACTGGCCTATTTTTATTAATTCAAAATAAGCTTCCGAGGATTTGCAGGACGACAAGTATTTAGCTCACTTCTTGTGAGAGGGTGAATCATTTCCGTCTGCAAATTCATTGCTTGCAAAATAATTTTTTGATGCATTAAATTGGTCAAAAAGTTTCGAATCTTCAATTTCTACTCTTTTTTTAAAGGTAGGAAACTGAGGTAATAATATCAATTTTCCACTTAAGTTTCTCTAGGTCTTTGAGATTTAACCAATTAAATACACTAAACTCATCAAATGGTTTAGTACAATTATTATTTAATTAGTCAATTGCTTTATCGTCAAACTTAAAGAGATTATTCATAAAAACAGGGCTCTCATTTTTAAAACCTGTTGGATGTGGGACTTAGCGAAAATCCGGACCAGTTATCAAAACCCGCCCGGACGTCCCCGGACGCTACTAAAACCCGGACATGTCCGAGGAAATCCGGACGGATGGCAACCCTATATATATCCTATCCTAGGACCCTGTTCACTATTTACTTCACAAGGGGCGTAACTAGTTTTACTTTACAATAGTTGAATTGATGTAGCCTTTACTTGATAATTAATTACAACAGTTTACAATATATGTACATCAGAGAGGGCGGACCTGACTTTAGAATTTCTTATTTATTGATTATTTTAACAATGAAAAAGTTTATTCAAATACAATCCGCATATTAGGTAATATAATTAGTTTTTCTTTGTCCAACCCAAATGTTTTGAAGGAGTATATTCCACGGATCAGTTCAAGTGTATTTCCATAGTGGCCAGGGATCGGCAGCATCGACGGCCATGCGCACACCGAAAGCGATATTATTGGTGGGCCGTCGACAAATTTTGTCTCTTTTTAACTTCCTAAAGCGCCTATGTTTATTTCTCTCTTAGTTTTAAAGCATCTATATAGTCCATATAAACCTATGAGGATAATTTAAAATACGACCCGGAGCAAGTTTGGATGTCTTTCGACGATGGCTTGGCTTGATTCTTTCTTGGGGAGTTCTCGCATGGAACTTGCACTTTTTTGAAAGAAAAGATAATTATTTTTCGGGTTTAAAAAATAAATTATTAGGTGGATCATTGAAAATAAATTTAGGTGGATCATTGACCAAATTACCTTATGGATGAGTCGCGCCTGGAGCAATAAACGTATAATGACGACCATCACGATTAAAACCTATTATTAAATTCAAATTGCTCCCAAAACGACAGCACCAACAGTGCAAGCGGTCAGTGGCGGATCCAGGGGGCGGGGGGCGCACGTCTCCACCTGAGAATATAAAAATTGTCAAAACAAAACCAAAACTTTCCATAAATAATAAGAAAAAGAACCGTGATTCATTATTCGGGAAAGACTACCAAATTGCATTCTTGGCCACGATAACGTCGTCCATGACACCATTAAAGTCTTTCGCGTTGATACTTCGCCGATAGGAATAGCGGGAATGGTCTAAATGATCTGATAATCGATAAGCCTGTTGTAACGATACTACTCTCCCTACAATACAAAATAATTATTCATCTTCTACTGCTCGGAATCTGTTGAATACATTCTTGAAAGCTAACAAGTAGCGTTAGAATAGAATAAAATAGAATAATATATTATCAACAAAATACATGGATGTACATTGGTTCGTCAAATAACAAATTTTTATATATTATATCAAATTAAACAAATTGTTTTAATATCATCAGTCAATGAAAGGACTATCTAATAATATCATCTAATATATACATATACAACTATCAAGAAATGATTCCCAAGGTAGTGAAAGTATACATAGAACTGAAGGAAGACTTCTAAGAACTGAATAAACATTTAGAATCACTTTCCGAGTCTACACTATCACAGTCAAAGTAATTAAAATAGAAATTCCTAAATTAGAAATTGCATGAGAGTAGAAGTAGATAAAAAGATAAAAATTACAAAATAAAACACCCATCAGACACTGTTAAAGTAGGAAGGGCAAATAAAATCACAGAGAGCTAGTAAAACATAAAATGTATGTGTGCAATTAATTAAAACATTTATTTTATACAAACAATGGTCAACACATACGCAGGTTAAAAATGTGTTTTCACAGCTTGGAGGCTTAATCGGAAGGGCCCGAGTAACAGGACGATAGAAAGCAAGCAGCTGACATATATTCATTTACTGAATAAAAGACGTTAGACAATAGAAAAGATTTAATCTTACGTTCATAATTTTCACCACGCAATCCCCGCAGTTGAGGACGCAGTCCATTATAGAGTCTCAGAAAGATCAAGAAAAGCGCAAAAACCAGCTTTCCCTCGTATATGCTGCGAAAAACATGATTCAGTAACCGGTATCATGCAATCTCTATAGATTTGTTCTGAATAAAACCATGCTGAGATAAGTTGAGAACCTTAAACTTGTCAACAAAATTAATTATTCGATCGTAATCAATTTTTTCAAGTATTTTCGAGAAAATACTCAAGATTGATATTTGTCGGATATTTTCCATATTTTGCATATTGTTTTTCTTATGTACCGGAACAATGCCGGCAACTTTAAGATTTTTCTGGAATGTTCCCTCAGGCTGTAATTTATTAGCACATTGAGAGGTTTGAGGATATAGTATTTGATATTTTTTATTTTTATGCTCAGACCATCGAATCCAGAAGAATTTTTGTTCTTCGTTCTTACAATAATACTAAGCAACTCAGCACTCAGCCTCCCTAACTTGGCTAGTTACAATAGTATTACCAGTGATTGCTGAAAGGGTACTATTATTACTATTAGACATTAGACTCATATTTCTCTAGAAGCTTTTTTGCAGATATGGCGCTAAAATAGACAAAAAAATCATTAGCTATCAGGCGTCCATAAGGTCTTAGTGAATGACCCACCTAAATTTATTTTTAATGATCCACCTAATAATTTGTTTTTTAAAACCAAACTTTTCTTTCTAAAAAGTGCAAGTTCCATGTGAAAACTCCCCAAGAAAGAATCAAGCCAAGCCATCGTCGAAAGAAAACCAAGCTTGCTCCGGGCTGGGTCGTATTTTAAATTGGCCTCATAGGTTTATATGGACTACTTATATAAATTCATCAATCAATCAATAAGCCAAAGCGCGATGTCGAGATCATTTTCACTTTTAGTACTATGGTAACATAAGCATAAGGTTGATTGGCAAACATTTATGTAGTATCCGAGTAAACCAATGGTACTATCCGAGTAAACCAGTGGCCGCCTGTCGGCACTGGTGGGAAGTCGGCGGCTCTTTTTGCCATTTTCTCACTGCATACGGTACGCGCGTGTTATTTCCATACGATGAATTGCCAGCCTTCAACCTAGAGTAGTGATGTAAGGATACGTATCCAAAAATCCGTTGGATCCGAATATTAAAAGAATCCGGATTATCCGGAACCGGCCGAGAACTTGAATACGGATTCGGAATCAAAATAAATTCGCATCGGGTGGTTACTAATGCAAAGTGCAAAGAGAAAACGGAATCGGAATCGAGTGTAAGGGAACAACACGGTCTGCGATTTGGCATATTTGATATTGTGCTTTCTCTTTCTAATGACATTTCCTAAAAAAAGATGGCATAGTTATCGGGGTAACGGGTATCATATGAGATGAGACCCATTGGTTAAACTAGTCCCGCCTCACCCGAACCGAATTCAAACGAGAACGGCGCGACGCGGTGCCTTCTTATCCCTAAACTTCGACTTCGAATGGTATGATACCGATACCGCATCGACCTACCTAGCCGTATATCCGGATAGAAAATGTTTTAGTCTGTTGCATGCATACGTATACATGATCTGTAACCGCTTTCGCGCGGGTCAAGAAATGGATTCGTATTCGGATAATGGATACGGATATTAGCTGATTCCGATTCCGTATGATTCGGATATCTAATGAATACGGATATTTACAACACTAACCTAGAGCGTCACGGACTCGGCACACCATAAACGATACTTAAGTTTCTAATCGAACGCGGTTACGATCCTGGCAGCGCAGTTGCGAAAATCAGATTTAGGTTCTTAAGCGGCTTACCCTTCTTCTTGTTGAAGATGGCTAACCGCCAAGTTACCGCGATCATTCCGCTTGATTTTAAATTTCCCGCCATCTTTGCAACAATGAACATGCGTGATAGTAAATTTCCGAGTTTACAGGACGGTGCGACTCGACAACAAAGAACCGCCATTTTTTGTGGAAGCGTAGGTATAGATATATGTGTGTTTCGTGCTTTTTTTGTGTGTGGTTCAGTTGTTCGCCTATATGTTTTCTTGGAATGTGTATTGTAACATTTTCAGTGATGATCCCTATTGCTTTGTATGTAAATATGATTTTAAATAAATTTGTCCACTACTTCATAAATTATTAGTACAGGTCAATATTTTTTTCCTTATTTTCTGCCATTTTACTACTTTCCTAATTAGAAAAACTATAAACTCGTTTAAAGTGATGAGATAAATTTGCTGTTTATACCGATCTCTTCCAACAAAAATGAGCAAGGTCTGTTAATCTGCAAATAGCTTTTTAAATACTGGGAGCAGCGATGTTCAGCACGTTTTTATAAAGAACAAAATGAAATGTATATTCAAATATAAACAACTTAAGAGGGTTAACATTGGTTATTCTAGTAACATTTTTACAGATAAAAATTAGTTAAAATTTCAAAAAATAATTGCATTTTAGCCCTGGCATCGGTACCACAAGTTTAGGGACAAAAATTTTGAATTCAGATTTAAAATGTCTTGTCTAGAATTGATATAACAGCAAGTGCAAATCATTTTTGTTAATTTCCAGTGACTATTTTGCTGTAAAAGTCTTTCTAAAATGCCCAATGTGGACCATCTTGAATTTGTATTAACACCACGCATTACTGCACCTAGCCGTGGGCGCCACTGGTACTTGGCTAATCCACCAGTGGACGGCCAGCGGATCTCAACGGTACTGCGCCCTGTACTGTAATGCCGCTCATGGCCCACGAGTGGCATTACATTTCAAGGGCCGCCGCGGCAAAGAGGACATGCCTGGTCTACAATCCGCTGGGTTTGCCGTGTTTCGAGCCGAAAGCGGCTTTCGGCAATGCGATTTCTGTCCGCTTCTGGAGCAGCCACCTTATGTTTACTGGGATGTAAGTATTTAATATGGAAAATAAAACTATGGCCATATACCTATAAGTATGTCATTATCCATGACACCTCATCTTTCTCAAAATATCCGTTTTTCTAAGTTAATATCTGGCAAGCCTAAATACTATGCACCGGTATACCCTTTTTTTTTCTAAGATGCTATAGTAATGATCACGACTTAATTTTGTATAGGCACCATTTTCAAATAACAGAATTAGGACTTAAGCACCCCCAGATTTAAGAGTCTGTCGTGCAGTTGCAGAAAACAATGTAATCAAGAATTAGCCAATAGGACACTTGTTATAATGTGACAGCACTCTTAATGTCATTATTACCAAAGGTGACTATAAACGTCAATTAAATTTATTACTTGATTCGATGTTTTCAGAAACTTGCTGTAATTGTTCCTGTACCACAATGGTCGATATAAAAAGACAAATTTATTCAAGTAATTTTATTAAAAATTGTTAGACTGGTATTCTTTGGGTCATTGATCGCAAATGAGAACCTAATTTTTTAAAATCAAATATACGCCCATCATAGTTACTATTTCTTGTTTTAAAAAATATCCCTTGTCTTTCTCATTTATGTATTTAACGCAGATTTCCTTTCCTGTGAAAGTAGGCTTGCCAAATATTAACTTGGAAAAAGGGGTAATTGGAGAAAGATGAGGTGTCATGGGTAATGACATACCTATAGATATCAGGCGCGGCTCGTGAATTTTTAAAGTTGTATATCTCTGTTGCTACTTATGGAACCCACGCCAAGTTCAGGTTTTTTAACAGTGGGCCTACTAGGAATATTTTGGTAAAGAAAGAATTATTTTGTAATTTGCGAAAAGGATTAACACGCTTAGGTATTTTATTTATTATTTTTTCTAAACAAATTTTACATCATTTTATCGACAATTCTTAAATTTTAAGAGAAAAAAATGTGTTAGTAGAAAGTGAGAGTCATTTGAATTTTTCTAAACCTAAAATTTAATTTTAAAAAAATCAAATGACTATAACTTTCTACTAACACATTTTTTTCTCTTAAAATATAAGAATTGTCAATAAAATAATGTAAAATTTGTTTACAAAGAATAATAAATAAAATATCTAAGCGTGTTAATTTTTTTTCCAGGTGAATCAATTCAAAAATTCAACTTTTTTCGTAAATTTTAAAATATTTTTTTTACCAAAACATTTCTATTAGGCTCACTATTAAAAAACATGAACTTGGCATGGGTCCCATAAGTAGCAACAGATATATACAACTTTAAAATTTCACGGGCCGCGCCTGATATATACATAGGTATATGGCCATAGATTTATTTTCCATACTGAAGATAGTACATAAATATTTGCCAGTCAACTTTATGTTTATGTTACCATAGTACTAAATATGAAAATGATCTCGACATCTCGCTTTAGTTTATTCAGACATATTCACTGGGTGGGATTAAAACTACCCAATAGGTAAATCTCGAAAAGGGATATTTTGGGTATACAGCAGTGGCACTCTGTAAGAAAAATAGCGATAGCGATATTGCAAATTCTTACTATGTATCACCTTTCGGTATGTTTCGAAGAGACACCGGTCGCTATCGCTATTTTTCTTACAGAGTACCACTGCAGGTCTCTAAAGAAAGCGGTATATTTAAAATCTATCTACAAAAAGGGGTATTGTTCCTTGTACCCCCTAAAGGGGCACGCCTGGTAAGCTTATATGAAAGATATTCTTCAATTTCAAGAAAAGTGAAAAATATCCTAACCTGAAATTTTCAAACTGCGTGCCAAATTAGCTAAATAAAGCCAAATTAGGTTATCTCTGGGTTAATAATTATATTACTTGTATATTTTCTTATTTACAGACTCAACATTTAATTATTATTTTTATGTATAAATATTTATGCAGACTTGATCAAAATATTATTTCAAATTTATTGCGATACGAAGTCCCCTGCAGATACATACATACATAACATGTAGCCCTTATCAGTAATTGACAGTGGTTGTTATATTATCACATTTAATTTGTCTTCTTGTGTTAGACAACAAATACAAATACTTTATTTCAGTGGTTCCCAAACTTTTTCGATTCAGGGCGCCTTTAATGAATTAAATAGTTTTCCCTCGCAGAGGGGGCCGCTAGAAACTTCGAGTTACATATTACACCTGAGATACCCGTTGTAAACATTGTAGATATATTATTTCATTTCAGTTGACATGCAGTAATCCTTCTTTAAAATAATATATTTTAACAGCAGATGTCTCAAATTTCGATTTAATTTTGTATAATATCAATATTTATTATTTATACAAATTTATACAAATACAAATCTATACAAATTTATTCATACAAAAGGATATACAAACATTGAAATACAAATAAACATTCTCTTATTCTGTACTTATGTCTTAAAAATTTGTTTGGGTACCTAAATGCTGAAGCATTTGTATGTTTGTTTAGGTAAGTTGGGTAGGAAAGAAGACCAGACGCCATCTATTATTATAGGGTCCAGGCGTCCATAAGGTCATTTGGTCAATGACCCACCCCAAAATTTATTTTCAATGATCCACCTAATAATTTATTTTTTAAAACCAAACTTTTCTTTCAAAAAAGTGCAAGTTTCATCAAGCCAAGCCATGGTCGAAAGATATCCAAGCTTGCTCCGGGCTGGGTCGTATTTTAAATTGGCCTCATACGTTTATATGGACGATATAAATTCATTAAAACTAAGAGAGAAACAGACATACGCGCTTTAGGAAGTTAAAAAGAGACACAATTTGTCGACGGTCCACCAATAATATCGCGCCACTCCCACTATGGAAATACACTCAAACCGCCCCGTAAAATATACTCATTCAAAACATTTGGTTTGGACGAAGAAAAACTAATTAGATAGCTAATATGCGCATTGTATTTGCATTGTATTAATATATTATTAATTAGCGGCCAAAAATAAGGATTTATAAATACGATCTCAGCCACGCCAATGCTAGTCATCAAATATAACGGCATCAGGCCGGCTTTCTTACATCACCAGCGTAGTCCAAAGGTAGAATCTCAGCGAGTTGACCAAGAGGTCGTGGGTTCGAGGCTGTGTCTGGGTAGACTTTTTTAAAATTTTTGTTATTTAAAAAACTAGATCGGCTCTATCTAGGTGTATCGGCAACAAGTTAACACTTGTTCCTAGATAAAATATTTTTAAAGTTATTGATAATCTCATATCTACTACAGCTGGCAGCCTGCACGTGCGTAGACAAAGATCGTATTAGTACGTCTAGCCGCCAGTATTGTATTTATTAAAGAAAACGGAGTTTCGGCAGCGTTCCTAATTTTATTTTACAAATAATCATATTTTTAGCCCAGAATAAACACCATCCGTTTATTCTGGGCTTTTAGTACAAGGCGCGACCTCTATTGAGGAGACACTATACGTATCAAAACGGGAAGCCGCTAACAATCTTAGACTACTAAAACACATAGAAAAAAGTCGTAAACATCCAGAGTAGCAATGTTCAATACACAGCAGTACCTATTTTATGATTTTTGCGGTGTTTATTTGCAGGTAAATAATTTCTTGGTAAAACTAGGCACATTATTAAAAAATCTTCCTTAATTAAAAAAGTATATTTTGCTATTTGCTTTGATATCACTAGTTGCTCACAAAATTTTGACCCACCTGTAAAGAAAACTCACGGGCCGCGCCTGAAGGAGACATCTTTATTAAATACATTATCAAATATGTATTGTAATAAACATACATAAATAAACTATACATCAAGACTAATCATATACAAACGTAACTAATATCTCACAGACTGAATCATTTTAATATCTATGTCAGATTGAGCCAAGTGAATCTGCGACAAGACGACACGCGGGCTCTTATAAATTTATCTAGATCTTAATTAATATGTCAGAGGCTCTGACCTCCTGCGACTCTGGGACTACTCCATACGAAAGGGAACGAAAGATAATGGAGTTAGTAGAGTTATTCATTCTCTGCAATTACTCAAACCTCAATTTCGCAGCCAATCTGGAAGTCTCTTGCGAAGGTCTAGAAGATCGAGGAACTGGAAGTAGTCGCCATTTGCAGAACTCCCACATCACGTCGTCTCTCTCTTGTTACCGACGCGACGTTCCAACAAAGTTTGAACTTAA
The DNA here is from genome assembly GCA_963971165.1 of Philopedon plagiatum. Lineage (NCBI taxonomy): Eukaryota > Metazoa > Arthropoda > Insecta > Coleoptera > Curculionidae > Philopedon > Philopedon plagiatum. Next base: position 48,225,910 of record OZ020190.1, read on the forward strand.
ATTTAATATGTCTAACTTGCCATTAAATAAAACCCCTGACTTTTGCATAACAATTAGATATATATTAACCAAACAAATGGAAATATACAGTACAAACAATAATATAACAAACAACTGATAAAAGAAATATATGAATGGACAAAGAAAAAAATAAAATGAAAAAGTAAGAACTGATCAATGACCTGACCAATGTTTAGTAAACAAGAGAACTCGAATAAAAAAGATCTAAAAAAATCATTGAAATGATAATAACCCATTGGTCAGTTAAATTAATCAAGCCCCTGAATACATACTTATTAAGTTCTAGCGTAGCGCGAGACACGGGAACGCATCTTTACGGGATGTTCCCGAAACACTCCATTTTACACAATTCTGACCACTATCGTAACGACTAGTTTAAGACTGTCTCCCACATCTTTTCCTTCCTTACCTCGTGAGTACCTTCTTAAGATTTTGCTCTTTTACACCTAGCCCTCTTGGGTCTATGTAGCCTGTAACAGAGGCGGAACAAGTCGTATTGTTTAATAAGAAAAATAATTTAGATTTTTCTCTGTTTAATGTATTTGTGTAAGTTTATTCATTATATAAAGGTTAAAACACTACACTAACTTACAATAAGGCGCATACGTGATGGAAAAAAAACCTTTTATTTCATTACTTTCCAAAAGTAAAAAAATCACATTCAAAAGCCTTTCAGTATATCATAGTTTAGTGTAGTTTTACTGGAAAAAATCGAGAGAAAAAAACAGGTTGATTGAGTCAGGTAGGGAGTAGACGTAATGATCGTAGATCCAAATTTAGTGTTTTGGTATTTACAGCAAATTTTACCCAACCCAACCGGAGTAGACGTAATGATCGTAGATCCAAATTTAGTGTTTTCGTATTTACAGCAAATTTTATTTAAAGAATAAATATTTACACTCATTCATGCTTCTCCATTCATACTTTCTTTCATACTGCATTCATTCCTATGTACAACTCATTTTATTCCATACGGAATATTTACGGCTGTCTGGAATGTGGGCGGGGCTTATGTTGGTCACTATCCATTGTTCTCAGATTTTCTTGGATTTGTCCAAAATAGCAAGTTTGTGTTTAATCTTCAACTGCGTTTGAATTGTTTAGTGGGCGGGCTTATGAAAGGAGTCTGATTGGATTTAAATACGTAATGTAGAAGATGGAGATTTAGTCTGGAATTATGTTTTGAATTGGGATGTCCTTGAAATATAGGCACACGGTGATATTGGCTTATGTACTGGAGTGTCGGCATAACGCACTTGTGTTAAGTCCCTCGCCAGCGGCGAGGACTGTACCTTGGTTCTAAAAAATTTCTCTGCAATGTTATTAATATGTTGGAATCTGTAAACTCTGGCAGCTACTTATATCTGTATTGTCATTTCATCTTTTTCTATTTAAAGAAGAATATTCGTAATATCGCGATAATTAGCAAATTGCCAAAAAGTTTAATAGATTCGGCACTGGTCGCTGGTATCTTGTACCTCTTTCTAACCAGACGAGAAACAAAAGAAAGTAGTTAATTTATGTCTTTTTTCCGCGTAAATTTTATACTATCAAAGATTCGTTCTCAGTTCCCAAGCTCAGACTTCCGTCCTTTTTAGCTTATGGCTTTTCTTAAGATTTAGAACAGATGTAAAACTAGCCCTGTTAATCTCTCGAAAAATGCTATAAATATCATTGGCATAGTAACGATTACGTTATGTAGTTAAGCCAAAAGTTATCAGTAATGTTTTAATATACTCGTTTTGTCACAAATGGGATGGATGGACCTGTTGATCACCGCACATTTTCTCAAATCTGGGTATTAACTTTGACACAGCCACCCTCATTTCCTTTTCGACGTTTATTTTTGCTCGGTACTTGCTTTTAATCACACCAACTGCAGAAGTAAGCGTGACACAAGTAAGAGCTAAAAAATGGTATTAAGATCTTATGTGCTTTCATCATTTATTGAAATCCAAAAATTCAGTTAATTCCACCCTGGTAAATATGCCTTTCAGGGTTTTGTCCTTTAATTTTTCAATCAGTTTATCAATGAGGTCCTCTGCGATGTGCTGTATTCTGCGACTGACGATGACGGTGTTATTGAACAAAAGCACTTTTGACCAAATTTGCCAGCGGACTCACCGACCATAATATTTACCATATCTACAGCAGCCGGAAGCCGGAAGAATTCAGCGGTGGTATGAGGTTTCTCACAGATTGCGATTCTATATGCTACCTTGTAAGATTCTAGCAAAGCATTGTTTAGAATCGATGCCGGCTTAAGAAAAGTCCCTTGTTGTTGTTTCAATTCTCTTAACTTTCTTTCCAAAAAGTCACGAGATTTGCTATCCATATTGCAGTGGTTGGTTTCTAAATGACGCTTCAACTTGGTAGCATGCATTCTGGAGTCAAAACTTTCCTGCAAATTACATACTGTGGTCTGTATTCGCCATTAATTTCTGTCGATGTAAAACCAAAATCCAAATAACTATCATCGTACCTACGATATTTACGCTATTTCACAATTTTATCGCTGGTTGACGGAGAACTTTCTTTACTTTCAATTTCGCGTTTATTACTGTTTAATAAGAAACGGCCCATTTTAAAAACTGTAAAAGATGTAAGTCAAAAAAATCCACTGACTCAGTAACATACTTCCATGCAAAACTAACATTTCATATCTACAACTAAAACTAACTGGATACCGCGAAAAAGCGACTTCTAGTTATATATGAATCCTAAGCGTCAAGAAAATTCAAGAAGCTAATCCAGAAGTACAGATTTCATATAGAGCGTGTAACAAACTTGTGGAAACCTCAAAATATCTTGCAAACCGTTCATTCGATTTTTATGAATTTTTGTACACTTAGGTACGAAATTACGCCCGATGCAATGGTGAGTTCCGCATTGTTGTGAAGTTTACCGTTTTCCTGAAATCGACAGGAAGCTTTTTTAAAATGGAACGCTCTATATTTCATTCGATTTTGGAATTCAGCTTAAAATTCCGAATACTTCTTGTTTACTTACTTTTTTTTATCTAAGTCCTCCCACGTAGACTTCAAGTCTAAGTACTAACGTACCGTAGGCGTCTAAAGGGAAGGGAAATTGAGTCTATTGACACGGGATTTGAAGGATTGGAGGTTGGGACGGGAAGGGAAAACATCTGCAGGCCATTTGTTCCATAATCTGCAGACCGTAGGTATGAATGAGCGAGAGAAGTGGTCTGTTCTAGGCTTTTGTAGCTGGACAGTAAAGGGATGCATACGCAACGCGCCTCTTGTTGTTCTGTTAGGAACAGTCGAGGGGAAAATAATACCGGCTAGTTCTTCAGAGCAAAATCCGTGGAAGTAGCAGTAGAAAAGGGATAAATCCCCAACAGCGCGGCGATGAGCGAGAGAAGGGAGTTTTCTCGTGAAGGCTGGGTCATTGATAAGTCGAATGGCTCTCTTTTGGATAGAATCAAGAATGTTAAGGGTCGAAGGTTATGCCGCTCCCCAGATCCTTAAAAATCATATTCAAATAATCAATACAACAGGTAAAATAAAGTAACAACACTTACTTACGATTATTTGGAAATAGCTGTGCAAGGGCCGGAACAATTTAATTTCTTAGAAGATCCAAATATCTTTCTCCATTTAATATCTCTTGAATGAAGAAGGGGCCAATTATTCTCCGACCTATTATACCAGCCCAAACATTTATCTTTTGGGCAACTGGGTATGATTTTCGGATATCCAGTGAGGATTTTCCCTGGCCCAATATCGACAATTATGCCTATTAACTTTTTCATTTAAAAAAATGTTAATTCGTCAGAGAAAATTTCGATGGGCAAAATCTGGATTCGCGTTGAAACGTTCCATGATGGTTTCGCAAAATTCCAAGCGCCTGTCATAATCATCTTTCAAGAGCTCTTGCACAAGTGTTATTTTGTACGGATGAAAGTTTTCGGTTTTCAGAAGGAAAGTCTACGGATATGTGTGAAACGTTGTATTCTTTTCCCAGTGTTCTGGTAGAAAGATGGGGATTTTCCTCTTAACTGAGTAAAACATTCAGAGCCTTTTCACCATCTGTTGCACTTTTAGGTCGGCCAGAGCGTATAGCATTTTTTACGTTTCCAGTTTGACGAAATTTTTTTAAAACTTTACTTACAGTAGATTTAGTTAATGGATTTCTGTCAGGATATTTTTTGTCATTAAAAATATTCCAACTTCTTGTTGCGTTCACATTGTGTCCCCATAACCCAGTATTATTAAAATTTCAAGTCTTTTTGACCGACGTTTTCCCAGAAACTGTTAACTTCAGGATAAAATGGTTCCAATAAGAAGTATTCAGAATTTTAGGCTAAATTCGAAAATCGACTACAATATAGAGCGTTCCATTTAAAAAGAAGTTCCTGTCAATTTCAGAAAAACGGTAAACTTGACAACAATACGGAACTCAACTCACCATTGGATCGGTCGTAATTTCGTACCTAAGTGTACAAAATTTCATAAAAATCGGATGAACGGTTCGCGAGATATTTCGAGGTTTCCATATTTTTGTTACACACAGTATTGTGTGTATAATTTATCCAAAGTCAGTCTGATGACATAAAAAAGCTTTCAACGGACTTTAAAGAGACCGACCTCATAACCAGGGTTGTCAGATTTTTATTAAAAAATTCTATATGTTTTTTTATTAAATTAAATTAATTATTAAATTAAATTCAATTGTTAGTCAGCAACTCTCTTTGAAAGCTAGTTTGTAAATGTACTTTGAACCAAGAAGTTTTGAGTGTCAAAGAAAAAAAAGAACAAACTATTCATTAATATTATAATTTTTTTAGTCCTTAAGAAATATTATTTATAAAAAATAATTGTAATCAAAGAATTTTCACTGTTGGTAAAAAAGACAAATTAACCAACCCTTATGTTTCTCCTACACTTACGAAGATGATGTAGAACTGGCAACACAACAATGATGATTCAGATGATTGAGCCCGAATTGAGCCCTCACTGTCACATCAGTTATTAATAGTTTCTTAAGTGAATAGGACAGTAGAGTGTGTGGTTTAAACGATTTGCTCTAATTTACGTATTTAATTTTGTTGTATGACTGTCTGGTTTTGGACAGGTAAGTTTTTCCTTGGTATATTTTGTTATCAGCATGGCTTCTTGGCGACCATTTGAAACAGCAGATCAAGAAGAATTATCGCACGAATATAACACCGGCACACAAAAAAAAGTGGTCTGTACATTTGACCAGACCCATCTATCTATATGTATTTTGATGCGCTGAATCCAAATCCGAAGTCCATTTGGCCCGTACACCCTCAAATTTTGAGTAAATTGCAAAAAACGCTGAAAATGGCTAAAAATTGCGAAAAAGTGCAGTTATGAAAAAGAAGAAAATTTTATTGAACTAGATCAAGTATGTTTCTTATGTATTTTGATGCGCTGAATCCACATCCGATGTCCGTTTGGCCCGTACACCCTCAAAATTTCGAGTAAATGGCGAAAAAACGCTGAATATTGCTACAAATTGCGAAAAATTGCAGTTATGAAAATGAAGAAAATTTTATTGAACTAGATCAAGTATGTTTCGTATGTATTTTGAATCCGAAGTTCGTTTGGCCCGTACACAATCAAAATTTTGAGTAAACTGCGAAAGAACGCTGAAAATGGCTAAAAATTGCAGTTATGAAAATGAAGAAAATTTTATTGAACTAGATCAAGTATGTTTCGTATGTATTTTGAATCCAAAGTCCGTTTGGCCCGTATACCCTCAAAATTTTGAGTACATTGCGAAAAGCTTCGAAAAATAGCTAGAACTTGCAATTCAACTTCGGAGGACTGATTGCTTTTGCCTGTAACCAGGGCACCTGCAGGATACCACGTGGTGACGGTGGGCAACAGAACCGTATGGCAGAGTCCTGGGTTAACGGCGTGTATGCCGTCATGGCAGGCACAAGCGATAAGTGCTTTACGATGCAGGGATTCGGAACCCCAATATCGGCGTCTGGTCAGGGTGAGAAAGCAGGCCCGCAGGCTTCGTCATCAAACGACTTCAACTCTACATTAATGGGTCACTTGGCTTCTGTGATTATAATATTACAAGAAATCACTCCCTCATACGTAATAAAAGTTATCCTTGGTACGTAAGAACAATACTATTTTTTGCTATTTTCTGCTACTTCATTGCTATTTTTTACGATGTTTGATATATGAACGATCGAGATTAAGAGATTCTGAATTTGGATTCAGCGCATCAAAATACATAAGAACCGTACTTGATCTAGTTCAATAAAACTTTCTTCATTTTCATAACTGCAATTTTCAGCCATTTTCAGCGTTTTTTCGCAATTTACTCAAAATTTTGAGGGTGTACGGGCCAAACGGACGTCGGATTTGGATTTAGCGCATCAAAATACATCAGAAACATGCTTGATCTAATTCACTAAAATTTTCTTCTTTTTCATAACTGCACTTTTTCGCATTTTTAGCCATTTTCAGCGTTTTTTGCAATTTACTCAAAATTTGAGGGTGTACGGGCCAAACGGACTTCGGATTTGGATTCAGCGCATCAAAATACATATAGATAGATGGGTCTGGTCAAATATACAGACCACTTCTTTTTTGTGTGCCGGTGTAATTAATCGGTGCCAGAGTGCCCGGTGGAGTCGGCCATCGACAGCGAAACAAGTCCAGAATTGAGAAACAAAGATTTACATGTTCAATGTCAACGCATTGTTTTAAATATATACGCGTATTAAAAAAAAAGAAAATCCCGAAAAAATTGATAATGCGCTTATTACAAGATTTAATGAATTAACAAAACTTGGGTTTACGAGAATTTATAACATAATTAAATTGGGGACTGTAACCGATCATTCTATAAAGCGAAACCGAATAAATCAAAAATTCAAGACGGTTGACAATGCTGCTAAGGATTTTATTTGGCGAACTATTTACAATTTTTACAAGGATAATATAGTGCCAACTTTAGAACTGGTTCGTTATAAATTGCGAGGTTACCCTGATTATAGTTATCAGTCTTTAAAAACACTGCGTAGTGTTTTGTTGAGTTGTGGCTTTAAACATAAAAAATTAGATAATTGTATGGTTGTAATAAAATGGACCATTAAAAGTTACTTATGAATATTAATGTAATATAATATAATTACTTAATATTATAGATTAAAGTTAGTTATTTTTACGAAAAAATAAATAGTCTACAAATTCTAAACAAAGAATATTCTAAAAGCCATACTACTAAATATTTAGTTCTCACAGAAAACAAACATATGTTTCGACATCCGGGGAATTAGGGACCTAAAATACCAATAATGGCCAAATAATAGATATAAATATTTAGTTTCAAAACTCACAGGAAAACAATATTAAGACCTTTTAAGAATTTAAAATTCATATCTCATAAACTTTACTACAAGGGAAACAAACAAACGTAGGGATTATATGACTAGACCCGAAAATATCATAAAAACAACAACTCTGGGTGGTCGTCGTTTATGCCGCCAAAATTTACAAATGTAATTACCGATCCGTTTTCTATTGATATAAAAATAAGGAGAATGTCGATTATATCGCGAAAATTGTAATGTATTCGCTCCAAAAAATTAGTGTAAACAAAGTGATTTTTTCCTATCAAAATGCACATAGAAAGAAAATAGGCAAATAGCTCAAAGAACGACGAATAGGTTTTTTTTATCAGTTTGGAAGTTTAGATAAGCTAGTAATATCGATATTTCACACATTTATATATATTATTACCGGAGAGGGAGCACGAAATATTACACATTAGTTAATTCCTGTAATTTCATTAAAAATTGGGAACACTTAGCTACATCTACTAATAGTGCTAAATATCTGAAACTTACAATTTACAGACGTTTCTTCTAATTGGTCAGAAACTTAAGGGAGGTACTCTCAGAGGGATGAATTAATAATGGGATGGTACGAGGAGCCTTCCTCTAAGGAAACGAGGGTTATCTTACAAGATAAAAGGGGTAAAAATGGCAGATTATACGGGGATGAACTAAGAATGAGGTGGTACTAAGAGCTAACGGGTACTAAGTTAACGGGGGTATTCCAGGGTAGTTCCGTATTGACGTTCGTTTGTTAACTACATATCTCTTCTTTTGTTTGTGTTCTAACGATTAATCAGTTTCTCTTATAAAAATTGGGCTCTTAGTCATTTTCTTTCAAATTTAATATATTCCATTTTAAAGTGTAGTGAATATTTTTGGGTAAAATAATTCATTGATTTGATGTGGGTCTGACCAACCCGAGTGGGTGATTTTCAATCTTTATAATACGGTTGATTATCGAAAAACCCTAGATTTTCTTTAAAGTTTTATTTATCTTTTGACCTATAATTTTATCTACATTACCATTAATCAAATTCATTGTTTCATGTTCATTTACGTAAACGCTTGTCTATGTCTCTGCTCCTGTTCTAATTAAATCCAACTTAATTATTTTATTGTACATTAGTTTTAAGTTTACCTTTGTATAGTCAATTTTTATTTATTTTTGTTAATAGAGTTTAAGTGTTTTGAAACACAATTGTTTTATTTGCTAAACGACAGAGGCTAGAATTCATATCACGCATTATATCTAAGGGCTAAGATTCATGAAAGGCGAAACTGATAACTCGGGCTAACTCGTGTGTCGCGAATCGTGGGGCGCGTATTCCATTTCCTGATGAGTTCTGCCAGAGCCAGCGGACGAGTCCACACATTATTATTTGATCAAGTTTGGTTTGGTAAGAGTTTGATATTTACTAACACTCTTTATTAACTTGAATATTGCCTTCGAGACTGCAAGACCTTCCAGAGTGCCTTACCTTCATAATTGCGATAAATATAGGTAGATCGAAGTACCCTTTTTATGATACAATTAGGATTAATTAATTCACGCTACCATATTCTTCATCTAAGTCCTAATTTGTGACATGGTTATAATGAAATATTGGCGTATCGTTGAACTACGACTCGACTGGAGTATTTGCGCAAAATAAAGGAGTGCCGGGAATCAGATAAAAGTATAATTTATTTAGACGAAACTTGGTTTGATACGCATGATGTCGTTAACTATGGTTGGGTAGACAGAACAAAAAAATGGACTTTAAATACACCGTGTTCGAGAGGAAAACGCGATATGATTCTTCATGCCGGAAGTAAGGATGGCTTTGTATCTAATGCATTGCTCTTGTCGGCAAAAATATCACTCAATCTTCCGCCGATTATCATGAAGATATAATCCTTGATAATATTCGGAAGGTAATTAGCGAAATGAGTAGCGATGTATGGAGAAATTGCGTAGCTCATGTTATAAACAGAAAATGAATATTCTGTTCTGCCACCTATAGCGCCAACCTGGAAACGATTCTTCTTCTAAAAATTCTGACGATTCCAGTCATTAGATTGTTTTTGTATTTTAAATCAATCATGTTCGTTTAAAACGTATCTTGAAAACGTGTTACCTATCAGGCGCGGCTAGTCCATAAGGTCATTTGGTCAATGACCCACCTAAATTTGTTTTGAATGATCCACCTAATAATTTATTTTTTAAAACCAACCTTTTCTTTCAAAAAAGTGCAAGTTCCATGCGAAAACTCCCCAAGAAAGAATTATGCCAAGCCATCGTCGAAAGATAACCAAGCTTGCTCCGGGCTCGGTCATATTTTAAATTGACCTCATAGGTTTATATGGACTATATAAATGAATTAAAACTTAAAGAGAAATATACATAAGCGCTTTAGGAAGTTAAAAAGAGTCAAAATTTGTCGACGGCCCACCAATAATATCGCTTTCGGCGCACGCGTGGCCGTCGGCGCTGCCGGTCACGGGCCAATACACTCGAACCGCCTCGTCAAATATACTCTTTCAAAACATTTGGGTTGGACAAAGAAAAACTAATTAGCTAATATGCGCATTTGTTATTGCGTCGGTTTTTGCTGTCTTTTATAATCTCTTATAAAGTTGGGTGCCAGTGTAACGCTTACCCACCTTAAAGAGAAAATATAACGCAAAGCCACTGCTGCCAAATGCTGCTAAAAATAATTCGCCCTAACCTGTTATCCTACAGATAACAATTGTGATCCAGGTACGCCCTGAGAAGGTTATCTACTTACAACTCTTACCTAATCGACCAAATCAAGCTGCTTGTAGAACACCTCCATACGCTAGCTCTATCTCAAGGGTAGGTTCTTTTAGTGACAGATGAGCGTTTAGCTTTTAAAGTCAAAATCGGTATTTTAGTCAAAATAGAGGCGCCACCATAGTTTTACTTTCTAAAATTTTGGCTCTAAATGGTTGTCCGTTTAGCCTTTAATGTTGAAACAAAACCAGGAAAAGAAAACTAATATGTCAAGTCCGGTATTAAAAATTACGGGGTAAGCAAAACAAGTTATTGTTTAAGGCCAATACATTTAATCTTTGAAAAATGTTTAGGATAAAATAACAAGTCCTATTTTTTTTAAAGTTAAATGCAAGCTCCTCTGAGACAAAAATAAGTTAGAGTTACTTACGTGACGTACAATAAATGGTGAGTGATAAACTCATCCAGTAGGATTGGTCCGGCTTGGACTAACAAGGCCTGGTATTACGCTTGCGTGTTGTCGACAATCCGCCCACGTTTACACGTCAGCGGCTCTTTACATTCGTTCATACGCTCCAAAGAAAAGGTTATTAAAAGACTAAAACAAAATGTTCATATTTTATAGCCAATGATTGGTCTGAAGGACTCCGCCAGTACGGTTCAAGACATTGATTCCCCCAATAAGACTTTCCAAAGAAAACGTACCTCGATAAGATACAGTCAGTAAGGCATAAGCCAAATTAAAAATAGGGAAAATTACTCCTTGGCAAAAATCAATGTCGGTAACCCCACGGGTAGGTAAAACTTAAAAAGCTACACTCAGCTGTCTGCAACCATCCAAGTTGCCTCTCAGTGCATGTTAACCATGGAGAAGGGCTCTCACTTTCCCTGCCAAACCTTGTCGTCGTGACGTGGACAGGATAAAGAAGCTTGTTCCAAAACGGACACCTAACAGGTCTCAAGGTCCTCGGGATAAAATTGTGGGTTCTACCATAAACTACTCCTGGTATGTCTAATCCATAAGTTCAGGTACTTTAACCCAAACTTAAAGCGTTTAATCCAAAAATTAGGTACTTTAACCCAATCATAAAAAGTTTAGTCCAATACTAAAACTTTAGTCCAACCCTAAAACCCTAAAGGAAAATACCCTATTTATATAGATATAGGCTAAAACAAACCTTAGAACTAACTCAATCCATCTTGAATGTACATATTTACAACCCTAAATCTTATCTATACAATTTCGCCTACCTCAAGTTAATAAGGGATTTTCAGCACCGGGGGAAAACACATATTTATCGGCCTCCTGGCCAGAGAATGTATACCATCCAAATACCATACTAAAAACATTCCAAAAGGGATGATTCCAAGAAATTATATTTGCCAATGTGGCATTTTCCAAAAAAACGAAAATTCACTTGGATTTTCCCATGTGCTCTCCTCTTGACGATGGCTGACGACGTAAACAAAAGACCGATGACACGTCATTTCCGCTTAAATCCCCAAGATACCCAAGAAAATATGGTTCCTTTAACCATAGGACCACCCATAACTCCCGAAAACTAAAATTCTCCAAAAATTCCGCTTGAAAATCCAAAAAGGAAAACCATCCATGTCAATGTCAACGTCCTGACATTGACCCAAATTTCGAACAGCTGCCTTATTTTGTCACTACATTTCAAAATAAATACTTTTGAAAATGAAAGGCCTAATAACTGTTCAAAACAAATTTATCCCGAAAATTCAAGGCTAGACGTCCAGCATTATATGCCAAGAAAAACAGTCATAAAATTCAAACTATTTGACATGGAAAATAATCAAGAAAAACCACTTGAACAAACATCAAGTATCATATTAATCCCTCCCTTTTAGCAAGGGTTCCAGAAAATATTGGGTATCGTTTATTAAATTATTATTATCTATTTGCTAATTAAGGTTTCTAAAATCCCTCAATAAAAATCTTTACTTACAAAATGAAGTCAAAAAAAATGGTACTTTATTATAAACTCACAGCTGCTGTTTTTCTGTCCGTAACAGTCACCCCCTTTTCTAAGGAAAAAAAAATTATGCAATAATTTTTTTTTCAACCAAATCCAAAAGAAAAAAATAGCATTCAAAATTTAATCATCTGCAAGACCAAAGTATTGTTTAAGATCCTGGATATGCCAGTTACCCTTAGACTTTCTGTTCATGTCCTCTAATTCATACACACAATAGCCTACTTTTTGACATATCTTAAAAGGTCCTTCAAACTTTCCGGCCAATTTAGAAGAATAATAATTTCCAGCGTCAGACAAAGCATAAAGTCTTTTCCAAACTAAATCTCCTATCTGAAAATGAACGTCTCGACGCCTAAGATTATATTGATTTCTTGACCTTTGATGAGCTTGTTGTAATCGCTTATTTACAAATTCCCTTAATTTTATCAAACTTTCTATTCTTGTCACTAAATTATTATGTTTATCTTTCTCTGATAAATTTTGAATATCCATAGCCCTATTATATTCGCTGGCGTGAAGTATCATTTCCTTTCCGAAATTAATGAAATATGGTGTGCGTCCCGTCACCTCACGTACCGCAGTATTAACCGCACAAGCTAAATCTGCTAAATTTTCATCCCAAATTCTCTGATTATCAGAGACAAAAGCTGAAATCATTGACTTAAGTACCCTATTAACTCTTTCTGTAACGTTTGGTGATGGACGATAATTTGGATTAAAAAGTGTTCTAACCCCATATTTTTGAGTTAAAGCTTGAAATTCGCGACTTTTGAATTGTACCCCATTATCGCAGCGAATAACTTTAGGTATACCATGAACTCAAAATACTCTTTCTTCTAAAAGATCAACAACGGTTTTTGCAATCGCCCTTCTGATTGGAAAGAAATAGTTAAATTTACTAAAAATATCTGTTACTACAAAAATATACATATTTCCCCGTTTACTTTTAGGTAGTGGTCCAAACAAGTCCATACTGATGACTTCCCAACAATGTTCTGGAACCAAATTGTCCCTCATCAAACCAGCTGGTAATTTTTGCTCTGGTTTCACCCGTTGACACACTATACAATGTTTGACAAATTTAGTTATGTTAGCTCTCATACAAGGCCAATAATATAAACGACAAATTTTCATGTAAGTTTTGTGGACTCCTAAATGACCTCCAGTAGGAGAACTATGACAAGACTCCATGATCTCTCGTCTCCTTTCCTTAGGTAAAACCAATTTCCAAAAATCAGCAGGGTCACGTAAATCTGGAAAATCAAGTTTAACATACTTATAGATCTTCCCATCAGTAACTCTCCAACGAGGAAAATTCAATGAATTGTTCACAATACGCTGTGCAAGGTCAACATACCACTTATCCTGTACTTCTTGTAGATCTATGTTAAAAATCTCCAGGCCATCACAAGTTTCAGTCACACTACGGCTCAAAGCATCTGCAACAACATTATCTCGCCCTTTGCGATGAATGACCTTATAGTCAAACTGCTGCAATCTCAATGCCCAACGACCTAATCTACCCTGAGGATTCTTAAGATTATCCAGCCATAGAAAGCTATAATGATCACAAACCACTGAAAACTTCGCACCTTCTAAGTAATATCTTAATTTTTCAATAGCAAAAAGCACTGCTAAAAGTTCCCTTTCTGTAGCTGAATATACTCGTTCTTGTCGAGTCAAACTACGCGAAATATAACATACCACATGTTCTCTACCATCGTAGACCTGATATAATACTGCTGCTGCCCCATAATTACTTGCATCTGTCTGAAGAATAAATTCATTTTCAAAATTTGGACATGTCAGAATGGGTGCAGAAACTAAAACGATTTAAATTTTTTGAAAAGCCTCGTCGCAGTCATCATTCCAAGAAAATTTTGCTCCCTTACGTAACAAACTAGTAAAAGGTGAAATTAAATCAGAAAAACTAGGAACAAAACGTCGGTACCATGATAACATACCTATGATTCTACGTACTTCTGTAACTGTCCTCGGTGTTGGAATCCGTGTGATAGCTTCTATCTTAGCAGGATCTACAGAAATACCATGTCGATTAACCACATATCCTAAATATCTCAATTCAGCACGACAAAATTTACTTTTTTCCTTATTTAAAGTTAAACCAGCTTTATCTAACCTATCAAAAACAATCTGTAAAATCTCCATATGTTTGTCAAAGTCTGGAGAAACAACAATGATATCATCTAAGTAGCAAAATACATATGGTTGTAAATCAGCACCTAAAACTGTATCGATAAGTCTTTGAAAAGTAGCTGGAGCTTTATGCAAACCAAAAGGTAACCTACGAAACTGAAATAAACCACGTCCTGGAACTGTAAAAGCTGTATACTGTTTACTATCCTCCTCCAGTTCAACCTGCCAATATGCACTTTGTAAATCTAACGAACTTAGCTAACGAGCACCTCCAAGTTTGTCCAGAATAGCTGAAATGTAAGGCAATGGATACGCGTCCTTCCTAGAAACAGCATTCAGCTTCCTGAAATCTACCACAAATCTCTTCTCTCCTTCACCTTTTGGTACTAGTAGCACTGGAGATGACCAAGCAGAAGTTGAAGGTTCGATAACACCAGTAGCTAACATCTTATCTACTTCTTCGTCATTGAGTTTTTGTTTAAAAGGAGAAACGGGATAATACCTTTGCTTAATAGGTTCACTATCTGTAAAAATTTTATGCTTGACCATGGCTGTACATCCTAAACGACCTCCAATTTTATCAAAATAAGTTGAAACTACTTGTTTTAATCTTTCCAGCTGTTCATCGGTTAAGTCTGCATCACACTACATCAAGGATATCTCAGACTTAACTAAATGCCCTGATGAAAAATGCCACCCTCCTCTGCGCATGTCTGGTACAATACCTAACTTTATCCAAAAATCAATACCTAAAATAAGCTCATGGCGCAACTCAGGTACTACATAAATATCGATCAATTTTACCACATCTCTAACCTTTACCGGTACACTTGCTATACCTATGCATTCACATGAACTATCATCAGCTATTGTATACAACGCTTTCCTATTGGCATCCAATTTAACCCCTAAAGCTTTTAATTTATCCCAGCCTTTACCTCCTACAAAAGTTTTATTTGCCCCTGAATCCAAAAGTCCATAAAAATTTAACCCCAAAACATTTACCATTAAATAAGGGCATTCTCCAGGTCCTACGTGAGAAAAAACATAATCTAAAACAATTTTATCTTTAAAATGAAGATCTTCTATGGTCGTGTCTAAATTCGAAGCTAATCCCCGACCTACGATTGACTTCTTGAACCGTTTCCCTGATTAGACATATTACTGTTATTATTACAATTTGGACACGTTTTCTTTGTCACATTCAATTTACCACAAGTAAAACATTTCTTAGTACGTGATGTGCAATTTTTTGCATAATGATTAGGCTGGTTACATTTAAAACATACTTGAGTATCATTACCTTGACTTTCACTTTGAGAATTATTAGAAAAATTTTGTGCATTTTGTCTCCTAAAACCATTTTGAGATTCAACTGTATTATTAAAATTAGAATGAGAGGGATTATTATAATTACGATTATTGTTCTGAAAATTATTCGATCTATTTTGATAAGAATTATTATTATGATTACTATTAAATGTTTTAAAATTATTCTGTGAATTGTTATGGCAAGACTGACTGTTCTGTGAACCATTGTTGTAAGCAGCATTATTCCGTGAACTATTGTTATAAGCAGTATTATTTTGCGAATTAAAATGTACATATCCGTTTTGTCTATCATTTTGAAAATTTCTATTACCTGTAAAAGAATTTTGGCTTTGTGGCTTGTATTGTCGATTTGAAAAATTTTGAAAATTTGATCTCCCTGTATATTTTGTATTATTATTAAAATTTTTATTAGTATTACCAACACTCAAGTTACTACAATCTAGCACTTGAACAATCAACTTCACTAACAGTATGTTTAGAAAAATCACGTTTTATAGGTTCAAGAGAGACATTACCCTTCCTAGGTGGTTTAAACTCTTCGAGACGCAATCTAGTTTCTTCTAATTTCCTACATAATTCGATCAATTCAAAAGGTGTATTAATTTCAAGTAAACTTAAACGTTCCTGATAAAATGGTAACATGTTAGATCTCAAAACTTTTAAACGTAATGAATCTGAAACTGCTGAAGGCATCCTATCAAATAATTGCGTCATAGCTGCTACGTAAACACCTATGGCTTCATCTGAACCTTGGGTACGATTCAAAATCTGTTTCCATAGTTTATCTCCAAAATGTGCCGGTAAAAATTCATCTTTCATTAACTTTATCAAAGAATCCCAATCAGCTGCATATTTTCAAATTAAGTGATAATAATTTAAAGCATGTGACTCAAATAAATCTGAAGCTGAATGAAATAACTCTGTCTTAGTTACACAACGAGAAATACGAAGTTCTTCCACTTCTTGTAAAAATGCATTAAAACTTAGTCCTGAACTCCCTGAAAATTTAATACCCCATTTATAAACTGGTACACTTTTATAATTTGAACTACCTGCAGAGGTTTGCTGAAAACTATTAGAAGTATTAGTGTGTGGAGAATTTTGTCCCGTATTTGTCATAGTTGAATTTGCCAAATTTTGATCAACCCCTGTATCCTCCTCAAAATCTGGATCTAAAAGCGGTTCTGTTTTTTTATTAGAAGAGAATAATTTAGCTTTCGACTCATACTCAGTCACTAAAGTCGTTATTTGTTCCAATAATTCCGAACGTTTATTTTGAGTTTCGGTGTCTGCGTCTGAAATTCTTTTTATTCTACCTATTAAATGTGTAAATTTTGTTTCAATTTTTGAAATTTGTTTTGTTGTTCCAGAAAAAGTCGAAATGAATTCTTTTAATTCTACCAGCTTAGTACTGCACTCTAAAATTTCTTTTTCATTATCTAGTTCCACCGCACTTTGTACTAGATCACCAGGCATTTCTAAACGTAACAGTGATCGTAAGCATTTCTCTAACGACTCAACTGTTCCCGAAGGCTTTATACCCCTTATTCCTACTTCATATTCTAACTCATCTTTAGCGAGTCTATCTATATTTAACTTATACATTTTGAAAAAAATTTAAAATACTTCTGGTCAAATAAAATTATTTTATTAAATTAGGCTCACCAAAAAATCAAGAAACCTGCAAAAATGATAAAGTGTATTCAATTCAATATTATTCCTGGCAAAATGAAATATCCAAAAAAAATTAATTTCACCAAAATGTTAAGTTATTCAAAAGTTTCTACTTATAAGTCTTTTATATTGATATACCACCAGTGTCAATCAAAAACAACCTTAAATTCACCAAGTTGCAAATTTAAAATATCGAAAATCTAAAATAAAATAGTAAAAGCTAAACCTCACAAAACCGAGAAAAATCACTGAAAAATGACACTGTACGATATTAGAGCAGTTAGTCTCCTAATATCTTAGTTGAAGTTGGGCGCCAGTGTTATAGCGTCGGTTTTTGCTGTCTTTTATAATCTCTTATAAAGTTGGGTGCTAGTGTAACGCTTACCCACCTTAAAGAGAAAATATAACGCAAAGCCACTGCTGCCAAATGCTGCTAAAATAATTCGCCCTAACCTGTTATCCTACAGATAACAATTGTGATCCAGGTACGACCTGAGAAGGTTATCTACTTACAACTCTTACCTGATCGACCAAATCAAGCTGCTTGTAGAACACCTCCATACGCTAGCTCTATCTCAAGGGTAGGTTCTTTTAGTGACAGATGAGCGTTTAGCTTTTAAAGTCAAAATCGGTATTTTAGTCAAAATAGAGGCGCCACCATAGTTTTACTTTCTAAATAGCTCTAAATGGTTGTCCGTTTAGCCTTTAATGTTGAAACAAAACCAGGAAAAGAAAACTAATATGTCAAGTCCGGTATTAAAAATTACGGGGTAAGCAAAACAAGTCATTGTTTAAGGCCAATACATTTAATCTTTGAAAAATGTTTAGGATAAAATAACAAGTCCTATTTTTTTTAAGTTAAATGCAAGCTCCTCTGAGACAAAAATAAGTTAGAGTTACTTACGTGACTTACAATAAATGATGAGTGATAAACTCATCCAGTAGGATTGGTCCGGCTTGGACTAACAAGGCCTGGTATTACGCTTGCGTGTTGTCGACAATCCGCCCACCTTTACACGTCACCGGCTCTTTACATTCGTTCATACGCACCAAAGAAAAAGGTTATTAAAAGACTAAAACAAAATGTTCATATTTTATAGCCAATGATTGGTCTGAAGGACTCCGCCAGTGCGGTTCAAGACATTGATTCCCCCAATAAGACTTTCCAAAAAAACGTACCTCGATAAGATGCAGTCAGTATGGCATAAGCTAAATTAAAAATAGGGAAAATTACTCCTTGGCAAAAATCAATGTCGGTAACCCCACGGGTAGGTAAAACTTAAAAAGCTACACTCAGCTGTCTGCAACCATCCAAGTTGCCTCTCAGTGCATGTTAACCATGGAGAAGGGCTCTCACTTTCCCTGCCAAACCTTGTCGTCGTGACGTGGACAGGATAAAGAAGCTTGTTCCAAACCGGACACCTAACAGGTCTCAAGGTCCTCGGGATAAAATTGTGGGTTCTACCATAAACTACTCCTGGTATGTCTAATCCATAAGTTCAGGTACTTTAACCCAAACTTAAAGCGTTTAATCCAAAAATTAGGTACTTTAACCCAATCATAAAAAGTTTAGTCCAATACTAAAACTTTAGTCCAACCCTAAAACCCTAAAAGAAAATACCCTATATAGATATAGGCTAAAACAAACCTTAGAACTAACTCAATCCATCTTGAATGTACATTTACAACCCTAAATCTTATCTATACAATTTCGCCTACCTCAAGTTAATAAGGGTTTTTCAGCACCGGGGGAAAACACATATTTATCGGCCTCCTGGCCAGGGAATGTATACCATCCAAATACCATACTAAAAACATTCCAAAAGGGATGATTCCAAGAAATTATATTTGCCACTGTGGCATTTTCCAAAAAAACGAAAATTCACTTGGATTTTCCCATGTGCTCTCCTCTTGACGATGGCTGACGACGTAAACAAAAGACCGATGACACGTCATTTCCGCTTAAATCCCCAAGATACCCAAGAAAATATGGTTCCTTTAACCATATGACCAACCATAACTCCCGAAAACTAAAATTCCCCAAAAATTCCGCTTGAAAATCCAAAAAGGAAAACCATCCATGTCAATGTCAGCGTCCTGACATTGACCCAAATTTCGAACAGCTGCCTTATTTTGTCACTACATTTCAAAATACTTTTGAAAATGAAAGGCCTAATAACTGTTCAAAACAAATTTATCCCGAAAATTCAAGGCTAGACGACCAGCATTATATGCCAAGAAAAACTGTCATAAAATTCAAACTATTTGACACGGAAAATAATCAAGAAAAACCACTTGAACAAACATCAAGTATCATATTAATCCCTCCCTTTTAGCAAGGGTTCCAGAAAATATTGGGTATCGTTTATTAAATTATTATTATCTATTTGCTAATTAAGGTTTCTAAAATCCCACAATAAAAATCTTTACTTACAAAATGAAGTCAAAAAAAAATGGTACTTTATTATAAACTCAAAGCTGCTGTTTTTCTGCCCGTAACACATTGTATTTGCATTGTATTTATTAAAGTAAACGGTTTTACTTGAGGACTTGTGTTAATAATGGCTTTAACAGTACAAGAAATTGTTTGCATGTAATAAGTAATTTGAGAAAAGTCAAGGCAAAAATGCGATTTTAGTACCTGTAGTGTAGCATAGTCGAATTAAATAATGAAGCGGATAAACTGTATAAAAACATAGATTTATTGTAAATCAGTAAAAATACATATTTAACGAAAATGGCTTCATGGTAGAGAGAGAGAGAGAGAGAGAGAGAGAGAGAGAGAGAGAGAGAGAGAGAATCCTTCCTTCCTTGTATTGCCTATTTACTCTTAACACATTACATTTCACGAATAATCATACTTTTTGTACAAGGCGCGACCTCTATTCAGGAGACGTATCAAAAAGGGAAGCCGCTAACAATCGTAGACTAAAGGACATGCAATACTTAAAGTCATAAACATCTAGAGTAGAAATGTTCAATATACTACAGTACTTATTTTATGTTTTTTGCGGTGTTTATTTGTAGGTAGATAATTGATTGGCAAAACTAGGCACACTATTAAAATCCTTCTTTATTTAGAAAAGTGTATTTTGCTTGTTGCGTTGATATCATTAGTTGCCCACAAAATTTTGACCCACCTGTAAAAAAAACTCACGGGCCGAGCCTGATATCTATGTCTACCTAGCACAGGGGCGGCCGGTACATAGGGGCTCTGGGGCGCGAGCCCTAACAATACTCAAAAATAATAATAAACTGTTATAAACAATATTTATTTATTTTGAACATATCCATACCTATTTTTCCATAAAATATTCTAAATATTTGTACGGATTTTAGATTTATTTCAAAAACAATACAGAGGTTTTGCACTTATCTGCTAATTGGGGTTTCTTTCGATCCCGCTAGCCGACCGTTGCAAGCATCGAAGCTACAATAATTGTTTGCTTGGGCAATTGTTGGAGCCACAAAATTCACCTTCGTTGACGTTCGTTCCGTTTTATTGGGGTTAATTTGATACTTCATAAAAGGGATTTTGGCACGCGAAAAGGCGCTCGGACGGTAAGCCCAGTCCAGCAGTCCATTGCTTTATTCCACGGCCAGCGTTACCACAGGTGTCTCGTTTGAGCCAGATTTGGTTCGTTTGAACGGCGGATATCGGCTATTGTTTCCGGCGCTTCACTTTTATTGAGTATTTCTAAACGGTGTTGAAGTAATAAAGGAGTACGCTCTTATTTGTCGGAGGTCGGAGCGTATGTAGGTATTTTGTTTTTTATTTTAATTATGTAAGTAGTAAATTTAAGCTATCCAAGAGTTAATACTTTAAAAAAAAATAATATATATATATATATATATATATATATATATATATATATATATATATATATATATATATATATATATATATATATATATATATATACAGGGTGTTTCATAATTGAATGCTGATCCTTAAGGGTGATAATCCTTGGATGATTTTAAGAAAAATTCTTTATATGAAGATAGGTCCGCAACAGCTTTATTTCTGAGATACAGGGTGTTGAAATTTAAGAAAAAAATCTGTTTTTCTTCAATATCTCTAAAACCGCTTTGTATTTTTGTTTTAAATTTTGGTAGGTGCAAAGTACGCTTAAAAATAGATTTTCTTCAGGATAAAGGTTTTTTTAATTTTCATCAGTGGCGTCCCTGTTAACATGCCCTACAATATTTTTAATCAAAAAAATGATACGCCACTGTTTTTTTTTAAATAAATGTTATTTTTATAATTGCCTTCTATCTTCTCATAAAAATGGTCTCTTGACTTTTTTTATCCGGCGTACGGTTTTCGAAATAAAGTTCATTCATTTGCTTGTCCCTATGTGATTTTATCTAGTAGTCTCAATTTCACAATTTGTGGTAACCTAAGCATCGGCTAGATTTTTATATTTTATCGTAATTTTTATTTAGTTCTAGTAATTAAAGCCGTTAAAGAGTGGGATTATTTTGTAGGCTAGAAACATCTAGTATGCTAACAACACATTTCGTTGTTTTATAAGCGCAAACAGTTAATTTAATTTTGGTATATTTTGTCCAAAATGGTTAAGTTTTTACAAATAAAAACTGTATTTTTATGCGTGCTTATTATTAGAACTAAATAATAGTTAGTTACTATAAAATATAAAAATCTAGCCTAGATGCTTTGGTTACCACAAATTGCGAAATTGAGACTACAAGAAAAAAATCACATAGGGACAAGCAAATGAATGAACTTTATTTCGAAAACCGTACGCCGGATAAAAAAAAGTCAAGAGACCATTTTTATGAGAAGATAGAAGGCAATTATAAAAATAACATTTATTTAAAAAAAAACAGTGGCGTATCATTTTTTTGATTAAAAATATTGCAAGGCATGTTAACAGGGACGCCACTGATGAAAATTAAAAAAACCTTTATCCTGAAGAAAATGTATTTTTAAGCGTACTTTGCACCTACCAAAATTTAAAACAAAAATACAAAGCGGTTTTAGAGATATTGAAGAAAAACAGATTTTTTCTTAAATTTCAACACCCTGTATCTCAGAAATAAAGCTGTTGCGGACCTATGTTCATATAAAGAATTTTTCTTAAAATCATCCAAGGATTATCACCCTTAAGGATCAGCATTCAATTATGAAACACCCTGTATATATATATATATATATATATATATATATATATATATATATATATATATATATATATATATATATATATATATATATATATATATATCGGCTATTGTTTCCGGCGCTTCACTTTTATTGAGTATTTCTAAACGGTGTTGAAGTAATAAACGAGTACGCTCTTATTTGTCGGAGGTCGGAGCGTATGTAGGTATTTTGTTTTTTATTTTAATTATGTAAGTAGTAAATTTAAGCTATCCAAGAGTTAATACTTTAAAAAAAAATAATATATATATATATATATATATATATATATATATATATATATATATATATATATATATATATATATATATATTACTAAAGGGGTGTACCGACTCCGGGTCAAAAATGATATAAATACATATTGTCAGATCTCTGTGGATGCATAACGCGTCCGCAAAACGCAAGAGTGGGCAAGAGGGGAGTACGCAATGGCTCGCCGTTATTCTCGGGTAGGAATCACGTCGTGTCTCGCGCCGAATGCAGGTCGGCTGTTTTCGACGCACGAAAAGGGGAAAGCAAGTTATTAGGAGAACAGGAATCGGCTGACGTAGCTCAAAAGCTTCGCCGTGAACGAGAGCAAAGCCAACAGACCACCTGGTCAAAAATAAATAAACATGACATAGTAAGTTCAGTTCTAGAGGTTAAGTACAAAATTTTAATCAACATTATAAACAATTTAAATGTACAATGTGATATCCAAAACTATTAAGTGTTAGTTTGAATGTATTTAAGGAAAAAGAGGAAGGTATCTACCGATCAGCTATAAATTGACCTCAATATTTTAAAACTTTTTGGTTCAAAACGGTGAGTTTGCTTTCATTTTGTTCATATTAAAGATCGTAATTATGTGTAACGTTATTGAAAGTAAGATTTTTCTGTCCATACATAGACTCCTAACTTTACAAACTCTTTAAACTTCGTTAATTTGTATTATTTTGCACTAGTATCGAAAAATGTCCTATTATTATTATTATTATTAGACAAAAATTATGTCCCAAAAGTGACAAAAATAGTCGTAGGCCGAGTAGTAGGTCTTTTTTAAGGAACTAGAGCGTAAAAAACGGTGCTCAAATATGGACAACTTTAAAACTTAAGATACAAATAGCAAAAAACTTAAACCATGTTTCTGTTACTTCATAAATAATTTAAACAAAAAGTTGTATTAAGAAGTAAATGAAAACTTATTTTCATGAGCGAATTCGCCAACTGTCAGGTACAATACGGTTGCATCCAAATATCAGGAGCTCATAAAAATAAAGGAGGAATCCTCGTTAACTGCGAGTGAAGCACGTAGGGACTATAATAGCGGGTTACATTATACAGACGATATAATATATTTTTTAAATAATTGAGTGTGTGGTTTCCTGGGCATATCGGTCAATGGTTATAAATAAATTTATTTATAACCATTGACCGATATGCCCAGGAAGCCACACACTCAATTATTTAAAAATACGGTCAGGAATCAAACAAACTAATATTTTTTAAATATAATTATTTCCTTTTGTAGGTGTCGAAAAATGTCCTATTATTATTTTTAGACAAATATTATGTCCCAAAAGTGACAAAAATCGTAGGCCGAGTAGTAGGTCTTTTTTTAGGCACTAGAGCGTAAAAAACGGTGCATTTTTGGTGTATATTAGTACATCATATATGCTATACCTATACGCCTTAGAGTCCCTCACCGTATAGAACTATAAAGAAAGGTTATAGCTCCAGTGGCGCACCCAGGGAGGGGGGGACTGGGGCTGCAGTCCCGTCCCCCAGACCAACATCCTAGACACCCAAAAAATTAAAAAGTGCACTAAAAATAGAAAATATTGATCGAATTGTGATACCTCACCTCACGCTGCAGACAGCCAGACCCCCCCCCCCAAAGACAAAATAGCCCCCAGGACAAAAACCTGGGTGCGCTGGTGTATAGCCCCGCACCGTAGTTTACTCCGCCAGTTGGATATTGTTTTGTTCATTTGTTCAAAACAAAGAAAATAAAAAGGGTTTGAGAAATGCCGGTTGCGTGTATTCAGTGCGAAACACGAGCCATCTATGAGCCACCTGCATGGTAACTCTGTTGCTAAAATGGACTTTTTCTTTACCGACTGAACAGTGACATCACCGGTCGGTAACCCACAAATTCCCTACTATACCGACTGGTAGTGCGGGAAAATTTCAAATCAAAATAAGTTTTGTTTGGAACATTACAATAAATATAAATTATAAAATTTACTTTTTTTAATAACTTTATACTGAAATGGCAACATTATATACAATATTAAACGTAAAATAACTTCATATTAAAGTATATTTTGTTTTTAAAAGTCAATGTGGCCCATTCTTGAGTATTGTTACTAAAAAAAGTACATTTTATAAAATACATTTAATGCAATGCAAACAAAAGCTTAAAGTTGATAAGATTTCCAACAGTAGTTTTTTTATTACCAACAATGTCATCTTCAGGTAATAATAAAATATTAACAAATGTTTTAATAAAACAAAAATTTTTGTTAAAAAAACATTTACTGGCCAAAAACCACTATATAGAAATCAATAGCAAAATCAATTGTAATACACAGAGACATTAAAAAATTCTGATTTCTTGATCTTGACTTCTCGTATCAGCAACGGGGCCTTCTTGTGGTACACTGTAAAAAAAGAAAAAAGCAGTATCTTTTGCTCATAAAAAGAAAATAAATAAATTGTCGCCTGTAAAATTAAATCAATAATAATTAGAATTAATTTTACAGGACTTTTCTGTAGGCCACAATTGATCTGCAATAACACTAAGTAAAAATGTTAGCAACCAATAAGGTCATTAATTCATATCGACGCTAGAGCTGAAACTTAAGAGCCTACATCAGTGGACCGCGTGCTCCGATTCGGGATTTCTCCACTGAAGAGCGTAAATCAATGTTAATGAGCAATCTGGCAACATGGCCATTCGGAGACGCGACGCGACCTCGCCGTCGTGACTTGTATTAGGACAGGACTTGATTTCTTGAAGAATAATTGATTATTTTTGAGCAAGTTTATATTATGTATTTAGGATTTCAAATTATTTCACTTTTCACTGTAAATAATCGCAAACTATTAAATGTTGGACATAGGACATTCTTTGATAATAATTATTGATCTTGATTTCTTTTTATTCATTATATGTCTTATTTGTTTATTTAATCTTTTTGTCTATCATATGGGAATCGTTAAAAATTAAAGACAAATTTTCAAGAATTCGTTATTTATTTGGAAAAAATAAAAGTTGTAAAAAAATAGATATAGACAGAAATACATAAACAGATAGGTAGGTAGACTGGCAGCCATTTTTCTTTCTTTTTTGTACGTATCTATAAGAAAAAGTGCATTAATAAATGTGTAATATTATAAAATAATACTACCTAATGACATAACAGCAAACAAATTTATGGAATAATATAAGATACTTTTCCTTCACATATGTTATCTCCAATGGGTAGGGTTTTTGGCAAAAGCGGATCAACCAGTTCAGGAAACATAAAATTGTCATAAAAAATCTTAATTTCGGCAACATTTTATTTTGCCAAAATGATTCATCACGTTTTATCTAAAAAAAGAATATTCTAGAAAAAGAATATTCTCCAGTTTTTAACAGAAACTGTAATAATTAATTTACCCTGATTTAAAGGTTTTGGTGTTTAGAAATAATTTTGAATTCAACCTAACCTACGTAATAAGCGGAGTTTGCTATATCCGAAGTTCACGGTCAATAGAGCGTCAACGTAACATATTACCCCATTTTGAACATCCCGTAAATCTAAAACAGCTTAATTGATTTTAAAACCGAGAAAAATTCTGAGAGAGCGATTCATTAGAAATCAATTCCTTTCACAAATTACGCACTTTTGATGTATGCTTCTTGTGCCAAAGAGAACAAATCTACCTCGTTTTTTAAAATCTATCAAGTCATTTCAGATGTACGGGGTGTCAAAAATGGATCAAAATGTTATATTTAACAGTTCAATTGGCGCTTGGTTTATATTATTTTATTTAATCATAGTACAGGATCCGAAGTAAGCTCGTCCTTTACCGATCTGCTTACCGGATAAAAAGTCTTTTTTATCAAACATAATATGTTAACAAATATATCGCGAATGGGTTGCCTAATGAAATATGGTCATGGCTATCCTTAATTAAAAATACTGTAATTCATTTTTTTTTTATATTTCACTCACTTGCTTACCAAACGAACTTAATAGGTACTAATCGAAAGTATAAAGCATAAGGAACATGCAAAAGTTAGGTTTCCTACTTTTTTTCGGTCCCTATACCGGGTTGCCATCAGGTATAAACAGGTGAGTCGATTTTAGTAATTTGTACTCATCTGCTTTCTCATTGAAACATATATTAAAATAAAGATAATTTTATTGCGAACACCCTTGCGAAAAATCGGTCATGAATCACGGTTGCCAGGCTTTGAAATTTAAAAATTGGAGCAAGCGATGCGAGACAGGGAAGCATTGCGCGTACTATTCGGTGCGATAGAGGAGGACACAGCATAGCAGCTGTGTGTGACGCGACTTTCGGATGAAGGAGAGTGCGCATGCATGTATTTCTATTGTTTTATAATAAACTTTTTTTACATGACACTAATGTGTTCATCATTTGACATACATTTTACATACCCTAATTTTGTTCATATTAAAAATACAAATTTCATTTTTGGGTTGAAGCTTTAGTTGACAAAATCACATTTTTTGCCATAGAAAAACAATTGAATATTGATTGTGGTTTCTCCGGAGGTGAGCTTAAGTTTTTTATTTTAAATGGCAACCTACCAATTTTTTTATACCATTAGATACCTTTTTAAATTCCATTTTCGGTAATATATCATAAGTGGTAGTTTGCTCTAAAAATGGCGACACTGGAGTCATTTTTCCGTTTGAGTAGATCGCCATTTTGAAGTTCCTGGTTGTTATTTTCATAAAATAACTCTGTAGTTTAGTGAAGAAGATTGTTTAACTTTTATTTTTTAAAATGATTTTGTAAAACTCTTTTAAAACAATTTGTGTATGCAAATTTATGTTTTCTTAATATGGACCATTTTTAAAGCAAATTTGCACCAATACATTAAATAGAAAGTACCAAAAGTAAAATAGCCGTCGCGTAGTACATGTTACTTATTATATTACCTAAAATTTTCAAAAACACATTTTAACGGTTTTTTTCTAAAAAAAAAGTCAAATAAACAAGACAAAGTACGTTAAAAAGAACATTTATTTAAGATAAAATCGGCTATGCATTTACCTAAGCTGGCGTTAAAAACAGCCCACTTAGGTAAATTCATAAATCTGATTTTATGTGTAATAAATAATGTTATTCTTAACGTACTTTGTCTTATTTGACATTTTTTGGAAGAAAACCGGTAAAATGTGTCTTTTTGATAATAATTATCAAAAAGACACATTTTACCGGTTTTCTTCCAAAAAATATCAAATAAGACAAAGTACGTTAAGATTAACATTATAATTTATTACACATAAAATCAGATTTATGCATTTACCTAAGTGGGCTGTTTTTTAACGCCAACTTAGGTAAATGCATAGCCGATTTTATGTTAAATAAATGTTCTTTTTAACGTACTTTGTCTTGTTTATTTGACTTTCTTTTTAGAAAAAACCGTTAAAATGTGTTTTTGATAATTTTAGGTAATTAGTAACATGTACTACGCGACGGCTATTTTACTTTTGGTCCTTTCTATTTAATATTTTGGTGAAAATTTGCTTTAAAAATGGGCAATATTAGTAAAACATAAATTTGCAGATACCAATTATTTAAAAAGAGTTTTACGAAATGATGTTAAGAAATAAAAGTTAAACAGTCTTCCTCACGAAACTACAGAGTTATTTAATGAAACAACCAGGGACTTCAAAATGGCGACCTACTCAAACTGAGAAAAATGCCTCCAGTGTCGCCATTTTGAGAGCAAACTACCACTTATGATACCTATGTCACCGAAAAGGGAATTTAAAGAGCTATCTAATGGTATAAAAAAAATTGGTAGGTTGCCATTGAAAATAAAAACTTAAACTCACCTCCGGAGAAACCACAATCAATATTCAATTGTTTTTTTTATGGCAAAAAATGTGTTTTTGTCAACTAAAGCTTCAACCCAAAAATGAAATTTGGATTTTTAATATGAGCGAAATTAGGGTATGTAAAATGATGAACACATTAGTGTCATGTAAAAAAAGTTTCTCTTTCATCCGAACGTCGCGTCACGCGCAGCTGCTATGCTGTGTCCTCCTCTATCGCACCGAATAGTACGCGCAATGCTTCTCTGTCGCGCATCGCTTGCTCCAATTTTTAAATTTCAAAGCCTGGCAACCGTGATTCATGACCGATTTTTCGCAGGCAACCTTATACCACCGTGTTCGCAATAAAATTATCTTTATTTTAATATAGTTTCAAAGAGAAAGCAATGAGTACAAATTACTAAAATCGACTCACCTGTTTATAAGTACCTGGCAACCCGGTATAGGGACCGAAAAAAAGTAGGCAACCTAACTTTTGCATGTTCCTTATGCTTTATACTTTCGATTAGTGTATTAAGTTCGTTTGGTAAGCAAGTGAGTGAAATATTAAACAAAAAATGAGTTACAGTATTTTTAATTAAGGATAGCCATGACCATATTTCATTAGGCAACCCATTCGCGATATATTTGTTAACATATTATGTTTGATGAAAAATACTTTTTATCCGGTAAGCAGATCGGTGAAGGACGAGCTTACTTCGGATCTTAGACTATTACGTGTTTATATCGGTTAATTTCATATAAATCATATATACCTACCATAACCAGTAGAACTACTTACACACTACTTACCGTTTTTTCATAGAAAGTCGTCTATTTTTGCGACTTGTGGATGAACATAATCGTTTTCTGACACATAAATTTTCGTTCTTTCTAGTCCGCCCCATGATAGCTATTTAAATACACCGAAAATCCAAATCACAATCACACGCTAATCTTAATAATAAGACTGCTCCGGGTGTCGTACGATGCTTGCTGTGTTGCCAAAATGTGTTAACTGCCGAAAAAGCTACGCGATTTTCTCCAAAATTCATTAATTACGGAATTCCAAAGTTTTACAGAAAACTAAACGTTTAATCAAAAATTCGATCTCCGCATAAATTATAGAGAAAATCGTGAACAATGAGGGAAAGTCTTTTAAAAAAATAAATATTACAAAATAACAAAAATTTTAAAAATAATTTTTTGATTTTTCTTTTTAAATGACTTTCCCTCATTTTGCTATAAAATTATAATATATTTCCAAAATTTCGTATCATTTCGTTGGTTAGTTTTGGTGCAATTCTTTGAAACAAATTAGTATGTTTCAGCTGGTGATGAATGCTCTTAAAAGGGTGAATTTATTATAACAATAAATAAAGAATTTAGTAGTATAAAAAATGAATAGTAATACATAATAATATGTACAAAAAAAGTATGATATAATCAGAAACATATTTGATTTTAGTTTTTTAGAGCCATGATTTAGATAAGCATATTTACAATGATAATTAAGTATGTGTATGTACAACACACAGTTAACAACTTCAACTTTACATTTTAAAAACATTCTAAATAGTTCCCCAGGTACCTATATAGCTTCCAGGCGGCAATATTTACAAAACGTACCTACATAGAAAGACGAAGAAATTCTATACACCTATCACAGAACAGAAATGTTTGGAACATACAAATATATTATACACATACATGCATTCTTAACAACTACTGAGTATCATACAATATAATGTCATTTTCAAGGCACTGATCACTATTACTACTTCAACTAATTCACAATCATCGCTGTCAAAAGTCTGTTCCATTGTGAGTAGCTCTTCCAAGTTTTTTTGCACTCCGGTACAAGTGGTAAGTTTGTCAAAATCGGTTATGTCGTCACAATTGGGAATTGAGTCAGTATCGGGTGGTATGTCAACATCGGTTATTATCTCACAATCAGGTGTCTTACAAATAGGTGACGTATATACATTGTCAAGGGATAAATTATTATTGTGACATAATTTTTGCTTCTTGAATCGATTCGTTTTTTAAAATGACCTTTAGAAAAATCTGGAGGATTTTTCTTATCGTTACAGTATTTGAAAATAGATAACTTAATGCATTTATTAATTAGTTCATCATAAACTTCAACATGATCTTTACAAAATATAAACGATTAAAAAACTGATTTGTAGCAAGATTTTATTTTGTGTTCTAAATGATATTCATGTCCTCGAGTTTCAAGATGGCCTTTTCTATTTAAACTGATCACTAGTTACTAAAAAAAGCAGTGTGTGGTGGGTCGATTTCCACACACATAAGTGTAATATGTTTTTTCCATTCATCCATGCCTATATCTTTCACATCTATCAGCAATTCCATGATTCAGAAAAATTACATTGCAAAACACAGACTTATTGGGCAAATGTCACACATTACTGATTTTATTTTTAAACTCAAAAAGTGTGTCGATATCATGGAAGTCTTAATTATTATGAAAATAAATATGTTAAGAATAATAAAATTTACATTAAGGTACAAACAAGAAAAAAGTTGTATAATAGAAATCTTAATTTTGATATTAATTTCATAGCATAAACTGTTTAAACAATAATTTCATCTTAGGTTTAAACATATAAAGCTTACGAATACAGGAATTAAATAAATGTTAGTAAATTGTATCACAGCCTGAAGATTATTATTACTTAATCCCCTATTTCTAAAACAACAATGGGTCAAGCCACTGACCTCGTGGTCTCCTTCACGAGGGCAGTGGTCAAGCATCCCAATTTATGTAGCAGATAACTCTGTACCAAGTATAACAAAAAATTGCCATTTTCTAATGATTATAATACTTTTGCACCAATATGATATAACATCTAGCAAAAATATCAAAGCTATTATTTTATCAAAGGCTAAATTTATTCAGATTATCTTACGATTTAAAATAAAAAAATAAGATGCTAAACATACACAAATGGAAAATCAGTTTTATAGCCTATAACAATATTATATTTACAGCAAGCGCATTTTATTAAAGGTTTTTAAGATAAAATGATAAATTTATGTGCATACTTACAATACCTGTTTGAAGAACAACTCACAAAATCACCGCGTGGTCAGGTAGACAACTTTCATCTATAATAAAGCGAAAAATGTCTTTTACTGCGAATAAATCTATTTATTAAATGGTAATTACACTACTCATGGCAAAAACACCATAATAACTCTAAAAACTACGTTTAAATTAAAGGATTTAAATAAAAAATATAAAACAAAGCACTTACGAACAATCGGCTCTGCTGTCGCAGTCAAGATGTCTGTCCGGCGGTAAAAAAACAGTGTAGCCAACACCAACATACACTATTTAAATTTTTTGTAAGAAGTTAAAGAAAATTACCAAATTTTATGAGTCAGAATTTTGCACAACTTTAAAACTTAAGATAGAAATAGCAAAAACGTTAAACCATGTTTCTGTTACTTCATAAATAATTTAAACAAAAAGTTGTATTAAGAAGAAAATAATGACAGAAACTCATGGGCGTCTTCGCCAAAAGGAGCATCCAAATATCAGGAGCTCATAAAAATAAAGGGGTTAACATTCGACGAGGATAAGATACAAATATTATATGTTTAAAATAGTAATACTTTGAAAATATGTTATAACAAAAAAAGATTATTCATATAACTGAAATTTGAAAAATAAAAATAACAGTCCCTAGTTATGTCAAACCCATGTCAGTGAAGTTAGCTCCTAATCAAACCCCCCTGCCCCAACCAACCCGACGAACTGTAGAGACAAATTTGGTGCTGCGATTGGCTCAATTAAGCCGACACCCCCCTGGTTCAAAACTTGAGTTTTGTACTTGTGCTCGTGCCATTCTGATTTTTCTTTTCTTTTTAGGTAGGCCTTGCAATATGATTGTTCTGGAGTAGAGGAATAGATTAGCATAATTTGCATATGTGATGGGAAAACTGTAAATATTTTACAGTTGTAATGTGCTATTTTGAAATAATAAAACATCCTGTATTGTAAAAAGTATTTTATTGTTATCTTACAGTTTAACTTAAAAAAACAATAATAGTAATTTAAATAGAAACTGAATCGATCTTAAAGATACTTATAAAGTAACAAAAACAGTTTCAGATTTTATTCATATTTTAACTCAACAAATAAAACGCGACAATATGGTTCATTTCACAGCAACTTTATCAGTAGTTCTATATTATATTAGTTATATTTTCTCTATTGTAAACTACGAATGATTTGAGTTGTTTAAGTTTGAATTAACAAGCAATGAATAAAGCAACGTAAAAAACACTTTTAATTTGTCTGTTTTACTCATAGTATATCTTAAATTTTTTATGACACTCAGTGTTATAACAGTGTCAGACACTGTCCCTCTTTTGTAGTATTTTGTGCCTCAAGATGTATGTAGGTACTTTTAAACACGAAGCCTTTCACAGCGTTATTGAAAAATTAACTTATTCAACGCTCAATACTTTATGATTAGGTACTGTTTAAATATGCACAACTTTAAAACTTAAGATAGAAATAGCAAAAACGTTAAACCATGTTTCTGTTACTTCATAAATAATTTAAACAAAAAGTTGTATTAAGAAGAAAATAATGACAGAAACTCATGGGCGTCTTCGCCAAAAGGAGCATCCAAATATCAGGAGCTCATAAAAATAAAGGGGTTAACATTCGACGAGGAATCCTCGTTTATCCCGAGAAGACCAGCGACATACAGATTAAAACGGACTAATATTGCTTGAACCAAGAATGACTCCTTTACGGACGCGCGCAGTGCCACAGGAACGCATGCGCAGTTAAAAGGTTACAGGACGGGTCTTAATATTTGTGTATGGTGGTAGGTATATCAGTTCACATAGAACAGATATTTATGAAAGATTTAGTAAATTTTTAGTTTAATACGCCGATGTCCATGTAGAAATACTTATGGTAATAGGTCGAAAACTTAAAAAATATTTTTCATAAAGATATGGATGTTACCCGCGTAAATTAAAACTGTGAAAGCCAGCTGTGTGGATCCGGCAATCGCAAAGCGAAATAAAGGTTGCTAGCAGATTTCCATCAGCGAAAAGGCCGACATACCGCCAAGAACCCTTTTACAGTCTAGATTCAACACAGTAAATATTATGTTTACGTGGAAATACGGCGACACGGTTTTTTCGTGACGCCAAATTGAGACATGCCTTCGATACACCCTTTACTAATTCCAGAATGATACTAAAAACGACACGAGACACGAGCACCAGCCACGCCAACACGCTATAGCATTTAGCGCAGTGTTGCCAACCGACAGGAAATAAAAGCCGTGGCAAAGGAAGAGATTTTTTATTCACGGTTTAAATTTAAACACGTATTTTTGTTCCATTCAGCGGCAGTTAAAATACCTTTGTCATTTTTAGCATATTCATGAAACTGTTGACAGCTTTCCTTAAAATTAAAATATATTAACAATTCTGAATGAACAAATCCCTCCATTTTTTAAAATGCTTCTCATTTTTTTACCTTCATATTTAGCCTTTGTCGTGCATAAATGGCCAAGTATGCGTTTGGAGTTTTTAAACGAAAAAGTCGTGTTTCTATATGCGCGGCAGTACAGTAAGCTCGTGGCCGTACCTACCTTCGGTTTGAAAAGCCGTAAAAACACGTCAATTGCCGTGTCGTGGCAACACTGCTTTAGGGAGACGCGCTGACGCTACCTGCAGTGTTGCCAGAAGTCATTAAAAAAAAAACTTGAGAGTGCTTGCGACTTGCGACTTAACCGCCGAAATTCGTGATAAATCGCGAGCCTGTAATGATTGCACCGGAAGTAAAAATAATAGGATTAAATAATCTTATTCTACTATCATTTATTTTAATAAAACTGAAAAAAATTTTACGATATCAAAATATTAGTAAACAAATTTACAAACTTAAACAAATATCTATCACTTTGTGCTATAAAAAACGAAATATATTTTTTTATAAATAAAAGTGTAAAACTAACACAAAACAAAGAAAAAGAAAGAAGTTATTCATCTGGAGTTTCCATCTTATTTTTATCTGAATAAAATACGTGACCACAACCTAACCTTTTAATCGTATTATTTGTGATACAAAAATCGTAGCAATTTTTGTCTCTTGACAAACTTTTGGTATATAAAATGCCTTCTATTGTTTTCACTTTAGGTTTGTTGCGTAGGTAGTTGAGTTTTTATTAAACAAATGTGAAAAAATGTTCTCTCTACTGCTGCTTTCGAGTGTGGTAAGCAAAAATCTGAAAAACAAATCTAACGACCCGCAAATTTTAGAGAGTCATCCGAGATTTTTACTAATGAATTTTTTCCCAAAACAACAAGGTATCGTTATCAAAATTGTTTAGTGGGATCTTGACATTCGCCATTCGTTATTCAGATTTTGGATTTCATTTGGATTATATTGGAACTATTTGAACTACGTATATTGAGAAAGTGCAATGTGAAAATAGAAACAGAGTTTCAAACCTCAATTGCAATCAAATTGCAATTTGCAAAGATCAATGTCGTGAGATTCGCTGATTGATATTTCTATAAAGGTAAAAATCGTGAGATTTGGTACTTGATTCATGGGATCGGGAGAAATAACCGAAATCTGACAACACTGGCCCACGCAAGCAGCCCGTACGAAGCTAACCGAAGCAGACCGAGGACGGACTTCGGCTGCTGCTCCGTTCCTGAATCTAGATTTGTTCGTTGCATAGATAAAGCTGTGTTTATTTGAATTTACTGGCGGACGAACCCGTCTCGTGGTTAAGAATACTATCCTTTTTTAACTACGTTATCTAAACAAGGAGAGCGCGCTGACCGACTGGAATCGGTTTGTCGTTGATGAATTCGGGAACAAGGCTATTCGTATACTGCGCATGCGTTCCTGTGGCAGAGATTTCGCCCATAGTGGAGTTAAATAGTTCTGCGCAACCTATGTATTTTATGAAATATCAGCAGTCCAAGTATGTATGTCGCTGGAGAAGACCGATGTTTAACTGTGAGGAACAGTGTTGCCAGATTTTTTTTTTATAATGTAGTAGTTGACTCTCGAAATTATAGTAGATCCGACAAAAATGTAGCAGATTTTTTTAATAGTTATTATTTACAAAAAGGCGTTGATACCAGTTTTTTTATTTCAACACAAAAACTAAAATATGTTTCTAAAATAATAGGAACATTTTAATAGTAAGACAAAATAAAAATAAAAAATCACGTACATAAAATAAAATTAAAATTCCAAAAAAATAACTGGTTTCAAAACTTAAAAAAAACGTTCATATAGTATTTAAAAAAAAAATATCTAAAAATGAGGTACTGAGTACTATACATATCATACTATAGTCAGTTTCAGGTTTCAGTGTCAATGTATTGAATAGGTTGTGTAGCGGGGTCTGAAGGTTTTAATTGGCGCATGTACAATCCGGACGAGGGGAACTCACATGGTGAAGCAAGACGAGGTACAGATTGTATTCCTTTCACAGCTTCAACGCATGGCACGCGTGTTACGGCAACAGATATTAAATGAAAGAAACACATGTCACGCACCGGAGCAGCGTAGGAGTTGCTCTTCGCAATGAAAGGAATACTATTCATTTATGCTGTCAAGTTACTTGAAAGTCCAATCGTCTAACTACAACCTACTACTCAGATCATGTGTAAAAATAAGCTATTTCTTTCTAACCTACGAGAAAGGCCAATAGTGTGCGTTTAAAATTGCTCCAAACGTTGCGCTTAGAGTAACATGAAAATTGTTCGTTCTCTTTGAGTTATGTCTGTCGTTTCAAACGGTCCTGTCGACAATTTTTATGTTTTTTATTAATACAGGCATTAATTAGATCATCATTTCATACTTCAGGTAAGTACATAATGAATGATTTATCATCAAGCACAAATACCACAACAAATTCTTTATGTACAACCCTTTTCCACCCCATCAAGACTACTATTATTCTGGGTCACTGACCTTACAATAATTCGAACAGGTATTAATTTAACCATGGATTTTTCTAATTCATCCATGAATTTAACAGATGCCGAAAACTAAATTCGGTGGAATATTGTTAAGGGTATTCGTAATACTATCGTAGACATGTTTTTCCAAAAATTTACAATATCTATAATCTCAACTTTACCAGGTTGTGGTTTTCTTTTTTAAGCTGTCTAAATACACTTCCATGGTTCTTGTTAATTTTTATTATAGTTCATTCCACAGTATATTTTGTAGAAATTGACGGCTAAACTTGCAGTTGCAAGAACAAAATCAGATTTTAAATCACATTAATGTAAATTTTACATTAATGTTATTTAAAAATCTGATTTTGTTCTTGCAACAGCAAGTGTAAATGGTACCTAGATTTCTTTAAAAACATACTAATTTTATTTAAGTTGTTGAAGTAAATATGGGGTCTCGAGTCTCGACTGATCATACCATTATTTATTTTCAATAATTTTTTTAAGCGTAAAGTTTACAGTCCTGTTAAGTACTTACAGGAATAAAACTAAAGGGCGTTTAATTTAATTTTAGCTCTTCACATGGCATGAAGGCAGAGACCAGGTTTTGCTAACCTTATGTCTGGACTACCGTAACGTATCCTTTTTAATGTAGAAAATTCATCCTATTTTGTGTTTATTACTTTCTTAATATCTGTGCCGAATAGCTTTAAATGAAAAAATATTTTTAAAATGTCTAGTCTGGCTGTGGCTTCATCTGTCCTTGCGAAAAAGAACTTTTCATGTAAGTATCCATCATGTAAAAATGCATATTTTTTAAAAGTTAAAAGTTTAAATTACAATAACAAGAAATTTCATGTTTTTCCTAAAGAGCCATCCACATTATCTGCTTGGAAAATTGCCTGTACAATAAGCCCAAGCAAGAATTGTTCCAACTTTTATGTTTGCGAGGATCATTTTTGCATTTATGATTTTAATAACCCTGATGCCCCTTCTACATTAAAGTTGGGTTGTTTTCCAAAGTCACCTTCAAAATGCCAACTTGAGATGGAACATAACTATGCAAGCATGTCCCTCAAGCCTCGTGTGCTTTTTTCTGAAACTGTTTTTTCTAATCGTAACAGTAACTTAGGTTCAAGCAAGGTTCAATGTAGGTCAATGAAGAAGTCGGAGCAAAGCTGTATTTTGATTGGCTTTGCTCTGACATCTGCAAATTTCTATATTGCATACGCTGCAAGATTTTCAAGAAGTTTTAAGTAGAGCTCACCGCTTTTAATACAGAGGCATTAAGAAGATAGGACCGAGATTCGATCAGCTTTGCTCTACTTAAAAATGTTTATTCATCGCATATTGTGTGCTTACACACTAGTGAGATCATGTGATATTAACTTAGAACAGTTTATAACTTTTTTTTGTTTCAGTTAAGAACTTCATTAGTGGAACAAACAGAACCTAGACAATAATTAATTTTAAGAGATATTTGTTTTAAGTCGTCCTCTTTTATATATTTCCGTAACTTTGTATTTATCTATTGTTTGTTAATACATTTTTTTTTTAAATTTCCAAGATACTTTTATTATCCGTTCAAACCTCTTAATATTCGACTAGTTTTTCTTTCTGCCTTCAAATTTATTTTAACTCTCTTTCCAAAAATGCACAATTACGACTTTTGTTGATATCAACAAAAATTCGTAATTATGCGTTTTTGGAAAGACAGTTAAAATAAATTTGAACCTCCGCCATGATTGCCCCTGACCCCGCCTACCCGCTACGTCAGTCGAGCGATCGATACAATTGTCACGACCGTATTTACCGGCATTAGTTACTTCACTGGGTGGTGGTGCCGCTAGTATTAAATTTGAAATGTCAAGAAATTGCATCTCTTTTTACTAGAAAGCCGGACTTCTCTTAATTGGTCTTCGTTGTTGTGTAGCTAGTGCAACATCTGGTAAATCAGTCTCTTGGTTTTGTTTTCGATAGACGACGGTATCTTTTTAAAATTTGTCGTTTGGCGTAAAATTATAGCAAACCTTCTTACAGTCTGATACATAATATTTCGTATGTAATAAATTTTGGCAGGTTTCATGGAAGTAAAAATGTAAATTGACCTAATTTGTAAATGTAGTAGATTGTAGTAGAAATATTAAAAATGTAGCAGATACTAAAAAAGTGTAGTAACGTACTAGAACCATTAAACTATACTAAATCTACTTCAATTGTAGTGACTCTGGCAACGCTGGTGAGGAAGCACGTAGTGTATAACGGGTTGCATATAGATGATATATATTTTTTAAATATAATATTTATTTCCTTTTAGGTACAGATAAACTTTTTAATAACAAACCAATATTAAAATTTAAAATTATTAAACTCAATTGACATATTTAATAATATTAACGGCGTTTACGTAATATTTTAATTTCCAATTCGCTGTACTTTTATGACACATTGACAAATGCCTGTATGGTTTTCTGTGCTTTCGTATTATAATTTTTTATGGGAACGGTGGATCGGAGGGCACCGTAAGGTCGGAACAGGGTTGGCACTTGGTTAGGGGCCCTGACAAGTCTCTTTCCTCGAAGAGGGATCGGTACAAAGTTCGCCAGGATTAATTTCATTTGGGATTCATTTTTGGTGACACTTCTATTAGGTATTTTGAAACCCATTTAGATATTATTTTGTAATTCAATTTAGGCGACAGATCTATTATGGGAACAAATATTATTTATTAGGTCATTGAAAATGCATTTATTATGCATTTATTTCTGAGCTTTTTCGCAAATTTATAAAAAAAGGCCAATTTTAGTACGCACTTTCGACAATAATAGAACTAAATTCACTCTAGCAATCCGTTCCAAGATGAAAATCATTTTAAAACCAAGCAAATCGCTGAAATATCCGAATAATTCATAAATTTTCATTGACGTCTGATTAACAACGACATGACAAAAACTTGTCAAAACATAACTAATCAACTAGAAGATCTTAATTTAAACCAGTACTAAATCTTAAACTTTCTTAGTGAATCTGGACGTTAAAATTTTATATGTACGGAAGGTTGCATAACGTAAAGTAAAATTCAAAATGTACCGTTGATTTTTTGACTGCAATAAATCCTTAATGATGTCTTAGGCTATAAAAGCTCATAAATGTCCACCCCTTTCAGACAGGGCTGGCCCTTAATATTTTACCTGCGACATGAATTATACCAATTGTTAAGATTATTATTTTCCAATTCATTTTAGGAAAAAATGGTTAAAATTAAATTTTTACAGGTAATTAAATTAATTACCTGTAACTTAAGCACTTAATATTAATAATATATAATGATATTTTATTAAAGCACCTTCAGTCACCTTTTTAGCTTTCCTGTGTGAGGTGCGAGTTGTGTGCGCTAATTTTGTCTTTTTATTTTAACTATTTAGTTTGCTTAGTTAAACTATTTTTTAAGTATAATGTGGCGTCCATGGACTCATGCTGATGGTGCAGCTAGTAGTGTATCTTTAAAAAGAAAGCATTTATCACCCGATGCGAAAGAAATAGTCAAAAATGTATATTCATCTTTACTAAGAAGGGGTTTGAATAAAAATGCTGCTTTAGCAGAAACTAGTGCTTTAGCTAAAATTCCCTTAACTTCGATAAAGGACATAACAATGAAACCTATTAATGCAAGAAAACAACGAAACGACGTTGGCCAATTAAGAAGTATAGACGAGAGTGATAAGGACCTATTAAGAAGAAAAATTTATGCTATGTATGAAGAACAATCTGTACCCACATTAAAATCATTAAAAATTAGGCTAGCTGCTAGCAAAAGACGAAACAAATATTTCATGCAGCATATCAAGCCTAAGGAGAATTTTACTTCAAATGGGTTTTAAGTATCACACAATTGATAAAAGACAAACCATAATGGAATCTCAACGCTTACGGGAATGGCGCCAAAAATACTTAACGGCTATTAAACAATATAGAGTAGAAAATCGATAAAGAATTATTCCAGAATTTAAAATTAATAAAGAATACGTATGTGATAAACTTGCAACAGAAAACGGATATACAGTGTTGCGTCTTCCCCCCTACTATTGTATATTTAATCCAATCGAACTAATGTGGCACCAAGTAAAATCAAATATTAGAAGGAATAATACTTCCCCAACATTAAATACATCTGTAATAGAATTAATAAAAAACATAGTAAGTAACAGCAGACAGCTGGAAAAACTGTATACAACATGTAATTAAGGTGGAAAATTGTTATATGTGTATCAGTACTAATGTTCACCCTTAATAATAAGTGTAGATGAAGATAGTGATAGTGACACAGAACTAAATTTAGAGTAAAGCAGAATTAAGTCGATTATTGTAAAACTTTTCTCTGTACACACACTGTGCTGTATTTTAATCTTAATATATACATTTAATTTTACTATTATTATTATTTTTATATTATTAATTGATCTTTATTTTCGTTTGGTTTAAAATGTCTTTTTAATTCTAAATAAAAATAAATAATTATGTATAATAGATTCATATTTTCAAGCCGACCCTGCACCCATTTATTGCGGTTTGAAGATGTTGGGACCTACACAATGGGGTTTAAGCAGGTAGTTGATTTATTGCAGAAAAGGTCAACGGTATAATGTGAACTATACTTTAAGCACTTGGCACAAGCGAAAATAATTAATAAAGAATGAGGTTAATCTGCTTATCAGCCGACAGAGGGCCATCGTTTTCTGACTTCGTCTGTCGGTTTTGAATCTACCAGCAGTGTGGCCAGATTGGGCGATTTATCGCAATTTGGGCTACTTTTCGCCAAGTTTTGCGACAGTTTTTTTAAGAAAATCGCAAAGCGATTTTTGGGCTACAATTTAAAATATATGGCGATTTTATCGGCGATATTTCTCCTGTGTTTTATAGAAATTACAAGTCTATTTCATTTAAAAAGTGCGCTTAACGAGCTTCAAAAACCGAGTGTCACCGAGGCAAATATCGAACAAGGTCTGCGCTGCGAATACAACGTTGGACGCTGTCGTTCAAGTCGTATCGTATATACAATAAAATTTATTTAGTTCACGGCGCCGTGTCCGTTACTAGAACAGGTTTTAGGTTGTGGCTGGAAGTTAAACTTTGGTTAAACTTACCAAACCTATTATTGTTCTGTGGTTATACTTATAATTTTATCATAGATTATACAACATCCTGTTCTTTTTTGGTTTTGTTTATTTTAGACTTACAAATGTATTAAAGAAGCCCTTTTCTTTGCAGGCAATGAAATTTAAGTGGAACATTTTCCAATTTTTTTTTAAAACGTGAATAAACAACATTAAAAAATGTTACTGCGAATTTTGGCAGAGTCAAGGTGTAAAATTAACAGTCGCCATTATTTTTGCATTCAAAAATCATGATACATTTATGATTCAATACTCACGAATAATGACTTCACAACTTGTTAGTGACGTCACATCACATCAAACCTGTGCAAATTTAAAAAATCAAAAATGCTGTTTTGATTTTCTTCGTAATTTTTCGAGGCACCGGCAACACTGCGATTTTGGGCGACATGGAACAGTTAATTTTGCGACAAGCATTCACCAAAATCTGGCCACACTGTCTACCAGTAACAGGAGCCCAAATAAAGCGACACCAGATGAGAACCTGCTCGCCCGCTTACTTTGACCTTGACGCGAGAGATTAACTCAATGCAACCGACCAGTGGCGTATCCAGGATCCCTTTGTGGGGGGGGGGCAAGCATATATTGTCATTTTTACATAAATAATGTATGGCCCTTTTGCAGCACAAACAAAAAATGTAAAAAAACTCTAGGTACGGAAAAATAAGTGACATGATATTTTACCAAAATGCTTTTATTATTATATTTGTTTTATCTAAGACATCCCAAGTAGACTTCAAGTCTAAGTACTAACGTACCATGGGCGTCTGAAGAGAAGGGAAATGTAGTCTATTGACACGGGATTTGAAGGATTGGAGGTTGGGACGGGAAGGGAAAACATCTGCAGGCAATTTGTTCCATAATCTGGAGACCCTAGGTATGAATGAGCGACAGAAGTGGTCTGTTGTAGGTTTTTGTAGCTGGACAGTAAAGGGATGCATACGCAACGTGCCTCTTGTTGTTCTGTTAGGAACAGTCAAGGGGGGAATTAATAATACCGGCTAGTTCTTCAGAGCAAAATCCGTGGAAGTAGCGGTAGAAAAGGGATAAATCCCCAACAGCGCGGCGATGAGCGAGAGAAGGGAGGGCTGGGTCATTGATAAGTCGAATGGCTCTCTTTTGGATACAATGCAAGGATGTTAAGTGACGAAGGTGATACCGCTCCCCAGATGTGGGAGCAGTACATAGGGAGTGTATAAGTTGGCAGGGGAGAAGTATTTTCTGGCTCGAAAGAGAAAACCAAGCTTTTTGGCTGCCGATGTGGCTACTGAAGTAATGTGTTTGTGCCAGCTGAGATCATGTTCAAAAGCGACGCCGACAAGATCGAATGTTTCATTGTTTTGTGGGGCCTGGCCATTCATGTGGATGGGGTAAGCGTTGCCAGATTTTTTGCGTGACAAGGAGCAAGACTGGGTTTTGGAGGCGTTGAACTGAACAAGGTTCTTGGCACCCCAGTCTAAAATTAATTGGAGATCTTGGGAAAGGGATAGGTACATGGATCTGCGTCTATTATCCAACTCTTGATTCGAAACTTGTCTGGAAAAATGAATATTGGAGTGAAGAGTACTATCGTCAGCATAGCTGTGGATGGGGTTGGTAGTTGAAGAGAGCAGGTCATTAATGTGAAGAAGAAATAGGGTTGGTGCCAAGACTTAACCTTGGGGGACGCCAGCATTGATAGGGTGGAAGTTAGATGAGTTACCGTCAACCACAACAGATATGCGCCGATTAGAGAGGAAGCTACCGATCCAGGTGCATAGTTTGCTAGGAAGACCGTAAGAAGGTAGTTTGTTGAGGAGTGCGTCATGCCATACTTGGTCAAAGGCCTTGGAAATATCAAGAGCAACAATCTGAGATTCGTCATAAAATTCGAGAGACTTGACAAAGCTAAGGAGATCGA
Source organism: Philopedon plagiatum (assembly GCA_963971165.1). NCBI lineage: Eukaryota > Metazoa > Arthropoda > Insecta > Coleoptera > Curculionidae > Philopedon > Philopedon plagiatum. Next base: position 48,269,465 of record OZ020190.1, read on the forward strand.
TCAGCTGTGGATCTTTGGTGACGAAATCCGTGCTGTCTGTCATGAATGATTATGTGTTTTTCTAGAATTTGCAAGTTGATCACTTTCTCCATTTAAATGTCAAACAAAAAAAAAAAAATATTAGAAATATGAAATTAACAAACAAAACAGAAAATAATGGCTACTAATAATATATTATAAAAACAAACGCTCAATGCATTAGGTTTGTTTTTTTTTTAACTTTTTGTGCACTATACAAGACAAAGCAAGTTTTTCATCAGCTGGTTTTGTTCTGGGGGGGGGGGGGGGGGGATTGCCCCGTTTGCCCCCCCCCCCCCCCATACGCTACTGCAACCGACAACCAAATTACTATGAATTTTCTGTAGCTTGCATGTTTATTTTATGCAGAAGTTTTAACCGTGTTTTCTTTAGTGTTCCATGCTAAAATTAGCAAAACGGAATCACTTCGGTGTCCGTCCGTCCGTCACAGGCAATTTTCTCTGAAATTATTCGACGTAATTATAGATGTGAAGTATAAAACGTTGAATTTTAGCTCTGGGGGTTAATTTCAGGGGGTAAAAATTTCAAATGCATCGTGTAGAATATCAAATGAGAGCTTATTGAAGCACGAATTTAACAGTATACTGTATTTTTTTATGAATTTTTAAGCATTTTTCGGGAAAAACGCTTAAAAATTGCTGTCCCCCACCCTCATCACCAAAATAATCGCTCAGAAAAATCTGAAAAAAAAAACATTAACATTAAGAATTAGGTGTAGATTGAGCCAAAATTATCAGGATTGAAAAATTTCATGGCTATCAATTGGTATAAACAATTGAATTGTTTATTTCTTTATAACTACTGCCGAACCATTGGTTTTAAAGGAAAAGTTTTGCGACAAAAAATATTTCTTACGATGTAAGGAACAACTTTTATGCCTAAACGTTTTTCAAAATTTTTAATTTGGCTCAGTCGAAACGCTCCCCCTCAGCTCCGCGCACACGCGATGTGATACGGCGTTGGTGCCGTCGGCGGCGGGTAGCGCGGCAGTTGGGTGGAGATCGGGCGGCCGAGGTTTTCTCAGCGTAAGTGGGGGGCTGATAGCACGGAACACTAATTGTGCAAATATAACTTGCACATGACCGAATTTTTGTTGTTTTTAATTACACCGGTACACAAAAAAAAGTGGTCTGTACATTTGACCAGACCCATCTATCTATATGTATTTTGATGCGCTGAATCCAAATCCGAAGTCCGTTTGGCCCATACACCCTCAAAATTTTGAGTAAATTGTATATACCCCCCCCCCCTTTTATTAAGACAGCCCGGCGGTCTTTATACCGAGCCCTTGGCCAGAAAAATGTCCGTATGTTGTCGTGGAATTAGGTATTTTTACATTCTCAATTTTGTTTCTCGAAAACGGTTAGTGCGGGAGCGATTAAGTTTCCTGGGTTAATAGAGGGATAGTGCGTCTAGCTTCGATAAAAAATTCAGTTATACAGGTTGTCGTTTCGGAGTTATTAAACGCCAAAGTAGAAATTTCCGCGATTACGTATGATATCGATTACAGGTCGCAAAAGTTAACTAAATCACAAAATTTTCAGGGCGTGACAATGATGATATTACCGACCTTATAGAGCCCCCTCGGGGGGCGATTAGGCGGTCTACCCAAACTAGCTTCGAACCTTGGAACTTGAGAAAAGCTGGTTTTAAAAAATGTGTTTATTTATCATTATTGAATTTCTCTCTAAAATATAATGTATACAGGGCGTCTAAAATGGGTGATACCACTATTGCTATCTCCGAAACACTAAAACAAAAACATGTTAAAAACTTCTTTATAAAATAAACATGCATTTTTATATTATAAACAAACATTTTAATCACTTAATCAGGTAAAAATTTAGTTTTTTGGTTTAGTGTTCCCAATGCCTAGGTACCTAGTTTCTGTTTATTTTTAACCGCTCATCGATATTTATTCCATAATAGGAAAACCATTTTGCGAGAGCTTATATTGGGAAAAGTATACCTACAAAATAGCAATCTTTGTATGTATTAAAACGTTTTAAAGTATTTGCGCCAAAAGACAGACGATGAAAATATATTTTTCATAATTCTGGGGACCTGTATAGGTACCGATGATCAGCAGAAATATCGAAATCGAAAGTCATTTTTTTCACGATTACGTCGATTACAGTACCTATTTAGGTACATTTTTAAATGTAAAAACCTATAAATTGTAAACAAATAATATCAGAAACTTTTGGTACAACTGTACCTGCCGTTAAAAACAAACGTGTTCAGAGTGAAAAGATTTGCGTTGTCCTTGTACTCTGTTGCTATGCGACATGCCACCGCATGGCATTAGAAAATATAATAATTCTTAGTACGGCAGACGCAGGGTTGCCAATCTGTGGACAATTCCTCAAAATGTTGGGAATTTAATCGACTGTGGGGTCTTTGCTTAATGCTATGTTTGCAATTTGCAATACAATATGTACATTAAAGTATAATACATTACGTTATGTCGATTTAAAATTAATAAATAAAATCGTAAAATAAATCGTTTTGTTATATTTAAATTCGACTCTGAAATCTAATAAAGACATTATTAATTATTCCTAACTATAACCACCGTCCACTCGTCCACAGATAATAGGGAATATGCAAATATCCCAAATGATGTAAAATTTGTGTAAAAAAATAATAAATAAAATACCTAGACGTGTTCATTTTTTTCTTAGGAGGGGCACACCAAAAATTCAACTTTTTTTCGCAAATTACAAATTTTTTTTCTTTACCAAAACATTCCCAGTGAGCTCACTATTAAAACCCCTAAATATGGTACGGGTCCTATTGACTTAATTGACTTGACAGGACAGGCAAAAACAGTCCAATGAAGTATTACCTTATGATTAATATAACATTCGTGAAATGTTGAAACGAAGATTTTAGCTTATTAGTGAAAGAGAAGTAAGGTATTGTTAGAACCAGTACCTCTATTATTTCAAATATATTTATCTGTTGTTTCAATCTTCTTTGGTTGATACCAGACGTCCTGCTCTCGGCGGGACAGTTCCGCTTTCAACGGGACAGTCCCGCTTTCAGCGGGATAGTCCCGCTTTCGACGGGACAGTACCGCTCTCGGCGGGACCGTCCCGCTTTCGGCGGGACAGTCCCGTTTTCATGCAAATAAACCTAATTATTTATAAGTGAACCTTATATACAGTGTGTCTACGTAAGTTGGCGGCATATGGGAAACTTTTTTTATTATTAATTTTACGAAAAAAAGTTATTCTCAGATATCAAATTTTATCTGTCGTATATGAGGGGGGACCCTTCCTTAATATATGCCTACGGTATATAAGAAACCTCTGTGCAAAATTTTAAGTTTCTAGACACAGTTTAGTTAGTAACCCACACTTTGATTCCTTGAAGAAAGTGTGGGTAACTGGTAATTTTTTCGTTTCAAAAGCTAATAGCAACAAAAAGGTTTTAAAAAGAGAATGCTGGGTTTATTGGAAGTTTTTTGTATTAGCAGCGTTTAATTTTTTCCCAAAAATTAAACTACCGATAGTCCATAATTAATTACTAGTGAACAAGACAGGTCGTCAAATTGACTCTGACCACGTTTTAAATAAAAAGTAATAGGAACTAAAGATACAAGCTGTTGTCTACTGCGCAGATGTGAAAAAAAACTAGTGCAAGTGCAGCTGTAGACAAGAGCACCGCTATAACTTTTAAAAATTTTCAAAAGTATGTGTACTTATTTTGTGTTTTAATTACTACGTAGGTATTATTTTTTTCACGTTTTTTCAATTGGGTTCGGAACCCCCCGGTCATCTAGAACCTCCGAAAATTAAAATCGATTTAATAAACTTTTGCGACCTGTATTTCATATATTGGCCCAACCGGTTATGAAATAAAACGCATATTTTTGGATAGGTAGGTATGGCAAATTTTTCGATGCCGTTCATAATATTGGAATCTTCTACGATGCCTTGTAGCGTCATCGGAAAATTTGGTATTTAATGTGTAGGCGAAAGCGGGGCAGGTTGAAACACGGGGCAGGTCGAAACAATTCAAATTTCGCGGGTTTTTAAGCAAATGTTTATTGGCAATACTGAAGCTGAATTGGCCGATACTCAAACTACTTACTTTATGTAACTTTCGATGTCGGTGCAGTTTTAGTTATTGCATAGTGCGCATTGTAGTATTTTAAGGCAAGAAAAGTAAATTTTTTTTATTTGAAAATGATAGTCATTGTAAGGTCATATTATGATTTTTGATTGTTTAAACTGTTTTCCCCAATTATCTATTATGGGTAACATTTGGCACCAAACTGTGTGCATACGATTTGAATAAGTAAAATCACGTCAGAGTCAGTTGAAACATAAATTAACAACCCATTTGTACATCGCCGATTCGTTATTATTACCATATTTTGTAAGATAATTATCTATTTGAATATTCCTTCCCCACTCTGTGATCGGGTTTTACCTGTTGAATCAGTTTAAAAAGTATAAGGCCTTCCGTCAATCATAAGGCTTAATAATTTGCATTTAAAATTGTAAAATAATTTCGCACTTTCATGTCAGCAGCTGGGCGGTTTCCTCCGATTTAATAGGGGAAATTGAGCAGGGCGGCAACACAGCGCCAAATCTCCGGCATACATAATAGGGCTGTGGTGTGATTTCACAACTTGTGATTTGTCACAGCTCCGGGGCTGTCACAGTCACGACCTGCTCCGCTTCGACTAAAGAAGCTGTGACGGGGTGACACCGACACCACGGGCAACTAGGTTCGATTAAAAGTTGTTCTCGGGTCCGGTCCGGCATATCGCAAGAAGATGCCGAACGGTGACCGATCACATCTACATCACGCTTTCGTTTTATGCGCCACGCTTTGCGGGCGACGGGACAGATACGACGGCGACGAGTAAATATGAGCAATCACCGGTTCAAGGATAATCGAGAGCAGGCGGAGTCCCGGGGTAGACTTGATCCCCCTTTTGAATTTCGCGGTTAAATGATATTTGTTAGTCTCGTTCAGGGCCCTGAAACTTTAAATACGGATTATCGCAGCTGCCACTTGTCACATTTTAGTTAGCGACCATGACACAGAGGGCACTACGTCCATTCGACAGACGACAGATGTCAAAATTAGACCAATCAGGTTATTTTATTCTCGGTTGTCTGGCCTTTGTCTTGTCCGTCAGCCATTTTATAATTCCGAGAAAAGATGAAGATTATTTTATGTGTGATTTTAATCACAATTTATCGGCTTAGAAAAGCAAATTAGGACTTTATTACGTTTCCAGGTAAGTGTTCTCTTGTATTAAAAAAAAATATAGCCAATTATCAATACATGTCTTGAAACATGGTATTCTGTTACATAGTTTAGTAAACAAACATTTTTCCAGGTACTTTTTTATTTTAAATTGTACGTGTAGTTTGTTCTAAAATATACAGTTTTTTCATTTTTTGATATTTAAGAATATACTTTCAGCATTCAAAAATAATACACTGCCAAATGTATTTCCAATGCCAATAGTTTCGAAGACTAGACTAATATTAATAAGTTATTTCTATATTATATGGTTTATAGTTTCGTAATAATAAATAAATGATCAAAGTTGGCAATAGTGAATTTGACCATTTCTGTTTTGTGGTCTTTGTGTCATTAAAAATGATTTTAATCAAACTTTTTTTATTGTAGATATAAATAGACGAATCAGATATTGTAGTTTGGTAAGTACCATTTTCTTAATCATATTTAAAACATATTTCGTGCTAGGTGTAACTATTTAGATGATTTTAATTCCAGAACATTCAATATAATTTATAGTTTTTTTAACATATTTTTTGTGCTTGTCGGAAAAATTCATTTTGTAGTTTGCCACCCATACCTACATGTTACTGTCTCTGTATTTTATCTAACGTGGCCGCAGTCATAGCAGCTTCTTCCTTTGGCAGAGTTAAGTACTCGTGTAAGAATTCCTGTTACACTAATTTTCCAAAGGATTATAAAATCAAATTTTTTTTTATTTTCCCTAAACTTTTGCGACATTAGAAGCTTCAAAAACAGCTTACTGAATACAAGTTCTCAATTGGTATACATAACGTTTGTACGTAGCATCCCTGCGTTAAGCTTTGGAAATAAACATATACGTCTTGACGAGTACACTTTAACTCTGGATTGCCCTACTGGACACTGTAGAAAGCACAACATTTTTACTGACAGCAAAATAAATAGCAGTAATAGAAAGGTGAAACTTAACCAGAGTTTTTTTTATGTACCATTCACTTATTGAGTAAAGTTAAATAGTGCACCTGATTTGTGTGATATAAATAACTATTAGGTATTTAGTGTACAAGATGATTCTGCCGAAGTTTTCGTTTTGTTTCATGTTAAATGCTCGATGGAATTGGACCTCCACACAAGCCCAACGTGATGTTAATGGAACTGAAGAAATCTGATTAGAACCTTCACCCGATTGTGACTTTTACCTTGCATTAACATTCTCATGTGAGCCATGTTGTTATGAGATGACTTGATAAACATTTCGTTATGATTTATATTGATTAAATGAAGAAATTAGTAAAAATAGGACCTTGTTGTTTTACTTTTAAATACGATACAATTTTGTACCGACTTTAAAGGTAAATTGATGTTTTGCTATTTTATGCCTTGTATTTATATATTTGTTTTAGATTGTCATTTTTTTATATTTTATCTGAAAATTCTTTTATAAACGTCCAATAAAAACATTATGTAAATACAAGGTTATAAAATGTCAAAACTTCAATTTGACCTTTAACTGATCATATGGTGGCTTTTCTTCCGCACCCCGCTTCCCCCATTAATACTTTGGGACCCTACGGATGAGGGCGCCACAATTGACAGAAATGTTGCGACCAATTAGCACGCACTTAACGTTTCTTACCTGTTGTTCTGTGGTCTCGTTGGCACCACTGGTTATGTCACATCACCTGTGAGTAACCTAACAACATTTTATGGCGATGCAAATGATTTCTTTGATTATAAGACAACTTTTGTTTTTTCTGCATGTGCAACATTTTTTACGGTAAGTAATATCTTCTTTTTTGTTTATTCTCTATAAATGGAACTGAGTTTTTCGGTTCATAGCAGCTTTATGTTGTTACTTAGGAGTCGTTTGCTGCAACTTTGGGTTGCGTTCTTGAGGTTAGGTTTTTTATATTGACAGTTTAAAAATTTATTGTGCTATCGGGAGAGTTGATCCCTCCTCCTTGCGGGAGACGTGATCCCGGGATCAAGTCTCCCTTATTGAATTCTACTTGTAATATATTTTAGCGTTTGTATGTTAATGTTATTTTGATTTATTTCAGATGCCGAAGAAATATAAACCAAAAGATGGTGCAAAGATGCGAGTACTGCCTGACCCTTATACTGTCGCCGCAGCTGTGGCAGCAGTGAAAGATAAGGCGTCCTACAAAGGCACTGCCAGAAGATTTAAAATGAATGTGATGACGCTTAAGAGGCTAGTTAGATGGGGAGAAGAGCGCTTGCCTGGGTTTAAAAAGGCACAGGTTTTTACTATTAAAGAAGAAAAGCAACTTGCTGACTACCTTCTCCATGCATCTCGTCTAAATTATGGTTTAACGCTGAGGAAGTTTCGGGAACTTGCCTATGAGTACGCTGATGCGAATCACAAGAAGACTCCTTCCTCTTGGGATGTGAATAAAAGAGCAGGTCGAGATTGGGCAAGGAGCTTCATGGATAGGAACAGCAGCCTGTCTCTCCGAAGTCCTGAGCAGGCCAAACCCCATGAAAGAAACCTTAGATCTTGTGCTTCGAGAATTGTACTTAGCGTCGTCATCTAGTTCTCAGCCTGGGTCGTCTGGTCAGCTCCAACAATCGCCAATTACCAATTTTGCATCAACAGCGGTCTCTCCAATGGAAGTTTGACCATTCCCAAAGGCCCCGCCGAGGGTCGAGAATCAAACAAAAGGCCGCAAGCGAGGTCGATGCAGGATTTTAACTGAGACACCTGAGAAAGTCGAGCTGGAAGCAGAACGTGCAGAACGTGAAAAAAAGGCGTCAAGTGCTAAGAAGAGTTTAACAAAAAGAGAAAATTTGGAAATAAGTATCCTAAAAAAAAAGAAAGAGGATCAGAAGCTAGAAAGCGAGAGTTCAGAAGATGAAGATGTTTGGGAGGCTAGCGGCGACAGCTTGGACGATATTGATCAATTTGGGGAGTCTGATAATTCTGAAGTGAATGAGGACGAATTCTTTGAGGTGTGCAATCCCAAAATTAAAGACTTTGTGTTTGTTGAGTTTGGCAGAAAGAAAGGCAAGACTTATTTTGTGGGAGAAGTGATCGAAGCTGACAGATCAGCCTCCGAGATATTTGTGAACTTTCTAAGAAAGAAAAAGAAGCACTTTCACTTTCCAGCAACTAGAGACGAGGGGCTTGTGCCAAGAGGCAGTGAGAAGAAAGTTCTGCCAGTGCCTTATATCAGACGTGGGTACTACAATTTTAACATAAAATTTACCAATGTTTCCATCGGTTAAACTTGTTTCATTGTATAAGTATAATTTTGTAATAAATACGTTATATCAGTCAAAGTAAATTCATTAATTTGTCAGTTTTATTTCCCTCCACAAAACGACACGAGGCACCGGCGAAAAATTAATTTAAAAAAATTACCTTTGTCAGACATGATTAATTCAAAGAGGAACAAGTCTCCCTAAGGGGGGTAGACTTGATCCTCGCTGCGACATGCCTGTAAGAAGCTTTTTGCTTCGTAAATAAGAAATATTTTACGGCCGAAAGAGTGCTAATGTTTGCGCCAAGGTTGCTAGAGTGAAATGCAGTCCACAGAAATTGAACGTGTCTTTTATGGTTTGAACTTCATTCAAAAAACGTAAAAAGGGATCAAGTCTCCCTACTCTCCCCTACTTAGTTGTAGGCTTGCTATAAAGTTTTTGAGTGCAATTAATTGTTTTAAATATAATACACTTAGTCATTTCGCCGTCTATAGGGGTAAAAAAGTCCCATATTACACTAGTTTTTCTTTTTAATGATGCAACCCGAGATTTAGACATTTTAATAAAAAGTAAAAACTTAAAAAAAAATTACCAAATCTAACATAAAAGCGCAATCCACTAGGAAGTCTTAATGGTAAATCAAAAGTAAAAATAAAATAAAAATACCAGTCGCATAGACAAAACATAATATTTCGGCAAACTCGTTCAAAAAACACTCATTTTGTAAGCGCGGCCACCTATTAGTGCCACGCCGACACGCCGACAGAGGTGCCTTTGTCGCCAGTAAAATAACAAATCAACCGGTAGCGCTGAATGCAGTTGTACCAGAGAAAAGAGAGGGTAGTTACAAAGGCGCTTGGACGAGTGCGCATCCAATTTTATTGGAACGCAACGGAGGCTGCCATTTTGACACAGAACTGTCACTTCCCCTACAAATTTGACGTTTCAAGCTTCCGAATAAATAAAGTTAAATATGAAAATATGTAAACAACTAATTCTAGACTTCTTGTAATTTATATTGAAAATGTTAACAAATCACTAATTCTGATAATTACTGTGATTCTGGTTTAGTGGAAGAAAATCTGATAATGTTACATGCTTAGAATTAAGTATTATAGTGATAGGAGCACACACAGACTTATCGAGCCCATTGTGCCCTGCAGTAATAAGTAATATTAATTATGAATTCTATCTCCAAAGTTTGTGATAGTATGAGTGGGTGGTGCAATTCCACGAAACTGATACTAAACAAAGAAAAGACGGTGATGGTACACTTTTACAAAACAAACCTAGGATAAACATCAACAACAGCTCTGCTATGGTAAAGCGAGTGGTAAAGTTTCTGGGGACATATGTGAAACTTAAACAGACAATCCCTCAACATACGTTACTGAGTGCTTACTATTCGCTTGCCTATCACTACCTTGCTTATAATATAATACTCTGGGGTCAAGCAACGAACATCGACAGAGTTGTCATTACACAGAAACAAATAATATGACTGCTGTTTGGGCTCAAGCCCATAGAATTATGTAGACCAATATTTAAACAGTTCAAGATACTATACTGAAATGTGCCATGTATGTTTTCAACAACAGTAGCAGTTTCAAGACGAATCAACACAACCACAGCTACCCAACAAGAAATGCTTCCGCTCTGCTAATCCTAATCAGACTGCCCACTATGAAGGATCTCCACAATTTGCATGCGTTAAGATCTTTAATAAATTGCCAGACAAAATCAGATCAGTAGATAACATGAAAGCCTTTAAGAAGAGGCTGAAGGAATTACTACAAGACAGGGTGTTTTATAGCTTATCGGAATTTATAAATGTTGCCTCGTAATATAATTTTCTTGATGTGAACTGCCCGTTATATCTATTTGTGCTTGTACTTGACTTTGTATAGTGTTTATCTATTTGTTAATTCTTTGTATGTGAAGTTATGTTATACCATTTTACTCAGATTTGTAGGTACTGACGAAGCTTATATCATAACAATATATTATGTATGATCTTAAAGCAAATAAATAAATGAAATAAAGCAAATTTTTATGTTGTTTTTTAATTTAAAATTACTAGTGTTTAAATTTTTTTTTAAAATTTTTTTTAATTACCTACCACAAAATAAGATTATTATGATTTAAAATCTTAACTCCACCAAAGCCTAATCCTGAACCACTATTGTTGGATATTTTAGCACTACACAACGTTCATATTCACCAAAACAACATATGGTTTCTCAAAATACACTACAGTAGTATGTGTGTACTAAAATAATTCCAGTTAGGTACGTACTTTTAGACATTAATTTAGTTTAAGGTACGATGTAAGCAAAGTTTGAAAAAAAAAACAAGTTTAGTATAAAACGCAGTCCAGTAGGTATTTTTGGGTTTATAAATCGATTTTTGGTTTAATTGGGTTTTTGTATTAAATGACTAAAAATTCACAACGAGAATTTGAAAAACAAATTACAATAATTGTTATTGGCTCGTACCAAAAAAGACGTTTATTGTAGGTTTATAGTCAGCCCAGGCATACATATATACCTATTGTTTTTCTTTCTAATAATCAGTTAAACCAGATAAACAGTCGATGTACTACAAAATGATTACAAATGCTGTAGATTTGCACGGTAGAAATACCGTTTTAAATTTGCCGCTTTGCAATTGACATTTGTGTGTAAAAATGGCCGCCCAACAAATCAGGAGGGGCTAGAACTGCAAGAAATCCGACGTTGCCATTTTCGGTTTTCTTTGTCTTGCACCGGTAAACTTTAATTTCCTTTGCAGGTAGATCAGTCACGTAGCCCAGTGGCTACAGCATCCGCTTATTGTCCGAGATGTGTTGGTTCGAACCCCGGCTCGGCCGCATCTTTTTTTTTATTTTATCGGTGGATCGGAGGGCACCCTAAGGTCGGAACAGGGTTAGCACCTGGTTAGGGGCCCTGACCAGTCTCTTTCCTCGCAAGCGAAGAGGGATCGGTGCGAAAAAATCCACTATTTTAAAATCTTCGAGCTAGCGCACATGTGGCAACGTCGGATTTTTTGCAGTTCTAGCCGCTCCTAACAAATCTCTCCATCCGCGCAGAGGGGAAGCGATTTCTATATCCCCTCCTATTTCTATGAGTTGTACCGAGCCGAGCCAAATTGCGATTCTCTTTTGGTGTGACAAAATCGCAGGTTTTAGTCACAGTGATACACATGGAACAGTCACAGATCGGAACTGTGACAGAAAAATCACGCTTTTTTCCAGCCCTAATACATAATTATAATATGGTCGCTATGGGCACTCTCGCTCAAGGTCTAATCCGACCTGCCATCGTTCGACCCGCACCCCGCGCCGCCTCTAGCATCTACTTGATCGTCTGGGTCGTAGACACTGGTCTGCTTGCTTCGCCGTTTTAATTTACTGTCTCTTTTTACAAATAAAATTTTAAAAATCAGCTCTGTCTAACACATACAGAAAGTTTTTAGTCCGATAGTTGAATATGGAAGTAGGTACAGCAATGACCATAAGTCATAAAGACTCTCTCTTTCGACAATATCGAAAATTATTATACCTAGTTAGTTATAGTATTATTTAGTTTTAGGTACATTAAAAAACTATTTTTTTCGACATTTTCTCTGCGATAAGGTTCAAAATTTAAGTTTGCACATTAATGTATTACCTACATTTAATCACCAGTAGCGGTTCACCATTTCACCCCCTTAGGGGCTGCTTTATTAAAAACTGTAAAACACGTGTTTCAACATTTATTTTTTAGAGTACTGCTATGAAGTTTCCACTTAATAGGACCATCTAATATTCTTTCCCTATACAAAGTCTGAACCCCTATTTCACCCCTTTAGGGGGGACCCTTCCTAAATACATGCCTACGGTATATAAGAAACCTCTGTGCAAAATTTCAGGTTTTTAGACACAGTTTAGTTAGTAACACACTTTGATTCCTTGAAGAAAAAGTGTGGGTAACGGGTAATTTTTTCGTTTCAAAAGCTACTCTCTCCGGAAATTCTGCCCATCGCTGTATATAATAAAAATACGTTTATTGCCCATTTATTTACTTGCAATTATTAAGATGATATCTCAAAAATGCCAATGTTTGTTGCAAAATTGAAAGGTCCTGTACCGATTACGGCTTAAAGTATACATGAATAAGATTTTAGGAATCTTCTACTTTAAGCGCAGGGATATTTCATTGGACGAGTTGCCGTAAGTAACCCCACAAGAAAAAATCGAGTGGGGTTAAATCTGGAGACCGCGGAGGCCAAGGAATTCCCGAAAAACGATGAAAAACTCTTCCATTGAAAATACTTTCAATGTATTCAACTTACTTTGGCAACTCCGTAAACGGAATATAAATATGGAGTAAAAATCGCACATTTTCTCCAATTTAATCGATGTTAACTGATGGGCCATTTTCGGGTTTATTGCAGTCTAAATTTATCTAAATTTATATAACGGATGAAAAATATATTACAGCGGGGAGGGGGGCGAAATATGAGGGTGGAAAATTCCTTAAAAATGTTAACTATGCCATATTCGGGGTTATTGAGGTCTTAAACTCCATTATTACATGGACATTACAAGTTTGAAGAGAGGACGATAGGATGGGGGGGGGGGGGGGGGGGGAGAATAGGTGAACTAAAAAGAAACATGGACTTTTTTCCAAAAAATTGAACCGACTTCTGAAAAGAAAAAGCACTAAAAAGTATGAAATAATATTTTTACGTATTTATAACGGTGGTTAATGGTAAACTTAATTTTGATTAAAGTTAGGTAACTTGTACACCGAAGTTCTGAACTTTGAAGTCAACGCAATTTCACGGTATAAGGATCCGTAATCATAATTCAGAAACAATTAATAAGATGTTGCGCTTACTTTAAAGTTTAGAACTTTTGTATACAAATTACTAAAAATCGAACGCAATAGGGAATATGCATATAACCCAAATAAATCTGAAATACATTTTTTTTATATTCTCTACATAAATTAACAGCCTGATTCTCCAACGCTAGTCCGGTCTAATTTGACAACCAAAAGTTTTCAACTGACAAGTGTGAGAATAAGACAACTAAGTTTTATACTATGTACTTATTTCTACTACTACTACTTTTCTCAATTTAAAAGATATATGTAGGTACCTAACGTAATTTTTATTTACTCAAAAAATACAATACAACTACTTTACGGTTGCCAACCGTCCTGTATATTAGGAAGGATGTCCTGGATTTGGGTCCTCAGTCCTGCTGTGTCCTTCCAAGAGGTCCGGAAGGACGCCGGATATTGACACCTTTTTTAGTGTAGGCTTCAAGCCCTTTTCAGTGTGCTTCAAGCACATTCGTAATGTGTTTTAAGCCCTTTAAATGTGCTTCCAGTTCTTTTGATCTGCTTCAAGCCCTTTCAGTGACTTTAAAGCACTTTCCGAAAAGTGTTTTGTGCTTGTAGGTTAGGTAGTTCGATTACATACGAAAGTAATTGATAATTGCAAGCCTTTTAAATAAACAAATTAATTTGTGATTGTACATGCAAGCATTCTAAGCAAGGGCTTAGGGCTTAGTGCTCCAAGCCATTTCATTGAGTGCTTTGCCCAGCTCTGATAGGTACCTTTTAAGACACAATAGGTGACCATACCTATTTGGTTTAGGCAAAAGCTGTGAAAGTAACGGGTTTTAATTAAACAATCCTTTGTTGCAGATTTTAAAAAGTTTATTTTTTAACTTTTTCATTAATGAAGAAAAATTATTATTATTTTGTATAGTATCTTTCTGTACATTTGTTAATTATTTTAAAGATACGTATGAAAATATCTACAATTGATTTAGGTAAACTATGATTAACCATATTATGTTTATAATAAAAACACAAATACCCCCTGACCTATTATTTAACAAAATAACATGAACAAAGTTATAAATTTCAAAAGTGCGCGCTTAATATCCTGGAATTCTCTTGAAAGTTGGCAACGTCGCGAACCTTTTCCTTCCGTCTTCCGTGTGCTTCGTGCTTCGTGGAGACAGAATTTATTTAGAGAAGTTCTTTTTCGTCGAGGTTCTTCAACGTTCAGACGTGACTACGTGTGACGGGTTGTGTGCTGTGTGACCGTAGACAGGTTAGCAACGGCTTTTGGCAACGGAAACAAATCGACGTCCCGTCAGCCGCTGCTGTTCGCGCGACGAGTGAGGGCACATGCAATCTGCACCCATCGTGTTTAAATCATTTTGTAGGGTTAGATACATTAATCTCTAATTATGTAAAATGTAATTAGGTACTCAGTATTCCCTTATAGTCGCTCGTGACTATAAGCAAGGATATAAACCTTACGTAATAAAAATTTAGATTTCACTTCAATCAAAGACAATTTATTTGGAAAATAGAATCAAAATATTTACAACAGAAAAATTAAAAATTTATAAAAATTAAAAAATTTCCATTTTGCGGTAAAAGGCGATCTACGGGGTATCTCTTGGGGCCAAAGTAAGCAGGGTGTATGGCTTATTGTATTTTTACCATAATATGCAAAAGGTCGGCCGAAATGGCTTTTGTAGATAGGACAGAACTTCAAAAAGTACAACAAATAGTCAGATCCATTATCCAAAATTTAGAGTTTCCAGCCAGAAAAGGACATCCAAAGGGCGTTTTCTTCTTCCAAATTATAGGTTCTGCCTCTCTAAATACTCTTCGGATAGAATATTGGAAAGGTCGGTTCAAACGGTTTTACAACATGGCACTGAAGTGGCAAAACACGGAACATAAAAGTTATAAAATTCAAAATATTAACTTCTCAGTGGTAAAGGGCTATTCCACTGGCCAATTTCTGGGCTTAAAATAAAGAGTGTGTATCTTATCTTAATGCATTTTTAAAAATATATCCTAAAGGTCTGCGAAAATTTGTTTAAACACTGGCTAAACTTCAGAAAATGCAAAAATTATCATACCCGTTGACATCAATTGACAATTTTTGTCCGTAAAACGACAGTTGCTGGGGTTTTTATTGTTCTAAATTATAGGTAAATGCTCCCTGAGTAGGCTTCTGTTTAAACATTATTAAGGTCGGGAGGAACTTTTTTTTCCAAATGGAACAAAATTTGTACAAACACCAAAATTCAATTTTTTTAAAATTAAAACATCTCCAATTTGCGGTAAAAGGCGATCCACGGGGTATCTCTTGGGGCAAAAGTAAAGAGGGTGTATGGCTTATTGTATTTTTACCATAACATGCAAAAGGTCGGCCGAAATGGCTTTTGTAGATAGGACAGAACTTCAAAAAGTACAACAAATAGTCAGATCCATTATCCAAAATTTAGAGTTTCCAGCCAGAAAAGGACATCCAAAGGGCGTTTTCTTCTTCCAAATTATAGGTTCTGCCTCTCTAAATACTCTTCGGATAGAATATTGGAAAGGTCGGTTCAAACGGTTTTACAACATGGCACTGAAGTGGCAAAACACGGAACATAAAAGTTATAAAATTCAAAATATTAACTTCTCAGTGGTAAAGGGCTATTCCACTGGCCAATTTCTGGGCTTAAAATAAAGAGTGTGTATCTTATCTTAATGCATTTTTAAAAATATATCCTAAAGGTCTGCGAAAATTTGTTTAAACACTGGCTAAACTTCAGAAAATGCAAAAATTATCATACCCGTTGACATGAATTGACAATTTTTGTCCGTAAAACGACAGTTGCTGGGGTTTTTATTGTTCTAAATTATAGGTAAATGCTCCCTGAGTAGGCTTCTGTTTAAACATTATTAAGGTCGGGCCGAACTTTTTTTTCCAAATGAAACCAAATTTGTACAAACACCAAAATTCAATTTTTTTAAAATTAAAACATCTCCAATTTGGGGTAAAAGGCGATCCACGGGGTACCTCTTGGGGCCAAAGTAAACAGGGTGTATGGCTTATTGTATTTTTACCATAATATGCAAAAGGTCGGCCGAAATGGCTTTTGTAGATAGGACTGAACTTCAAAAAGTACAACAAATAGTCAGATCCATTATCCAAAATAGAGAGCTTCCAGCCAGAAAAGGACATCCAAAGGGCGTTTTCTTCTTCCAAATTATAGGTACTGCCTCTCTAAATACTCTTCGGATAGAATATTGGAAAGGTCGGTTCAAACGGTTTTACAACATGGCACTGAAGTGGCAAAACACGGAACGTAAAAGTTATAAAATTCAAAATATTAGCTTCTCAGTGGTAAAGGGCTATTCCACTGGCCAATTTCTGGGCTTAAAATAAAGAGTGTGTATCTTATCTTAATGCATTTTTGAAAATATATCCTAAAGGTCTGTGAAAATTTGTTTAAACACTGGCTAAACTTCAGAAAATGCAAAAATTATCATACCCGTTGACATAAATTGACAATTTTTGTCCGTAAAACGACAGTTGCTGGGGTTTTTATTGTTCTAAATTATAGGTAAATGCTCCCTGAGTAGGTTTCTGTTTAAACATTATTAAGGTCGGGAGGAACTTTTTTTTCCAAATGGAACAAAATTTGTACAAACACCAAAATTCAATTTTTTTAAAATTAAAACATCTCCAATTTGCGGTAAAAGGCGATCCACGGGGTATCTCTTGGGGCAAAAGTAAAGAGGGTGTATGGCTTATTGTATTTTTACCATAACATGCAAAAGGTCGGCCGAAATGGCTTTTGTAGATAGGACAGAACTTCAAAAAGTACAACAAATAGTCAGATCCATTATCCAAAATTTAGAGTTTCCAGCCAGAAAAGGACATCCAAAGGGCGTTTTCTTCTTCCAAATTATAGGTTCTGCCTCTCTAAATACTCTTCGGATAGAATATTGGAAAGGTCGGTTCAAACGGTTTTACAACATGGCACTGAAGTGGCAAAACACGGAACATAAAAGTTATAAAATTCAAAATATTAACTTCTCAGTGGTAAAGGGCTATTCCACTGGCCAATTTCTGGGCTTAAAATAAAGAGTGTGTATCTTATCTTAATGCATTTTTAAAAATATATCCTAAAGGTCTGCGAAAATTTGTTTAAACACTGGCTAAACTTCAGAAAATGCAAAAATTATCATACCCGTTGACATCAATTGACAATTTTTGTCCGTAAAACGACAGTTGCTGGGGTTTTTATTGTTCTAAATTATAGGTAAATGCTCCCTGAGTAGGCTTCTGTTTAAACATTATTAAGGTCGGGCCGAACTTTTTTTTCCAAATGAAACCAAATTTGTACAAACACCAAAATTCAATTTTTTTAAAATTAAAACATCTCCAATTTGGGGTAAAAGGCGATCCACGGGGTACCTCTTGGGGCCAAAGTAAACAGGGTGTATGGCTTATTGTATTTTTACCATAATATGCAAAAGGTCGGCCGAAATGGCTTTTGTAGATAGGACTGAACTTCAAAAAGTACAACAAATAGTCAGATCCATTATCCAAAATAGAGAGCTTCCAGCCAGAAAAGGACATCCAAAGGGCGTTTTCTTCTTCCAAATTATAGGTACTGCCTCTCTAAATACTCTTGGGATAGAATATTGGAAAGGTCGGTTCAAACGGTTTTACAACATGGCACTGAAGTGGCAAAACACGGAACGTAAAAGTTATAAAATTCAAAATATTAGCTTCTCAGTGGTAAAGGGCTATTCCACTGGCCAATTTCTGGGCTTAAAATAAAGAGTGTGTATCTTATCTTAATGCATTTTTGAAAATATATCCTAAAGGTCTGTGAAAATTTGTTTAAACACTGGCTAAACTTCAGAAAATGCAAAAATTATCATACCCGTTGACATAAATTGACAATTTTTGTCCGTAAAACGACAGTTGCTGGGGTTTTTATTGTTCTAAATTATAGGTAAATGCTCCCTGAGTAGGCTTCTGTTTAAACATTATTAAGGTCGGGAGGAACTTTTTTTTCCAAATGGAACAAAATTTGTACAAACACCAAAATTCAATTTTTTTAAAATTAAAACATCTCCAATTTGCGGTAAAAGGCGATCCACGGGGTATCTCTTGGGGCAAAAGTAAAGAGGGTGTATGGCTTATTGTATTTTTACCATAATATACAAAAGGTCGGCCGAAATGGCTTTTGTAGATAGGACAGAACTTCAAAAAGTACAACAAATAGTCAGATCCGTTATCCAAAATTGAGAGTTTCCAGCCAGAAAAGGACATCCAAAGGGCGTTTTCTTCTTCCAAATTATAGGTACTGCCTCTCTAAATACTCTTCGGATAGAATATTGGAAAGGTCGGTTCAAACGGTTTTACAACATGGCACTGAAGTGGCAAAACACGGAACGTAAAAGTTATAAAATTCAAAATATTAGCTTCTCAGTGGTAAAGGGCTGTTCCACTGGCTAATTTCTGGGCTTAAAATAAATAGGGTGTATCTTACCTTAATGCATTTTAAAAAATATATCCTAAAGGTTTGCAAAAATTTGTTTAAACGATGGTTAAACTTCAAGAAATGCAAAAATAATCAGACCTGTGGGCATGAATTGACAATTTTTGTCCGTAAAAGGACCGTTGCTGGGCTTTTTATTGTTCTAAATTATAGGTACATGCTTCCTGAGTAGGCTTCTGTTAAAACAGTACAAAGGCCGGGCCCAACTTTTTTTTCCAAATGGAACCAAATTACGACTACTTATATCTGTTCCAGAATCATGAAATTATGGTGAATGCGCAAGAACGAAATAATACTAAAACGCCATAATATATGGCCATATTTATGGTGTTATTCTAAAGCGCACCTTACACGGTCAATAATACTGATAAATACTGACAATATGTTATTATATTGACAAAAATTTTGACCGTGTAAGGTGGATATATTGATGGTTAGATGGATTGAACTGACGCGAATTCGAATTTCCGAATATCAGGCATCAATATCAGCATGTAGAGGGGGATACCGTCAGTATTACTGATCGTCTAGGGTGTGCTGTCAATATTGGATCAATCCTTAGTGTAGGTAACGGCAGCTGCTGTCAACAATGAAAGCAGCAAACATGCTTTTTTAAGCAATCTTTCATCCAGCGCTTACACTTTACTGTACGTTTTATCCCTAAACTTAAAATTATCGTAATACATGCTCTCTGTCGAGGATCCATTTTCAACAGGCACGGATAATAGTAGGTTATATGTACTGAAGGAAATATTGGCAATAATACTTATCGTGTAAGGTTGAAGAATATTGATACAGAGATTGAAGTGGATTGTTGAAATATTGATTGATATCAATAATATTGACCGTGTAAGGTACCTACGCTTAAGGATGAGTTCGAAACTTGTCTTACACTTTCATCAGATAATTTTTACTGCTACGATAAAATTAATCCTAGGTACTTTTATCATACCACTATTTACTACTGGTAAAAGTAAAATACCAAATTCCTAAAAATAATATTTATTGAAATAGAAACTCAATACAGTAAAAAAATATGCTATGTTAACACGACATAATATATAAGTAGAAACTTTTTTATTATTAATTTTACGAAATAAATGGTAGGTATTAACATACATAAAAACTAGAGTTAGCGTGAACAGATCGCTCTAAAACTGGAAAAATCTAAAAGTTCCCCAAGAGGATTGGTGGTTTTTGGCCACACAATAGCAGTATTATCATTAGATGGTGATATTGTTTAAACATATCCAGCCTGTCAAAGATGAGAGCATTTTTATGCTCGTCAGGCTCTATCCACCAGACAGTCAAAAATGGAAAATATGGCTTAAAGCTTTCAGATACTTATAATTTTTTTTTTAATTAAACCGACTTTACAAAAGAAAAAGCACTAAAAAGTATGAAATGCAATTTTTACGTATTTATAACTGTGGTTAATGGTAAACTTAACTTTGTTCAGTTAGGTAACTTGTACACCAAATTTCTGAACTTCTTATTAATTGTTTATGAATTATTATTACGGATCCTTATACTGTAAAACCGCGCAGACTTCAACTTTCACAACTTCGGTGTACAAGTTACCTAACTTTGAACAAAACTAAGTTTACCATTAACCACAGCTATAAATAAGTAAAAATTGCATTTCATACTTTTTCTTTTGTAAAGTCGGTAAATTTTGTTGAAAAAAAATTTCTTTCATGTTAGTTATCCTATATAGGTACTCCCTTCATCTTATCGCTCCCTCTTTAAATTTGTAATGTCCACGCAATATTGGTATTTCTGACCTCAGTAATACCGAAAAAGACTTTTAATTAATTTTTTAAGAATCTTCCACCCGTTCCTTTTGCCCCCCTTCCCCGCCGTTTTTTTTTTGCGTAAGTTTTTTCCGACATCAATAACCCCGAAAATGACCCAGTACTGAAGGAGAAATTGGCAGTCTTTATCCCCCCCTCAATTTTATTAACATCAGTTACACAAAATTAAATTTGTTGACCTCAATAACCCCGAAAATGACGTTAAAATTTTTAGAGAAATTGTCAATCCTACACCCGTTAATTTTTTTAACATCGGTTAGACAAAATTAGATTTTCTGACCTCAGTAACCCTGAAAATAATGTTAGTCAATATTTTTGAACAAATTCTCAGCCGGTTCTTTTACTCCTCCCCCACCTCCCTCGTAACTTTTACTTTAACATTTAGTAGAACATTTTTAAAAAACGTATTTCCTAAGGTGGACGCTTCAATAAAACAAAACAGGAATTTTTGTTTATTAATTTAAAATATTATAGGAATAAGATGCTTATAAATTATTACATAAATTATCGAGAAGATACATTTGTTAAGAATATATTCGATTTATAACAGAACATTCAACACTTAAATCAAATTCTTATATTTACACATTAGAACTGACCTAATTTTAACTTAAAAATTAACTTTAAATAGTTCATGCTTATGCAGAACTGTATAACCTGATAAATGTGTGCGTGGTATGTAGATGCATCGACCAAAAGTCTTCGTCACAAGCTGTAGAAATAAAATTTTAATTACAAATAAACATTACCTGACAAACTCACGTTTGTCATACTGTCGTATATTTCATGACAAATCTCATATGCACTAGAATGGTTGACCTCAGTAGCTGGCTTAGCTCTCTTTCTTTTAAGAGGCCTAGTAATCTCCTTCCAGGGTCCCTCCTTTTATTTCGTGATGGTAAATTCAGTAAAACCTGTTGCAGCAGAAGTTATCTAAAATATGATACATGTGCATTACACACATATTACTATTTTACATATGAGTACACAAGGTATGCCCTCTGATGTAGTTGTTTATACAACAGATGCGTTAAATTTAATGTTTAATAACTAATCTTGCCTTTGTATGATAAAAGCAGAGCAAGTTTGTCGTCTATTAGTTCTGGATAAAATTCCTTTAACCTTAAATAATAAATTCAATTTTGTGAAAAATTAATTTATAAAAAATTACTTCTTAAATGTAAAATTACACTTACTGACTTAAAATAAGTGCTTTGTTCACTAATTTTTTCATCTATCTCTTTGAGCTCTTCAATACTTGTTATTGGCAAATTGTGTTTTGCCTCGGTTCTTTCCCCATTATTCCATTGTTAAAACCTCGTCCATATCTTCGAACTTGGTTGAGTACCAATATCATCCAAAATTTTCTTATGTGGCTTCTGGGTAATTATTATTTCCACAATTTTATAAATTAATTTAGTAAAATCAGAATCTACAAGATAAAAAAAGAATATTGCTGCAAAATAAACTAACATTCAACAAAAATCACTGACATTTCTCATATTATTATTATTATTATTATGCCCTGAAGCTCGACTTTCCTTGATATCCTCGATCAAACCCTGCTAAAAAATAATTTGTCGTCCTAACATGCCTAGACAAATAAAAGCGACAACTTGTTTTTAGCGCAATGTAGGTATTTGTTTTTCACTTTGGGAATCTAAGTGGTAGGCTTATATTGAGAATGGTTTTTATGTAATGTTCGAAATAATATACCTTAATCTTTATATTACCTGGAATCGATCGATGAATCAGGATGATTTTAAAATGTGGAAAAAAATAATTGCTTTCCTAACAGCAAAGAACGAGGCAGCCAAGAAAATAAAAATGTATGCTTGGGTTTTATTTCAGGCAGACAGCATATAAATAATTAAAAAGGCAATTAGGCAATACATGAAAAGAGGTTATGTCGGTTTCAGTGCCTTATATCATTACAGTGGCGACAATAGGGACGCCGGACGCGTTCTTTTATAAGCTAGTTTCATATAGACGCGAATTGCGAATCGCGAATTGCGAATTTCGCGTTTCGCAAAATATGTTGTATTTCATAGACCGGCGAAATTTCTAGGGCTTTTATTTTTTCCACTAGAGAATTATTGTAATAACCTAACCTCATTTATTTATCATTATCAAGTAAAGAAACTTTTACAATTTTTTGATAAAAAATGAGTCAAGAAATAAAGTTATATCACTGGCAACGAAGGCGTAAGATTGCAGCTTACGTTTTCATAATAAAGCGAAAGAAAATAGTAATAAAAAAAACACAAAAAATTTTAAAAAAACATCAACTGGTTCTGCAAACGTTAATCCAGAAATTGTGATGATAAATAGGGTTAGAATTTAAAGCGAACAGCTGAGAAACAGTCTACTGAGCTTGCGCCTGTAGACAATTTCGTGCGAATATTCGCAGAAAATTAAAATGATTTCAATTTTCCCGCCCCCTATATTTGAATTTTGCGATTCGCAAACAAGATTGATGATGTCATTCTCAGCTTTCCCGCCATTAAATTGTATTTGAAATCAACCAATGAGAATAAAATTCGCGATTTGCATTTCGCAATTCGCGTCTATATGAAACAAGCTTTACACTAGGATTTTTTGATGGATTTCACCAGATGGATTTAAGCCGACGTCATATGTGCGGAATTAAGAACGGAGGCGAATCGCAAAAAGCGATTCTATTGGTTGCTGAGCGGCCATCTTAGGATTTTTGACGTTACGCTTTTATTCCTCATAGAGGTGGTACAAACTGTTATTTTTTAATAACAGTTCCGTTTCGTATCTGTTTCGCTTACGGAACAGTTCCAAAAACCAAATAAACCACAAGAACACCGAATACAAAATACCTACAACACAACGGAACATAAAAAAAATCACTCGTTCCGAAAATCGTATAAAAAAAGCTATGTTCCATTCAAAAAACACCTTATCCATAGCGTAACTCTTTTGTTTCTGGTTCAAATAAATTTTTGGTTTCATTTTTGAATTCTGCAGGAAAAAGTACATCGACTAATTGGCTATTTTAGATTTTTCTTTAAATACAAGGAAGCTCAAAAATGAGCCCCTGTTCAGTCCTCGTTGGAAGACCCGTAATTATCACAAAGTAATATTATTTTTATTAATGATTATGCATATGACAGTGACATCCCTGCAATCTGTTTTTGTTGTTTTGTGCGATTTTAAGAAAATATGGTATTAATATTGTATATATGTGATAAAATAATATTTTGAACCTTGTCGTCTTGAAAACATTAATGGGATATGATTTTAAAAATGTTACACAAGTTACTTTTAAAAAATGTTACGTAATGTTTTTGTAATATAACATGTTTGGCGGGTTACTTGGGACACAATATGACAACGTCGCATTTATTTAGGGACTTTGGTGTCTTCTGGTAGTTCTGGTTATATTAATGCCAATGTCAAATGCCAATAATGGTTGAAAAAATACGTTTGTTTTGTTGTTCATCCCAAGCCAAGTTTTGATCCGAACCGTTTATCGTTTTATGTGTTGGTAAATGGCAGATACTAAAAGAAAAAGAGCTGTGAATTTTACAATGCGAGAACAAAACCTATTGTTTTCGATTGCTCTTAAATACAAAAATGTTATCGAAAACAAAGAAACAAATGCAATAGCAAACTGTGAAAAAAATGAGGCATGGTCCAAAATAGCAATACAATTTAACGCTACCAGCCAAGATTTCAATAATAGGACCGTTGAGCAATTAAAACGTTGTTACGAAAACAGACGCCAAAACCTAAGATAAAAAAGGCTGAAGTACGGCAAGAATGCTTAAAAACCGGAGGGGGCCCACCTCCAGAAAAAAGCTACGATCCGGATGATTTATTAGTTTTGGCTACAATGGACCATTAATATATTTGATTCAGATAGTGTGAATTCAATTAAAGATTATAAAGCTCATTCTAGCAGCTAGCTATATAGTACTATACTAGATATTCTAAATAGAATTTTGCAAAAAATCAAATTTTGAAAAACTTAACCAAACAAATTCCTGAAAATATCCTGGACTTCAAATACAAGTCACACTTACCTAGTATAAAATAAACGTATGCACAAACACTTTGTTATTGTTTTTTTTAATTTTTCACTTTTTTATTAATATAAAAAATGCAAAAGTAGCTTAAAGGGCCGTTAAGTTCGCTTTAATTGACCAAATTTGGCCAATTAACTAAGAACGCTTTAAGGAATGCATAAGGGTCCATTAATTAATTATAAGTAATGGTGCAAAGCATGAAAAGCATTAATGGTACTTAAATAGACCATTAGCTTAAGGGTCTCATAAGAAAAAGTCGGTGCAATTGGCTGTAAGAGGTTTCAACGTTGGACCTGTTAAAAAGTAACAGGTTTTTGGAACTGTTCCGTAAGCGGAACAGATACGAAACGGAACTATTATTAAAAAATAACAGTTTGTACCACCTCTATGAGGAATAAAAGCGTAACGTCAAAAATCCTAAGATGGCCGCTCAGCAACCAATAGAATCGCTTCTTGCGTTTCGCCTCCGTTCTTAATTCCGCACATATGACGTCGGCTTAAATCCATCTGGTGAAATCCATCAAAAAATCCTAGTGTGAAAAAGAACGCGTCCCTATTGTCGCCACTGTAATGATATAAGGCACTGAAACCGACATAACCTCTTTACATGTATTGCCTTTTTAATTATTTATATCTCTATTTGTATTTTTTGATTTATATGCTGTCTGCCTGAAATAAAACCCAAGCATACCTTTTTATTTTCTTGACTGCCTCGTTCTTTGCTGTTAGGAAAGCAATTATTTTTTTCCACATTTTAAAATCATCCTGATTCATCGATCGATTCCAGGTAATATAAAGATTAAGGTATATTATTTCGAACATTACATAAAAACCATTCTCAATATAAGCCTACCACTTAGATTCCCAAAGTGAAAAACAAATACCTACATTGCGCTAAAAACAAGTTGTCGCTTTTATTTGTCTAGGCATGTTAGGACGACAAATTATTTTTTAGCAGGGTTTGATCGAGGATATCAAGGAAAGTCAAGCTTCAGGGCATAATAATAATAATAATAATAATATGAAAAATGTCAGTGATTTTTGTTGAATGTTAGTTTATTTTGCAGCAGTATTCTTTTTTTATCTTGTAGATTCTGATTTTACTAAATTAATTTATAAAATTGTGGAAATAATAATTACCCAGAAGCCACATAAGAAAATTTTGGATGATATTGGTACTCGACCAAGTTCGAAGACATGGACGAGGTTTTAACAATGGAATAATGGGGAAAGAACCGAGGCAAAACACAATTTGCCAATAACAAGTATTGAAGAGCTCAAAGAGATAGGTGAAAAAATTAGTGAACAAAGCACTTATTTTAAGTCGGTAAGTGTAATTTTACATTTAAGAAGTAATTTTTTATAAATTAATTTTTCACAAAATTGAATTTATTATTTAAGGTTAAAGGAATTTTATCCCGAACTAATAGACGACAAACTTGCTCTGCTTTTATCATACAAAGGCAAGATTAGTTATTAAACATTAAATTTAACGCATCTGTTGTATAAACAACTACATCAGAGGGCATACCTTGTGTACTCATATGTAAAATAGTAATATGTGTGTAATGCACATGTATCATATTTTAGATAACTTCTGCTGCAACAGGTTTTACTGAATTTACCATCACGAAATAAAAGGAGGGGCCCTGGAAGGAGATTACTAGGCCTCTTAAAAGAAAGAGAGCTAAGCCAGCTACTGAGGTCAACCATTCTAGTGCATATGAGATTTGTCATGAAATATACGACAGTATGACAAACGTGAGTTTTTTAACGGTGCAGGTAATGTTTATTTGTAATTAAAATTTTATTTCTACAGCTTGTGACGAAGACTTTTGGTCGATGCATCTACATACCACGCACACATGTATCAGGTTATACAGTTCTGCACAAGCATCAACTATTTAAAGTTAATTTTGAAGTTAAAATTAGGTCAGTTCTAATGTGTAAATATAAGAATTTGATTTAAGTGTTGAATGTTCTGTTACAAATCGAATATATTCTTAACAAATGTATCTTCTCGATAATTTATGTAATAATTTATAAGCATCTTATTCCTATAATATTTTAAATTAATAAACAAAAATTCCTGTTTTGTTTTATTGAAGCGTCCACTTTAGGAAACACGTTTTTTAAAAATGTTCTACCAAATGTTAAAGTAAAAGTTACAAGGGGGTGGAGAGGGATTAGTAAAAGGAGCGGCTGAGAATTTCTCCAAAAATATTAAGTAATATATTATTTTCAGGGTTACTGAGGTTAGAAAATCTAATTTTGTCTAACCGATGTTAGAAAAGTTAACGGGGGGGGGGGGGGGGGGGGGGGGGGTTATAAAAAGGAGCGATTGGCAATTTCTCTAAAAATGTTAACTAACATGTCATTTTCGGGGTTATAGAGGTCAACAAATTTAATTTTGTGTAACCGATTATGTTAAGAAAATTGAGGGTGGCGGGATAAAGGAGAGCGACTGCCAGTTTCTCGAAAACTGTTCAGTAATGGGTCATTTTCGGGGTTATTGAAGTCGGAAAAACTAAGTTCATATAACATGTAAAAAAATACGGTGTCGAAGGGGGGCAAAACGAACGGGTGGAAGATTCTTAAAAAATTAATGAAATGTCTTTTTCGATATTACTGAGGTCAGAAATACCATTGCATTGACATTACAAATTTAAAGAGGGAGCGATAAGGGGAAGGGAGTATAGGTGAACTAAAATGAAAGAAATTAACCGACTTTACAAAAGAACTAGTATGAAATGCCATTTTTACGTATTTTATAGCTGTGGTTAATGGTAACCTTAGTTTTGTTCAAAGTTAGGTAATTTACACCGAAGTTCTGAAAGTTGAAGTCGGCGCTATTTTACAGTATAAGGACCCGTAATAATCATTCATAAACAATTAATAAGAAGTTCAGAACTTTTGTGTACAAGTTACCTAACTTTGAACTAAGTTAAGTTTACCATTAACCACAGTTATAAATACGTAAAAATTGCATTTCATACTTTTTAGTGCTTTTTCTGTTGTAAAGTCTGTTTCCTTTAAAAAAAAAATTGTAAGTATCCAAAAGCTGTAAGCCATATTTTCCATTTTTGACTGCCTGATGGATAGAGTCTGACAAGCATAAAAATGCTCTCATCTTTGACAGGCTGGATATGTTTAAACAATATCACCATCTAAAATGATAATACGTACCGCTATTGTGTGGCCAAAAACCACAAATCCTCTTGGGGAACTTTTAGATTTTTCCAGTTTTAGAACGATCGTTCACGCTAACTCTAGTTTTTATGTATGTTAATACATACCATTTATTTCGTAAAATTAATAATAAAAAAGTTTCTACTTGTAGGGAACATTTCCGTTACATATGCATACCTATATATCTATTAGTATAGCTCATAATATATTTTTTTACCGCATGGAGTTTCTATTTCAATAAATATTATTTTTTGAAATTTCGTATTTTACTTTTACCAGTTGTAAATAGCAGCATGATAAAAGTAGGATTAATTTTATCGTAGCAGTAGAAATTATATGAAAAAGTAAGACAAGTTTCAAAATCATTCTTAGAATAATACCATATGGCGTTTTAGTTTTATTTCGTTCTTGCGCATTCACCATAGTTTTATGACAATGAAACAGACACAGTCGGCAACCATGAATACATAACTGGAGATGTTTTAATTTTAAAAAATTTGAATTTTGGTGTTTGTACAAATTTGGTTCCATTTGGAAAAAAAGTTCGGCCCGACCTTAATAATGTTTAAACAGAAGCCTACTCAGGGAGCATTTACCTATAATTTAGAACAATAAAATCCCCAGCAACTGTCGTTTTACGGATAAAAATTGTCAATTTATGTCAACGGGTATGATAATTTTTGCATTTTCTGAAGTTTAGCCAGTGTTTAAACAAATTTTCGCAGACCTTTAGGACATATTTTTAAAAATGCATTAAGATAAGATCACACTCTTTATTTTAAGCCCAGAAATTGGCCAGTGGAATAGCCCTTTACCACTGACAAGCTAATATTTTGAATTTTATAACTTTTCCGTTCCGTGTTTTGCCACTTCAGTGCCATGTTGTAAAACCGTTTGAACCGACCTTTCCAATATTCTATCCGAAGAGTATTTAGAGAGGCAGTACCTATAATTTGGAAGAAGAAAACGCCCTTTGGATGTCCTTTTCTGGCTGGAACCTCTCAATTTTGGATAACGGATCTGACTATTTCTTGTACTTTTTGAAGTTCTGTCCTATCTACAAAAGCCATTTCGGCCGACCTTTTGCATATTATGGTAAAAATACAATAAGCCATACACCCTGTTTACTTTGGCCCCAAGAGGTACCCCGTGGATCGCCTTTTACCGCAAATTGGAGATGTTTTAATTTTAAAAAAATTGAATTTTGGTGTTTGTACAAATTTGGTTCCATTTGGAAAAAAAAGTTCGGCCCGACCTTAATAATGTTTAAACAGAAGCCTACTCAGGGAGCATTTACCTATAATTTAGAACAATAAAAACCCCAGCAACTGTCGTTTTACGGACAAAAATTGTCAATTCATGTCAACGGGTATGATAATTTTTGCATTTTCTGAAGTTTAGCCAGTGTTTAAACAAATTTTCACAGACCTTTAGGATATATTTTCAAAAATGCATTAAGATAAGATACACACTCTTTATTTTAAGCCCAGAAATTGGCCAGTGGAATAGCCCTTTACCACTGAGAAGCTAATATTTTGAATTTTATAACTTTTACGTTCCGTGTTTTGCCACTTCAGTGCCATGTTGTAAAACCGTTTGAACCGACCTTTCCAATATTCTATCCGAAGAGTATTTAGAGAGGCAGTACCTATAATTTGGAAGAAGAAAACGCCCTTTGGATGTCCTTTTCTGGCTGGAAACTCTCAATTTTGGATAACGGATCTGACTATTTCTTGTACTTTTTGAAGTTCTGTCCTATCTACAAAAGCCATTTCGGCCGACCTTTTGTATATTATGGTAAAAATACAATAAGCCATACACCCTCTTTACTTTTGCCCCAAGAGATACCCCGTGGATCGCCTTTTACCGCAAATTGGAGATGTTTTAATTTTAAAAAATTTGAATTTTGGTGTTTGTACAAATTTTGTTCCATTTGGAAAAAAAAGTTCCTCCCGACCTTAATAATGTTTAAACAGAAGCCTACTCAGGGAGCATTTACCTATAATTTAGAACAATAAAAACCCCAGCAACTGTCGTTTTACGGACAAAAATTGTCAATTCATGTCAACGGGTATGATAATTTTTGCATTTTCTGAAGTTTAGCCAGTGTTTAAACAAATTTTCGCAGACCTTTAGGATATATTTTGAAAAATGCATTAAGATAAGATACACACTCTTTATTTTAAGCCAAGAAATTGGCTAGTGGAATAGCCCTTTACCATTGAGAATCTAATATTATGAATTTTATAACTTTTACGTTCCGTGTTTTGCCACTTCAGTGCCATGTTGTAAAACCGTTTGAACCGACCTTTCCAATATTCTATCCGAAGAGTATTTAGAGAGGCAGTACCTATAATTTGGAAGAAGAAAACGCCCTTTGGATGTCCTTTTCTGGCTGGAAACTCTCTATTTTGGATAATGGATCTGACTATTTCTTGTACTTTTTGAAGTTCTGTCCTATCTACAAAAGCCATTTCGGCCGACCTCTTGCATATTATGGTAAAAATACAATAAGCCATACACTCTGTTTACTTTGGCCCGAAGAGATACCCCGTGGATCGCCTTTTACCGCAAAATGGAATTTTTTTTATTTTTATAAATTTTTAATTTTTCTGTTTTAACTATTTTGATTCTATTTTCCAAAGAAATTGTCTTTGACGAAAGTAAAATCTAAATTTTTATTACATAAGGTTTATATCCTTGCTTATAGTCACGAGCGATTATAAGGGAATACTGAGTAATTACATTTTACATAATTAGAGATTAATGTATCTAACCCTACAAATTGATTTAAATACGATGGGTGCAGATTGCAGGCGCCCTCACTCGTCGCGCGCAGCGGCTGACGGGAAGTCGATTTGTTTCCGTTGCCAAAAGCCGTTGCTAACCTGTCTACGGTTGCTGTGTGTGCAGCGTTAAGGAGTCGTCATGTTGATTTAACGGTCTAAAATTGAAATAATTCGTGTTTTAATTCGTGTTTATATTCCTTCGGTTTATATTCTTGATATCTTTGGATTTCCTACAAATCTGAATTAAATAGGTACAATATTTTTATATAAAATTTACAAATATGGCTGCCGCCACCAGCGTAGTCGCAGGATGTAGTCGCACCGGAAACGCCACAAAAGAATTAAAGATGTGCCTGGATTATTTTGGGGCAGGCGCGTATACAAGGGGGGGGGGGTACTGGGTGTAATGACCCCCCCCCCAAATCACATGAACATTGACAACAAATCAGTCCCAACAAAAATCAGTTAAGTAGTCCAAATTATAATCTTTTAAAAAATACAAGCCGACAACCTTGGCAACCGTGGAATCGAAGTAGTCGAATTATCCAATCGCGTGGAGTCGTTAACGTTGAATCGGGTCTGCCCGTCTGTGACCTGTCGTCTGTTGACATTACAGTGTGTTGTAAGTTGTATTGTATTTACTGTTTCGTAATAAATCAATATATCATATTTTTAAAATGAAGTTTTTTTTACTACTTATATTTCCTACTTGAAAATGTAGCACCATTAATGAAAAAAGGGCGTGGCACCCAAAAAATTTTCGCTTTTCTATATACAGATATCGAAAATTAACCCCCCCCCCCCATAACTGACACCTGTATACGCGCCTGTTTTGGGGCGTCCTGTTGTCGGTTTAATTGCATGTATAATAGTAGATTATACCACGAGTCAATAATGATAGCTATTATTCCCGAGGAATATTTACGAACCGAGCCGCGTAAGCGGCGAGGGAGTAAATATTCTGAGGTAATAATAGCCATTATTGTGAGTAGTATACTCTACTTTATCTACGACTAATTTATTAATTTGAGATTTTTAATGAACAAATTTATTTGCCAATAACATTAAAATTAGTAATAGTACAAAAGAAAAACTTCATCAGGAGCTTTGTCAATAAATGTCTTAATTTCTTTCGAGGTCAGAGTGGAAGATTTCTTTGCTTGAAATCCTTCAGATTTTCTTTTTAAAAACGCTCGTAGTTTTCCATATTTTTCCAGATCAACGTCATGGTTTATTCTTAACATAGATTTAATTATTGAATAAAATGACCATAATGAAGATGGTTTGTATTTTGCACTTAGTTCAGCGAAATAGGCTAGTAGAACATTTTCGGAAAATGAATTTGTGTTATTTCGAAGACGCTATTCGTTGAAGTTTGCGTATGTTTTATTATAAATAGATTTCGATGTTTCCGGTATTAAGGTAGATGTTGTTGCTGTAGCTAGTTGTACAATTTCTGGAGGTGCACAAGTAAAAGCCTCTTCATTTTCATCCATCCCAATACGAATACATAAACACTACGCGTTTGACAGTGACACTTTTGACTTGGTGTATTTTGTTTCCATGGTATTATTTGATTTGAGAAATTTTGTGATTGGAGCGGGAATAAGGACTATTAATCCCTTGTCATTATTCCCTAAGGGATTAATAGGTGGCATTATATTGCGAAAACTACAACTATAATACTTACATTATACATTAGTCGTAGATAAACATTATTATGTGGCATGTCCACAATATCAAAATGAAAGGGGTTGTAATAATCCCCATTGTTTCTTGCTACACATTTCTTTGAGCCATGTCAAAAAACTGAACAAAACGACAATCGTAACGGAAGAGTTAAAAAGGGCGTGTTTCGCGATGTGGCTTACAGGCCAAAAATTTGCACATTGTTTTTCAGCGGCCTACTTTTAAAGGCATTTATTATAACTAATATATCACAGTTTTACAAAAGCTTACAAAAAATATACACATGTATAGAGTACAATGTACAAAAATACAAATATATAACAAAAGTACACACGAAGAGTAGGTACAAGTACCGTTCTCTACGCGGGAAAGCCGGCAGTGCCGGGGGCTGGTGGAGGCCCTGGGGAAGCTAATGTAAGTGCAGCTCCTGAATCAGTCAACATACCGTCCGGCGACCCTTGCGGTGTATGAGAGCTACAAATTGCAAAGCTTAAGTAATGTTTTGTATGTAATGTTAGTTATTTGTCTTTGTATAGTTATTTGTCGGCTTTCGGGTGGAAAATGTAATAAAAACCACTTAGATATTTATGACTAGAAAAAAGTTGGCTTGGCGTTATATTGCCAGATTTTTTGTTAGACGGTTTATTTTATTGACATTGCTACATAATGATTGCTACTGTGACGTAGGTACGACGTTTAATGTTTGATTTTACTAATTTGGGTATTTTGGGACACTACTGTTCGATTTGTAGTTTGCGCGCCAGGCGCGCGACCGCCGGTCCAGCAGCGGTCCACGCGCCGTCCACGCGCCACCCAATTTGGATGGCATTAACCAGTCAATGGCTCGTTGGCCTTGTCTGTTTTAAGGTAGTTTAATATGTACAAATCTAAGTATTTAGGTATTTACAGTTTTTGTTCTAGTGTTAGTATTTACATGTTTTACTCTGTAATTTATTTGCAGAGTATTAGGGATCTATATATTTAGATGTGTACACTATATACAATAATTCTGAATTTTGACGGGACGTCACTGTATAATTATTAGTCGCGTGCCAGGCGCGCGTCCGCCGACCAATCAGCGGTCCACGCGCCGTCCACGCGCCACCCATGGTGGGAGGCATTTTCCAGGCAGCGGCGAATTCGCCTTATTGCGGTTGCACCGCCGCCTGTTTGTTAGCGATTGAGTATGTACAAGTTTATATGTACAGGTCTTATTTTACTATATACATGCTTTGTTCTATATTTACATATCTAGTATTATTGTTTACAATATATATTATATGTGCAGATGAAATTATTGTAAAATTTTTGTTTGCCCTTATTTTGGAAGTGCAAGTCAAGTCGACCACATAGTACCGCTCCCGGTTCGGGCACGATGTTCTTAGGTCGTGTGGCTGAGTGTGCCCGACTAACAGCGAACGCCGCGCTACACGTCGACCGGGCCAATCCCACAGCGAGGTTCGCATGGGCCGGGCGGTCGCCGGAGCGCAGCGGCGCTGCTTCTGGTCGGCTCATACCATGTAATCTTTTTTATTTTTATAAAACTGAATTGTTTTAGTTTGTTTAATTTTGGATGGTGTTTTAGCCAGTTTTGGGATTAAATAATGTTTTAATTGTTTGTTTTATGTAATTTTTATTTGTGCGGAGGTTCGGTCTATTTACAATTTATTTTATTTACAATTTTTATAGATATTTACAGTGTTATTTACACGGTTCTTTACTTTATTTTCTATTTATAGTATTTACAGTGTAGTATTTACAATTTATTTAGGTTTGGATGTAATTATTTAGTGTTTATGTATTTAGCCGCAATTTTATCTATTATTGCGGGATATTTTCGTAATATAAATAGATAGATAGATAGATAGAATCGTCTTTATTTTAAACTCGGCGAAGGTCAGCATTGCTGTTTGCTTAACCGAGCATGCATAATAAGTTTACAAAATATGATAATTTTAATTATTACAATAAAAAAAGAAAAAACCTATTCTAAGTTACATTAAGTTAAAATAAATGCGAAAACAAAAATGAATGCAGAATTTATCAAACCTCTAACAAAAAAAGGGAATACTTATTTTATCTCAAAATGAATTTTTATGTATATCTGCTCAGCAAAAACTTTCGGTAATTAGATCTAAACGAATGCATACTTAAGCCATCAAACCTATTGCACAAGTCCATATTATAAATTTTAGGAGCCATATAAGAGAAACTTCGTTGAAACAAGGCTGTTCGGTGTTTGGGTAAATTTAAGTAATTGTTATAACGAGTGTTTCGACAGTGCGTCGAATGTCGAAAATTAAGCTTTTCGCGAAGATATAGGGGAACACCTCGCAGAAGTAATCGATATAAAAAACACGCAAAATGAAATTTTTCTCTGTCCGCCATTGTAAGCCATTTTAACTCAGGCAATTTATATCTAACATGGTCTCTTGCACGCAATCCGTAAATAAAACGAATACATGAGTTCTGAACCCTTTGTAATCGCTTTTTACATATAACATCTAAACATGGTCCATAAACATAATTACAGTAGTTAGCTTGAGAGAGAACGAGTGCAGCACATAGTGATTTTTTCAGTTTAGGGCGTAATATCTGTTTATTTTTATATAGATTTCTCAAAGAGAGAAATGACTTTTGGATGACTTTTCCCACCTGGCTTCTAAATCGCAATTTGCTGTCGAAAATAACACCCAGATTTTTACACTCCCTCACGACCGGAATTACGTTACCAGCCATAACCAAGTCCAGGCTCTCTGCTGCCCACTCACTGTCAGGTCCAAAATAAATCGCTAGCGATTTATTGGGATTTAATTTTAAGCCATTACTATGAGAATAATTATAAACTGAATTTAAACACTGTGTGAGCTTATCTTTTGCCTCAATAGCACTGTGCTTGTTAAAACTGATTCGTAGTTGAGTGTCATCAGCATATCTCTGCATGTCGCAATCCTTGACAAACTGGCTCATATCTATTGTGTAGATTACAAATAACAACGGCCCCAGAATTGAACCCTGCGGCACTCCCATTCCTATAGTTTTACTGCTAGAACGATTGTTTTCTATGTGTACAAATTGAGACCGATTTGCTAAATAATCTTTAAAGAAATTCACCGAGGATTCATCGAAGCCAAAAGAACGAAGCTTGGCACATAACAGCCTATGGTCAAGCGTATCAAATGCCTTGCTATAATCGAGCAGTACCAGGGCCGAGGTTTCACCTCGATCTGCAGCCGCGATGATATCGTCCAAGACCTTTAGCAAGACAGATGCCGTACTATAACCTTTACGAAAACCGGATTGAGACGGGGAAAACAAGTTATTTTCATTAAAATAATTGACAGTTTGCTCATAAATAATTTTTTCTAACACCTTAGACAAAACAGATAATAAACTAATAGGTCTCAAATCGGACACGTCCCTTGGATTATTTATTTTAGGCAACGGCACAACCATAGCGACTTTCCAACAACGTGGGAACACAGAACTGTCTAAACACATATTAAAAATATGAACTAAGAACGGCAAAATGACTGGACAGCACAGTTTAATCATTATAGCGGTAACTTTTTATATATAGGCCCATGCTTTTGTATGTTATTTGGGTCGTACCGTATATCGGTCAAGTTGCGTGTTAGTTCTGAGTTGTTTGTTTTTGACCTGTAAAACTTTTCACTGAGGTTGATTACGTATTCTTCTATGGTCTCCATGTTCACCATGTGATGGAGGTCAGTGATACGTGTTCTCCTTCTTGCCGACGTAACACATCGTAGTAATAAGTTCTGCATTCTTTGCAGCCGCTGAATTTGGGTGTTCGATGTGGAGCACCAAACTGGGGCTCCATATGTAAGTACGGGCCTAATAATTTGCTTTACTATTAACAGTTTATTTTGGGGTGAGAGATGGGACTTTGGCGAGAGAATGGCGTATACACTCTGCATTGCCCTGAATGCTTTTTGCAATGTTGCCGTGATGTGCGGCATGTACGACAATCTCTCGTCCAAAATCACCCCCAAATATTTTACTCTGCGTACAGGTATTATTGGAGTGTTATTTATTTGTAAGGGGATGAAAATTCGGTTATTTGTGAATTTCTTCGTAAGAACAGCGCATTCAGTTTTGGCTGGATTGAGGGAGATTTTCCATTTTTCATAATAAGGCATTAGACGCTGAAGATGCCCCAATATTTGACGCTTCGTAGCCTCTGCGTAATATGAGTGTGCGTATATTAGGGCATCATCAGCGTACAATGCCAATTTTGTTGTTGGGTACTGCGGCATATCTGCCGTGTATAGGTTAAATAAAATTGGCGAAAGTACCGTCCCTTGCGGCACTCCCGCCGTTATGGGGAGCGGGTCGGAAAGATCACCTTCCACCCTTACCTGTATGCGCCTGTCTGATAGGTACGAGGAGAAAAGTGTAACCCAGTGGAGCGGGAATTGATGGTGAAAAAATAATTTGTAAAGTAAGCCATTGTGCCACAGAGCGTCTAAAGCTCTCTTAACATCAAGCAAGAGCATCACCGTGTTCTGCTGACGGTTAAATTGGTTCAGGGCATCTTGGACGACCCTGGCAATCAACAGGGTGGTGCTATGCCCCGCCCTGAATCCGAATTGGCACGGTGGGATTTTTCCCTCCAGCCCTTCTGCTCTTAGCTTGGTTAAGAGAGCTCTTTCGGCAATTTTCGACATGGTGTCGAGAAGCGAAATTGGTCTGTAAGAATCGGGTAAGTTCGGGTTTTTTCCCGGTTTTAAAATTGGAATAACCGTTGCTTTTTTCCACTGGGTTGGAAAATGCTGGAACAGGATTATGGAATTTATGATATGTGTGAGTTGGATGAAGGTTTTTCTAGGAAGGGTTTTTAGGAGTGTTCGAAATGCCATCTGGTCCTGGGGCTTTGTTGTTTGTCGTTGATTTTATTATTTTCAAAATTTCTTTGGGCTGTAATATTAGTCGGGAATATACGGTTGGAGGGATGGGGTATTTTTGGGCAATTATGTTGTTTATCTCGTTGGTGATTTGTTCTTGTTCGTCTGTTGCGTCAGGTAGGCTGCTACAGACCTCTGCAAGAGTTTGGGCGAGAGTGGCCGCTTTTTCTTTGTTTGTTTGTATAATATTCAGAGAAAGTGAAGGGATTTTTGCATATGTTCCTTTTAATCGTTTGGTCAAACGCCAGAGGGAGTTGTCTTGGGTAGACAGCCCCCTCAAGGTCTGTTGCCATGCCTCATTTTTATGCGTGTTTATTTTTTCCCTTATAGATTGCTGCACCACTCTCAATCTATCTCTATCTTGCAGACGTCTGTAGCGCTGCCATTTTCGTCTTAAGTTATTTTTGAATTTAATTAGATCTAAAATGTCTGCAGGAAGTCGATCTTCATTACGCTGCAATTTTACCTTATGTCCTATGACATCACGCGCGCTTTGGATATTTTTGGTAATTTTGTCGACTTCCTGTTCTAATTGTTCTATTGTCTGTATGTTGTTGTTAATTGTTGTCTTTTGGTTGAGGAGTTGTCTGTATCTTGGCCAGTTGGCATTTTTAAAGATAATCGTCGTCGGGCCATCTTCGTATTGAACCTGGGTTTCCCAGATTGTTTCAACAGGAAGATGGTCCGACGAGAGTTCATCGGACACGATGGAATCAGACAGGTTGTTGACATTTTTATTGACAATCATGTCAATGAATGTGGGCCTCATCCTATTTGTAGGATAGTGCGTTGGCCTATCAGTTGTTAATATTTGCAAGACATGCGCTGTGGCGTAGTCGAACAGCAGAGTACCATTTCTGTTGCGCAGATGATTGCGCCACATCGCATGTCTTGCATTAAGATCTCCAATCAGTAAAATTTGTTGATGATTGTTAAATATTGCGTC
The DNA here is from genome assembly GCA_963971165.1 of Philopedon plagiatum. Classification (NCBI taxonomy): domain Eukaryota; kingdom Metazoa; phylum Arthropoda; class Insecta; order Coleoptera; family Curculionidae; genus Philopedon; species Philopedon plagiatum. Next base: position 48,307,752 of record OZ020190.1, read on the forward strand.
AAAATCTGCGTTTTGCAATCGCAGGTTTGGGCGGGAGTAGCCGCCGCAGATTACCACTCCATTCCTCAACTGCACAGCGACATTTTCGATCTGTGATTGAAAATTATCAATTTGTCTGTGAGGAATGGATTGTTTAATCAGGACGGCAACACCGCCGCCCCTAATGTTCCTATCGGACCTATAAATATTGTAATTTCTAATTTTGAATTTTAAATTTTGCGCAAGCTTTGTCTCAGTAACAATCATTATATCAATATTATGCGAGTGTAAAAACTGAATTAACTCGCCTAGTTTTTTTGTAAACGCCATTGGCGTTCCAATTTATTATTTTCAACTTTTTAATAATCATGTTTATCTGCGTTTCGCATAAAGTTAATTAATTCTACGGTTTTTTCATGTTTGTCTGTCATTTTTAATATTTTTATTAAATCTCTGAACATACGCACTACTTCGTCGAGATTATAATTTTGTAGCTCTTTGCCCACCTGCAAAATGTCACCTACCTGGTCTGATGGCGGTTCAGGAGCTGCTCTGTTTGGATTTCTACTAGCTGTCCCACGCAGAGGAGGATACTGTTGCTCGTAATTGTAGTCGTCTTTTTCATGGGTTGGCTGCTGGGCTGAAGTGGAGGGACGGGGATTAAAGGTGCCGCCACTTGCCCTGGCGGTGTTGCCGGCACTTGCCCTACCGGGGTTTCTTTCATTCCAGGCGTTGTTGGCAGGTACTGGAGCAGGGACATATTGTTTGTGCTGCATAAATTGATTTTCTTGGATTTTATCCTTTTTATATAAATATACGGGGCAGTTTTCGTTGTTTGCTTTATGGTTGCCACCACAGTTTGCGCATTTTTCTGGTACATCACCAGGGCAATTTTGTGTTAGGTGGCTATTTGCGCATGTTAGGCATTTGGGGGCACGATGGCAGTACGTAGTTGCATGCCCCCATTGCTGGCATCTACGGCACTGTATTATGTCCTTGTTTTGTCTTCGTCGCTCCCACGTGACTCTTACGTCGCTTAGATATTTAGCCTTGGTTTGTCATTGTGTGAGCTTTGTCTCTGCTGACGTCACAACCAAGTAGAGAGGTTTAAATTTTGTTTTCATAATGTAAACACTTTTTATATTGAATTGATACTCGTGACGTAGCTCATTTTTAACTTCTTCGGGGTCGGGCTGATGGTCGAGCCCCTTTATCACAAACGCATGCGTTTTTGTTTCCTGGGTGGCATACGTGTGGAATTTATTTTCGCCATCATTTTGTAAAGTTCTTATAAAACTGTTGTATTCATTTAAGTCTTGTAATTGCAATATAATTGACTTTTTTGCGAATTTGATTTTATACCCCATCCTGATTTGCTTGTCCAAGTCCGCTTTCATGATTTTGAATCCCTCATTTGACTGCACTTGTCCATCTAGGATAATTGGTGGTGGTATAATCTTTTTATTTGTCTTCTGCTTGGATTGTTCGGGAATTGTAGCTTTAGTTTTTTCCCTTATTATATCGCCGGATTGGCTTGCTGATTCCCCAATGCTTTCTATATCAGCGTCATCATCCTGGGGCGTTAAAATGGAGAATCTATTTTGTGTTGGGATAGCATTGTAATCTCTTAAATATTTAGACATTTTTATAGACTCACTTGTTCTTAAATTGCTTTCTGGGCTTTTCTCTGCTTGTCTTTTGCTTCCTGAGCCCGGGGGAGGGTTGTTTGGGGGTGGCATATTTACAGCGTCTATGTTTATAATTGGTGGTTGCACGCCACTGGGGGAATTCCGTGGAGTTCGGAGGTCACTAGTTGACGAATTGTCTACTATCCATTTCTAAAGTTTTGACCCCTCAGTCTGAGGGTCAATAACAAAAAAACCACGGGGCAGAATAAACTGAAAAAATTACAGCTTGTTAGGACGTTATCTAAGAGTTCCTTCCAAAAAATGTATTATTGTAGTGTAAACGATATTGAAGTTATTCATAATCAAGTAGAAAAAAACAACGATTTTACTGCGTTAATACTGATAAACGATTTTCTCATGTCTATATATTGGTTAATTTTTTCCCTATTTAAATGCAATTTTGAAGGTAGATAGAAAAATATCTATACTTTCGCAAGAGATTGGTAGTATGTGTCTAAAATTGTATTTTTTTATTTTTTAATGATGTTTTTGTATCAGCTGTACTGTGGACCATTTAAAACCTTAAAAAAAATCTTTACACTCGTAGACGTATTTATTATTATACAAATGTATTTTATTACACAAAATTAAAAAAAGCACCTTTAGTTCTTGTAAAAATTGTAATAAATATTAAAAGCGACATAAGAAAGAGATGCAAAATATTAAACGCCTTTACCGACATAAACACAGTACGGTTGCCTCGTCGTGAAGGTCAGGCTTATCTTTCTGTAGTCCGTAGGTCCATGTATTGATATTTGTTTAGAATTTAATCTATTTGTTATGTCTTGTAAATATTTGTTAAATAATATCATTTAGTTTATTGTGGTTGTTTATATCTACTTATTGTTGAGCTAAATTTTGGTTGTACTGGTAGATATTAATGTGAAATTATTATTGTTTTCACACGATTTTTAAGATTATCTTGTTCGAATTTATATAAATACCTGATGTAATCTGAACCAAAAATACGGTACCAAACTACAGTCTAATAAGTTAAAATGTCTCGTCAGTGCAACGAACAAATGAAAAATATTATATTAAAAGTCAGAGCGTACTTTCAACAAGAGAAAGACAACGGTTTGGAAAATATTTTGGTTGAGCAAGTGGTTAAAAGAACAGCGGATTGCCTGGGTATTAGTGAAAGCACCGTTAAACGTATTACTGCGGAAGAAAAAATTTCCGGTATTATTATACCATCAAAAGGGAGAAGTGGAAGGCCCCGACTGGAATGTGATGAGATTTTGCAGGGCGTCATAAGGAGAACAATATTAAATTTTTACCTGGAGCGCCGGTTTCCTTCTATAAAAGAAGTTTACCAGAAATTGAAAGAAGATGTCGATTATTTACCAGAATTTTCAGAAATGACTTTGTACCGATGGATTAAAGAACTTGGGTTTTCCTATAAAAAACTAATTAATAAACCAATTTTAATGGAACAAAACACAATTGCTGCCAGAAGAGCGGAATTCTTATACGCCATAAAGAGATATCGTGAAGATTCTTGGCAAATATTTTATACAGATGAAACATGGTGCGGTGCAAATCATTCAAGGAAGTTTGGCTGGGTTGAAAGAGTTAATCCCACAAAACGGGATAATTTGGATGAATACAGAGGTGGTATACAGGAAATTAATGGCTTTAGAGGTGGAATAAAACGGATCAGGACAACGGGTTATTATCTTACATATTGGTAGTAAAAATGGGTTTTTGGATGGCTGCCTGAAGTGTTTCGTTGGGAAAAAAAGTGCGGCGTCAGTGGATTACCATAACGAGATGAATAAACAACATTACGAAGAATGGTTTAGAACAGTGCTTTCCGTAATACCTGACAAATCAGTAATCGTAATTGACCAAGCACCGTATCACACAATGTTGGATCCTAATTTTCGAAATCCTACAACTGCCTGGACAAAACAAAAAATAATAGAATGGATGTCCCAGCGAAAAGCAACATTGCCCGATGGATTTACAACGTTTAATGAATTAAGCAAACCAATGCTTTTAGACCTATGCAAGAACTATCACTTTCCAAAAACGTATCTTTTAGATACAATTGCAAAGGAGTTACGTAATGATAATGTAAAGCTTCTATGGTTGCCAGTTGCACACTGTGAATTCAACGCAATTGAATTAATTTGGGCATATGTGAAAAATAATGTGGCAAAATTGAATACTACGTTTAAAATCACAAATGTACTAAATTTGTGTCTTGAAACGATGCAGAACGTGCCAAATTCTGTTTGGGAAAATTGCGTTGGACACGCTAATAAAATTGAGGAATCCTACAGAGAAAAAGACCACTTAGTTGATGTTGTTGTAGAACCATTAATTATAAATTTAGATGAAGATGATGATCCAAATGAAGACTTTAGTAATGATGAAGAAGGAGAAAACGATCCATAAGTGTAGGTCTTCTTCGGTAAAAAAGAGTGGTGTAATCCAAGCAGGTTATTTTTAGTTTTAGAATTAAATAAATTTTGTCAGGGCTTTGTACCTTAAAAGTTAAATCAGATGTGATTCTACGTAAACAGGCCACTTTCACATATTTCTTTTATTATTAAGCAAAGGCAAATGCAGACAAACTTAACACAGCATTTGTTACAATTTTCCAAATATGCGAATCATAAAAATAAGGGAACATAAAAAATATTGTTTTTCTTTTAGGTGAATTATAAATAAATAAAGCTAATTGGCCTATTTACGTTACTCACTTTGAAGTAATATTTTTAAATTACTATTGTTCTACTACACACGTTTTGCCTATTGTATAGATCTTAATAAAACAATCGAACATCGTTAAATACAAATAAATGTAAATATTTACCAATGCATATACTTATTTTTTCTTAATTTTACCAGTTACCTAATTTATCATATAGAGCACAAAAATAAAAGCCTTCACTATATTGCATTACTTTAATGATTATTACCTTAACACCCATACTATTGCACCTTCGACGCCCCGCTCCACCCCGCAAGCTCAATGCTGCTATCCTTTACACAAATTAATTGTTTGTTTTTAGGTTTATGACAACTGCCAAAACAAAATTTTCTTTAAACGTAAAGTTACATCTCTTTATATGTAATACAAAAAAACAAAAATTTTTGCTGTAAGATTACTGGTAGTAATTACATAACCACAATCATTTTTTGAATATTACTACCAAACCTAAGACAAAAAAATAAAAATAATATTTTTTGGGGCTAAAGTAAGGTTCACTTTATCGCCTGTAAAAAATTAGTTAGGCCTGGGAGTACCAGTAAGGCACAATAAATTTTTAAAATTGAGTAATTGATGAAATAGGGAAAAAATGGTGACAATTTTATAATTACCTTCCCATTAGAAAAGCACCAAGGCATCTACGGTTACAAAGTTTTACATGTGTAATAGAGACAAGTAACTTTACCGAAATATGTGAAAATTATATTTTTTAAAATTGTACTTTTTACTTTACAAGCTTCCAAACTGAGGGGTCAAAACTTTAGAAATGGATAGTAGGGGGGTGGATTGGTTTTTTGCGTAATCACTCTCAAATTCCATGTTGTTATCGGGTTTATCACCTGTGGAATTTCTGTCTTTTTTATCGGCTGATTTTTGGGGAGTTTTTGATTTGAACGATTTAATGTTATGGTTACTTCGTAAGTGTAAGATTGCGCTTTGTTTAACACTGCCCGACAATGTTGCAGCCCGGTTTTTCTTTGCGTACTGATCGCACTCGCGACATGTCTTACTATAGAGCGCAAAATACGCCGCTAATTTTGCACTATAGTCCTTTTTTGAAACATTAGAGCTAACACTGCTAGCTATGCTAGCATTGTCATCATTGTCTGTATCTGTTGGGTTGCCAGATGCATCCTTTGCGTCACTCATGGATTATTTATTTACAACTTATAATTAATATTTACATGTATCGTAACGATACGGCCGACACGTTAACGTTAAAGTTTGTCTTGCGAAGACTCACTCCGCGTTTCGTCAGTTTACCTATTGGGAGCTTTTAGGATATTATAGTTAATTAATTAGAAAAAGCTTAGGATAGGTTGAAAGCTCTCCGATACGCAGAGAACTGTCTTGGAGAGTTTTTGCACAGTCGCGGCAATAACGTTTTGTCACACTGTGTCTACGTGTTTAATACTTTGTTTTATTAATGAGCCACTGATTAGTTTATATGTGCCGTGCTCGGCACGGCACGGTCCGTTTTTTAATTCACTGCCACAAATTAATGCGTTTTTGGCACTAATTTACGGGAAATTTATATGTGCCGGTAACGTTACCGGCACGGTCCGAAAATTAAATTTATGCTAAAACTTTCAATGTCGCAAAAGCAAAAGCTTCAAATAACACGTCTGCACTCTACGAAGGCACAGGTGGCTTACAGGCCAAAAATTTGCACATTGTTTTTCAGCGGCCTGTATGAGCGGCAGATGTTCATGGGGATGTCACGTGTGTTTAAGACTAGAAAGTAAGTATTTTTTGTGGGTACATAAAAATTATATAATATAGCTAAGAATTAAAATATATCTTTTGTACATCTACTGTATTAAACAATGGTAATTATTTAGATTAACGTAAACAGCGAATTTTTTCATGAAATTTTGCACAGACCCTAATTTTGGGTCGTAGAACACGAATCCGAAGTCAGTTTTTGGCGGTCTCATATGGTTTTTCCAAATTTTCTTTTTTAACTTTTAGGTTAGCTTTTTCAATGAATTTCTTTAAATTTGTTGGGTGAGCAAAAAGGTGGTCAGGTTTGCTCGGTTTTTATTGATATAGATACATATATATCTATATCAATCAAAACTGAGCAAACCTGACCACCTTTTTGCTCAGGTTGGGTGAGCACAAAAAAAATTTGTTTTTACGAGACCGCCAAAAACCGACTTCGGATTCGTGTTCTACGACCCAAAATTAGGGTCTGTGCAAAATTTCATGAAAAAATTCCCTGTTTTCTAAATAATTACCTAAACTTTGTTTTATTTCTTATTAAGTTAATCTTACATTTTTATTAGTTTTTTCTTTATAGTAAAATAAGCTTATTGATATAGTAAAGCTTACTTTATTATGCATGATCAATTTAAATTAAATTAACAATATGATCAACTGTCACCTGTGAAAATTTCCTAAAAGTTTTGCACAAACAGCTCAAAAATTAAGAGGTAACCTTCAAAAGATAATAATATTCATCTTCTCTAATTTAATGTACGTTAATTGTTTATTTTTAATCAATTTCAGCATACCTAATTTTGGACAGATTTTTGTGACAGTCCTTAATTTAATTTAAGCTTACTAAAAAAACATTCTAGATTAGAGTTTTTTTGTAGATGATAGTAAATTCGAAAAGTACAGTAAAGAAAGAATCAGATGCAACTTCTGCCATGTACCCTGTGCAATCCTGGAACATGAAAAAAGAGAACTTTGGTGTGTTTTGTGCCCTCAAAATCACGTGTAGGCACTGCAACAGATGCATATTTAGGTTGGAAGCCACCTGCTTACCTGACGAATGCTTACCAGCCTTTCATTGTTTGTTGTGCGATCCCGATAACAAAACCCAGGGATATCAGTTATCACGGGTATATTTGTCGAGTACAGAACAGATAATTCAGGATGAGGAGATACCATGTCTAGGTAAAAATACAATGGTAAGTTCTGTTTTTGTACAACTTTATTTAGTATATTTTTGAATTCTTTAAAAGTGTGGTAAAAATTTAACAATTTTTTTGAAAATTTATTTTAATCGCATTATTATTTTTATACTTTCCTGCTACTAACCTGCTTAGTTTCGCCTAAATATTGACAAAACTCTTATCTTTACAAGGGCATAGAGCATGAAGCATTGTGTTTACAGTGTCGCTTAGAATGGTTTGTTTTGGCTTCAAAGAATGTTAAATCATACCGTGTCCATTCTTAATAAATCCATGGCATAGAGTGTTACAATAAGTGCGTGTTCTTGGTGACCATGTTCTCAATTTTAAATATCGCCTACATAAATATTTGACATCTAAAGCATTATATTCTGTCGCTGAGTTTTTGAATTTTTAAATTACCTACCTTTCACATTTATATTTGTTATATCGTTATATACTTATTGTGTGTCATATTTTATTTATTGTCTCATTAAACTGTTTGACCTATATGTATTTATGTTCGTATTTTTGATAGGTACAAGTGGGGAAAAGACAGTTCATGTTACTAACTCATAAATAAAGTAGAAGATGAGAGGTTTGTTCTTTTGTGTTGCACAAACCTGCACTAATCTGCACTGATTTTTTGTTTATGGGTATCTTTCACGAATAAAAAATAGTGCAGGTTAGTGCAGTTTGGTGCAACACAAAAGAACAAATCTGTAGTTTAATCAGTTCTTACTCTTTAATCTAAAAATGACGGACTTGCGGGATCCGAAAATCGCATCTTAAATATAAAATTTTTCATACAGTTATAGCAATTTTGAAAATGGTTAGTCCCTTTTCGTGAATTCCACTTATGAGCGTCTATCAGGCGCGGCCCGTGAAATTTTAAAGTTGTGTATCTCTTGCTACTTATGGGACCCATACCAAGTTCAGGTTCTTTAATAGTGGGCCTACTAGGAATGTTTTGGTAAAGAAAAAAATTATTTTGCAATTTGCGAAAAAAAGGTGAATTTTTGAACTGACCCACCTGGGTAAAAAATTTACACGCTTAGATATTTTATTTAGTATTTTTCTAAACAAATTTTACATCATTTTGTCGACAATTCTTAAATTTTAAGAGAAAAAAATATGTTAGTTGAAAGTTATAGTCACTTGAATTTTTTTAAACCTAGAATATAATTAAAAAAAAATGAAATGACTATAACTTTCTACTTACATATTTTTTTCTCTTTAAATTTAAGAATTGTCGACAAAATGATGTAAAATTTGTTTAGAAAAAATAATAAATAAAATATCTAAGCGTGTTAATTTTTTACCCAGGTGAGTCAATTCAAAAATTCAACTTTTTTTCGCAAATTGCAAAATAATCTTTTCTTTGATATTTGATATTTATTTATTTATTTATTTAATATTTAATATTACAATTTACAATAGTTGCACAAAATACATCTTAAGTCCATACAATGTAAAACTAGTGATATTGAAATGGTACCTAAGTAATAGAATTACTTGTGATGTACCTGAGTCCCATATCTGTTGTTACATGTTATACCTTTTGTTTATACATAAAATTGTGTGCTGATTACCTAACACTCCTGGTGAATAGAATAAACAATGTTTATTTGAAGATGTTTTTGAAAAGTTTAAAGTTACGTGACAAATGTCTTCTACATTCTGACTTGAATTTATTTGTGCTTTGTATAGTTTCTATTTTTGCCGGTATCAAATTATATATTTTAGGCCCCAAGTAGGCAATGCTCTTTAGATTAATGTTATTGTAATTTACAGGGATAACCGCGTCATTATTCATTCTAGCACGAGTGTGGTATTGGTGGTTAACAGTGTTCTCAAATGACATATTTCCGCGAACGAACGCTGCTATTGTAATCATATACAAAGTTCTCACATTACAAATGTCCTCTGAAAAAAGCAATTCTGTAGGATAAAGTCTATTTCTCCTATACATAACTTTCAATATACATTTTTGGGTAATGTTCAATCTGTGTAGGGCACTGTCATACAGTCCCCCCCTGACCAAGATCCCATAACGAATCAAAGACTCAACAAGGCCCTTATAAACCATGATAAGTGTCTTTACATTCAAGATATCTCTGAGAATACGAAATTTGTGAATCAATACGCGAATCTTGTCAGACAGATACTCAATATGGGGGTGCCATTTCAAGTATCTGTCCACCATCACTCCAAGATACTTAGTTTGCAAGACCTCATCTACTTGCTGATCGTCAACCCTGATACTCGAGAAATCAGGTCTGTTAGCACTTGTTAAGGAGAACGCGATATAATTTGTTTTTTTTTAATTAAGAGATAATTTAAAGCTTTCCAGCCATGTTTTAGTGGTATTTAATCCATTTATCATTCTATCTTTCACCTCCCGCCAAGTGTCCCCGCTGAAAACCAGCACGGTATCATCCGCGTAGGATACCACAAAACCCCCCATGTCAAGCGATAATAAGCAGTTTATATAAGTTATAAACAAAATAGGACCAAGGACCGTGCCCTGTGGGACTCCGACTCTTACAATATGTTTGTCGCTTAAAACACCATTGACTTTTACAATTTGGTGTCTCTCGGCAAGGTAGTCCTTTAGCAGTTTCCACACAGTTCCCCTGGCTCCATAATGCCATGACATCAAGAAGCTTGTCATGGGGAACCGTGTCGAACGCTTTTGCCAAATCCAAGAATATGGCGGCACACTTCCTTCCCCTATTCAAATTGTTTGTGATTTCAGATGTTAATTTATATAAAGCGTCCTCCGTGCCACGGCCCGGCAGAAAACCGTACTGGTTCTCAGACAAAATGTTGCCATTTCTAAAAAATGTAAATAGTCTATCTTTTACGCACTTTTCAAACAATTTTGCGAAATTACTAATCAGACTTATAGGTCGATAATTGCTTATCAAAGATTTTGAACCATTCTTGTAAATTGGCGTGATAACTGATATTTTAAAATGAGAAGGTACGGTTCCTGTTACAAAAGCTCTATTAATTATATGTAGTAATGGTTTCATGATAACATTGTGAGTTTGTTTTATTAATTTTGATGATATTCCGTCGAGGCCCGGCGAGCTTGCATCCTATAAAGAAGAAATATGTTTAATCAATTCATTCTCGCGGACAGGAGATAGGAATATTGAGTTTGGAAATGGATGATTGATCTTTATTGGATTTTTAGGCGTTGGGATTTTTTCAGCCATTTTAGTTCCGATACTCGCAAAGTAATTGTTACAGTGATTAGCCAAATCTACATCATTTTCGACATAGTCACCCTGGTCATTTTTTATTTTTAAAGTGTTCGTTATAGGTTTATTCTCGTAAGTAGCATTTTGAATTATTTCATATAATTTTTTTATGTTACCTTTATTGTTATTTATTTGATTTTTATAGAATTCTTTTTTCCTTTTTTCAATTATTTTATTTAAGTTGTTTCGATATTTTTTATACTCAATTTCCAATCGAACGCTATGATTTTGCAACAACCGCCTTTTCATTTTATCTCTGTGCTTAATAGATATTATAATACCATTAGTAATCCATTCCTTGATCTTCCTGTACTGTTTATATTTTACAAAATAATCACAGGTTGCTTTACTCCTTAATTCGTTAAAAGTTTTAATAAAATTGGACGTTGAGGTTTCTGGATTTGAATCATTCAAGACGTGAGACCAGTCCTGTACCTATATTCAAAGACGTTATGAATTTTTCGAGATTAAGTTTAGTTTTTTTTAGTTCATTTTGACTACTGTCATTTTGACTTTTATTATTTGAGACAACATTAAGCATTACTGGTCTATGATCTGTCATATGGGTGTCCAAAATATATGACTAGTAGTATAAGTAGATGCTTAGTGAGTTTCCGCATGCGCAGTAGGGTCGACCTTGAACGCTCAGGTGTGCTATTGTTATTTGGCCTTGATATGCGCAGGTGTTATTCCAAGGTCAAGGTCAATAACTTGGCCTTGAACGCGAGCAGGTGTTTCTTTGTTTGGTGATGGCCAGGTGGACGACGCTTATTTCAAGGTTACATTTGCGGTGTATATTTTCAATGAATGCGAGCAGCTGTTTCTTTGTTTGGTGGTGATGGCCAGGTGGACGACGCTTATTTCAAGGTTACATTTGCGGTGAATATTTTCAATGAATGCGAGCAGCTGTTTCTTTGTTTGTTGATGGCCAGGTGGACGACGCTTATTTCAAGGTTACATTTGCGGTGAATTTTTTCAATGAATGCGAGCAGCTGTTTCTTTGTTTGTTGATGGCCAGGTGGACGACGCTTATTTCAAGGTTACATTTGCGGTGCATATTTTCGAGGTCGCCGGATGTATTCCCCCCACCCTAAATAAATACTTGATCTTGGATTATTTTCTTATAAATATGGCTCATTTCGAAAATAGCTTTCATAGTCACACATACATCGTATGCGTTAACTGTTGCTTTGACATATAAAGTATTGTGTTTGTGGTGTGTTCTACAAGTGTTTATTCAAGGTACTTGACATTAATTGTTTTTATTGCATTTTAAATCATGAGCATTTCAAAGCAGACCATAGCCGAAATTAACAATATGATAAACCAAGATATTCAATTTCTGGAACGTAGAAAATTCTCTACATTAACGGTGGGCAAAATTTATATGATAAAAAAAATTAATTCTTTGACTTCACGTTTTGGAAAAGCTATTGTCGTCAAATTGTTTGATCCAACACATAAAGCAACATTTGAAACATTTTTACCATCACGCGTAGCTGAAATTCTGACAGAGGATACTATTGAAATGATGAATAACTCCGGTGATCAGTACACCTTAACTTATTTGGGGCAAAGCTCACATGTATTCTCTGGAGGTAATACTAGAGCGTTGTTAAATTTTGGTTGTTTGTAATATTTGTTGATTAGGCTATTTTAATGTTGATTTAAAATGTAATAAAATAGTTCTTGTTAAGTATATATCGAAAAACACACAGTCACACACAATCACATGTCCATTATTTTCTATTTAAGATGTGTGACTGCCCCACTGTCATTGAAAATCGAGATATAAAGAGAGAGATGAATTGGTTATCATGTAAATTAAGAGAGCTGGCTGAAGAAATACTACACTTTGCAAATTATGGTAAATCCGATGTGGATTTTAGTGAAAGTCAGTATAGGAAGTATATGAAAGACGCTGTAAATTTCACGGCTGGAGCACATATGTGCGAGAAATACCTATATGGGACCATTGATCTGGACGAATTTTGCGCTGGAATGATAAATGAAGAATTGGGAAGCTACCTATTCGAAGTGCCTCATTTACCCGATGAATTAGCTAGAAAATATGGTTTGGCTCCCACAAATGATAACACCCTTGTTGATGGCCTTGGGAGTGAAGCAGTCAACACCGATGACGTTGATGGGGAAGCGTGTGCTATTGTTAGCGATGAGTGTGTTCAAAAAGATGAAGAAAATTTCTAAATTTCTATTCATTGTATAATGTAATATGCGATGTTAAATAAATCATTATGTATCTAATTTATTGTTTTATTTTTGCTTTAACTAGTCTTAATATTTCTTATAAATTGGTAAACTTGCAAAATTACTTCTGTTTAAGTTCAAAATGGGTCGTGTTAACAACACAATTGATAAATTTGGTCGTCATGGGACCAATGTACAAGTTCAGTTATTACGTGGTCCACCTGGAGTTGGTTTCAAACTAACCCATGATGGACAATATGACATTGAAGGCAAATCTTTGTCCAATGTTGCAAATCCGATAAAAAGTCATGATGCGGCAACCAGTGAGTACGTCCTGAATGAACTTCATAAAATGCATACACAAATATTATCTAAAATTAATACGGAGGTATATTCACTTAATGAGAAGATCACCAGCCTTGGAGATATAAGCCACAGCTTTCTATGGGGCCTTGAGAAACGAATTAGCAATTTGGAAGGTCAAAAAAAAAAGCCAAGGCAAACCTAAAACCCAATCAAACCCAATCACCCAACCCACTCAAACCCCAATCACTTTAAGCGGGGGAGATTTGTTAGAGCAGCAGCGACAGCAAAATTTCAACTCTTTTACAGAAGAAGAAGAAGTCGACGGAGATGGTTCATCATCGCCATCGTCGTCGTCATTACCGTCAGAGTGGTCACCAGGTAGAACGTCGCTACCGGATGCCCCATTCGACTCTTCTGATGAAGAGTATATGCGTGAAATAAGCGGCGATAATGAAGATGAATATGATGCAGAACAAGGTTTTCGAGCTATATGTTTAAGGAGAAGCGAACTTATACAATTTGGATATAGCCCATAATTTTAATTTTATATATTTTTTAGTTTGTTTATGAATTAATAAAAATCTTCTTGTACTAAATATGTTTATTATTCACCATACATTTAAATTAACAAATCGCTCTTGATATATATTATTTCTGTGGTTCCGTTCTAAAAACCTTGCTAGCATTGCATCCATTTTTCCAATTCTCCTTTGAAAACGATATCTATCAAGTATTAGTTGCTGAAAATTACTTTGTCGGGCTTGTCTATATGCGAAACACCAAACAGACATACGGTGGATAATATTTCTTTCTTCGTCAAATCTTACTTGCTTCATGGTTTATTGTAAAATGAATTTTTATTAGTTATGTTATTTATATATAGGCCGAACATAAAGAGAGTGAATTAGTTTTACTTTAAAATGGGTCGTGTTAACAACACAATTGATAAATTTGGTCGACAGAAAACTCTTGTTTGTAACAACGTATCGCGAGGGTTGCCCGGAATCGGATTTAAACTTACTTCAGATGGACATTTTGATATAGAGGGAAAGATATTAAGGAATGTTGCCCAACCGATAAATGAGAATGATGCTGCTACCAAAGAATATGTCCTTATGGAAGTTCATCAACTTGGTTCGCAGATAAATACCATATTTAGTAATGTGCTAGTACCAGTTTTTCAAAAAATGTTTGAAGATGATGAGGACAAAATTACGTACCTTAAGGAAAAAATATATCAATTCATCAAATTCACCCACATGCTGCACGGCACACCACAACGAAGATAAAGGATCCAAAAAAACCAAAATGGAAACCAACCTAGATGAAGTTCTTTTGAAAACATAATTATACTGTTACATGTAATAAACTAACAATAAAACGCATAATTATGAAAAGCAATGTTTATTATTATTATTTATAATGCATACATACGTAACGTAAAACCTATTTGATAATATTTATACAATATCTGATTTGTCTATCCAAGAATTAAATTGATTTGGAAAACCTAACCATTTTACAAACAATTGATCGTTTTGATTTTTCTTGCGTTTTCTAAGAATTTTCTCAACTAAATAAACACCAGGGCTAGCTGTCTTTTGCAGTTCTGCTTCGTAAAAACATCCTTTAATAGGTTGACCTTCTAATGATTGCAGCAAGTATGTAGGTGGATTTGTAATATTAACTTTTGCTATTTCAAACAGTTCCGTTGACCACGAAGGCATATATCCTTTGTCAAATACACCTTTGTACTTGCTAATGCGAACAATGTCACCCAAATGGAATTTTTTTTTCTTCGGAACAACTTTCAAATAGTCATTCCAATGGTGCGGTGTTTAGTGTTATTATAGGTCTTCGTTATAGCTGGTAATATTTGTAACCATCTGTATGAACCTCTAGCCGAGAATTGTTTATATAACTTATTTTTCAAAGTTCTTATAACACGCTCAACAATTGCCGCTTTTTTCGTGCTATATGTGGAATAATGGTTTATATTATATTTTTTCATGAGTGCTTGAAAGGTGCTATTATAATATTTTTTCCTTGATCACTCTGTAAATTGTTTGGTGCATATGATGCTTCTTCAATGATGCTTTTCATGGCATTCGTAACTTCAACACCGGTCTTATTCTTAACTGCTTTGGTGTACACGAATTTGGTGTAACAGTTTATACATACAACAATGTAACGGTAACCATCATTGTCAGTAGCATATTGCTGCATTTCCGCCAAATCAATTTGCCACAAATCTCGATATCCTTTTATGACTGTACGTCTTCTAACAAAATTTTTTCTTGCTGTCCTATGTAATTCATTTACGACTTTAATTTTTTCTCGGCTAGGATCCATATTATAAGGTTCCACGTCTTATCAGACACTGAGGATGGTAAGTACGTGCAAAACTTAATATATTATTCCTTCTTCTCGAAGCTCTTCCATAATTGACATAATCTCATTATCATGTCCGGTATGTCCAGCTACTTTTGACCCCCACAATAATCGTAATCTATCCACTAACTCCTTAGGTTTATTCCAATAAACATATTGAGATGATTTCGACGATAGGCGCTTTTTTACTGGTAGTTGGAATTTGTTGTCGCCTTTTTTTCTTCCTACACCTCCACCACCCAGTTTGGTTCCCATAATTAGCGGTTTTATGATTCGTAAATATTTTCTCCATCGGGTTTCCCTTAAACCACATTTCTTGTCATAACCGTCGTAGGCCGCATCCGTCAATTTCAAAAGGGTTTGGTATTTTCGAAGTACATCTAGACTAATTTCGTCTTCATTATCTAGGCATGCTGGATTTTTTAGAAAAATCAAATCGTAAAGCTCAGCCGTTCCATCGAATTCAGCAACGTTTGTTTTGTTCTTGTATAACACCATCTTTCCGTTTGTTAGAAAACGAACCACCAAGTTGCCAATATATTTTGTTGATTTATTTTCTTTTTTACCAAAGCGTACACCATACACGGTATCATAATGAGATGGCTCCAATTTTAATCCATTTAAATAATCTTGAATTGTTTTTGCGGTTGAACTGCTACCACTTGATGTGTGTGGTGATGCGTAAGATGATGTTATCGTTGATGGGGAAGGGGTTTCGAACAGTGACTCACGATTTCCACGTTTTGGTGTAGGAATTTGTGTTTTTTGCGAAATCGGTGTAGATGTTTCAAAATCCGCTTCTGTTGGATGTTCTTCAAACATTTTCTCTATTCCCACCGAGCTGCTGCTGCTACTCCGACTTTGTGGTTTAGTCGTAGTACTTGATTTTTTAGTTGCGTACTGTTGCTGCTGCTGCTTTACGGCTTTAGATATAGATTCTAGTGGTTTAGAAACTGGTTCATAAAACTTTTCCAAATCATGTTCATTCTGCACTTTAGCTGCTTTAATTTGTTTAAATTTTTTTCTAACCGCATTTGTAGTTTCCAATAGCTTTCGTTTTAATTCGATTTCTTCATTCATGATGCTTTCAAAGCACCGTTCAACGATGAAATGATTATCCAAGTTATTATTATAGGAATATATAACTATCGAATCCCTTGCGGTAACTGCCCGAATTTACATCACTATCCTTGTCAATAACTAAAAAACCATATTTATTATCCCAACATTTAGCACACATCTCTTGAAATTGTGTAAACGTCAGGTCGGGTGAAACGTGATCGGAAAATATATGTTTCATATTCATCTCATCTTGTTTAAACATAATAATGAAGTTGGCATTATCCCGGACGAGCTGCTTAGGAACACGAGAATACGTTTGCGCCAAGTAAAAGGCATCCACATTTTTGTGACGTCCCATGCTAAAATACGATCTTATAACGTCCTGTTTCTCACACATAACGTCATCAAAAATAAATATTGAATTAGGTTTAGCATCCGACGGTTCCACAATGTTATTTGCGTCGCTAAAAGCGCAGTAGCCAAGACCTTTGATTGGTGATAAAATTTTCTTTAAATATTCATATTTTGGTTGATAGAGCGACTTTGAGTAGATATAAATATTTTCGAAGCGCAGTCCCGAGGGGTGAGTGAGCAGCGAAATCATAACATTTGTTTTTCCACAGTTTGAAGGTCCTATTAATAATCCACGAATAGATGACGGTAGCAAAGGACCATGTCTTTTAAATAATTTTTGTTCTAGTCCAGATCCGACCTTTACATCGAGATTATCGACGGGAAGTTTTTGTTTAAGATTGACGATACGCATCTTAACAAAATCTATATTTTATACTGAACTTTCACGTAAACTATCATTCAGATGTCGCTCGTCAGACGAAGTAGACGGTCTCGTTTATCAAGTAAGACTGGAAGCGGTATTGTTAATGCGATGGCATTATTTGATAGATAACATTTTTTACTAACATCTTTGGGTTTAAATGTTCCTTCGATGTAAATGTAACTATCCGATATATCCAAAATGATATCTTGAAAGTGTACAGGTATACGAATTTCATCAGAATTGCGGAATGTTGGAGAACCGTAAGGTTTATATGTGTGTTCTTGAAAACTAATAATGGAGTTATCAAAAATTGGTTCGGTAAAAACTTCGATTTTGTCACTGCTAGCGGCCATCATTTTCTAATTTTTCTCACTTTCAAACCGATCGATTGTAGAAATTGGCAATTTTTCACGGAGAGCTGCCGATTGCTGTGCGGATGTGTTTTCGATCGTCCGTCTGACTTGCGAATGAACCTTGACTGTGTTGTCTGCTTACTTTTATGTCGTTTAACTGAATCTTGAATTGTTGACAGCTTATGCAGTTGACGGTTAAAGCAAAAACCCATTATACGATTTTTTTCAACTCTAGTTTAACTATAATTTTCTCACCTCGAAAATCGATCAAATCACCGCTATCGTCCAAGATGCGTAGAGTAATGTTGTCGATAAACTGACGACCATCCGGCATTATCGGCATATAAATATTATTTTGTGGTTCTTTGGAGATTTTGTAACCGGGTTCGACGTCAATATCAAATTCAAATAACGTATGACTTTCCAAAGAATTCAGGTATGCTCCGGAAATTATATTACAATCCACACGTACGATGCGCACTTTCATTATGTCCACGATGGTACTTGATTCGTGTCGTTGTCCACCTTGCAGCAGCACAGAGCCAAATCCGAGTACTTTGCCGATACTATTGCTACCTCGAAAACCGATGCTATATTTTGACTTTACCTCACATTTTAACGTATTATTATTGGCTGCTAATGAAAATAAATCGGTACCAACTTCATTGCATGACTCTTTTAAAGCGGTGTACATGGCTTTTGCTATTTCATTAATTTCGTAAGCTCCTGGTGGAATCCTTACATTCGTTGGTATCGCTGTTTTCAAATGGCTGAATGAATTATTGCTTTCGTCGATATTAAAAATCGAATTATATGTGTAAAATCCCAGCAGTGCAACTCCATATTTGCCTGTTGTATTTAACTCGATGGGTGGGTAAAAATCCGCACTTAAGACACTTGAATGTCCTGTTAGAGTGAATGTGTAAGACATGACTGACCACGAAACTATTTGTGTAGCTATTTTATTGCTGTTTGCAACAGTTAAATGGATTTAAACTGAAGCGTTGCTTTATTCCTTTGGGCGTTTTTAAACTGTTTTCTGCCTTTATATTCACATCGTTAATTTTGCAATAACAACAAAATATTTTTTTTGGTATCGGTCCATCGCCCTCATCCGAATCTGAATTATTGCTATTATAATGTTCGAAACAGTATTGATATTTCAATATATCGACGTCACTTTTTAGGTGATTAGGTAACCTATCCCAAACTAGTGCTATTTCATTTGGAGCTAATGCGATCAACACTTCTTTGGGCGTATTTTCTAACTGTTCAGCTGTCATTTTTTGTAATCCTCCGACTTCACGATATGCTTTAAGTGATAGCAACATTTTGGTGTAGTTGTCACGTTCCATTTGGGGTGTCAAAGACATACTTTTTACGATTGTAAAAGAAACTTCAAACACAAATGTCCACACCAGACTTCCAAATTCTTGTTGACGGTCGTATGTATAGTAAATTTTCTTCGTCGCTTCGGAACCCATCTGCAGATATCGTACCAATTCCATAGGTGGGGGTAAATCACCGAAACTATCGTACTATGTTACATCAGAATTGCTTTTTCTATATGCTACCCAATGAGTCCCTACACCCGACATACTATCCAAATTTATAATGGCGGCCTCATAACGTTTGGGACCGCGTACAGGTAATGAATCTCTCATATATACGCCTCGAAAGTGTGGTATTTTCATTTTTAAGGCGTACTTTTCTATATCAATATTGGATAGTGGTCTTTGAGGTAGGGATTCTATTAGTTTTTTGATTTCTTATTGTTGCCGTTGTTTATATATAATCCCAAACCTGTGCGATATGGTTTCAAATATAAACCATTTCCTCTTGAACTTAGATGTAAGCCGGTACCTATTTTTTCTGCAGTCGACTTTTTTACTGCTTTTACGGCACGCACGATGCCTGCTGCACCACCTGCTAATGAACCTAAGGCCGATAGTCCTGCAAATATTGGTATTAACGGTAATATCCCCCCAGTCTTTGGAATTGGAATGATTCTAGGCGTGCGAATTTTTCGTTTGCCACCGGCTATTCTTAGGGATTTACGTGCAGCTACTGCAGCTATTTTCGATGCTTTCATGATATTTTTCTCGATAAGTTTTTTCCCACCAGCTTTTAACAATTCTGATCGAACGGGTCGTCTAATAGATGATCCAAAAGCTACTTTGTGTAGTCGCTTATGTTTACCAACGCCTTTACCTTTAGTGTGGCGGCGGCGGCGCTGGAAGCGACGTTTACCTCTAGTGGATGCTTTTCTCGATTTTGATGATGATGATACACCCATACCAAAACGTTGTTTCGCTTTCATAATGTTGGTTACCAACCAAGCTGCAGCTTTTTCACCAGCGCTAGAGTCTTTAGATTTTACTCTTTTCCACGCGCTTTGCTCGAGTTCCTGATCTGCTTGGTGGCGAGCACTTAAATTTTCACTATTACGCAAATAGGCTAAATCGTGTTTTTTGCATGCGACATCCAGAGAATTAATTCCTTGATCTCCTCTTGCCACACGTTTTACTACTTTCGTCCCGGGCCCGCAATAATGATAGCCGGGAATGTGTAACTCGAACGGTAGCGTATTAATTACTGAATTAACAATACCGCTTCCAGTCTTACTTGATAAACGAGACCGTCTACTTCGTCTGACGAGCGACATCTGAATGATAGTTTACGTGAAAGTTCAGTATAAAATATAGATTTTGTTAAGATGCGTATCGTCAATCTTAAACAAAAACTTCCCGTCGATAATCTCGATGTAAAGGTCGGATCTGGACTAGAACAAAAATTATTTAAAAGACATGGTCCTTTGCTACCGTCATCTATTCGTGGATTATTAATAGGACCTTCAAACTGTGGAAAAACAAATGATATGATTTCGCTGCTTACTCACCCCTCGGGACTGCGTTTCGAAAATATTTATATCTACTCAACGTCGCTCTATCAACCAAAATATGAATATTTAAAGAAAATTTTATCACCAATCAAAGGTCTTGGCTACTACGCTTTTAGCGACGCAAATAACATTGTGGAACCGTCGGATGCTAAACCTAATTCAATATTTATTTTTGATGACGTTATGTGTGAGAAACAGGACGTTATAAGATCGTATTTTAGCATGGGACGTCACAAAAATGTGGATGCCTTTTACTTGGCGCAAACGTATTCTCGTGTTCCTAAGCAGCTCGTCCGGGATAATGCCAACTTCATTATTATGTTTAAACAAGATGAGATGAATATGAAACATATATTTTCCGATCACGTTTCACCCGACCTGACGTTTACACAATTTCAAGAGATGTGTGCTAAATGTTGGGATAATAAATATGGTTTTTTAGTTATTGACAAGGATAGTGATGTAAATTCGGGCAGTTACCGCAAGGGATTCGATAGTTATATATTCCTATAATAATAACTTGGATAATCATTTCATCGTTGAACGGTGCTTTGAAAGCATCATGAATGAAGAAATCGAATTAAAACGAAAGCTATTGGAAACTACAAATGCGGTTAGAAAAAAATTTAAACAAATTAAAGCAGCTAAAGTGCAGAATGAACATGATTTGGAAAAGTTTTATGAACCAGTTTCTAAACCACTAGAATCTATATCTAAAGCCGTAAAGCAGCAGCAGCAACAGTACGCAACTAAAAAATCAAGTACTACGACTAAACCACAAAGTCGGAGTAGCAGCAGCAGCTCGGTGGGAATAGAGAAAATGTTTGAAGAACATCCAACAGAAGCGGATTTTGAAACATCTACACCGATTTCGCAAAAAACACAAATTCCTACACCAAAACGTGGAAATCGTGAGTCACTGTTCGAAACCCCTTCCCCATCAACGATAACATCATCTTACGCATCACCACACACATCAAGTGGTAGCAGTTCAACCGCAAAAACAATTCAAGATTATTTAAATGGATTAAAATTGGAGCCATCTCATTATGATACCGTGTATGGTGTACGCTTTGGTAAAAAAGAAAATAAATCAACAAAATATATTGGCAACTTGGTGGTTCGTTTTCTAACAAACGGAAAGATGGTGTTATACAAGAACAAAACAAACGTTGCTGAATTCGATGGAACGGCTGAGCTTTACGATTTGATTTTTCTAAAAAATCCAGCATGCCTAGATAATGAAGACGAAATTAGTCTAGATGTACTTCGAAAATACCAAACCCTTTTGAAATTGACGGATGCGGCCTACGACGGTTATGACAAGAAACGTGGTTTAAGGGAAACCCGATGGAGAAAATATTTACGAATCATAAAACCGCTAATTATGGGAACCAAACTGGGTGGTGGAGGTGTAGGAAGAAAAAAAGGCGACAACAAATTCCAACTACCAGTAAAAAAGCGCCTATCGTCGAAATCATCTCAATATGTTTATTGGAATAAACCTAAGGAGTTAGTGGATGGATTACGATTATTGTGGGGGTCAAAAGTAGCTGGACATACCGGACATGATAATGAGATTATGTCAATTATGGAAGAGCTTCGAGAAGAAGGAATAATATATTAAGTTTTGCACGTACTTACCATCCTCAGTGTCTGATAAGACGTGGAACCTTATAATATGGATCCTAGCCGAGAAAAAATTAAAGTCGTAAATGAATTACATAGGACAGCAAGAAAAAATTTTGTTAGAAGACGTACAGTCATAAAAGGATATCGAGATTTGTGGCAAATTGATTTGGCGGAAATGCAGCAATATGCTACTGACAATGATGGTTACCGTTACATTGTTGTATGTATAAACTGTTACTCCAAATTCGTGTACACCAAAGCAGTTAAGAATAAGACCGGTGTTGAAGTTACGAATGCCATGAAAAGCATCATTGAAGAAGCATCATATGCACCAAACAATTTACAGAGTGATCAAGGAAAGGAATTTTATAATAGCACCTTTCAAGCACTCATGAAAAAATATAATATAAACCATTATTCCACATATAGCACGAAAAAAGCGGCAATTGTTGAGCGTGTTATAAGAACTTTGAAAAATAAGTTATATAAACAATTCTCGGCTAGAGGTTCATACAGATGGTTACAAATATTACCAGCTATAACGAAGACCTATAATAACACTAAACACCGCACCATTGGAATGACTATTTGAAAATTGTTCCGAAGAAAAAAAAATTCCATTTGGGTGACATTGTTCGCATTAGCAAGTACAAAGGTGTATTTGACAAAGGATATATGCCTTCGTGGTCAACGGAACTGTTTGAAATAGCAAAAGTTAATATTACAAATCCACCTACATACTTGCTGCAATCATTAGAAGGTCAACCTATTAAAGGATGTTTTTACGAAGCAGAACTGCAAAAGACAGCTAGCCCTGGTGTTTATTTAGTTGAGAAAATTCTTAGAAAACGCAAGAAAAATCAAAACGATCAATTGTTTGTAAAATGGTTAGGTTTTCCAAATCAATTTAATTCTTGGATAGACAAATCAGATATTGTATAAATATTATCAAATAGGTTTTACGTTACGTATGTATGCATTATAAATAATAATAATACACATTGCTTTTCATAATTATGCGTTTTATTGTTAGTTTATTACATGTAACAGTATAATTATGTTTTCAAAAGAACTTCATCTAGGTTGGTTTCCATTTTGGTTTTTTTGGATCCTTTATCTTCGTTGTGGTGTGCCGTGCAGCATGTGGGTGAATTTGATGAATTGATATATTTTTTCCTTAAGGGACGTAATTTTGTCCTCATCATCTTCAAACATTTTTTGAAAAACTGGTACTAGCACATTACTAAATATGGTATTTATCTGCGAACCAAGTTGATGAACTTCCATAAGGACATATTCTTTGGTAGCAGCATCATTCTCATTTATCGGTTGGGCAACATTCCTTAATATCTTTCCCTCTATATCAAAATGTCCATCTGAAGTAAGTTTAAATCCGATTCCGGGCAACCCTCGCGATACGTTGTTACAAACAAGAGTTTTCTGTCGACCAAATTTATCAATTGTGTTGTTAACACGACCCATTTTAAAGTAAAACTAATTCACTCTCTTTATGTTCGGCCTATATATAAATAACATAACTAATAAAAATTCATTTTACAATAAACCATGAAGCAAGTAAGATTTGACGAAGAAAGAAATATTATCCACCGTATGTCTGTTTGGTGTTTCGCATATAGACAAGCCCGACAAAGTAATTTTCAGCAACTAATACTTGATAGATATCGTTTTCAAAGGAGAATTGGAAAAATGGATGCAATGCTAGCAAGGTTTTTAGAACGGAACCACAGAAATAATATATATCAAGAGCGATTTGTTAATTTAAATGTATGGTGAATAATAAACATATTTAGTACAAGAAGATTTTTATTATTTCATAAACAAACTAAAAAATATATAAAATTAAAATTATGGGCTATATCCAAATTGTATAAGTTCGCTTCTCCTTAAACATATAGCTCGAAAACCTTGTTCTGCATCATATTCATCTTCATTATCGCCACTTATTTCACGCATATACTCTTCATCAGAAGAGTCGAATGGGGCATCCGGTAGCGACGTTCTACCTGGTGACCACTCTGACGGTAATGACGACGACGATGGCGATGATGAACCATCTCCGTTGACTTCTTCTTCTTCTGTAAAAGAGTTGAAATTTTGCTGTCGCTGCTGCTCTAACAATTCTCCTCCCCCGCTTAAAGTGATTGGAGTTTGAGTGGGTTGGGTGATATGCGATGATGATAATTGTTCTTCTTGCTGTTTTCTGTGCTCATTTTGACACCATTCACAGAAACCCATTTGTCCCACTAGCAATTCCCAATGTTCGCAATTGGCACACATCTGATGACCATTAATGGAAAATGGCGAAACCATTGCAGTTGGACGTTCTTCTTTCGACTGCATTTTAAAAAATATATTGTAGTAAACTCAAGACCAAACAATACAACTGAACTGAATTTTAAAATTTTCGAGAGAAGTTCTTATACCCAAGAGTCGACCTTCACACACCGACATAACCTTGGCATCCCCACCCCTATCTTAACTTCGTTTTAGGTTTGCCTTGGCTTTTTTTTTTGACCTTCCAAATTGCTAATTCGTTTCTCAAGGCCCCATAGAAAGCTGTGGCTTATATCTCCAAGGCTGGTGATCTTCTCATTAAGTGAATATACCTCCGTATTAATTTTAGATAATATTTGTGTATGAATTTTATGAAGTTCATTCAGGACGTACTCACTGGTTGCCGCATCATGACTTTTTATCGGATTTGCAACATTGGACAAAGATTTGCCTTCAATGTCATATTGTCCATCATGGGTTAGTTTGAAACCAACTCCAGGTGGACCACGTAATAACTGAACTTGTACATTGGTCCCATGACGACCAAATTTATCAATTGTGTTGTTAACACGACCCATTTTGAACTTAAACTGAAGTAATTTTGCAAGTTTACCAATTTATAAGAAATATTAAGACTAGTTAAAGCAAAAATAAAACAATAAATTAGATACATAATGATTTATTTAACATCGCATATTACATTATACAATGAATAGAAATTTAGAAATTTTCTTCATCTTTTTGAACACACTCATCGCTAACAATAGCACACGCTTCCCCATCAACGTCATCGGTGTTGACTGCTTCACTCCCAAGGCCATCAACAAGGGTGTTATCATTTGTGGGAGCCAAACCATATTTTCTAGCTAATTCATCGGGTAAATGAGGCACTTCGAATAGGTAGCTTCCCAATTCTTCATTTATCATTCCAGCGCAAAATTCGTCCAGATCAATGGTCCCATATAGGTATTTCTCGCACATATGTGCTCCAGCCGTGAAATTTACAGCGTCTTTCATATACTTCCTATACTGACTTTCACTAAAATCCACATCGGATTTACCATAATTGGCAAAGTGTAGTATTTCTTCAGCCAGCTCTCTTAATTTACATGATAACCAATTAACGTACATATCTCGATTTTCAATGACAGTGGGGCAGTCACACATCTTAAATAGAAAATAATGGACATGTGATTGTGTGTGACTGTGTGTTTTTCGATATATACTTAACAAGAACTATTTTATTACATTTTAAATCAACATTAAAATAGCCTAATCAACAAATATTATAAACAACCAAAATTTAACAACGCTCTAGTATTACCTCCAGAGAATACATGTGAGCTTTGCCCCAAATAAGTTAAGGTGTACTGATCACCGGAGTTATTCATCATTTCAATAGTATCCTCTGTCAGAATTTCAGCTACGCGTGATGGTAAAAATGTTTCAAATGTTGCTTTATGTGTTGGATCAAACAATTTGACGACAATAGCTTTTCCAAAACGTGAAGTCAAAGAATTAATTTTTTTATCATATAAATTTTGCCCACCGTTAATGTAGAGAATTTTCTACGTTCCAGAAATTGAATATCTTGGTTTATCATATTGTTAATTTCGGCTATGGTCTGCTTTGAAATGCTCATGATTTAAAATGCAATAAAAACAATTAATGTCAAGTACCTTGAATAAACACTTGTAGAACACACCACAAACACAATACTTTATATGTCAAAGCAACAGTTAACGCATACGATGTATGTGTGACTATGAAAGCTATTTTCGAAATGAGCCATATTTATAAGAAAATAATCCAAGATCAAGTATTTATTTAGGGTGGGGGGAATACATCCGGCGACCTCGAAAATATGCACCGCAAATGTAACCTTGAAATAAGCGTCGTACACTTGGTCATCACCAAACAAAGAACACCACAAATGTAACCTTGAAATAAGCGTCGTCCACCTGGCCATCAACAAACAAAGAAACAGCTGCTCGCATTCATTGAAAATATTCACCGCAAATGTAACCTTGAAATAAGCGTCGTCCACCTGGCCATCACCACCAAACAAAGAAACAGCTGCTCGCATTCATTGAAAATATACACCGCAAATGTAACCTTGAAATAAGCGTCGTCCACCTGGCCATCACCAAACAAAGAAACACCTGCTCGCGTTCAAGGCCAAGTTATTGACCTTGACCTTGGAATAACACCTGCGCATATCAAGGCCAAATAACAATAGCACACCTGAGCGTTCAAGGTCGACCCTACTGCGCATGCGGAAACTCACTAAGCATCTACTTATACTACTATGACTCTAGGCACAGATGATTAGTTCTTAGATTCTGATTAACAAAAATGTGATCAAGGCATGTATTACTATCAAATCTAGTCACTGAATTTATATATGACTGGAAGCCAAACTGCGACATAATGGCCAAGTAGCTATATGAATCGTTATCTATATCTAGTATGTTAATGTTAATGTCACCCACAAAAATTTCTAAATTATTATTATCACTTTTTATTACACTGTCAAGATATGTGTGTATGTCATTAATAAAGTCAATTTTCGATATTGGAGGTGGCTTGTATATTGCAGTGATTCCTATTTTAATATTATTTATCACACAAACTACCCTACTCACAGTAGCCAGAGAGACTGGCAACCTCATACTAGTAAATGCTGCATTGTGATGATTTTTCACCAAAACTATTACACCGTCATTTTTGTTATATTCCGCGTGATTATAGAATAACTGATAATTGGGGATATTGCACTGATTGATTGAAGAGATCTTAAATGTTTCACTCAGTACTATTATGTCATTAAAATGTAAACCAAAAGTTTCAATCATCAATATTAGATTGTCAATATTCCTAACCATACTCCTAATATTTACGTGCACCAGATTAAAGAGAATTTTGGAGTCTTTTAGTTTTGCCTGCAGCAAATCACTATCCACCAACACTGCATTATGTGTATCATTATCATTTCCCATTGTTCGAAGTACATCATCCTGCTCTAGGTGCACCATTATGTCTCAATTAATTCTGCTTCTCAAAAGGTCTATATGGTACTTGGTGGAGGGGCATTCACGGTCTGATGCTGCGTGGGAGGTGTCATATTTTGCTTTATATTTATCGTTTGCAGTGACACAGTTTTTACATTTTGTCCTTTGTTTATTAGGACATACAGCGGATTCATGTTTTTCAGCACAGTATTCGCATGTTATTTGATTTCTGCATTCTCCGCTTTTATGGTAAAATTCTTGACATTTAAAGCATCTCTTTATGCTCAAATTTTCAAAGACACTGTATCTTTCCCAGTCTATACATACTTTTCTCTGATTTGTCATTTTCCAGTATAAATCTGAAGAGCACTCAAAAAATATGGTGGATGTATCTTTATTTGTTATTTCCTTAATGTAAGTTATATTCATTTTGTCCGTGTCCTCTATCCATGAATTTTGTTGTCTTATAACGTTCTCTAACTCGTGTCCTTCTAGTTTACCTCTATAACCTACGATCTTCATTCTCGGAGGGTTTAATTTCAGTGTTTCAACATTATAGTTTCCACTGAGGCAACTTTCTGCAGCCTCTCTCAATTTTTCAATGTCATTCTTTGTTGTGCATTTAATGACAATTGACCCTTGTTTTGTTTCTCTAATATTTTTAATTCCTACGTTCAATTGATTTGGTTTTATTTTAGATTTTATATCTTTTTTGGTCATTTCAGGGGCTTGTTTTTGCTTCGGTTTGATAATTAGGGTTGGAGATTGTGATTGGTTTTGTATCTTATTTTTATGTGTATTTTTTAGTACATCAGAAAACGTCTCTCCAGTCCTATTTGTAGGCATGTTTTTTGCTTCTAGGTTATTCTTTGCATTAATGTCGGCTCTCAAATCCATAACTTCCTGTCTCAGGGTGTTTAGTTCATTTTTCATATCCTCCATTAATTGGATCATAAGTGGTGCACTTGCCAGCATTTTCCTGCATCCATTACATAACAGAGCTAGTAGCCGTTTTTGAAGAGGCATGCATTTTATCTCCGATGCAGTAAGCGTTACGCAATTTTTGTGAAGTTTTTGTATACATAAATCACATTTATAATGTTGTTCTTCTCTAAAGATTGGTTGTTTACAATTTGTGCAGCTGTTCTCGTTGCCATCCATCACAAAAAACCAATGTAAACACTTTGCTTTTTATTGATGCCAGGCTTATCAGTAGACCTTTTTTT
Source organism: Philopedon plagiatum (assembly GCA_963971165.1). Taxonomy (NCBI): domain Eukaryota; kingdom Metazoa; phylum Arthropoda; class Insecta; order Coleoptera; family Curculionidae; genus Philopedon; species Philopedon plagiatum. The sequence continues at coordinate 48,336,474 of OZ020190.1, forward strand.
TGTATATGTATAGATTCTTTAATGTTCACTAATTTAAAACCATTTATGTTAATTATCTGTGTTATATGAACAGATTCTTGTTCAAAAGATGGCTAAATATGATTCGGACACTTTATTAAGCATTAAATAGAGAAAATCCCGTTTTTAAACGAGGTCTCTACCACTATTTTTCCGTATTTCACTGCAGGTCGATATTAGCACGACGTTCGCACTTCAATTCAAATACTGAATTTACCAAAACATTCCTAGTAGGCTCACTATTAAAAAACCTAAACTTGGCATGGGTCCCATAAGTAGCAACAGAGATGTACAACTTTGAAATTTCACGGGCCGCACCTGGCGTCTATATTCATCTTCACTTCACGCTATTTTACTGATGCGTCCGGTAAACGCCGCTTGCCTATTGGGTTTGACCGTATATCAGGAGGCTGCACCTCTCTCACGGCTTTGTTTAAAAAGCAAGTACGCGTGTGGCTACCGAACCGCGACCAGTCACTCGTAGCACTACTTGATAATAACCTATTTTCTAATAAATCGCGGTTTTTATATTTATTTTACAAACGAGTCGATTTTGTTTCCCAGCTTGGGTTCTTCTGCTACTAAACCGACCAAAAGGGCACTACTATATGTATGTATATATAATCCCTGAGAGTTAAATATCTATTTGCTTGAAACCAGACTCAATTAGGTTTATCTCGAGGTTTTACTGAAATACGTCCCTGTTGAATGCTCCTGTTGAAAAACGATAGCGACTTCCGGTTTCTGCCATTTTTTAAGTAATTTTTCAAGTAATAAGAAAGTAAGATAAAAAATATAACCTTCCATTTACCTTTTCATGGAAAATTGGGTAACCTCCTGAAGCGACCAAAAAACGCCATCTGGCGGTTCAGGCTTTGACAAAAACTTAAGTATTATTACAAGCTGTCATTGAGCTATCAAATAGCTGTAAAACAAGACCAAGTTTGCTAAAATGTGATAACGTAGCCGAAAGTTATCAAAATTTTTATGCAATACAATTTCACTCTCCCCCCACCCCTTATTTTAAGAGATGGGCTACAACGTCATATAAATAATATTTTGACTGCTACTAAGAAACGTAACTTAATATTCTGACTTTTCCATCCAGCGGTAAAATTTCAAAATGGAAAATAATTTTAATATGCTTCTCGGGATCCCTTTTGTCATAAGTTTTTTTTTCCGAAAGCTGTAGGATAAATACCTAGTTTCCTAGATACAGCCGGTGGCCGACCTTAGCGGGACGGACACCCGGTATAGAACCCTTAATACCTTCTCTCTCAATCAGCTCCATCAATTCGTCAGAAGGTTAGGAAAAAATATTTGTGAAACATGCAAAAACACGTCGCTTCAGATGTTTTGTGGGCTTCCTACTCCTAACAAACATTTCTTTTTTCAAACCCCTTAAAGGGGTGAAACATAAGACAGCTTAGTTTTTTTAAATGGAAAGATACCACTTGTGGTACCATTTTGAAAAGCTCTTTTAAAGAGAAAATTGACTGCCATTGTTTTTAATTTCAATTTATTTTTATTTTTCGTTGATAAAAATTTAGTTGTGTAATGTTTCATCCCTTTAAGGGATTTGCAAAAACAAATGTTTGTTAGGAGTAGGAAGCCCACAAAACATCTGAAGCGACGTGTTTTTGCATTTTTCACAAATATTTTTCCGAATCTTCTAGCGAATTATTTGTTGTAGTTAAAGTCCCCATCCTGTATGTCATTATAAATAAAAAAAATCTTTACTCAAATTAACTCTTTCATTAAATTAATTCAGTCCGACCCTGTATAACGGATTCAACTGTTCTGGAAATGCGCGGGCTCCGGTAGGCTAGGGGGTAGGTGCGGTGGTTTGGCTTGACTACTGCGACACAGGGTAGGGTACGTTGGTTCACTTGGTTCAGTTCAGCATCGACCAGCGACGTTGAAGTAGTGTTCTCTTGTTATATTCTTGTGTGTAATCTGTGTTGAAAATGGCGTCTGTACTTAAGCAGTGGATAAATCCGTAAGTTGAAGATTAAAGTTTTTAACGGGTCCGGTACGTTTAACAGACGCACGATTTTGTTTTTTGGTACAATTTTCGAAAAAACATTGCGGATTATACAGTTTTTTATAATAATTTGAAGCATGTCATGGTTTACGGTGTTGCCAAACCTGAACAATTGGACCGTTTATACAGACTCATATAAAATAATTATAGTTGGCCAACTTTTAACTTCTCATTTTATTTTTAATTAAAAATCAAGGAAAGTTTTCTTGCGATTCAATTGATCAAAAATTAATTTGATTTGTTCTGTATAAACAGGCATTATTAAAAATTATTTTATTTTTTAAAATATTTTATTTTATTAGCCTGTATAAACCTACCATTATTTTCATAACTTGCTTTGATTTACTTTTTTAAAATGCAAACAATTTCAAGGGAAAAGTGGCGCAAAACCACACAAAATTGAGGTTAAATGTAATGTAAAATTTTTATCTGCACTTGCTGAGGAGGTTTCAAGTTTTCTAAATTACCAAAATTACTAGAAAAATCAAAAAAGTAGCGACTACAGGGCTCATCCAAAAAATTCTAAATTAAAACTTCTTAAAAATACAAGCATATTTTAGTTCAGGTTTATACCTACTTCATGAAGAGATTTAAAATAAGGCAATACATAACATACATAGAGGATTTTACAAAAATCAGAGGCTACGGGGTCGTTTCAAAAGTTTAAAATTTTCAACATTTTATGAAGCGTATTTTAGTTCACATTTATACTTGGTGGGAATATTTAGAATAAGGTAAAAAATAACATACATTAAGGATTTGACAAAAATCAGAGGTTACGGGGTCGTTTCAAAAGTTTAAAATTTTCAACATTTTATTAAATATAGCAGCATATTTTAGTTCACTTTCATGCTTGGTGGGCAGATTGGGAATAAGGCAACAACCGGAACAACAGAAAAAAATTCAGAAACAGTTTGAATCTGAATATAACATAGACGCTTGGGCTCAGAAAGATCATGATGACCCAGCAGCAGGGAGGCCACCTTTAAATTACTTTGATCTAGATGCAAATAGGACAAAAAACACTATCTTAGACACGCCACTTGTAGAAAGAAATTCTTCATTGGACAATAAGAGTATTCAATGTAATGTGGAAACTATATTGCGCAATCTTCAACAGGCTTTTGAAGTTGTACACAAATTTTCAGAAAATCCTGAGAATGATGAAAATAGCATACAAAAACTCAGAAATGCGTCCTTCCAAATTCAGTCGTCAGTAACAACACTAGCATATAGAATCGGGCAACTGGAGAAAGACAACTATATTCTCGGGCATAGACTGAAGCACTATTGTGAAAAACAACAGGAAGCAAAAGACATAATAAATAAACCACAAACAAATACCAGAAATCCAGTAGAGAAAACCTATAGTTCGGTTATTAAAACCACTACTGACGACAAAAGGTCATTGCCAAATAATAGCTCAAAATGGGACACCCCACCATATGTCAAGAAACATGAGACCATAATTAGGACAAAGGATGGGAAGAACTCTAAACAAGTACTGAAGGAAATAAAACAAAATTTCAGTTAGGATGGACAAAATAATGAGACTTTCAAGAGAGTGAAGCAGTTACAAAATGGTGGAGTAATAATAGAATGCCATAGCGACACCCAGCATAACAAGCTAAAAAGTGTGTTGGAAAACCAAAACAATTTTCAGATAAAGAACTTAGACAGCGTAGAGCCAATGTTAATGATAAGTGGTGTAGAAAAGGGATATACCCCTGAAGAATTCATTAAGGAGTTTGTTAATGATAATCATTCACTAATAGATACTTTTGGAGAAAATGTAACAACGAAAATTAAATTTGTGACTAAAAAGGAGTGCAGAAATAAAAATAAAGAAAATTGGGTTCTCCAGACAAACCCGGAAATATTCAAATGGTTAATTAGAAATGAAACGTTAACATTTGATTTGACAAAAGCCTATGTACAGGAATTTACCAATCTGGCCATGTGCTACAAGTGCTGCTACTTTGGACATGTTGCCAAGTACTGTAAGGGTCCACAGTGTTGTTGCAAATGTGGAGGAGAACACGAAAGCAATCTTTGTCCGGAAAACACCCCACTTGACTGTCCTAACTGCAAGCGGATGAGGCTTAAGGAAAGACAACACTCAGCGAGAGACCCCAAATGCCCAGCATACTTGCACAAAAAGGAACAATATCGACAATCTATAGACTTTGGGGAAAAAAAAACCAAGGATCAAGATACTTTTTTATTTCAAAAAGAAACTCTTCGCCACAAAAATACTGTGTAATACATCGGAACGTCCAGTCGATCGGAAACAGGTTGAACAGATTGGAGAAGCTTGCAAAAGATAACGCTCACTGCCTTTTTATTGGAATAACGGAACATTGGAAAAGTGAAGATCAACTTAAACAGATTGGAGTGAGTGGTTTTCAGCTTGCCAGTTATTTTTGCAGAGACCTGGGGCAACATGGTGGAAGTGCCATATATGTACATAGGGATTTGACATTTAGTGTACAAAAACGTATATGTAATTTATCAGTTAAGGGGGAGTTTGAATGTGCGGCAATTCAGAGTGAAGTAAACAAGACCAGAGTTACTTTTATCTCCATTTACAGACCTCCTTCAGGTAACAAAGACATATTTTTTAATAAACTGGAGCAAATGTTATCCATGATAAATATGAACACTGTTGTCTTTATTGTAGGAGATTTCAATATTGAAATGTTGATTGAAAACCCAAGTAAAATTATCTTGTTTTCTCTAGTGACTTTTTATAATTTAGTAGGAACAGTCAAAGAATCTACTCGAGTAACAGCAACATGTAGTAGCTGCCTTGATAATATCTTCACAAATTTTGAATCTTTTGAGATAGAAATAAAAGACAACCATATTTCAGATCACAAAACACAAAAATTATCATTTACCGTCTTGCATGATAACGATAAAGAATTTACATACAGAAGATTTTTTACAGAAGATAATAAAAGAGATTTCTTAGAATTATTAGAGGAATAAGATTGGGAGGATGTTTTTAGGGCAAATAAAGACGACATAAATCTCCAGTGGAACATTTTTAGTAGTAATTACAAGAATATATTCAACCAGTGTTTTCCATACCTTATGACATATAAAAATATAAAATGCAAACCTCTATACAACGAACAAATAAATGAATGCAAGCGCAGGTTGGATATATTACTGGTTTTATCAAAACGCATCGATCACTATAAAACGATGTACAATGAAACAAAAAAAGAATACGACAATTTAATTAAATTGGAAAGGGTAAATAGATTTGAAAACAGGATAAAAAGCTCGGATAATAAAATAAAATGCATGTGGAATATTTGTAATGAGGTAAATGGCCGAGTAAAATCTTACGCTCAATCATACGATAATCCACAAAAAGTTTCTAATGAGTTTAACGAACACCTTTTAGAAATTGTTCCAAAATTATTAGCAAACCAGCCTCAGATGTCTTTTGAATGTAATTTTAGTGATAACAACCAGTCAATATACCTATATCCAGTAACTAATAGTGAGTTGCTAAATATATCACAGAAATTAAAAAATAAGTACAGTAGTGGAGATGATGATATTCCAACAAGTATCATCAAACTGTCTGTAAATAAAATTTTAGTAGTTCTGAAATACATCATAAATAATTCGTTAAAATTTGGAATCTTTCCTGAACAGCTAAAAATTGCTAATATTAAGCCACTGTACAAAAATAAGGGTTCAGTAATGGACTTTGACAATTATAGGCCAATAAGTCTTCTTCCAAGTTTTTCCAAAATCTTTGAAATGGTAATGTGTTCTAGGCTTACAGAATTTTTCACCAGGTGTGAACTTTTTTCAAATAGACAACACGGATATATCAGAGGTAGATCAACCACGACGGCCATATATCAGTTCAGTACAGCTATTCTACAGCATTTAGAAAATAGGAATCCAGCTCTAGGGTTATTCTTAGATTTAAGTAAAGCCTACGACTGTGAATTTTTGCTCCGTAAATTAAAAAAATATGGCATTACAGGAAATGCGCTGTCTTGGATTAAGACTTATTTGTCAAACAGACCTCAAAAAGTTATAATTAATTCTGTTAAATCTGACACAAAAATCAGCAAACTTGGAATAGCACAGGGAAGTATTCTGGGCCCCATTCTGTTTGTGATTTATTTAAATGATCTAAATTCCATTGAAACCAACTTTTTAATTACAAATTATGCTGATGATACAAATCTTTTGGTCCCAGGTGAAACAATTCATGATATTATACTTAACGGTGAGCAAGCTTGGAGGAAAACTGCCGAATGGTTTGTTCAGAACAAATTAATAATCAACAACGACAAAACAAATTTAGTTCTCTTTAGAACTAGAAATAGTAATCTGGTAAGACCTGAAAATTTGATTTTGGCAAATAACAGTTACACCTTGGATCATAAAACTAAATTCTTAGGCCTTGTTATTGATGAATTTTTGTGTTGGAATCAGCATATTGATGATTTGTGTTTAAGGTTGAGCAGAATGGGTTATGGTATAAATATTGCTTCACGTTATGTAAATATAATTTCATCAAAAATATTATACTGGGCTAACTTTGAATCTGTTCTGAGATATGGTATTATCTTCTGGGGTTGTTCCACGGGAATACAGAGAGTTTTTGTGGTGCAAAAAAGAGTAATACGGACTATTAAAAAGCTGGCTTTTATGTGCACCTGTAGAGGTAGTTTTAAGGAACTTAAAATTTTAACAGTTTATGCTCTATATATATTTGAATGTCTAATGTTTTTGTACAAAAATAGGAATGCGTTTGAGATTGGCAATGCACATGGATATGGCACTCGAAATTATAACATTCTGTATCCTCAGCACAGACTTGTATTAACTGAAAAGAGCCCATATTATATGTGTGTAAAACTATTCAATAAGCTTCCTGTCCATATTAAGAACATTACTAACATAAAGATATTTAAAAGGACAATAAAAAATTTGTTAATCGATATTGAACCATACACAATGAACGATTTTTTGAACTTTACCTTTTAAGTTTTTTTTATTGACGTCATTTCATTTTATGTATGTAATTCTTATGTAATGTATGTAATTTGAAATAAAGAAGTATTATTATTATTATTATAAATAACATACATAAAGGATTTGACACAAATCAGAGGCTACGGGGTCGGTTGAAAAGTTCAAAATTTGTGTATTTCTTGTTTGGATATAAGCATATCGCATGTCCCACCAGTCACGCAAAAAGAGATAAAAGTTGATTTTCTATCCTCAACTATGACATTATCAATTCCGCTTCTTTTTAGAAGTAACAATAAACATGATACGAACTATTTAAGCTTCTTATAATTGTTAAAAACTCCATAGTATAGTTTTGAGGCTATTTTAAAATATGTCCCACCAGTCACATGTGACTGGTGGGGTAATATATCATGGAATTTTGTTTGATACTGCAGATTGTAGCTTTGTTTCTCTTTATGACCCTTAATTTAATGATTTTATATATTTTTTAGCCTAAAGTAAATACAAATTTGGGTTGGGTTGGGTATGCTATAATGCTATATAGGACAAGAAAAGCAGTAATTAACAAATCTAGCAAAATTTACGACAGCGAATTATTTTCAAGTAATTTTTTGGTTTTTAGAAATAGAAATAGGGAAGACAACTTAAGAGGGGGTGGAGTCCTTCTTGCTGTAAGAAATGTATATAAATGTAGTTTTGTGTCTTTAAATTTAAGAAATCCTGCGTTTGATATAGTTGCAGTTAAAGTGTATACTAATGCAAACAGCTTTCTGTATATTATAGTTGTATATATTACTCCTAATTGTTCTGTGGCCGATAAGGACGAATTTTTTACTTTCCTTGAAAACTTAGAATTTCTGTATGAGCACAATTACATAATTTTAGGAGACTTCAACATTTCACACCTAAGTAATCACTACTTGGATGAAACTTTTAGAAATAATGATGTGGACATTTTTTTAAACTTTTTGAATTTTTTTGGTTGCAACCAGTACAACCGAGTTTGTAATGTCAATGGTCGTATTTTAGACGTGGTGATTTCGGATGTGGTGTGTGAGGTTGAAAAATGTACATTTAGTTTCGTTGATGAAGATTTACATCATCCTACGCTATCTGTAGATATAAATTTGAAACAACCAAAGCAAAAGGCTTTGACTACTGACAATAAATCTCAGTTCAATTTTAAAAAAGCAAATTTTGAAGCCATGATTCAAATGTTCAGAAATATTAATTGGGATGAACTAGACTCATTTACCAATGTGAATGCTGCGGCAAAATATTTTTATGACAAAGTGTATGAAATTTTTTCTGTTTGTGTTCCAAAAACTAAGAAAGCAAAACAGTATCCTGTGTGGTTTAACAGACAAATTATAAATGACTTAAAAAGGAAAGATAAATTAAGAATACAAAGTCAAAAAACAAAAAATCCAAATATAACAAACCAGTTTATCAATCTGCGATCTAAATTAAAACAAGATATTAAAAAAGCCCACACGGATTACATAAACGAGATACAGCAAAATATTGGCCAAGATTCTAGGGCCTTCTGGCAATATTTAAAGAATAAAAAAGATTTAGGTGGTATTCCAAATAAAATGCATTTAGATGGTACTGAGTGTGAAACTGGTGGGGCTATATGTGGTGCATTTGCTGACTATTTTGGATCAGTTTATGATGCTCCCAGCAACATCATACAGGACTCTGGTAATTGCCAATCATTCGAGGTAGTATCTCTGCTTAATATCGAATATGAGGATGTGTGTGACGCAGTCAAAAGTCTTAAAGTTAACAAAGCTATTGGTCCAGATAACATTCCATCATATATCATTAAGGGTTTGGTGGGATACTTAGCAAATCCCTTAAAAACACTGTTTAATATGTCTTTAAGAACATGCACTTTTCCGGAATTATGGAAGGAAGTTAAAATCTGCCCAATTTTTAAAAAAGATGATAAAACAGATATAAGGAACTATAGACCAGTAGCAGTACTTTCTGTTGTAGCTAAACTATTTGAATCCATAATATACAAATACATATATAAATCTGTTTCTAGAAGAATTTCTTTATTTCAACACGGTTTTATGCAAAAAAGATCAACAGTTAGTAACTTGAGCAACATTACCCAATATATATCTGAAAATCTGGACAACAAATATCAGATAGATGTTATATATACAGATTTTGCTAAGGCTTTTGATAAAGTGTCACATGCTATACTCATAAAAAAGTTGGGTAATGAATTTGGATTTCACTCCAATCTTATTAAGTTTCTTGTATCATACTTACAGCACAGAAAGCAAAGAGTTGTCATTAAAGGCCATCATTCCCATTTTTTTACAGCTACCTCAGGGGTTCCGCAGGGCTCAAACTTGGGACCGCTGTTGTTTTTATTGTTTATAAATGATATTGTTGGCGAGATTTCCAATTGCGGTGTTTTGGTTTTTGCAGATGATCTTAAAGTATACTCAAAAATTAAGAATATTGAAGACTGTATAATTTTACAAAGTAGTTTGGACAGATTGGTAGAGTGGACAAACAGAAATTGTCTTGCACCGAGAAAAATTTTTATTAACCATAAGTAAAAGTCTAATTATCCTAAGTAAAAAGTTGTATACGATATGTGACAAGTATTTTCTGTACTTAGGGTAGCAAACACTAGGTTGCTAACACAGATTGCTTGCTAGTAGTTCATAGTTTAGTAGCTACGAGTACTAACATTAGTTATCATAAATAGTCATGTTATTAGTGGTAAGTATCAAAAATAATAACCACCAGTTAACGCTAGAATTGTCACAAGTACGCTCGTTGTTTATGGCTACTTAATGTTTATTAGTGGCTAGTATTTAGTTAGTAGTCATGTTATTAGTGGCAATTGTCACTAGTATGCTCATCGTTAATGCTAGTTAATGTTTATTAGTGGCTAGTATTTAGTTCAGTTGCCACGAGTAAAATACTAATAGCTGCTAATAGTTGGTTATTTATGATTAGTATTTTAACTGTATACAGTAATGTTCAGGCTATTAGCCACTAGTAATGTACTTTATTTATCACTGGTATGTATGTTATTAGTAGCTAGTATAGGACTTAATTGCTACTAGTCGATGCCTTAATTATAGCAAGTAAACAGCTAACTGGCTGCTAGTATTAAAAATTAATTATATATTCACTTTATTACCATAGTACGGTTGCGCTTAATTCATTTTTCACATTTCTCTTATTTTTAGCTTTTAAAACAAATGATTAAAATAGAAAACCTCAACAGCTAGCCAGAAATAGTAGGTGTCTATTATGTATGAAATCGGAAATACGGTTCTCCTTCAGAGGAAAGAATTGGCAATAAAAATACCAAAATATATTTTTATTATGACCAACTACAAGATTATTACTAAAATGGCATAAAAAGTTTTTTTGGTAACTTGGTAGCCAAGATTGGAAACACATACACTGTTTAATATTATGTTTCATTTATTAAGAATAACTTTATACAGGACGTCCATTTTAGTGATAGTAGTATTGCTATATCTTAAACGGTAATCGCTGTGGGCTCAATTAAATTAGAGAGAAGATTCCTGTTTAAGTCATAATTTGTGCTACGTTGTCAGTGCTGTTCTTAGTTTCCGAGATACTTTCTAATTTCTGCTTCCTGCACTTTGGTTTTCAAATATTCTCTAACTTTACCGGAGAAAATTAATCTTGGCCCATAAATAATTTTTTGGTTGTTTCATCATCAATAAATTCAAAACTTCGTCTGTAATCTCTTCTCCTAAAAATTATAAAATATCTATAAATTTATTTATTTGATACCAACGATTTAGTTGTTGATGAATCGTTGTTAATACTTAGTAAAGCTACTAAGATTAGGTTCGGTTGATGCCTAATCAACAAAATTTTGAATTCTATGGCATTAAAGCTTACTTGGACTTTGGCTATTTTTTTAATCAATTACAGAATGACCAATAACATCATTACAAATCATGAAACAGTAAACAATTTGCAAATTAAATAATTTTAGTAGTTCAAAATTTCCCTATTAGCAAGGATAATATAAACTTAACACCTACGTAAAAGTAAACTTATTGAAACGTACGCATCAAAAAAAAATTAACTGATTGTGCAGGATATCTTACAAAATGGGACAGCCTAACCTCTGTATATTATATTATCAAATTTCATGTTTGGTTAAAACCTAAGTACGAGTAAATTTAATAGTTAGGAGACACTGATATTAGAAAATCGATATTTATAGACCTTTGACAACGTAGCATATAAATGGTACATTTAAAAAAAAGTTACATGTCCCTACTTCGATACCTATACCTACATTCTCAAAATAAATTCGGTTTAACCAGAACTGACCAAAAGTCCAAGTTTTTACTTCCGACTGGACTTCCGATTAAACCGGATGTTGACATTGTTAGGTAGAGAATAAAAACTAGGATAGGGATATACAAGCGGTTTTTCTCTGCTCTGCACCATTTAAATGTTGCAAGCTGTCACGGAGCAAAACTGATCACTTCTCAAATATCAGTGTTTCGAAACCCAAGCATAGTGTTTCATATCATAAATACAGAATACTTTTAGAATCTTAAGTAGAATTTAAACATAAAATCGTATACAGAATATCCCATTTTAACTGTAAAATCAATCGATTTAATAAAAAAGAAATTTCACGATGCTTTTGTTACGTCCTAAAGGTTCGACGAGCAACTGTGAAACCCGTAAAAACACTAAATTAAACAGTGGTTTCCATATGCTTTAGAAGCAACTGCAAAACTAATCCCTTTAATGAATTAAATTTAACTATGCCTCATGGTCATGTCCTAAAGGCTCTACGAGCAATTGTGGAAAATTAGCTAAAAAGCCGGGTAGAAACCTGAATAGGAAATGATTTAACCCCCCCCCCCCCCCCCCCCAAGGCAAATTTGAAATAATGCCCCTGGTGAGATCCTAAATTCTTTAGAAGCAACGGGGAAACCGGTTTATTAACTAAAAAATTTAAAAATGTTAGCAATTGAATCTTAAAAATACATGATTCACCTATATATGTAAATACGTAATAGGACAAGCGTTGACGAGCAGTAACTTTCAAATGAAGGTTTTTTCTTTTATTTTTCTCTGGTTTTTTCAAACCTATTTGGCCACTGACCAGAGAGGTTATCAGAGAAGCCGAGGTTGGCTTGTGACATTCCCCATTCGCACGAAAAAACAGTAACTCTTTATATAACTTTAAAAATAAACATTCCATTTTTAACCAATCATTAAAATGTTCTTTTACGTAAAAAAATACCAATTTTAAGTTACTAAAGCAGATGTCGGTACCTATGTTGATATATGAATACGAGATACACAAAGAGATATGGGTACCTAATTAGGTCATTAAATATTGTAACATTTACTTACTTTAATAACAACTTACCGAAAAAAGTTTTTGTGTAAACAGGTTCAAGCCCCATTCCGTTAATAACTTCCGATAGGCCATTCATTATGCGTTGCTACCTGTTAAAATCGTCTTGCCACTATGCAGCTCAGATCAAAATAAAACACAAGTCGGACGCCAACGTATACCGAACGCTCACTTAGCTCACCGAAGTTGCACGAAGCGAGTCGAATGGGCCAGAGATGACTTGTGGCAATTATAGGGGAGAATTACCACAAGTAATCCGATTATTAACGATTATTATTATTTTTTAATAACACTAAGATAATAATGGCAAGAAGTCCATCACTTGCACTAAGTAAACGACTTTATAATGGTTAGTTATAATTATTAGCAACAAGCCATTATTTACGGTAAATAAAAGATTTTCTAGCCCTAAATAACAAATTACTTATGACAATTAGAAAAATGTTAGCAACACAGTTTAATTGGCCGGTTTTTCTCAGTGTGGATTTAATTTTGGCAAATGTTACGTACTAAGTTTTCGGAGAAAGAAAGAACCAATATACTTTAATTACAAGATAATTGGAACAGCACTGGCTCGGGTGGAAAATATGCGGGACCTTGGGGTTACTTTTGATTCGGAATTGTCATTTAGGTTACACATGTCTGACATTGCTAACAAAGCTTTAAAAATGTATGGATTTATTGTGAGGAATTCAAAGCCATTCGGGAACATCTCGTGTATACGAAAACTATATATTGCATATGTCAGGAGTATTCTGGAATATGCATCAATTGTTTGGAGTCCACAATATGAAAATCACAAGTATAGTATTGAAAGAGTTCAAAACAAGTTTTTAAGATATCTTTACTATAAGGAAACTGGGTTTTATAGTTATGATATACCAAAAGTGCAACTGAGTAAAAAATACAATCTACCTGATTTAGAAAAACGCAGAACGTTGGCGTCCATACTATACTTGTACAAATTATTGAATAATAAAATAGATGATCCATCTTATTTGTCAAAAATAAACTTTAATTCTCCTTGCTATCGGACAAGGGATCCATTGACATTTTATGTAAGAAATGCCAGGACGAGTTATTTTAATAACTCTCCTGTTAATTTGATGTGTCGGAAATATAACGAAATTCAAAATGTATGTGATATATTTAATGTCACTGTAGCCCAAATTAAGAGCATAATATTAGATAATTAGTTTAATTATGGATTAAGTGCATTTAGAAATTTAGTGTATTCCTACTCTGTAATGGGGTTGTTTGTAGCAGCCTGTTGAGTTTGTATTAAATTAAATAAATAAATAAATAAATAAATTAGAAGTAGCAAGGATTGCTACGAGTACTTATTATCAAAAAATATCAATGGATTGCATATTTTCGTGGTTGGTGTTAATGATATTAAAGAACATAGAATCTTGACAAACGATGGCAAAACATCAAAGCAATTCCACAGATACAGAGACACCATCATTTTAAATCTCAAGAAAATAAATACATCATTTATGCTTTGACGGCAGCATCTTCTGGCTCCAGAAAGGTTTTAACAATTCAAGAAGAAAAGTTAAATTACTCTGAGTCTTATAACTTCAGTGACAGTGAATAGCAACTGGACGTGGACACCAGATAATGAACTAAAGCTTTTTGTCAAAAATGCTAATATTTTTAAAAAACTAAATTAATAGTTATAGATATTTTTAAATAAGGCATCGTAATTTTCTTTTATAGGAGTTTAAAAAACAAGTTTCTTTAATTTTTGTTATTAAAAACTAAAGTTTATTGAGATTTTGTTATTAGTATATTTAATTCTCTATTCGCGTTCTGTTTGTAGTTTCTCAATTATTTTAAATAATTTATAGTAAAAATTATGATTAATAGTGTTTGTAAGGCTTAAAAAGTCATAAAACTGATTTATTAAACAACTATGTTCACGTATTTCATACTTGTCCCACCAGTCACAAAAGCCTGTCCCACCAGTCACAATTTAAAAGTTTTTTTATTATTTCTACATAAGCTATCACATAATTATTATTGATAAAAACGGAAGTACATAGTATAGATTTTACATTAAGAACAACGTTTCACTTAAAATTTAAGTGGCCGAACTGAAATTCTTCTTCAAATACACCGTGGTAAGAGGAGGATTTTTTGGTGTCCCACCAGTCACGTTCATGCAAGTAATAATTACAAAGAACTCAGAATGTATTCAGTTGTTTTTTTAAGGGAACTTGTGCATTAGTTATTTACCTATGTTTTACGATATATTTCACCATTGGATAAGTTTCGATGGTATAATTATAGCGCAAAGTTAGTCGAATTCCGGAGTCAAATGTCCCACCAGTCACTATGGAATGCCCCTATAATAATACCTGGAGTTTAGTACAAAATCCTGAAAATAAAAATATAGTTAACTGTAACCCGTACCAAATTTAGGGGTTTTCATAGTGAGTCCACTGGGAATGTTTTGGTAAAGAAAAAAACATTTTGTAATTTGCGAAAAAAAGGTCAATTTTTGGCGTGCCCCTCTCCTAAGAATAAAATTAACAAGTCTAGGTATTTTATTTCTTTTTTCTAAACAAATTTTACATCATCTTGTCTACAGTTTTTAAATTTTGAGAGAAAAAAATATGTGTTAGTAGAAAGTTATAGTAATTTTTATTTTTTTTTTAATTATATTTTAGGCTTAAAAACTTTCAAATGACTATAACTTTCTACTAACACATTTTTTTCTTTCAAAATTTAAGAACTGTCGACAAAATGATGTGAAATTTGTTTAGAAAAAATAAGAAATAAAATAATTAGACTTCTTCATTTTTTTCTTAGGAGGGGCACGCCAAAAATTGTCCTTTCTTTCGCAAATTACAAAATGTTTTTTTCTTTACCAAAACATTCCCAGTGGACTCACTATGAAAACCCGTACATTTGGTACGGGTCCTGTAAATAGGAACAGAGATATACAACTTCGAAATTACACCAACCGCCACTGGGTACATTTAAAAAAAAATAAACTATTCCTAGGAATAAAAATAACATGAAAAATAATTAAATACATACATAGAATAAGGTAAAAAATAACGTATGTACATAAAGGACTTCACAAAAATGAGAGGCTACGGGGTCGGTTGAAAAGTTCAAAATTTTCGTCATTTTGTGAAATATAGCAGCATATTTTGGTTCACATTTATACTCGGTGGAGAGTGTTGCCTAATTGTAAATCTACCCACCAAGTATAAATGGGAACCAAAATATGCTGCTATATTATAACATGACAAAAATTTTAAACTTTTGAAACGACCCCGTAGCCTCTCATTTTTGTGAAGTCCTTTATGTACATACGTTATTTTTTACCTTATTCTATGTATGTATTTAATTATTTTTCATGTTATTTTTATTCCTAGGAATAGTTTATTTTTTTTTAAATGTACCCAGTGGCGGTTGGTGTAATTTCGAAGTTGTATATCTCTGTTCCTATTTACAGGACCCGTACCAAATGTACGGGTTTTCATAGTGAGTCCACTGGGAATGTTTTGGTAAAGAAAAAAACATTTTGTAATTTGCGAAAGAAAGGACAATTTTTGGTGTGCCCCTCCTAAGAAAAAAATGAAGAAGTCTAATTATTTTATTTCTTATTTTTTCTAAACAAATTTCACATCATTTTGTCGACAGTTCTTAAATTTTGAAAGAAAAAAATGTGTTAGTAGAAAGTTATAGTCATTTGAAAGTTTTTAAGCCTAAAATATAATTAAAAAAAAAATAAAAATTACTATAACTTTCTACTAACACATATTTTTTTCTCTCAAAATTTAAAAACTGTAGACAAGATGATGTAAAATTTGTTTAGAAAAAATAAGAAATAAAATACCTAGACTTGTTAATTTTATTCTTAGGAGAGGGGCACGCCAAAAATTGACCTTTTTTTCGCAAATTACAAAATGTTTTTTTCTTTACCAAAACATTCCCAGTGGACTCACTATGAAAACCCCTAAATTTGGTACGGGTTACAGTTAACTATATTTTTATTTTCAGGATTTTGTACTAAACTCCAGGTATTATTATAGGGGCATTCCATAGTGACTGGTGGGACATTTGACTCCGGAATTCGACTAACTTTGCGCTATAATTATACCATCGAAACTTATCCAATGGTGAAATATATCGTAAAACATAGGTAAATAACTAATGCACAAGTTCCCTTAAAAAAACAACTGAATACATTCTGAGTTCTTTGTAATTATTACTTGCATGAACGTGACTGGTGGGACACCAAAAAATCCTCCTCTTACCACGGTGTATTTGAAGAAGAATTTCAGTTCGGCCACTTAAATTTTAAGTGAAACGTTGTTCTTAATGTAAAATCTATACTATGTACTTCCGTTTTTATCAATAATAATTATGTGATAGCTTATGTAGAAATAATAAAAAAACTTTTAAATTGTGACTGGTGGGACAGGCTTTTGTGACTGGTGGGACAAGTATGAAATACGTGAACATAGTTGTTTAATAAATCAGTTTTATGACTTTTTAAGCCTTACAAACACTATTAATCATAATTTTTACTATAAATTATTTAAAATAATTGAGAAACTACAAACAGAACGCGAATAGAGAATTAAATATACTAATAACAAAATCTCAATAAACTTTAGTTTTTAATAACAAAAATTAAAGAAACTTGTTTTTTAAACTCCTATAAAAGAAAATTACGATGCCTTATTTAAAAATATCTATAACTATTAATTTAGTTTTTTAAAAATATTAGCATTTTTGACAAAAAGCTTTAGTTCATTATCTGGTGTCCACGTCCAGTTGCTATTCACTGTCACTGAAGTTATAAGACTCAGAGTAATTTAACTTTTCTTCTTGAATTGTTAAAACCTTTCTGGAGCCAGAAGATGCTGCCGTCAAAGCATAAATGATGTATTTATTTTCTTGAGATTTAAAATGATGGTGTCTCTGTATCTGTGGAATTGCTTTGATGTTTTGCCATCGTTTGTCAAGATTCTATGTTCTTTAATATCATTAACACCAACCACGAAAATATGCAATCCATTGATATTTTTTGATAATAAGTACTCGTAGCAATCCTTGCTACTTCTAATTACTGCTTTTCTTGTCCTATATAGCATTATAGCATACCCAACCCAACCCAAATTTGTATTTATTTTAGGCTAAAAAATATATAAAATCATTAAATTAAGGGTCATAAAGAGAAACAAAGCTACAATCTGCAGTATCAAACAAAATTCCATGATATATTACCCCACCAGTCACATGTGACTGGTGGGACATATTTTAAAATAGCCTCAAAACTATACTATGGAGTTTTTAACAATTATAAGAAGCTTAAATAGTTCGTATCATGTTTATTGTTACTTCTAAAAAGAAGCGGAATTGATAATGTCATAGTTGAGGATAGAAAATCAACTTTTATCTCTTTTTGCGTGACTGGTGGGACATGCGATATGCTTATATCCAAACAAGAAATACACAAAAACTAACATACCTTTTCACTTGAATTATACGCGGTTCCTTAGTTTTTTTAACTCTTTTTCTGAAATACAATCATCAGTTTGCTGAAGATATTTAGATGACTAAAAATGGCATTACCAACCTAAAGAACATTTGCTCCCTACACAACTCAATACGACTAAAAAGTTTATATTAGTGTTGTAAATATCCGTATTCATTAGATATCCGAATCATAGGGAATCGGAATCAGCTAATATCCGTATCCATTCTCCGAATACGAATCCATTTCTTGACCCGCGCGAAAGCGGTTACAGATCATGTATACGTATGCATGCAACAGACTAAAACATTTTCTATCCGGATACACGGCTAGGTAGGTCGATGCGGTATCGGTATCATACCAGTCGAAGTCGAAGTTTAGGGATAAGAAGGCACCGCGTCGCGCCGTTCTCGTTTGAATTCGGTTCGGGTGAGGCGGGACTAGTTTAACCAATGGGTCTCATCTCATATGATACCCGTTACCCCGATAACTATGCCATCTTTTTTTAGGAAATGTCAGTAGAAAGAGAAAGCACAATATCAAATATGCCAAATCGCAGACCGTGTTGTTCGCTTACACTCGATTCCGATTCCGTTTTCTCTTTGCACTTTGCATTAGTAACCACCCGATGCGAATTTATTTTGATTCCGAATCCGTATTCAAGTTCTCGGCCGGTTCCGGATAATCCGGATTCTTTTAATATTCGGATCCAACGGATTTTTGGATACGTATCCTTACATCACTAGTTTATATGTAGAGAAAAATTTTTTATTATTAATTTTAACAATTTTTTTTTACAAATTATTTAAATATAGACTTTTAACTATGAGTTAGTACTAAATTTAAAATAATTAAAGGAATTTTTGAAATTTATGTCATTTTCCTCTTTTACATGGAATGCCCCTATACATATACAGGTAAACTGTCTTCATTATATAAAAAAGTTGGTTTTAGCTTGATTCTTTCACTCTGTCTTATGTAGATCGGAGGGTGTGCGCTTTATACCTTGTTTGCCCTAAGATAAAGATTTATTTGTATGAGATTCATTCGAATTTATTGCTGCTTTTGACGTTATGTCAAGAACATCAGTTTGATATCCAGATTTAGTTATATCTGGTTTCGCACTGTCAGAGTTATGAGACTTTATCACTGATTTTGACTTGTCAGAAATATCAGTTTCACTTTTCGGTTTTTGAAAATTAACCCCTTCTGGCTGAGCTACAGGCCTGGTTTTTAAATAACTAGTCTCATCTATAATAACATCTCTGACTACAACAAACTTTTGCGATTCCACTTCCCACACTTTATACCCATTTGGTGCAGTGGCGGTTGGTGAAATTTCGAAATTGTATATCTCTTCCTATTTACAGGACCCGTACCAAATTTAGGGATTTTCATAGTGAGTCCACTGGGAATGTTTTGGTAAAGAAAAAAAACATCTTGTAATTTGCGAAAAAAAGTTGAATTTTGGGTGTGCCCCTCCTGAGAAGAAAATGAACATGTCTAGGTATTTTATTTATTATTTTTTCTAAACAAATTTTACATCATTCTGTCGACAGTTTTTAATATTTAAGAGAAAAAAATGTGTTATTAGAAAGTTATAGTCATTTGAATTTTTTTTTTAATTATATTTTAGGCTTAAAAAAATTCAAATGACTATAACTTTCTACTAGCACATTTTTTTCCCTCAAAATTTAAAAACCGTCGACAAAATGATGTAAAATTTGTGTAAAAAAATAATAAATAAAATACCTAGACGTGTTCATTTTTTTCTTAGGAGGGGCACACCAAAAATTCAAGTTTTTTTCGCAAATTACAAAATGTTTTTTTTCTTTACCAAAACATTCCCAGTGGGCTCACTATTAAAACCCCTAAATATGGTACGGGTCCTATTGACTTAATTGACTTGACAGGCAAAAACAGTCCACTGAAGTATTACCTTATGATTAATATAACATTCGTGAAATGTTGAAACGAAGATTTTAGCTTATTAGTCAAAGAGAACTAAGGTATTGTTAGAACCAGTACCTCTATTATTTCAAATATATTTATCTGTTGTTTCAGTCTTCTTTGGTTGGTACCAGACGTCCCGCGCTCGGCGGGATAGTCCGCGTTCGGCGGGACAGTCCCGCTTTCGACGGAACAGTACCGATCTCGGCGGGACAGTTCCGCTCTCAGCGGGACAGTCCCGCTCTCGGTGGGACAGTCCCGCTCTCAGCGGGACAGCCCCGCTCTCGGCGGGACAGTCCCGTTTTCAAACGACATGTCCCGCTGGGGACAGTAAAATGTCCCGATTTAAGAAAAACTGCCCCGCTCGCCGGTCCGAAGCTGTAATAGTAGGCGGAAAAAACAAGTTTAAGCATAGACACTAAAAAACTTGCCTGTGTGCAAATTTTTGCGATTCCACTTCCCACACTTTATACCCATTTGGTGCATATCCGACTAGTATACCTTTCCAAGATTTTTCTTGAAATTTCGCTCTACTACTTTTATTATGCACATAAACAGTAGAACCAAAAACTGTAAGATATTTTAATTGTGGTTTTTTTATTAAGCCACAATTCATTTGGTGTTTTCTATTGCTAAACAGCCCTAGTTGGTGTAATATTTATGAAGTAATTAGCTGTTAAAACTGCCTCGCCCCAAAAAACTGTATCTAGGTTAGCACCGTTTATCATTGTACGAGCTTTATCAGTTATTGTTCGAACCATACGTTCTGATACACCATTCAACTGTGGGGTTCGTGGAACAGTCAGATGATAACTTATTCCTTTCTCCATACAATAAAGCTTCATCTCAGAAGACAAATATTCTCCTCTATTGTCACAATATAAATGAACCATTTTATTGCTTATTTCGCTTATTTTTTTTTTCGTTGCTCTGTCTCCTGATGTAAGCTTTTGCTGATAGTAGAGATTACAATTATTAGTGTCACTCCTGCTTGAAAGCAGCAGGTTAAAATTATAATATATTCTCTTTGTTTCAGCCATCCAAGAGAAAAATGTAATAAACCAATATGCAACTTCGGATGTGGTAATTTCCACGATTTTGTCTATTGTAACGACTTTAGAAACCTGCACGTCTGTAAAAGAAGGGGTGCATGCCCCTACATTCATTTATCCGTCAAGGAAGAGTTGATATACAGGCAAACGAACATTATCAGTTCATTTTTAAAGAACGAAATTGATCGTACGGGTCAATTTAAGGGTACTTGCTGCTTGAAACGGGCTTGTGATTGTACAAAAATCCACATTCGTCTGAAACCCGACTACAGACGGGAAAACTCGTGCCCAGTTTGCTTGGAAACAGTGAAACTGAATAAAGCGGGCATGTTTACAGAATGTAAACATGTCCTCTGCATGCAGTGCTTGCAAAAAATAGTGGAGGTCAGAGAAGGCGTCATCGTTAAATGTCCAGTATGTAATGGAATCGTTAGCGGGACCTTTCTATTATTAGGGCAGTAATTGCCAATATACTATTGAAAAATACTCGTGTTTATATCCATTAGTTTAAATTTCGTGTTTCTATCCATTAGTTTAAATTTCGTGTTTCTATCCATTAGTTTAAATTTCGTGTTTCAATCTATGCTTCACCAAGCAATAAATAAACTAAGCCCACCAGTAATGGGTGTGCAGTAATAAGTACCAATATGGACAGGAAAAAATTGAAGAATACTCGTGTTTGTATCCATTAGTTTAAATTTCGTGTTTCTATTTGTTTCGGACAGCAAATGACATATTTTTTTATTTTAACAAGCTTTATTGTCCAAGAATAAAATTATTATCGACAAAGCTTTAAACTAACCCCAACAGTAATTGATGTGCAGTAAAATTGCCAATGTAGGCAGAAAAAAATTTAAATGGCAAATAACAGTAATGGGTCAATGTCGCCTAATCATAACAAGGAAAACGAGTCTCCTGTACCGAATCTGCCACCAGAAGTAAACAGGTAATTTATTTATTTTTCTTTTATTGTAAAAACATTTTACATACGCCCTTGGTACTATTCTGACAGGAAAATGTAATTTTCTAAAGAACAGCATTGTAACCTATTGCAGCTGCTGTATTGACAACAGGCCCACAAAAAAAAATTAAATTCTGAACTCGATAAGGGAAACAACGATGTGTTACAACGTATTTTTTTCTGCCGAATCTGAATCTGAAGTCCATTACGTTTAAAACTATTTTTTCATAAGAAAAAACAAAACATTGCTCATTTAGTAAAATTATGTAAAAATTAAAGGAAAGAAATAATAAAAAAATGGCTGGATGATATCGGCTATGCGTATATCGATATCGGCCAAAATAATATCGGTCCATCCGTAGTTTGTTATTCGCAAAGGGCTGAAATTTATTTCTTGCAATATTTATGGGATAGCTCGATTTCCATTGTTACAATTATGACAAAAGTATTTTGTTGTAACAGAGCTATGGATGAAATCTGGCAAGAAATATTCAACAATAATATAACAAGGGAACTTTGTAATGCTGTTAAAAAGATCAAGTCGCAGGAAAGAAAGGAGCATAAAAAAAATAAAAAAAGTAAGTTTTTAAACTATACATCAGATTGGTGCAAAAATGACAGTTTTTATTCTCTAAATATGTATTCAAAAAAAGTACGGCTGTGTCTGTCAAAATCGGAAATTTAAAAATGGGCTATGATTGGTTACAGTTTTTTTTTAATAACTGATTAAACTTTTTCAAATGAAAATATAAAAACATTTTGTTTTAATTTTTTATCTTGCCTGCTATTCTATTATTATTTTAGATAACGATGTTGTAAATAGCTGATCCATGAATTAATTATGTATTTTATTTTCATATGTATATTTTTAGAGAGACTATCAACAGGAATAAGAATTTAAGAATTTCGTCACCAACCATTTCTGAAGCAGATACTGAGAGCTACATTGAAGAACAGTGCGAAGAACAGGATTTTTTCACCATAAGTAGTAATGAAAATAAACCGGTTAATGTCAGTGGCCCTTTGGAAGCTGGTTACGAGTTAGTTGTAGAAGTTCCGCTTATTCGGATGTATACCCATTAACAGGATTTAATTTCATTAAATAACAATGTTTTCTCTCATTCACTTTCCTACCGGACAGTTGAGCGTGTACCTTTCAAAAAAGGTGTCCATGCATGAAGATAAAGTAATCGTACATCATGGAGGGCGATTCAGCGGCTCTCTTCTATGTTATGATGGTAAGTGATAGATTCCAGTCTATGATACTAGTATTTATCATTTAAACGAATACATTTATATGTTGTTACCAAAAATATTTATAAAAAACAGCCTTTCATGTGGTTTCTAATAATTAAAATTGCAAACATTTTTGCTCCCAACTGTAATATATATTCATTTTCAGATAGCAGAAATTCCCTGGAATTGTTGAAGAAACAGCTTGAGCAACCTATTAGGGTTAATCTAAGACATAGTCCAAGAAGAAAGCTGTTTATGTCATATTCGTCTAAAGATGAGTCAGATGAAGAATTTGATAGTTCATTCCTCTCACTGAACTGTGATATTGACAGTAACAGTGCTGCTCATCAGTCGACACCTGCCCAGCTGTCGTCCCCTGCCCAGCTGTCACCCCCTACTCATCGGTCAACACCTGCCCAGCTGTCGTCCCCTGCCCAGCTGTCACCCCCTACTCATCGGTCAACACCTGCCCAGCTGTCGCCCCCTGTCCAGCTGTCGCCCCCTGCCCAGCTGTCGCCCCCTGCCCAGCTGTCGCCCCCTGCCCAGCTGTCACCCCCTACTCATCGGTCAACACCTGCCCAGCTGTCGCCCCCTGCCCAGCTGTCACCCCCTACTCATCGGTCAACACCTGCCCAGCTGTCGCCCCCTGCCCAGCTGTCACCTCCTACTCATCAGTCGACACCTGTCCAGCAAACACCGGCTAATAAAGGTAAGAAGTAACATTTCTACTTAATTGAAAATTACATTAAAGGTGTATTTTAACAGTGGCGGTTGGTGATATTTCGAAGTTTTATATCTCTGTTTCTACTTACAGGACCCGTACCAAATTTAGGGGTTGTAATAGTGAGCCCACTGTGAAAGTTTTGGTAAAGAAAAAAAAACATTTTGTAATTTGCGAAACAAAGTTGAATTTTTGGTGCGCCCCTCCTAAGAAAAAAGCTGAACACGTCTAGGTATTTTATTTATTATTTTTTTACACAAATTTTACATCATTTTGTCGACAGTTTTTAAGTTTTGAGGGAAAAAAATGGGTTATTAGAAAGTTATAGTCATTTGAATTTTTTTTTAAATTATATTTTAGGCTTAAAAAAATTCAAATATCACATTCAACTAACACATTTTTTTCCCTCAAAATTTAAAAGCTGTCGACAAAACGATGTAAAATTTGTATAAAAAAATAATAAATAAAATACCTAGACGTTTTCAATTTTTTCCTAGGAGGGGCACACCAAAAATTCAACTTTGTTTCGCAAATTACAAAATGTTTTTTTTCTTTACCAAAACATTCACAGTGGGCTCACTATTACAACCTCTAAATTTGGTACGGGTACTGTAAGTAGGCACAGAGATATACAACTTCGAAATATCACCAACCGCCACTGTATTTTAAATTCCCATAACATATCTTTAATTTATTTCTTATCTTCTTCGCTGCCATTTTCGTAGTTTGCGCACACAGAACACTGGCCTTTTTGGAAATATGGAACGCAATTTTAACCAGCATTTTTCGGGGCAAGGACCTCTCATTTTTTTTTCGTTACAGTAACATATTGTACTCCGAAGTTAACCTTTTTTTTCGTAAGATGACTCAATAAAATTTTAAAATAAACTATATTAAAAACTTTCAACTTACAAAAACAATTTTCCTATACTATGTGAATGAAATTTTCTCAAGTTAGGTATGACGACGTATTTGTATGTCCACAGATTTAAAACTACCTATAGATAAACGACATTGAACATGGAAAGTAGGGTTTGACTGATATCGTAAGGGATACCCCTCTTAAGTTATGTTTTTATAAATATTTTAAAAGCAAAAACAAAAATTTTGGACATGGTACTTAAATCTTCTATTTTCTATTAAGGTAATCCAAGCAGAAAACCACACAAAAGACACGCGTGTTACTTTTGCGGCTGCCTATGGTTGAACATGCCCAGACATTGGCGGAGGAATCACGGCACAGAACCACTTTATATCGAGAAGTTTCAACAAGTTGGTGAGTATGTTTACTTTTAAAATTTTGATTTAAAAAATTATTGTAACAATTTAAAAAAAAACTAACGAAAAAAAAAGTCATGTCCACTGGACTAGATCTCCATATCTATATGTTTTCGCGATCGCTGAAACCGAATCCAACATCCGTTTCACCCCATCAGGTCACTGGACACCGTAAACCACCCCCTTAATTTCTAGGGTTCCTCAGCATTTCATTCGGGTGTTCTCTGCTCTTCTTTGTTTATCCCAAAGTGAGAGGTGGGGAGGGTAAAGGGTTAACATCCGATCCGGAACGCACGCAGCGTAAGTTTCAGTTTTCATATGGGACCCCCGTTTTTTGCAGATTCGGATTCAGCCGAAAATTTTGGGTTCAGATAGGAGGATCTCAAAGTTTTATGGGCCATATCGGGCCCAATACTAGCCTTCGCCTTTAGAGAGCCATTTTGGCAAGCCTGTGACATCATCATGGGACCGTCAGATGGAAGAAATTTCAGAATGGAGGTGAGCAGTGCGTGGCAATTTAAACACGCGATCATGCTTATCTACACGCGAGCATGCTTATCTAATAAGTATGGTTACAGCTCCCTGAAACTTTTCGCTTGGGCCCAGGGGCCTTATCGGGCCCAAAATATGATAACGCCGTTCGATCCCCTGGAAAATTTCTTGTGCGATACCAGTGAGACATCCTTAAATAAACATCTCTGGGAAATTCTTAGGAGTACCGGCCTTTTTCAAACACCTGTATATACAGTGTGTCTACTTAAGTTGGAATCATATTCGATTCGGATTCAGCGACCTCGAAAACATATAGACATGGGGATCTAGTCCAGTGGACATGACTTTTTTTCGGGGGGTTGTGTTATCAGGTCACCATTTTCAAAATCGTTCAGTGAATAATTAGCCTTTGAAATTAAAAATTTCTTTATTTTTTTTCCTAAATTCTGGAACTGGAAGATCCCGGATTGTCTGCGACAGTCGATTATAATACTTAACTGCCAAAAAATCGGGCCCATTCTGGAATTTTTTAAGTCGAAAGTAAGGGGTGGACAAGTCATTCTTACAACGCGTGTCGTAAGCATGAATATCACTGTTTGTTTCATACTTATCAATGTTTGCCTTTGCATAAAGTCAGCTTTCAAATATAAAGACACATGAAAATGTCAGGATGCCATTTGTACTGACTACACACACGGTCTCTATACTTTTTAAGGGACGTCGCTTATCTTTGATCCTATGACGCCACTCGTGCACTCCTCAAAAAAGCTTTTAAAGCAGTAAGAGAGGTCCTAAATAGAAAACAGAAAATTGGTAAATGTCTTGCCATTTTTCTAATATCACAATAATGTCACTCCTAAATACTTCATAATAATCTCACTCCTAAATACGTAATCTTAGTAACTCGTTCAATTAAGGAACTCCCCCTATACTTGACGAATAATAATTTTTTTCACTAAGTTTTCCACCACTGGCATCGCTTGCCTTTTTCGCTTGCTGTAAACACGATCGCGACTAACTCGACTGGCAAAAAGTAATGCAAACATTAACGACTTGGCACATTTTTATCCGGTACCGCGATGACATAGCACATTCTTTACATTCTTTCCCTGTGTATGAATTTAAATTATTGAAATATCTTTTGACATGGTGCGTTTTTCCCCTACACAGATCTGATACATAATAGTACACATTTTAAGGTACCAAATGGCGGTAATATCTCGGTTTGGCTAAAAAGATGACTGTGCACGTTTTTCCCCTGTGGTCTTTGATTCCGTTTTTTTTTTCATTTTTATCGAAATTTTAGGGTTCTATGTAAATCGTTCAATTTTTTTTTCCTTTAGAATCGTCAACCAAGAAGTACAGATTTGAACCCTACGATGTATTAAGAAAAATGGGCGACGAAAAATACAACATCAATTTAATAAAGGCTCAAGGTCGCGATATAACTAAAACTGATTTAATTGTGGTGAAACAATCGCAGAAAGAGACCGCGGAATATGTCACGTGTAGGAAATGTCTGGGCAGGTACACGTCAACAAATTACAAGAAACATTTTACAGTTTATTGCAAAAAAACAGACAATGAAGCCAAACTCAATTTATCCGGATTAGCAAGAGTTCAGGCTGCCGGTACTGTCAAAGCATGTGATATTTTAAGATGTAAAATTTTGCCATCCTTTACAATTAAAAAGCAAAGAGATATTTTATTTTATGACCCAGTTGCAATAATTCATGGTAACTTACATGAAAAAAAAAAGAAAAGGCCGATAACTACAAGGCAATAGCTTCTCAGCTCAGACTACTGGCCGATATCCTTACATGTTGCCAGGAAATAGATCCGTCTATTAAAACCTTAGACGACATATTTGATGCTACAAAAACTGAAATTGTGTTTGAAGGTATACGTAGAAGAGCTGGGATGGATGTATCTGGAATGTACGAGGCTCCAAGTACAGCCACAAATTCTTGTACTTTATTGATTAAAGTTGCTAATGATTTAATTTGTTTGGCTTTGTCGCAAAAAAATGCCGTTTTGCAAAAAAATATGAGGAATTTCTTTTTGTCTTAAGAAATCAACAGAACATCAAAATTACCAAAGTTGCTCTAGAAAACGTTACATCTAAATGAAGATCAAAAACAGAACAACTGCCCTCGACTAAAGAAATTCGTGATCTCTTGCACAAATTACAACAGGAATTTAACGAATGTTTTCAAATGGCCATTGATCAACCTTTTAACCTCACGACGTACTCAAAATTGGCAAGAGTTACATTGGCGCAAATTATGGTTTTCAACCGACGTAGACCGGGTGACGTCCACAAAACTACCATCACAGAATACAAAAGCTTGGCCAAAACGAATCAGGGCTTTATAAATAAATTAAATATTGATAAAAAAAGAATGGCCGAAAAAACTTACAGGTACACAACCAGAAATAAATTGAATAGTACCGGTTCAATTCTTATAACCGCAAAAATAAAAAATGCCATAGATTACATGTTGAAACACCGAACTGATACGTCAATAGACCCGACGAACGAATATGTTTTCGCAAATCCAAAAGCGAAAAGGGCGCCCTTTTTCAGAGCCGACGATGCCCTAAAGACGATTTGTCAAAAATATAATTTGCAGTATGACAGATTAAAAGCCACAAAACTGCGAAAACACTTGGCCACTTGTACTGCTAATTTACCTTCCAAGGAACAGCAGTTAATTACGGATTTCATGGGACACAGCTCGACAATCCACAAAAATATCTACCAACAACGGCAGATTCAAACCGATGTGACAGAGGTTGGTCACATCTTGTTAGATGCGGCTGGGTTTTATACAGGAAATAAACCTCTAACTGTTGAAATAACAGACAATTTCCAAGGAACGGTACCTAACGCTGACTGGTTAACCGACGAGCCAGATTATGATAATGATGAAGAACCTGCAAAACAACAATTACAGTTATCACCAATTTGTGAAGAAATAGTCGTTGCACGTCCATCTGGTCCCAGTCGACCATAGAAACGAAACTATGTCATCTATGATAGTGATGATGATGATGATGATGAGCCAACGAAAAATCCAAAAACTCATTTTCCTCTGGTTATATCTGAGAAAACAAGAATATATAGACCTCTGGATAAAACAAGACTTGCGCCTTCACGAACTTGGACCACACCGCAGAAGCTCACTGTAAGAAAATTGTTTGGAGGATACATAGCTTCGAAAGAAGTACCGATTACAGAACGAGTGAAAGAAGTCATAAGGGACAATCGATTAACAGAATTTCCCAAAAGCATTATTTCCATAAGAAACTGGATACGTGAGGAAATTAAAAGAAATGGAGAGTCTAAAGGTAGTCAGTCACAAAAGTTTTCGTACTTTACAAAACAAGGGCTTATCCATAGGCAATTGTACTATAAAAATAAAATAAACAAAAAACAAAAGCATGATCTTACGGTAGTAAATATAAAAAAGAAACCGTTTTCGTCACAAAACTTATCCTACAGTTTAAACAGGAGAGAAAGAAGTGATAAAAAATTCAAGAAATAATGCGCCACACTGGCGTTTTAACTTGCGGTCAAGTTCTATTTTTGTAGGGTGTACTTTTGTGGCTCACTGTTTTTAGATGAATAAAGATTAGTTATCTATAGAACGACAATTAGTACATATTTTTTATCAGTCTAATATTTTATATTTTGCTTTCAGATGGCACGATGAGACAAAGATTAACAACACCACAAAAATCTGCCCTGCGAAAGCACTTCAAATATTATTTCGATTTGGGGAGTACGCAGTACCTAGCTCGGGACCCTCAGAAGCACGAGCTACAAGCGGCAATTGAAACTGTTCCCGAATTAAAGAATAAAACTACTGTACTCCTAAGATCTAAGCTGCAACATTTCTTTAACGAAATTTTAGATAGTAAGAGTAGGGAGTGTATTTTTCAGGATATAAGTCAATCAACAAGCGATGATGAATAATTTATTATGGTTCCTAAACCTTCCCTCTCAAATTATACACTACACAGCAAAATTTTCCATATATTAAATGAAACACAAGTTATTATATATTTTGTGTATCTCCTCTAAAAATGCACTTAATAAAACCATTTAAAAAGTAAAATATTAAGAAAAGATTACACCAAAGTGTAAATTTGAAATTGATTGGCACTGCTAACGCACTCCATAGAGTGTTTTGAATTTCCAGCTCAAAATGTTAAATTTTGAAACACCGAGTATTATGCCAAACCTAGATTTTGATTAAATCGTATTAGTATTTTTAGGAAATTATGTATTGTTTTGTTTAGAATGTTGGAAAAATCTTTAAAAATTTTTATTTTTAGCGAAATACTGGACGTTTCAAAATTTAACATTTTGAGCTGGAAATTCAAAACACTCTGTGGAGTGCATTAGCAATGCCCATCGATTTGAAATTTACACTTTGGTTTAATCTTTTTTTAATATTTTACTTTTTAAATGGTTTTATTAAGTGCATTTTTAGAGGAGATACACAAAATATACAATAACTTGATTTCCATTTAATATATGGAAAATTTTGCTGTGTTACGTTAAATAATATATCCAGAAGTGTTACTTTATCCTTAAATTGACACTTTTTTTATCATCATTCATTATCATGACTGTTATCAACTACAACCACAAATTATGGTTACCAATGATTTATTTGTAAATACTCTTCATGTTTGTCCCTTTTCATCTTAAATTACGTAATTTTTAAATTTTTTCTCAAATAACTTACTAACCCCTGCGCAACAGATTGTTCTTTACAATTAAAGCCTTTCGTTTCGTTTTCATCTTAAATTTAGAAAAGCCGTTTACTACTTTTTCTAAAATCGTTTCTTTTTGTTGGGTTAATATCCATACAAACAAAAAAGTGTTTTAAGTTTTTATTAACGACTATTAACATTTAAAACTGCTTTCAGAAACGCAGGAAATAAGAGTAAAAAAGAATAATTTTCCTCTCCTTCCTCTGAAATTTTCGGAAGTAAAAGAAATCTGTTCCTGACTATTATCATATTTTTTGGCTTGAATAGCTCCATTTTTATCAACGGCTACGAAAATGGAATCCTCGGTTCCTTGCCTTCTTTCGACTTTTCTACTTTTTTTATGTCAACAGTGGTCTAGTTTTTTGCCTCGTTAAATGAATATTTATACTTAGTTTTCCCAAACTTCTCAATCCCTAAATGCAACTTTTTCATGTATAGACCAAACAATAGAGCAATTTGTCGCGACTTTTATACTATTAGAAAACCGTCTGTGCCATCATCTAAAAGACGATCCGTAGATGATTGCTGTTATATTTCCAACTCTGAAAATTTTCCTTTAGTTTGTTATAAACATTTTTAAGCGAAAGGACCCGATTTTTTTAGTTTTTTGCTTATAAAATGGAAAGTAATAAAGCATTCTTAATGGTGTAAATAGAAGACTTGTAGAGAATTAAAATACGAACAAACTGAGAGGTCGGACGGCCCGATAAGATAAGTAGCAACGGAGAAAATCCGGACAAACCGGAAAATTAAGAGTTTTTAAAAAAAGTCATAAATGGGCAATTTTTAAACGTAGAGGGCTCAAAATTTGGAAAAAGGTAGTGTAACGACGCCTGACCACTGCCAGGGATTGTATCTTCCTGTTTCAGACTTTTTTTTAAAAAGATTATGCAATTTTGACAACTATTTTTTATTACTATTTTTTTGACAATCAACAACTTCAATTATTTTTCTACTTTTGGCAAACTTATATTATTTAACAATGAAAAAACAAGTAACATCACCGGTGATAACCGGTATGTACATTCTCGCCCCTTGTACAACGAAGTTTACGATTTCACGTCGAGGACGCATAACTTCACCACAGGTCTTCGGAATGTACCAGCAGGGCCCTGAAACTGTTGTTCTGTGTGTACCAGTCTTCGTCTTCACTTCTACCGCACGGACTTGCTCATCTGCACCGGGGTATGTCTTTGTAACCAAACCCTTTGGCCAGCTATTCCTTGGTAAATCGGAGTCGAAAATCACCACTATATCGCCAACTTTTACAGTTCTGTTATCATTGTAGAACCATTTTGTTCTTCTAGTAAGAGAGGGGAGGTACTCTCTTATCCATCGCTTCCAGCACATGTCAGCAAAATACTGTGCTCGACGCCAGTGATTTCTGGAACTCAAATCGTAGAAACTTTGTTTTACCATCTCACTTAAACTGTAGTCATGCCTATCAATATGTAAAACAAATTCTTTGTCACATCTTCCGCTAAATGGGGTTATGTTTCCATTAATTACCCACCCTAACTTTGTACGAGATAGAACTGGCACATTTTTGACGAATCAATAACTTCTCTACCCCACTGTATTTTTAGTTGAGGTGTAAGTTTCATTATAACCTGTTGTAATAGTTGGGGATTTGTCATGTATGACTGACATTTCAGATTTGATAATGTCACTGTTAGATTTTGAATGCATGTTGAAAAATCAAGAATGGTTTCGAAATTTTCATCGCTTATTTGGGGAAATCTCTTAACCTTTTCTATTAAATTATTAATTATATACTCTGGCTTGCCAAATCTTTGTTCCATTATATTTATAATTTTATTTACGTCGCATGTAAAATTTAGCAAAGCCTCTACAGATTCTCGAGCTTTCCCTGTTAAGCATTTTTGAAGCCTGACTGTGTTTTCTCTATCGCTAAAGCCACATACCTGTGTAGTTTCATCAAATTCTTTTTTAAAATGTAACCATTCAGCAGGATCATCGGAAAAACGTGGAAGTTCTTTATTTATAGACTGCCTTGCCAAAAATTGCAAAAAATTATTTTCTAGCTTACCGCTACCACTACTGACTTCACCTTTTTCTGTAACCTGAACGTTTCCTTTATCCATTTCCGCTTCTTCATCAGCTTCATTGTCTTCTTCTACGGGTACTAAACTTGACGATGAACTCTTTCCAAGTATAGACTGTTGTTTGTCAGACCTAAAACTTTTATTGGCGTTATTAAAATTAGCTATATCTACAGTTTTTTCGACCCAATTCTCAACAGATAAATTTCTAGAGGACCTATTATCAATTTCCTCTAAATTTTCCATTTCATCTAAAATTTCGATCTGTTTTAATTCTAACTCTTTTTCAATTATTCTTTTATCAATTTCCGCTTTTTTCTTCTCTTTTTCAATTATTCTTTTATCAATTTCCGCTTTTTTCTTCTCCGCCTCTAGTTCAGCTTGAACTTGTTTATATCTTAAAGATTTATTTGATAACGATGATCGTATACTTTTAGAATTATTTATAACTGACTTACTCTGGGAATCCTTTGAGGTTTGTTGTTTATTTTGTGTTAATCTTACTGTACTTTCACCCAAGACTTGCATCTGTTCTTCAGATAAATATCTTCTTGGTGGAATCCCCTTTGTAATCCTTGAACTTTTTCTTAATCCTTCTAAATTACTTTTAATGGACATCTGGACCATGTAACGACGCCTGACCACTGCCAGGGATTATATTTTACTATCGTGTAACAACGCCTGACCACTGCCAGGGATTATATCTTACTATCCTGCCGAAGGACTATGTAACGACGCCTGACCACTGCCAGGGATTGTATCTTCCTGTTTCAGACTTTTTTTAAAAAGATTATGCAATTTTGACAACTATTTTTTATTACTATTTTTTTGACAATCAACAACTTCAATTATTTTTCTACTTTTGGCAAACTTATATTATTTAACAATGAAAAAACAAGTAACATCACCGGTGATAACCGGTATGTACAGGTAGTAATTCATAGCTACTTTGTGTGTGCAAAACCTCGACGCTGTCCGACGATTAGTTTTGCCACAATCGTCATTTTAATTTTTCAATACACTATTTTGCAACAGGTTTGGATGCTCCATGGATCGTCCGATTTTAATTATTGAAACGTATTTGAAAAGTACAAGTTTAATTGAACAAAATGTATATTTTAATTATTCCATAAAATGCTACGAAACCGTTTGAAAATGCAGGTAAAGATACGTGAAAGTGGCAGAGCGCGCGAAAGCGGTGGAGTAGCGGCAGCGGCAATTAAACTTGTACTTTTCAAATCCGTTTCAATAAAATCGGACGATCCATGGAGCATCCAGACCTGTTGCAAAATGGTGTATTGAAAAATTAAAATGACGATTGTGGCAAAACTAGTCGTCGGGCAGCGTCGAGGTTTTGCACACAAAGTAGCTATAAATTACTACTTTTTCCCAAAGCTTGAGCCCTCTACGTTTAAAAATGGCCCATTTATGAATTAAAAAAAAACTCTTTATTTTCCGGATTTTCTCTCCTATTTGAACTGTAGGATAAGTTTTGTGAGATTTACTACCGTAAGATCATGCTTTTGTTTTTTGTTTATTTTATTTTTATAGTACAATTGCCTATGGATAAGCCCTTGTTTTGTAAAGTACGAAAACTTTTGTGACCGACTACCTTTAGACTCTTCATTTCTTTTAATTTCCTCACGTATCCAGTTTCTTATGGAAATAATGCTTTTGGGAAATTCTGTTAATCGATTGTCCCTTATGACTTCTTTCACTCGTTCTGTAGTCGGTACTTCTTTCGAAGCTATGTATCCTCCAAACAATTTTCTTACAGTGAGCTTCTGCGGTGTGGTCCAAGTTCGTGAAGGCGCAAGTCTTGTTTTATCCAGAGGTCTATATATTCTTGTTTTCTCAGATATAACCAGAGGAAAATGAGTTTTTGGATTTTTCGTTGGCTCATCATCATCATCATCATCACTATCATAGATGACATAGTTTCGTTTCTGTGGTCGACTGGGACCAGATGGACGTGCAACAACTGTTTCTTCACAAATTGGTGATAACTGTAATTGTTGTTTTGCAGGTTCTTCATCATTATCACAATCTGGCTCGTCTGTTAACCAGTCAGCGTTAGGTACCGTTCCTTGGAAATTGTCTGTTATTTCAACAGTTAGAGGCTTATTTCCTGTATAAAACCCAGCCGCATCTAACAAAATGTGACCAACCTCTGTCACATCGGTTTGAATCTGCCGTTGTTGGTAGATATTTCTGTGGATTGTCGAGCTGTGTCCCATGAAATCCGTAATTAACTGCTGTTCCTTGGAAGGTAAATTAGCAGTACAAGTGGCCAAGTGTTTTCGCAGTTTTGTGGCTTTTAATCTGTCATACTGCAAATTATATTTTTGACAAATCGTCTTTAGGGCATCGTCGGCTCTGAAAAAGGGCGCCCTTTTCGCTTTTGGATTTGCGAAAACATATTCGTTCGTCGGGTCTATTGACGTATCAGTTCGGTGTTTCAACATGTAATCTATGGCATTTTTTATTTTTGCGGTTATAAGAATTGAACCGGTACTATTCAATTTATTTCCGGTTGTGTACCTGTAAGTTTTTTCGGCCATTCTTTTTTTATCAATATTTAATTTATTTATAAAGCCCTGATTCGTTTTGGCCAAACTTTTGTATTCTGTGATGGTAGTTTTGTGGACGTCACCCGGTCTACGTCGGTTGAAAACCATAATTTGCGCCAATGTAACTCTTGCCAATTTTGAGTACGTCGTGAGGTTAAAAGGTTGATCAATGGCCATTTGAAAACATTCGTTAAATTCCTGTTGTAATTTGTGCAAGAGATCACGAATTTCTTTAGTCGAGGGCAGTTGTTCTGTTTTTGATCTTCATTTAGATGTAACGTTTTCTAGAGCAACTTTGGTAATTTTGATGTTCTGTTGATTTCTTAAGACAAAAAGAAATTCGTCATATTTTTTTTGCAAAACGGCATTTTTTGCGACAAAGCCAAACAAATTAAATCATTAGCAACTTTAATCAATAAAGTACAAGAATTTGTGGCTGTACTTGGAGCCTCGTACATTCCAGATGCATCCATCCCAGCTCTTCTACATATATCTTCAAACACAATGTCAGTTTTTGTAGCATCAAATATGTCATCTAAGGTTTTAATAGACGGATCTATTTCCTGGCAACATGTAAGAATATCGGCCAGTAGTCTGAGCTGAGAAGCTATTGCCTTATAGTTATCGGCCTTTGATTTTTTTTTTTTAATGTAAGTTTCACACAGCCTATTACCATGAATTATTGCAACTGGGTCATGAAATAAAATATCTCTTTGCTTTTTAATTGTAAAGGATAGCAAAATTTTAGATCTTAAAATATCACATGCTTTGACAGTACCGGCAGCCTGAACTCTTGCTAATCCGGATAAATTATCTTTGGCTTCGTCGTCTGTTTTTTTGCAATAAATTTTAACATGTTTCTTGTAATTTGTTGTCGTGTATCTGCTCAAACATTTCCTACACGTCACATATTCCGCGGTCTCTTTCTGCGATTGTTTTACAACAATTAAATCACTTATTTATATCGCGACCTTGAACCTTTATTAAATTTGTTATGTTTCTCGTCTCCCATTTTTCTTAATATATCATACGGTTCATATTTGTATTTCTTGGTTGACGATTCTAAATAAAAAAAAAAATTGAACCATTTAGAACCCTAAAATTTCGATAAAAATGAAAAAAAAAAAGGAATCAAAGACCACAGGGAAAAAAACGTGCACAGCCATCTTTTTAGCCAAACCGAGATATTACCGCCATCTGGTACCTTAAAATGTGTAATGTGTAGAACAATTTTAAAGTTGTATATCTCTGTTGCTACTTATGGGACCCATGCCAAATTCAGGTTTTTTAATAGTGAGCCTACTAAGAATGTTTTGGTAAAGAAAAAAACTATTTTTCAATTTGCGAAAAAAAGTTGAATTTTTCAATTGACCCACCTGGGTAAAAAAATAACACGCTTAGATATTTTATTTATTATTGTTTATAAACAAGTTGTGCGTCATTTTGTCGACAATTCTTAAATTTTAAGAGAAAAAAATGTGTTAGTAGAAAGTTATAGCCATTTGAATTTTTTGTTAAATTATATTTTAGCTTTAAAAAAATTCAAATGACTATTAACTTTCTACTAACACATTTTTTTCTCTTAAAATTTAAGAATTGTCGACAAAATGATGTAAAATTTGTTTAGAAAAAATAATAAATAAAATATCTAAGCGTGTTAATTTTTTACCCAGGTGGGTCAATTCAAAAATTCAACTTTTTTTCGCAAATTACAAAATATTTTTTTCTTCGCCAAAACATTCCTAGGAGGCCCACTATTAAAAAACCTGAACTAGGCATGGGTCCCATAAGTAGCAACAGAGATATACAACTTTAAAATTTCACGGGCCGCGCCTGGTTTGTATATACATAATATACATGTACAACTATGAATTTATATATACACATATATACAGGGTGTTGCAAAAAGGCCGGTACTCCCAAAAATTTCCCAGGGGGGATGTTTATTTAAGGACATCTCATTCGTATAGCATAGGAAATTTTCCGGGGAATTGAATAACGTCAGATTTGGTTCCGATAAGGACCTGGGCCATGCGAGGCCTAAGTTTGAGTTTTCATATGGGGACCCCCGTTTTTTGCAGATTGGGATTCAGCCGAAAATATTGCGTTCAGATACGTGGATCTCAAATTTTTATGAACCATATCGGGCCCAATACTAGCCTTCGGCTTTAGAGAGTCATTTTGGTAGGCCTGTGACATCATCATGGGACCGTCAGATGGAAAGAATTCGAGAATGGAGGCGAGCAGTGCGTGGCAATTTAAACACGCGATCATGCTTATCTATAGCGATTGGCTATTTGTGACTACAATCAGCAATAAGTATGGTTACAGCTCCCTAAAACCTTTCTTTCGCTTCGATTGGGCCCAGAGGCCTTATCGGGCCCAAAATAGGATAACGCCATTCGATTCCCTGGAAAATTTCTTGTGCGCTACGAGTGAGACATCCTTAAATAAACATCTCTGGGAAATTTTTAGGAGTACCGGCCTTTTTCCAACACCTGTATATATACAGGGTGTTGGAAAAAGGCCGGTACCCCTAAAAATGTCCTAGAGGAGATGTTTATTTAAGGATGTCTCACGCGTATCGCACAAGAAATTTTCCAGGGAATCGAATGGCGTTATCATATTTTGGGCCCTATAAGGCCCCTGGGCCCAATCGAAGCGAAAGGTTTTAGGGAGCTGTAACCATAGTTATTGCTGATTGTAGTCACAAATAGCCAATCGCTATAGATAAGCATAATTTTTTCAATCAAAATTTGAAACCTAAACATACTCACCAACTTGTTGAAACTTTTCAATATATAGTTCTTCTCTACTGTGATTTCTCCCCCAATGTCTGGGCATGTTTGTACATAGGCTGCCGCAAAAGTAACAAGCGTGTCGTTTGTGTGGTTTTCTTACATTACCTTAATAGAAAATACAAGATTAAAGTACCATGTTCAAAATTTTTGTTTTAGCTTTTAAAATATTTATAAAAACATAACTTAAGAGGGGTATCAGTCAAACCCTACTTTCCATATTTAATGTCGTTTATTTATAGGTAGTTTTAAATCTGTGGACATACAAATACGTCGTCATACCTACCTTGAGAAAATTTCTTTCACATAGTATAGGAAAATTGTTTTTGTAAGTTGAAAGTTTTTAATATTGTTAATTTTAAATTTAATTAAGTTAAGTTAAGTTAGTTAATTTAAAATTTTATTGCGTCATCTACGAATAGCTTTTGAACGGTGTTTATAATATATGTTTCTATTAGAAGTTGTAAAAATAGATTTTAAAACATAGGAATATAAGTAAATAAAGGCCTAAATAAACTTCAACATCTTTTGCCCATCTTGAGAGCTTTGAAGAAGATAGTGTAGCAGACAAAAATTATGAACGGCCAAGTTCCCATTCAACTAGTAATGAAGATAACGTCGAATCCTCTAGGATTGCTGCAGTATTAGGAGA
Source organism: Philopedon plagiatum (assembly GCA_963971165.1). Classification (NCBI taxonomy): domain Eukaryota; kingdom Metazoa; phylum Arthropoda; class Insecta; order Coleoptera; family Curculionidae; genus Philopedon; species Philopedon plagiatum. The sequence continues at coordinate 48,375,014 of OZ020190.1, forward strand.
AAAAATTAAAAAACAAGAAAAAAAAGATAGCAAAAATTGGGGGGAAATCTTACGAAAAAAAAAAAGATAAACTTGGGAGTAGAATATGTTACTGTAACGGAAAAAAAAAGAAATGAGAGGTCCTTGTCCCGAAAAATGCTGGTTAAAATTTTCTACAAAATTAACGCAAGATCAGAGGGAAACTAGTTTCAAAACGTATTGGAATCAGTGGCGGTTGGTGAAATTTCAAAGTTGTATATCTCTGTTCCTACTTACAGGGCCCGTACCAAATTTAGGAATTTTCATAGTGAGTCCACTTGGAATGATTTGGTAAAGAAAAAACATTTTGTAATTTGCGAAAAAAAGTTTTGGGTTTCCCCCTCCTAAGAAAAAAATTGACACGTCTAGGTATTTTATTTATTATTTTTTCTAAACAAATTTCACATCATTTTGTTGACGATTTTTAAATTTTGAGAGGAAAAAATGTGTTAGTAGAAAGTTATACTTTTATATTTTAGGCGTAAAAAATTTCAAATGACTATAACTTTCTACTAACACATTTTTTCCTCTCAAAATTTAAAAACCGTCGACAAAATGATGTGATATTTGTTTAGAAAAAATAAATAAAATACCTAGACGTGTTAATTTTTTTCTTAGGCGGGGAAAACCCAAAACTTTTTTCGCAAATTACAAAATGTTTTTTTCTTTACCAAATCATTCCAAGTGGACTCACTATGAAAACCCCTAAATTTGGTACGGGTCCTGTAAATAGGAACAGAGATATACAACTTCGAAATTTCACCAACCGCCACTGATTGGAATTTGGGCTCAGTTGACAAACGGAGACATTTTATTGTTTCTCACATATCGGATATTACTCCTGTGTATAGAAATACCAAACCCGGAAGCAAACATTCAAATAATTTAAAAAAACACTCTACATGTCGAAGACCGACTGAAACAAGTACCTATGTAAAACGTTTTTTAAAAATACGTTAGCTATTGACAACCGAATCATTTTTACAAGTGCAAAAAAAAAAGATGAATATGGATTTCTAAAAGCAGATCAACGTGGAAAACATGAGAACCGAAAAAAAATTAATCCTGAAATTATTGACGGTATTAGGAAACGTATTAATTCCATTTCCAGAGTCAGTTCTCGTTATTGTCGGGCAAGAACAAACAAAGAATACGTGGATGGTAGGTTGGAGGTCACTACAACGTACCGGCTCTAGGGTGAGCCAAAAAAACTAACCTATCGAAGTTATGGGTTAAAATGAACCTATATACCGATAAAAAAAATTCCCTGCAAGACAGGATTTTTTGCTCAATTTGAAAAGGTGTCGGTGAGCATTCAAAGTTTCCCGTTTAAATAACACGTAAAAAATCTTTTTTCATTAAAAGTACCGTAACTTTTGAACCGTTTAGGATAAAATTTTTTACGTCGCGGATTCTTGTAGAGCATAAAATTTCCAAAAAAATCTATCACAGGATTATTTTTTCAATTCAAAAATTCGTAAATTTGAAAGCTTTGAAAAGTGAAAAAAAAATCAAAATATTCAGTTTGAGTGTTTTTGACTAAAAAGGTTTATATTTAACAAAAAGTTGGATTTAAATAATTTAAAATAGTTAAAAAATATCGTTAATAATCTAGATTTGTCAAAAAAAAGTTCTTGTATTCATTAATTTTTTATTGCAAATTTAACACAATATTTTTGTTAAAAAACCTTCAGGTTATTGTTTAACTATTTATATTATTTAAATCCAACTTTTTGTTAAATATAAACCTTTGTAGTCAAAAACACTCAAACTGAATATTTTGATTTTTTTCACTTTTCAAAGCTTTCAAATATACGAATTTGTGAATTGAAAATAATAATTCTGGGATAATTTTTTTGGAAATTTTATGCTCTACAAGAATCCGCGACGTAAAAAATTTTATCCTAAATTCAAAAGTTATGATATTTTTAACGAAAAAAGATTTTTTTACGTGTTATTTAAATGGGAAAATTTGAATGGTTACAGACACCTTTTAAAATTAAGCAAAAAATCCTGCCTTGCAGGGAAATTTTTTTCTCGGTATATAGGTTGATTTTAACCCATAACTTCGATAGGTTAGTTTTTTGGCTCACCCTAAGCGGCTCTATGTACAATACTGCACACAAACTAATAAAGAATATGCCAAAATTTCTATGTATGGGAAAATATTAAATACAGAGACTAACATTGCGTTCCATATTCCCAAAAAGGTCAGTGTTCTGTGTGAGCAAACTACGAAAATGGCAGCGAAGAAGATAAGAAATAAATGAAAGATATGTTAAGGATATTTAAAATACACCTTTAATGTAATTTTAAATTAAGTAGAAATGGTATTTCTTACCTTTATTAGACGGTGTTTGCTGGGCAGGTGTCGACTGATGAGCAGGGGATGACAGCTGGGCAGATGTCGACTGACGAGCAGGGGATGACAGCTGTGCAGGGGGTGACAGCTGGGCAGATGTCGACTGATGAGTAGGGGGAGACAGCTGTGCAGGGGGTGACAGCTGGGCAGGTGTCGACTGATGAGCAGGGGGTGACAGCTGGGCAGGTGTCGACTGATGAGCAGGGGGTGACAGCTGGGCAGATGTCGACTGATGAGCAGGGGGTGACAGCTGGGCAGGTGTCGACTGATGAGCAGGGGGTGACAGCTGGGCAGGTGTTGACTGATGAGCAGGCGGTGACAGCTGGGCAGCACTGTTACTGTCAATATCACAGTTCAGTAAGAGGAATGACTTACCAAATTCTTCATCTGACTCATCTTTAGACGAATATGAAATAAACAGGTTTCTTCTTGGACTATGTCTTAGATTAACCGTAATAGGTTGCTCAAGCTGTTTCTTTAACAATTCCAGGGAACTTCTGCTATCTGAAAATGAATATATATCACAGTTGGGAGCAAAAATTTTTGGAATTTTTATTATTTGAAACCTCATGAAAGGCTCTGTTTTTTTATAAATATTTTTATTCACAACATATAAATCTATTCCTTTAAATCATAAATACTGGTATCATAGACTGGAATCTATCACTTACCATCATAACATAGAAGAGAGCCGCTGTATCGCCCCCCATGATGTTGTACGATTACGCCACCTTCATGTATGGACACCTTTTTTGAAAGGTACACGCTCAACTGTCCGGTGGGAAAGTGAATGAGAGAAGTCATCGATATTTAATGGTATTAAAACCAGTTAATGTGTATAGATCCGAATAAATGGAACTTCTACAACTAACTCATAACCAGCTTCCAAAGGGCCGCTGACATTAATTGGCTTATTTTCGTTAGTACTTATGGTGAAAAAATCCTGTTCTTCAGACTGTTCTTCAATGTAGCTCTCGGTATCTGCTTCAGAAATGGTTGGTGACGAAATTCTTAAATTCTTATTCTTGTTGAAAGTCTCTCTAAAAATATACATACGAAAATAAAATACATAAATTAATTTATTCATGGATCGGCTATTTACAACATCGTTATGTAAAAGAATAATAGAATAGCAGGCAAGATAAAAAATGAAAAAATGTTTTTATATTTTCATTTGAAAAAGTTTAAGCTGTTATAAAAAAAAATTAACTGTAACCAATCATAGCCCAGTTTTAAATTTCCGATTTTGACAGACACAGTCGTACTTTTTTTTGAATAGATATTTAGAGAATATAAACCGTCATTTTTTGCACAAATCTGATGTATAGTGTAAAAACTTACTTTTTATATTTTTTTTTGTTCCTTTCTTTCCTGCGACTTGAACTTTTTAACAGCATTACCAAGTTCCCTTGTTATTATTGTTGAACATTTCTTGCCAGATTTCATCCATAGCTCTGTTACAACAAAATACTTTTGTCATAATTGTAACAATGGAAATCGAGCTGTCCCATAAATATTGCAAGAAATATATTTCAGCCCTTTGTGAATAACAAACTACGGATGGACCGATATTATTTTGGCCGATATCGATATACGCATAGCCGATATCGACCAGCCCTTTTTTTATTAGTTCTTTCTTAATTTTTAAATACTTTTACTAAATGAACAATGTTTTGTTTTTTCTTATGAAAAAAATTGAGTTTTAAATGTAATGGACTTCAGATTCAGATTTGGCAGAAAAAAATACGATGTAAAACATCGTTGTTTCCCTTACCGAGTTTAGAATTTAATTTTTTTTTGTGGGCCTGTGTTATCAATACAGCAGCTGCAGTAGGTTACAATGCTGTTCTTTAGAAAATTACATTTTCCTGTCAGGATAGTAGCAAGGGCCTATGTGAAATGTTTTTACAATAAAAGAAAAATTAATAAATTACCTGTTTACTTCTGGTGGCAGAGTCGGTACAGGAGACTCGTTTTCCTTGCTGTCATTAGCTAACTCATTACTGTAATGTTCCTTCGCTTGTCCTTGATATAATTACAACTCTGTAGTATCCGTGAATCATGTTCTTGACACGACGTTTAACGCAAAAAACTTTGTTTACCATCTTCTTATCACCAGCCGGTGTACCGGACCTATTAATCATTCCGTTTTGTCGTATTCGAAGTGCAAGGCGAAATTTATTAACAGTTCTTCTTTCGCGTGTTTGTGCGTTTATGCCCCAGTTTTGTTACGAAAAAATGCCTAAACGAAAAAGAGACAGCAAGGGGAAAGAAAGCGAAGTAAGGAAACTACACAAAAGACTAAAGAAAATCGAGGATAGGATAAAATTGTTAAAATCAAGTGATTCTTCTACGGATTCATCTTCCTGCGAAAATTCAGGTAGGAAACATGATTTTAATTTTTTTTTTAGGTGTTAAAATAAACTGAAATCAAGCGATTTCAAAGAGGGAATTCACTTATGGCAACATGCGTTGACCAAAAAGAGAGCCAAATCGGGCGATTACTGGCAGAAAGAGGAAAACGGTAAAACAGTAGTAAAAAGAGAGGGAAATCATGCGATTTCACAAATCCTCTCAGATCAACATGAGTTGACAAAAAATATATAAATGTCTAAATGTATATGTGTGTATATATAAAGAGATCTGTATCTTCCTTTTTCTTCTTTGGCAGACTCTTCTTCCTCGGAAAATGAACCAATGGGGAATACGGAAAATGAAATTGAAAGGCAGCAAACTGAGCATCCGGAAATTAATTTTGATTTTTTTGGGGCCAAACCAACGGACAACACACAAATCGGGGTTCCTATGCACGAGGAAATAGCCTTACGCTGGTGTAAGGTTTTACAAAATGGGCTACCCAACGCCCAGAGGAATGAAATTATGGAAAAATTTCAAATTCCGGAAAATTGCTTAGTTTTGGTACCACCAAAAATTAATGAGGAAATACAACCCCTACCCGAAGCGGCTACAAAGCACGACAAGTTCATCACGGCCGTGCAGTCGCAATTAGCACACGATTTATCGGCCATTGCCACTGTGATCGGTCAAAACTTAGCAGTTGCAGACCAAGCAAACAATACCAAAATATTAGGTGAAGCTAGCCAGCTAATTGCAAATGCACACAATGCACTGTCCATTCACAGGAAGTACAAAATTATCCCTTATTTGCACACTGATTGTGCTAAAGTTGCAAAAACAATAAAAATGGATGAATATCTGTTTGGCAAAGACTTTCATAAATTTTTTAAAAATGATCAGGCCCTGAAAAAGTCGAGCGCAGACCTGAAAAGGTTTTTCCCTGGGAAACAGCTGCCGGAACCTCAGGCGTCCAACAAAGACACCACCAACCTTTAAACTACCAGCGGACACAATACAAGGGAAGATTCAAAGAAAGGAAGGGGGAGGAGAAGTTTTCAAAGGGAAGAAGCAAATAGCCACAGTCCAAGGCACAGAGATACTACCATCGCCGAACATAAGTGGCGACGATAAGGTAAATAAATATGCGGGTCGCTTAAGCAATTTTTCACATGCGTGGAAAAATATTACTATAGACAAAAAAGTGTTAAGTTGGATCAAGGGGATAAGTCTTTCCTTTAATAAAAAGCCAAAGCAGTATTATAAACCCAAAATCAATATTCAAAAATGTCACTATCAAGACTATCTGATTGCTATTAAGAAGTTAATAGAGATCGGGGCTGTGTCAAAATGTCCAGTTAAAGACCAATTTCTTTCTTCATATTTTTTAAGAAAAAAACCCAATGGGGAAAACAGGTTCATTTTGAATCTAAAGAAACTTAATACTTTCCTGGACGTCCCACACTTCAAATTAGAGGACCACAGAACGGCGTTAAAACTCATAAACCATAACGCCTATTTAGCAAAAATCGACCTCAAAGACGCGTATTTTCTAGTTTCAGTAAAGAAAACTTACAGAAGATACTTTGGGTTTTGTTTTATGGGGACCTTTATGAATTTAATTCACTACCTTTCGGCTTAAATATAGCCCCTTTTATTTTCACAAAGTTACTTAGACAGGTTGCTTGTTTTCTCAGAAAACTGAATATTCTTTCAGTTTTTTACCTGGACGATATCTTGATTATAGCAAATAATAGATTAGAATCTGAAAAAAATGTAAATACCACCAAAAAATTCCTAGAGAATTTAGGTTTTATAATTAACATAGATAAAAGTAGTTTAAAACCACGACAAATTATTACTTTTCTGGGTTTTTCATACAATACTTTAAATATGACAATAAGGCTACCTAAATAAAAACTCCTATAGATATAAAATTAAAGATCCAAGAGTTTAAAAAGAAAAGTATGTGTACAGTGAGGAACCTGGCACAATTAATAGGCAAATTAGTTGCTTCATGTCCTGCAACAAAATACGGTTTTGCTCATTTAAAAGCTTTTGAACATATTAAACAGATTATAAAAATTACAACAAAAAAATGGAAATCCCAAAATCGATTAAAGACGAACTGTCGTGGTGGGAAAAAAATGTAGGAAATGGACAGGACATAAAACAACAACCATTTGCCTTGGAAATTTATTCAAATGCCTCAACATCGGGTTGGGGGGCCTTTTGTGACGAAAAAACATTCCACGGGTTTTGGGATGAAAAAGAAAGCCAATTACACATAAATCTATTAGAAATAAAAGCTGCTTATTACGCATTGAAGTCACTAACTAAAAATAAGAATAATATACGTATTTTACTAAGAATTGATAATCAAACCGCCATTTCATGTATAAACCGAGGAGGCAGTGTAAAATTTCCACACCTAAATGAGGTCACTAAGGTTTTCTGGGAATGGTGTGAAAATAAAAACATCCTTGTTTTTGCAAGTTACATCACATTCACGAATATGAATTAAACCATTACGCTTTCAGAAATATCCGGCAGATCTTCAGAGAACCTGAAATAGATTTATTCGCTTCCAGAATTAATAAAAAATGCAAAAAATATATTTCCTGGTTCCCCGATCCAAGTTCTTTTTCAACAGACGCGTTTACACTTGCTTGGAATAAATATTATTTTTACGCGTTTCCACCTTTTGCATGCATTGCGAGAGTGTTAGACAAAATTATCCAAGAAAAGGCTTCAGGCATAGTGGTAGTCCCAAACTGGCCCTCCCAACCGTGGTACCCAGTTTTTCAAAAAGTGTTACTACAAAAACCAATTTGTTTTAAACCTAATTCTAATTTACTTTTATCTCCCTTTAGAACGGAGCATCCCCTTTCCAAAAACCTTTCCCTGGTGGCAGGGAAATTATCAGGCTCGCGTTTTTGGAAAAAGGAGTACCTGCAACAGCAGTTTCCACCATGATCAACTCACTGACAGAGGGCACCCTTAATCAATACCATAGTTGTTATAAAAAATATTGGGGCTTCTGTCAGCAAAAAGAGTATATAGATCCTTTAAAATACACTTTAGCAAACTATTTGGATTTTTTAAAACATACGTTTGATAAGGGCGTCTCTTATTCGGTAATCAATACTTATAGATCGGCCATGAATTTAATTTTCTCTCCTAGTGAACAAGAGCAAAAAAGTATAAATAGGTTCTTAAAAGGTGTAGCAAAAATACGACCTCCAAAACCAAAATATTCATTCACGTGGAATCCGGATTCTGTGTTATCGGTTTTAAAAACTTTGTACCCATTAAATACTTTAAATATAGAGAAACTAACATATAAACTTGTGTTTTTGATGGCAATCACATCAGCCAGTAGGGCACAAACTCTATCAAAGATAAGAATCAGGGATATAAAAAGAATGGAACAAAAAATAGAAATTCGAATATCAGAGAGGATTAAAACATCAGCCCTGAACAAATATCAAACATGTTTAATATTTCCTTATTTTCACGAAGCACCTGAATTATGCGTGGCCCATACCATCGAAACGTACCTAGAAAAAACATCACAGTATCGCGAAAATCAGGATTATTTAATACTAACTCACAAAAGGCCTTTCCACCCAGCAACCTCCCAAACCATAAGTAGATGGCTCAAAACTGTCCTAAAATTAGGAGGAATTGACACCACAATGTTTTCTAGCCACAGTACTCGCCATGCAGCAACTTCAGCTGCCTCCAGAAAAGGAGTCAATATAGACATAATAAGAGAGACTGCTGGTTGGACTCCAACCTCTAATACTTTTTTCAAATTTTATATCAGACCTCTGATCGAACCTAGGGAAAAATTTGCCGAAACAATACTAAATATAGGGACGTAAAAAAAACGCATTTCATGAATATCATTTATTATTAATATAACCTTACATTATAGATATTTAAACATAGTTTTAGGTTGTAGAGAAGAAAAAAAAAGAGTATATGTAAATACCTATATATATTTGGTTTAAAACTTGGCAATATACTACTTTGTTTCAAATTTTCTCTTATGAAATAAATGTTTCGCCAGAAAGAAAATCGCTTTTACTCTAAACATCTACAGAGTTGTAATTATATCAAGGACAAGCGAAGGAAAATTGAAAGATTAATCGACTTACCTGTAAGGATGATTAATCGTAATTTTCCGAGCTTGTCCGTAGATATAATTACAAACCCACCCTCTCCCCAGCAACATACCCAGAGAAGCGATTTTGCGCAAAAACGGAATGATTAATAGGTCCGGTACACCGGCTGGTGATAAGAAGATGGTAAACAAAGTTTTTTGCGTTAAACGTCGTGTCAAGAAGATGATTCACGGATACCACAGAGTTGTAATTATATCTACGGACAAGCTCGGAAAATTACGATTAATCATCCTTACAGGTAAGTCGATTAATCTTTTAATTTGGTGTGTCAGTCATGATATACATATGATTTATCATTTTAGTTGATATTGGTATTGGCGGTGGTGATTATAAACACATCATGATTATAAACATGAATACAAAACAAGGATTTTAACATGAGTATTTTTCAATTATTTGTATTTGGCAATTATTGAGCCAATAATAAAAATGCCCCGTTAATGGGCATAACGCATACAGGGCATTTTAGTTCGAAAGCTTGAGTATCTTCCACTATTTTACGGATGCATTCCAGGCACATTATAGGCTTACATTCTGTAAACATGCCAGCTTTGTCCAGTTTTAGCACTTCCAGACATACTGGGCAGCAATTTTCTCGTCTAAAATTTTGATCCTTAGGTGAGTGGATTTTGGGACAATCACAAGGCTCTTTGACGCAGCATAAACCCTTAAATTGGGCTGTCCGATCTATTTCATTGCGTAGGAATGAAGTAATTATATTGGTTTTCCTATATATTAACTCTTCTGTATACGACAAATGAATGTAGGGGCATGCACCCTTTCTTTTGCAAATGGAATGATTTCTGTAATCTTTGCAATATATGAAATCGTGGAAATTACCACACTGGAAAGTACACGCTGCCTTAAGACACTTGTCCCTTGGAGGGCTGAAAACAAAGAATATATTATAATTTTAACCTGCTGCTTTCAAGCAGCAGGTTAAAATTATAATATATTATGCTCTAGGCCATGAGCCGCCACTGACATAGCACCAGGGTTGCCACCTTTTGGTTTTAAAAAATCGAAACTACTCCCATTCACCATTAAAATCATAAAATTAGCATGCATGTGATTTGACTGGATTTTATGGCATATAGAGAAGGAGGCCGAGGAGCGGAGTGCATATTGTGCGTATTTTAAATTCAACTCCACCAATGTACGTACTATACTTGCAGTTTACTGATTAAGTACAATACTATATATATATATATATATAGTATATATATGTCCCCAACATACTATATATATATATATATATATATATATATATATATATATATATATATATATATATATATATATATATATATATATATATATATATATATATATGAAAAGTACAAATATTGAAAATTATAAATAAACGTCAATCAATTATACTAATATTTGCAAAATACATAATACATACTATTTAAACTTACTTTTACGTAACAGGAATCAAATGTCGCTGCTACACATCAATAAATTAAACACAATAACAACACGCAGTCACCCACCTTCGCCTTCGACAAAAGACGCGATGCTCTGAAAAATAAAACCTCGGCATTTCCACGTAATTACCGGCAGAGAAAATAATATTCTACGCAAAGCATATTATTATTTTCTTTGCTATCGGGCCAAGATTTAAGCAGCAGGCGCAGCCCGTCCATAAGGATAAGGTCATTTCGTCAATGACCCACCTAAATTTATTGTCAATGATCCACCTAATAATTTATTTTTTAAAACTAAGCTTTTCTTTAAACATAGGAATACGATCTCTCAGCCTCGCCAATGTGTCATAGTCATCAAATATAACGGCATCGGCACGGGTTTTCTCACATTAGCAACATGGTCCAGAGGTAGAGTCTCAGCTAGTTGACCAAAAGGTCGTGGGTTCAAGGCTGTGCTCGGGTAGACTTTTTTTTAAAGATAGATAGACTCTAAAAGGTGTATTGGCAACAAGTTTAGCACTTGTTCCTCGATAAAATATTTTTTAAATTATTGGTAATCTCATATCTACTACAGCTGGCAGCCTGCGCGTGCGTAGACAAAGATCGTATTACTATGCCTAGCCGCCAGTATTGTATTTATCAAAGGAAACGCAGTTTCGGCTAGCTTTCCTAATTCTACTTTACGAATAGTCATACTTTTAGTACAAGACGCGACCTCTATTAAGGAGACGCAGACGTATCAAAACGGGAAGCCGCTAACAATCTTAGACTACAACACATAGAAAAGTAATACTTAAAGTCATAAAAATCTAGAGTAGCAATGTTCAATATACTACAGTACCTACTTTATGATTTTTCTGGTGTTTATTGTAGGTAAATAATTCCTTGGCAAAACTAGGCACATTATTAAAAAACCTTCCTTAATTAAAAAAATGTATTTTGCTTGTTGCATTGATATTACTAGTTGCCAACAAAATTTTGACCCACCTGTAAAAAAACTTACGGGCCGCGCCTGTTGAATACAAGAGAATAATTATCTTAACTCAATATAAGTAATATCTAATTGTTAAGCTAGCTGTACAGCATACCTTCTTTATGACCACAGCTCTCTAAAAAGAAATAGATTACACCTACTTCCCATAAGACCCGTTGTTAATCAAAGAAAATAAAAGGATATGATTTGTTAATAAAATGGCACATGTATGCAACGAACAGTGGATGGATAAGGCTCTATTTTAACCCTACCTCCACCTTACTGTATACTATTGCCATAGATCGCTGGTTTAGCATCATCTCATTTGCGCAATCTCCTGCAGCTGCGACTTGTAGACATTGAAAGACGTCAGTTCCACTAAACACTTTGTATATTTACAGTTATTTACATATTTACATAACACAACTATTAACTTTGACAATTGTGCAAAATTTCATGTCTTCATAACATTTCGAGATCTTACTTTTTGAGGTAAAATCGGTAGTTGGCTCTTAGGCCGAAAGTTCTTTGAGCTTGGCTCGAAAGAGAATCAGGACGCTGCCTGTCGAAATGTGGGTTTAATTACCCGAATAGAAAAGGTTCTGAAAACCCGAATAGGAAGGGACTTTGTCCCTAGAATATAGGCTTGTTGCCTTAAGAAACAGCGGGTATAATAACCCAGAAAATAGGCTTTTTGCCTTAGAAACTGCGGGTATAATAACCCAGAAAATGAGAGCGGACTATTTTCCCGAACTCACTACACTGTGCACCTAACTGTGCGAATACTTGGTCATACTTCTGACCGACTTTTATTTCTGTGCCTGCGGCACAACCGGTTTAGTTTGAGTTGACTGAAGAACTAACTCGTCTCTCCGACGCGGCCGATTTAGAATGAAAAGTGCGATCCCTTCAGAGAAGGGTTTGGCCAGCCTTGGCCAATTACAGGTTGCGTGGCTATGGGGCTTACTAATGATATCCAAGCTGATACCTTTTGATTCGCGAAGGGGTTGTTCTTATACTTCGGTACAACGAAGTGAAGAGGCAGGGAGTTTTAAGTTGGTAGCCATACTTGCTAGTTTTAATGCATATACTAGAAGTATATTTTTAGAACGAAAAGGTAATAAAACTAAAAGATAAGAGAATTTCAAAGGAAAATAAGCCTTTGATATTCGACGAACAAAGGGGCCGGTTCTAGAAAGACAAAATTAAAGAAAGATTTTATTTAGATATTTTTACTGAAAGGGTCTTTATGTTTCGCCGATAACTGCGTATTTTTAGGCGGTTAAACTAGCAAGGTAGAAGTTTAAGATTGTTTTATTTGAAGGGGATTTTATACGTGCTTGGTTAATATTTATGAAGAAATAAAAAATAGAATTATAGAAATTAAATAACGTTGGGTGTCCCCAACATACTCCCCCCTGTTGAAGGCTTTTGGCTTCAAAATCAAGGAAAAAGTTGTAAAAGGTTGAGCTTACTCACTCACGCATAAGAAGTTCAATTTAATTCCCGGTGGTATTGGTCTCCATTTGAGTTGTAGATTCAACTTTCGAATTTGAACCATTCTGTATTATCAATGATATATGTACACCTAGATGTTTCACTGGAGCGGTTTTATGGGATACCTTTTGCTATTGGTCACTTTAAATGGTCTTGTCCTACGACATGAAACGCCGCGCTTCGAATACATCGAGTCTCATTCCATTCTATATTTTAAAAAGAGAGAGAAGTAATATCGTAACACTTTTACTCCGTCGCGACATTAGACCCGAGACGTGGCGGCCTCACAGTATTTTAATATTACAATCCCAGTGAAATATGAAATCTTCTATCGGCTTGGCTAGCACAAAATACGAATTGGCTAGCCGACCTTCAAGCTTCAGCGGCGGGCGCCGGGCGGCTGAATCGAGTTGTTGCGTTCGGCAGCAGCAGGAACGGATTTATAATTTCGTCTACCACCTCGAGCTACACAAAAGTACAGAACAAAACAAAACGGGCAATCTCAAGTGCGACATTACTTCTTTATTGTTTAGGGTTCTAAGAAATGTACACTATTTCATAATGGACGAAATATCCAAACCTGTTCTTGCGAAAACAGAACGGTTTTTTATGCTAACTTACCAATATTGTAGCATTTTTTAAATTTACTTATACCTTCTGTCCACTTGGACTAATATACGAAAATTTTTCGGAAATACATTTTTTAAAAAATATGTTTCTCGAAAACAGAACTTTTTCAATAATACACATATTGAAAAACTAGTGATGTTTTAAAATTTTGTTTTTCTGAAACCAACTTTGGTATACTGCGCAATGTCAAGAAACAAAAAAAAATTAAAAAGCGAAAAAAAGTTGAGAAAAAAGTTAAATACTTAGTTGTAGCTTTACAGTTGGAAATATATTCTTAAAAATTGATGGATTTGAATGTAGGCTCTAAGGTGCATTCCCTGAAATTTCGTGCGCATGTCTAACACGCTCGGTTTGCGCGTGGTACGCATTTTGGTCTACTACGCAGATGTAAAAAAAGCAAAATAAAGAAGTCGAAAACAAAAGTTGAGAAAAAAGTTCCCCACAAAAACAAAACAAAAATGTGCGCGCTCACATGTGATACTGCCTGGCACCACAGGTCGACTACTGGTTGTCGATTTATGCTCGCCCGGACGGTGAAATTGTGTGCCATTTTGACCTTTTCAATGTATGTTGCTAGACTACTGCATAGAAAAATTACGGCACGCCGTACGGAACACTCTACTAACGAGTCGAACTCGCACTTGACCGGTTTCTTTTATCTGATATAATCACGGCAACGCCCAGGAATTAAATTATTTTTGTCGAATATCGTATAAGTACGTACTTAATTTTCGGCATCGACGCCTCTGCTAACGGACCCAGCTGGCCAAGTCTACTCATCACTTTGCAGACAGAACTTAAATTATACCGTTGAAACAACCTATTATCTATTATATCTTTAAACATTTTACAGGTACATTTGTATTGCAAAGACATAAATTACTGACTTAAAGTATAAAATAGAAAAAAATTATAATATATTGTTATTCAATATTATAGTTATAGTATGTACATGCATCATATTATGTACATAACATACACATGCATAGAGATATACTTACCAGCACTCATTTTTTTTTTGAATCTCGAAACGTTAAAAAGAAACACTTTAACCCTGCACAACAAAAAAATCACTTGCAGATCACGCAAATCTTTTAGCGAGAAATAAAATGACAAGATACGTAGTCAACCACTGCAAGTGCAGTAGTAACCAAGTAGGTACAGCACCGCTAAAACTTTTAAAAATTTTATTATTATTTTGTGTTTTAATTAATACGTATTAATAAAAAAATTACGTACTATTTAGTAAAAAAAATTTATATTTTTTTTGGAACCGAGGAGGTTAAGGCAGAAAGCAGTTAATGCACTGCACAATTCGGATTATATCTCATATATAGCAGTAAGATTAGAGAAGCGCTGCAAGTCAACTTGCAGATGCAAATATTTTAGTACATTGCTTATTTAGCTCATTCAGAATTACTATGGTAACATCTAACCTGCTGCTATCTGCAAGTTCACTTGCAGGGTTTCTGTAATCGCACCAAGTAAATTTCTTCCGTCGATTCTCACAGTCGCTGATTTATGAACACATAGAACTCCTTGGGTTAACCCGCCACTGCTGGCGTGTTAACACCATCTATTAAAAAGCGTTCGCACTACTGCGTCGCTTCTAGCTGCAGGCGCCTTCTATCAGTGTTCGCAGTTACTTGCTGCAAATCGATTTGGCCAGTGTCGTTATGTCGCCATCTACCAGTGATACTTACAAACTAAATAAGCGCTTCCGCGCCATCTACTATAGATCACACAAAGCTCATTTATTAAGGGGTCTACGACGGTTGTCCTCTGGTTGAATTATCTAGGTGTACATATATCATTGGTATTATGAGAAAATTGCCCATCAGCTGGTATGGTCACTGATGAACCGACTGAGAAGGAGGGTTCTGATGACCCGACTAAGGAGGGTTCTGATGACCCGACTAAGGAGGGTTCTGATGACCCTAATAGTGCGAGAAGAGTTTTCCCGCACTCACCACTACGCATACACAATACAGAATGATCTTTGGAGAATTGGGGGAAGAAAATTAATTAGTCTTTAGTGACACTGGTTTCTATACCAAGGTCGTCGTAAGGTAAGGGAATTAAATGGCCTGTCACGCCACTGAATATTTTGTCCGTTTTTTGGACGTCTGTTTAGAGTACGAAGCTGAATACCTTTAGAGTTTTCAGAAACTATGCATCGTAAAGGGACGTTGCCAGATATTATCCAGCCTAAATGGGTATTGAGTAAGGTGGGAAATCCATTTCCCAAACTATGGACACCTGTAGTCATAACAGAATAGAAAAAATCTGCACCGAGAAGCATGTCAATATCTGACGGAATAGAAAAGCTAGGATCAGCAAGGTCTGCAGCGATTTCTTCTGGAATTTGCAATTTATTTGCTTGAATCGGTGCCTGCGGAAGTTTATAGGTTATATTATCTAACAGCACGCAAGAAACCAGAAATCTTTTACTATTATCTTTTTTGGAATGAATGCACACATCTGCCATTTTATTTGACAAGATACTGTTTTGAGAAACGCCTGAAATATTTAAATCTTTTCGGTAAGGGGAACACTGAAGTTTATCTACTAAATTTTGTACCATGAAAGAACTTTGGCTTCCACTATCCAAAAGAACTTTTGCGTTAACGGGGTTACCTTGCTTTGAATACAAAGTAACTTGTGCTGTTGCTAGGAGCACGTGCGATTCTTTAGTCGAGAGCGCTGAGAGTGAGATGGACTTACTTGCATTCGGTGCTGCTTGCCGATTAGCAGACTGAGATTTTTGAGAACCACGATTTTGATCTCTTGGTACGAAATTTTGTGAGTTTTGGGAGTTATTGATGTTTCTTAAAGAATTTCGATTGTTTAATAAAATGTACGGTGAATTATTTTGAATTTGAGAATCATTGTTTTGAAATTCTGTGTTTTGAGAACTTTGCACACCCTGTACATTATTCTTAAATTTTACATTTTGATGTAAAAGAGTGTGATGTTTTTCATAACAAATTTTACATTTTTGTATGGACTCACAGTCCTGAATTTTATGACGACCTAAACAATTGTAACACAAATGTTTTACTTTTATAAATTTATTCTTTTTGATATTGGAAAGTCGTGAGAACTTTAAACACGAATAAATCCTATGTCCTGTGACTCTACAAAATACGCAATTTTTAACTTGCACTAGTTTATTGGGTTGAAGACCAGTATGTAAAGAAATTATTTCATTTTCAACTTGTTCGTTGGGTTGAAGACCCGTATGCAGAGAAATCTTATCGCTTTGTCGTGGAGGTCGTGAGTCGCTACTCATCAAATTTTCATACACTATGCATCGTTTTTCCAAGAATTCGAAAAACTCTTCCAATGCGGGTAGGTCGTCAAGGTCACGATCTAGTTCGAAAGCTCTTCTAGTGCCAAAATCTAATTTCTTTTCGAACATGAAAACTAACAAATATTCAAAAAGATCTTTGTCATCGAGTTTAAATTTTTTAAGGGCTTCAATATTTTTTCTTAAATTTGCAATAAAATCTCGCAATGTTACCGAAGTACATTTAGTAATAGGCGGTATATCCAAAATATTATTCAAATAACTATTAATAGCACAAGTCAAATTTTCATACCTTTTCTTTAAAATGTTAATAGCAACTTGAAAATTGTCCCCTATTAATTCCAATGAGTCAATTAATTTTAATGCTTCGCCTCTTAGCGCAGATTTCAAATAAGCAAATCTCTGAATATCCGTTAATCCTGAATGATTAATAACTAATGCTGAAAATAATTCCATAAAAGACTTAAATTCGGAGATTTGCCCGTCAAAAGGCGTTATTTTCAAATCTGGTAACTTTACGTTAGGTGTACTTGGCACCTGAACTGGGCTAGGCGGCCTACTCTGCGCACTGGCTGTTGAAGAGTATTTTTGTACATATTTTGTAATTGTTGCTAAAGTTTCACAATATTTATCTTCTACATTGACTCTATCCTCGGTGTCACTTGGGTCTAAATTTCCTATTTCATCTTGAGCATCAGAGTATTTTTCGAAAGCCTTTCTTATGAGTTCTTCTCGTAATTGAAATTGCTCGAAATCGATTTGATTGTCTTTATTTAATTCGACCCAATTTTTGACACGAGTGATTGCAGCTTTTGCATTTTTGCGAGAATTTTTTAAAGTGTCTAAATCCATTTTTGAACAATAAAATATTTTAAACTAATTTAATAAAAATTTTAAAAAATATTATTTTTTGATCACACCCGGTATTCTAGTTTTTGAATAACAATGCCGAAAAATATTTATCTTAAAAATAAATATTAAAATTTGTAAGTATTTTTATTTTTGGGACAACCAGTACAATAAAAACTGTTTAAGAAACAAGTAGACCTAAATGTCAGAGTAAACCCCTATGTATTTTTATGAATAAAAATCAGCAACAATGACAATTAGTAGGTACTATTTGTGCACTCTACCACATAGAAAAATCAAATCAAATATTATCAATCAGAAAAAACAACACCAATTTTCCAAATGTTATCAATAAAAAACACAATCTTTATATGTTTTACAGAAACCAAATCATAAATATTAAGTCAACAATCCGCCAAATAACTTACCTGGCATCTAATGCCTAAGTATACTTTACAAAATTGAAATACCTTTTAAAAAATCAAATATATAATTTTTGAATACTTTTGCAGAACACTGTGTAAGTGTAATTATGAATTGTTTAAATTAACTTTGCAAAAACAATTTAAACTGTTCTACAAAAATTATCCAAAGACAAAATAAATATGTTGAAACACACTGGACTACAACATTTTATAAATTTTAAAAAATTATTTTGAAAAAATCAGCAATTCAAATTTTTGGTACACTGTGTACGCAAGGTAACGATCCAACAAAAAATGAACCAGTCAGAAATATTTATGTTTATTAGAAAAATGGCATAAAATTAAGAGATTGCTCTTTTTTAAATTTTATTCATTTTTTGCTTGACTTTTTTACCTATTTAAATTATTCAAATTTAAATAAACACACTTAAAATAGATTTGTAAACAAACAATATTTACTAAAAAACCGAAAAGACACTTGCTTTATTATATTTAACGAGTTGAAAAACACTGGTTTTAAACCGAAATTGAAATTTAAACGGCACTGAAACCTTCCGACGGCAAACTAAATTTGCTTGTGAAGTTATTGTTTTTATTTGATTGTCACTCTGACAGATGATGTCACTTTGACATATGATGTTCTGACGGAAGCTGTCACTCTGACAGAATGATTAGAAAGTTTTTTACTTTATTGTTTTTGTGAAATTTGATGTCACGAACTTGTTTAAATGAAATGTTTTTACTTTTGTACTTACTTGAACGTCTCTACTTCTTTAAGTGAAGTTTCTGTATTTTTCTTGAAATGAATGGCTTTTCTGGCTTGAAATAACCAAAATTGGATGAATAATCCGGCTCGAAGGACCAAAAATGGACGGATAAGGCTCTATTTTAACCCTACCTCCACCTTACTGTATACTATTTCCATAGATCGCTGGTTTAGCATCATCTCATTTGCGCAATCTCCTGCAGCTGCGACTTGTAGACATTGAAAGACGTCAGTTCCACTAAACACTTTGTATATTTACAGTTATTTACATATTTACATAACACAACTATTAACTTTGACAATTGTGCAAAATTTCATGTCTTCATAACATTTCGAGATCTTACTTTTTGAGGTAAAATCGGTAGTTGGCTCTTAGGCCGAAAGTTCTTTGAGCTTGGCTCGAAAGAGAATCAGGACGCTGCCTGTCCAAATGTGGGTTTAATTACCCGAATAGAAAAGGTTCTGAAAACCCGAATAGGAAGGGACTTTGTCCCTAGAATATAGGCTTGTTGCCTGGGTATAATAACCCAGAAAATAGGCTTTTTGCCTTAGAAACTGCGGGTATAATAACCCAGAAAATGAGAGCGGACTATTTTCCCGAACTCACTACACTGTGCACCTAACTGTGCGAATACTTGGTCATACTTCTGACGGACTTTTATTTCTGTGCCTGCGGCACAACCGGTTTAGTTTGAGTTGACTGAAGAACTAACTCGTCTCTCCGACGCGGCCGATTTAGAATGAAAAGTACGATCCCTTCAGAGAAGGGTTTGGCCAGCCTTGGCCAATTACAGGTTGCGTGGCTATGGGGCTTACTAATGATATCCAAGCTGATACCTTTTGATTCGCGAAGGGGTTGTTCTTATACTTCGGTACAACGAAGTGAAGAGGCAGGGAGTTTTAAGTTGGTAGCCATACTTGCTAGTTTTTTATGCATATACTAGAAGTATATTTTTAGAACGAAAAGGTAATAAAACTAAAAGATAAGAGAATTTCAAAGGAAAATAAGCCTTTGATATTCGACGAACAAAGGGGCCGGTTCTAGAAAGACAAAATTAAAGAAAGATTTTATTTAGATATTTTTACTGAAAGGGTCTTTATGTTTCGCCGATAACTGCGTATTTTTAGGCGGTTAAATTAGCAAGGTAGAAGTTTAAGATTGTTTTATTTGAAGGGGATTTTATACGTGCTTGGTTAATATTTATGAAGAAATAAAAAATAGAATTATAGAAATTAAATAACGTTGGGTGTCCCCAACAGACAGCTATCTGGCGGATTCAAGTTTAGTTATTGACACGTTGACAGCTTTAGGGATTTCTTGGCGAGATAAACGGTTTTAAATTTTGGAGCGGTATCTGATACGGGTGCGTTTTCGCGACAAAGCGGTCTTTCAAATGACGCCATTGCTGACGTCATCGTTTTAAAAACGGTCTTTTAATTTATTCAACAAGGTGCTATTTGTTGATAAAAAGCCATCACCGGTTAAATTTGACATTAAGAGCCAAATTCGCCATTTTTCAACGTACATAGCCTAAAAAAAACGACTTGTGGAGTCCTGTGCAGTGATCTAGTCCTGTGCCTGTGCCTGTGCCAAAAACGCATCCACAAAAATGGAAAATGAACAGTACTGGTAAATTGCTCCAGAAAGAGAAGCTAACAATCCATTAGATAGAGAGAGAGAGAGAGAGAGAGAAAATGAACAGTATGAATACTCGGTCAACTTTAGAGGCAGGGATGGGCGCCCGCAGGGAGGGGCCAGGGGGGCCGTGGCCTCCCTGAGATTGTGAGATTGTCATCCTTTTTAATTATTAGTAATAAAATCTTTAAAAATATACATATTTTTTATTTTGCCCCACCTGAGAAAAAGTCTGCGGGCGCTCATGGGGCAGGGACATAAAGCTGGTAACAGGTTTAGCTACTGTCATGGAGTTGCTAAACGGTAAGTAAACAGTCAAATTAATTATTAATAAATAAAATGAGAAGTTTTGTTATTTTATAATTATTATTTAACTTCGATTTGTTTTGCATGTTTTTTTGAGTTAATAATTGTGCCTTGTGCTGCTAGTAATTATATTAATGCATTGCCGTCAGTCAGTGGCGCAGCCACGGGTGGGGGGGACACCCCCCCCCCCCCAAGGCCTAAATATTACCCTACCCATTTCCCAAATTAACGAAAATAAAGCAATATTTGTCAAAAATTTTTGTCAACCACCCACCCCCCTCCCCCCAGCGTTTTTGTCCAATTTTTTTGTAACACTCCCGCCACCTCCCCACCCCACCGAGCGTATTCCTGGCTGCGCCACTGCAGTCAGTAAACACTAGTCAGTCTAGTACAATAAAACAAATCCAACAAACGAGAAATAAAACTTGACAGATGGTTTTATAAACAAATGAAAAATCCCTGTCATTTTGGCGATTTAAAAAACCGCTTGATTATGACGTCATTATTAAAAGACCGAAGCGGTCACTTACATATAACCGTTTATCTCGCCAAAAAATCCCTTTTTTGTTAGGTACTTGAAAACATATACGTATTAAATAAATATACCGTGGTTGTCTGGAATTCTTGATGCCAACATTGTGAAATGGGGATATACAATCTCGCATAAGTCTATAATTTAGTCTGATATTTCTGTATATGCGCATGCGGTGATACGAATTTTTTCATTGGTCAGACATTGTACTGAATTAGATGGTGAATTGTACCAATCATCGGCTGTTGTGCGTAGATTTCGGCTTCTTTCAGCTTTCTGTTTTTCTTGTTTACAGTTGGATCGCCATTCGCCATTTTTTCTTTGTGTCGTGTTGTATTTTGTATTCGGTGTTCTTGTGGTGGATTTTGAAGTGTGCTAACTTACGCCCCGATGTACAAAAAGTAATAAACTAGTTCAATTGTACCAAAAGAACAGCCCTGTCAAGAAACGTATGAAGCGTGGCGCCGTTAGATTGCCAATAGCAACACAAAATTTAGCGCAATCGCAGTTTACGAAATATCGGAATAGAGGATAGACTTATGCGAGATTATATATCTCCATTTCACATTGTTGGCATCAAAATCCGCACATTGGCTAAATGGGGAACCCGGAGTATATTTATTCAATAGTAATATTCCTTTCAGGTGTCTGACGCCCCGGAGCGACTCGCCCCGGAGTCACTCGACACCTTTCCGAAAGGAACAATTGACAAGTTTGACATTAAGCTCAAGTCATAAGTAATGCACGAGAGGGCAGGGGGGATAGGGCTCGAACGGTTCAGGTGCTTGATGCCCCAGTTGAATGGAACAACTGTGTGCTGCTCAGGAGCTGTACGGGGGCTCCTCCTTGGGGTGAAGGGAAGACACCGTGGGTGGGTCATCCACAGTAGGTGGGTATGGTAGGTAATCCACCAGTGGACGGTGGATCTCGAATGGTATTGCGCCCTGGTCGAATCAAATCTTTAATTTGCGGTCCAGCGATGGTACCAAGAATCTGTAATACCGCTCATGGGATGCCAGACGGAAAAGAGGACATGCTCTACCGCATATACGTATTAAATAAATATACCGCGGGTTCCCCATTTACCAATGTGCGGATTTTGATGCCAACAATGTGAAATGGAGATATATAATCTCGGATAAGTCTAGCTTTTCTTCAGATATTTCGTAAACTGCGATTGCGCTAAATTTTGTGTTACTATTGGCCAGTGGCGGCTCGTGACTTTTTTATTTGGGGGGCATAATAATACAAATCAATAAATAATAACTACTTAAAAAATTGTAAAACAGTCTTTTGTAATAAATATTGCACTGAGTTTATTTCTGATTAAATTTTTTGGAAACGGCGGATCGGGAAAACCAAAAAGTAAGAACAAAACAAAATACACAGTACCTACTAGAATTGCTAGTAATACTACGCACTAATGCGCTACTAATAATTAATAAACTATTTAAAAAAAATATCCCTCAACTGATCAGAAAAAAAATTATTAGGCCTTCACGTGTTAATATATCAAGAAAACTAAACATAAAATTGTGCAATAATCTCTTCCGCCCGCCGCGCCAACGACAACGCCGCTCGAAATTCAAATCCAAACATTAAACAAGTGCCAGGGGACACGAAATATTGTGCCCATCGAGATGCCGATAGCACGCGATTTTAACCCTAATTCTCCAATGCATAGACCGGCGTCGCCACCAAAATTGATCATGAAATTGGGACAAATCTGCTGTGACCCCGGAGATAAGTTTTGATCGGCGGCGGTCGCGTTCGCCGTGGTGTGACCATAGAGAAAATATATAGTAGAGAAATAATGTCAATTACGAATGCGGCAAATTTACCGAGCTGAATCCGTAAACAAAGACGGTCCTCTGCGGGCTGGCGCATTGTCGAACGTTTGCCTTGTGATAGACAGGACCGTACTTCAAAATTTATTTCACATGACGATAATCTTTTATCGAGTAATAAATGCTAAATATATTACTTGTAATTATTCTTTTTATTAATGATAAAAATGTAACCATTAGTGAGATTTTAACAAAAAGTGTATAGTTTGTTGGCTTAAATCTGAGTTTTCCTGCTATACAAAACTGTCGATAATTCCTAGAAAATAGCTCAGTTTATATATATATATACAGTGCGTCTCTTTAATGTCCCCCCCCCTCTTAATTTTTTAAACGTTACATTTACAAAATTGAAAGTTGAAATAAAATATAAACATAGTATTCTAAACAATAGAAATAAAATATGCAACTGTGTTAAGAAGTAAAATAGTAAATCAAAAAAATTACATGTGTATATTTTATTGGATTGGCATCCCATCCTGTATAATTATTGAACAAACCAAGTTCTAGGGTAAGATGTAAATATTTTTACACCTATTTACAGTGTGTGCACTTGATACTTTGCTGAAAGCGCTACTACTTACGGCCCCATGTCAATCTAATCCACCGATATCTTAGCGATCCTTTGGCGAAAGCGCTTTTTTCTTTCGCCATCCCTTTTAAAATACTCCCCTCTACCCTAATCCACTAGTATTTTTCGTGCCCCTTTGACGAAAGCGCAAGTATGCCTTTTGGACACGCCCTTCTAATCCACTGATATCTTAGCGATCCTTTGGCGAAAGCGCTTTTTTCTTTCGCCATCCGTTTTAGAATACTCCCCTCTACCCTAATCCACTAGTATTTTTAGTGCCCCTTTGACGAAAGCGCAAATATGCCTTTTGGACACTCACCCTTCTAATCCACTGATATCTTAGCGATCCTTTGGCGAAAGCGCTTTTTTCTTTCGCCATCCCTTTTAAAATACTCCCCTCTACCCTAATCCACTAGTATTTTTAGTGCCCCTTTGACGAAAGCGCAAATATGCCTTTTGGACACACCCTTCTAATCCACTGATATCTTAGCGATCCTTTGGCGAAAGCACTTTTTTCTTTCGCCATCCCTTTTAAAATACTCCCCTCTACCCTAATCCACTAGTATTTTTAGTGCCCCTTTGGCGAAAGCGCAAATATGCCTTTTGGTCACACTCACCCTTATGCAATATAGGGGAAGGAGGCATTGACACTATATATGACCTTCTTACACCATCTTACCCCTTATACAATGCCCCTAATACACACACACCCCATCAGTGCCTTTCTTGACACCTTGACCACACTCAATATACGTCACTGACAAATATTTCTACTTCTCCGTGTGTGTATTCACTTCAACACCGGAGTGCATTTAAGATAAATTATATTTTTTACCTCCTATTCTTTCACATATTGATATAATTTAAATTTGGAATTAAACTATTTGTATTTATGCACTACTTGTAAGAAATAGACTACGAAATAAGTCCTTATATTTAAAAGTTGGATACATAATTGGCGAAACATATGAAATGTCTGTAACACTTTGTAAAGACTATTTTTGTATCGAAATAACAAGCTTCAGAGGTTCGCTATATTCGCCACACCAACCAAAAATACCATAACATACAAATGACTGAGATTTTTTCGGCCCGGTTCTGATCGCCGCGTTGCGTCATTGAGTTCAACAACCACTTTTACGAGACGTCTCGAAAGCGCATGCCTCGAGAGGACCGTCGTTTAAAAATCTGACTGGCGCCCAATGCGTACAAACGCACTTTTTCGCCCATACATTGGACGGATTCAGCTGGTGTCGCGAATACGTTGTGATGGTCTAAATATATCTTGTCTATGGGTGTGACACGCAAGGAAAGAGGTATTGAGGCGCGGCGGTGTATTATTTCTTTTTGAATTTTGATAAAAGATTTTTTATTTGTCGACAATCTAGGGTGGGCACGTGCCCTTGTGCCCTTTAGGACCAGCCGCCACTGCTATTGGCAATCTAACGGCGCCACGCTTCATAAGTTTCTTGACAGGGCTCGTTTTTTAGTATAATTGAACTAGTTTATTACTTTTTGTACATCAGGGTATAAGTTGGCACTTGGCACACTTCAAAATAAACCACAAGAACACCGAATACAAAATACAACACGACACAAAGAAAAAATGGCGAATGAGTTTGCCTCGAGGCTGTCTCAAGCAGAAACTAAAAGCAGGTCTTCTCCAAAACTAAACATTTTGTCACAGTTTTTTCACTTTTACATGAAAGAAGGGAACAGTCCGCGGCTTAGGACATATTTTTTATTTAAAAGAATTTAAAGGGGAGTCAGAACTGATAAAAATACATAAAAAATACATTCTAAGCAGGTCTTCTCCAAAACCTGGTTTTTTACTTTTGCATGAAAGAAAGGAACAATCCGCGGCTTATGACATTTTTTATTCCTTTAAAATAATTTAGAGTGGCAACAAGGGCAAAAACAATAAAAACCTTAAAGGAATCTTTAGGATGTCCCAGTACATAGTTTTCCTCGAGGCTGCTTCAAACAGAGCTAAAAGCAGATCTCCAAAACTAAACATTTTTTCGCAGTTTTTTCACTTTTATATGAAAAAAGGGAGCAGTTCGCGGCTTACGACATATTTTTTATTTTAAAAAAATTTAAAAGGGGTCAAAACTGATAAAAATACCAAAAAAATACACTGTAAGCAGGTCTTCTCCAAAACCAAAATCTTTCTCTCTGGTTTTTTACTTTTACGTGACAGAAGGGAACAATCCGCGGCTTATGACATTTTTTATTTCTTTAAAACAATTTAGAGGGGCCACAAGGGCAAAAATCAATAAAAAGCTTTAAAAGTTATCTCATAGATGTCCCAGTATATAAGTGTTCCTCGACGCTGCCTCCATTGGCGTAGCAAGAGGGGGGCCAGGGGGGCCTGGCTCCCCCTGGTTTACCTCTGGCTCCCCCTGAAAGATTGTAATAAAAAAAGAGTTATCAAAAAAACGTTGTAGCAGAAATTACTTCTATTTTTCATTTTTCATAGGAGAGCCTGCAATGCTCGCCACAGAAAATATAGAGCTACGCTCACTATATTTTCTGTGTCCTCGCCCATTAAAATTGTTTTTTTGATACATGTAGCGACATCTGATAAAAAATCATCGAAGTGTAACTTAAACGCCGCACTCAACAGAGACAAAACACGTTGGTTCCGAAATCGGCTCGTAGATGTCTAAAGTTTTTAGGAGATCGATCGTTCAAAATAAAGGAACTCGTACATGCTTGTTTATTTTCAGTTTGGAACGTGAGTACATGTAGTAGTGAAGTGAGGTTATAAAATTGATTCTGCAAAATTACGCGCTTTCTCCAAGTAATTCCGGGGTAAGTTTATTTTTATTTACATAAGAATAATTTTTGTAACAGCTGCAAAATGTTTTTTCTTTTGTTATAACTTTTTTAGTTTTTGCCCGATTCCTATAGTTTGAACGTCTCTGGAAAGGTAAAGATGCAGATTATATTATCGCCTCACAAAAAAAATCACATGTGAAAAATTCAAGATGACGGAGTAATCCAACAATTCGTTTGCGTAAAAAAGAGCTGGAAGTTTTTTCACTGCTCTGAATTTTTTGTTTCAAAAATAAGAAATCTAATGGCAAAGGACTATAAATGTTCTCAAAATTAAAATTATTCATCTGTTGTGCATTCAAGTGCTGCTTTTATTTTATTTTATAGTTATCTTTGATTTCTTCTGGTTTCTTGACCGTGGATAAAATTAAAAACTTTTTAAAGGAACGCTCGCCAAAAGCAAACGGATGTAAACATCTTTTTTTGTTTCAGATAATGGACATAAGAAAATTTTTCAAAAAACAAACATCTTCGCCATCATCCTCGCTGTTTGTACAACCAGCTACGTTGGAAGAGAATAATTCTTCAAAAAATCAGTATGAACCGCAACCCGGTACAAGCAATGATCAAAACATTCAAGCAAAATCGAGCGAGTACCATGTCAAAATAGACGTTTCTGACTTGGGTCAACTAGGGGAAAACCCATCGCAACCAAATCTAAAAAAATTTCCACAAAGCATTTTTGGCAATAGAAAAAGATCGTTCAGCGCAAACTATTATACAGATTTTGATTGGTTGGAATACAGCATCAAAACCGATTCGATTTCCTGCTATGCTTGTCGTCATTTTGGAGCTGCTATGGAAGAAGAAATTTTCAGAACGGTGGGATTCCGCAATTGGAAAAAAACTGGTGAAAAATTGAAGAAACACGCTTCATCTTTGCATCATATGGAAAATTCCAATAAATGGCATAGCTACAAGGAGACAAAAAAGAGCGGAGATGTTTTATCTCATCTTTCACAAGCGTATACCACCCAAGTAGAGAAAAACAGGAATTACTTGAGAATTTTGGCAGATATTAGCCTAACTATGGCTCGTCAAGGAATGGCCTTCAGGGGTCATGACTAAAGTGAAAGTTCATTAAATAAAGGAAACTTCAAGGAAATATGTGGCCTAATTGCAAAGTATAACAAGGACTTTGAAATTCTACATAATTCGCACACAAATTATGCGAGTCCCCAAACACAAAATGAAATTATTGCCCTCTTATCACGGGCGTGTTTGAAAAACATTATCGACGAAATTAGACAGTCCGGAACTTTTGCAATCATGTGTGATGAAGCTCGTTCTTTCAAAAAGGAACAATTATCTTTGTGTGTACGTTACGCAACGAAAGATCTAGAAATTCGTGAAAGATTTCTTGCTTTTCTTGACTGTTCGGAATACAGGTCTGCCACGGATTTATTCAGCTTAATTTCCAAAAAATTGGAAGAGCTTAATCTTAGCGACTTGCAGATGGTAGGTCAATCCTATGACGGAGCTGCGGTGATGTCGGGTAATATAAGTGGTCTCCAAGCAAAAATGCGAGAGAAATATCCAGCTGCCATTTACACGCACTGCTTAGCTCATAGACTTAACTTGGCTGTGGTAGACTCATGTAAAAATGTTCCATCAATATCGACATTTTTTTGTACTTTGGAGGCACTTTACGAACATTTCTCAGATCCACAAAACCATAGCAAATACAAACAAATATTGAAGGACCTCAATATTGTCCCCAGAGAGTTGAAACATCTGTCTGATACTCGTTGGGTGTGTCGATATACGACTTGCCAAGCTGTTAAAACATGTTTCGAGGCAATTGTTAATGCTTTGGAAAATGAAGTTTCTAATACAAATGATAAACAGTCAATTACAGCAATCGGGATATTATCCAGCATTAAACAACCTTCATTCATAATTCATCTTTTTGTATTAGATGAGGTACTAAATATCTTAAATATATTATCGAAAAGCCTTCAGGAGAAAGGTGCGACTCTGGGGAAAGCAGTTAACGTTATTAAAAGCGTCATTACTTCACTAGATGGAATGAGAAATGAAAAACACTATATTGACCTTCATCTAAAAATTTCGGACTTTGCTGAAAAATATCAAGTGTCATTGGAAATTCCCTCATCAAAACGAAAAAAGCGACTCAGTAGCAAACTCGCTGATTTTGTCACCGACACAACTGCAGGTTATAGGTATGATAGACGCTACGTGCTCTAAAGCTAACACCGGGGTAATTGAGTATTGGAGGGCAAACATTGTCTACCGAATTATTGATACTGTAAAAGGGTTTCTGAACAAAAGGTTCTCATCAGAAAGTATGGTGCTTGCCAATTCAGTGGATCATTTTTTTCAGTTAGATTTTGAGGGTTCAGCGAAATTCATTGAGCAGTACCGTGAAATTTTTAATATTAACACTTCTGCCTTAAGAGCAGAAATGACCGTTTTAAAAAATTGTATTCTCCAATTTAAGGAAACTGTTGGTTATGAATCTATCAAAAAACACATAACAGAGTCAGAAAAAACATATCCAAACGTCTACCAACTTTTTAAAGTTGCGATTATTCTGCCTATTTCAAGTGCGACGTGCGAGAGGTCTTTTTCTGCCATGAGGAGGATTTTTAATTGGTTGAGAACGACTATGACTCAAGACAGACATTCAGATTTGTCTTTGCTGTTTATAGAAAAAGATGTTGATGTCGACTTGGACAGTGTTGTAGAATCTTTCAGTCAACAGCGTAGAAAACTACTCTTGTAGATAATCAGTACTTTTAATATTAATCGCTATGGTTATAAGTTAATAAATGTATTAGTTATATTGAAATATTAATTAAAAACACTATTCACTATTATAGCGAATTTTTTACCATTCATTGCACCGCACTTAAAAAAAATATAAATTTTTTTAATCCAACGCACACCTGGGGCCACGGCCCCCTCTGAAATCTGAGGCTAGCTACGCCGATGGCTGCCTCAAATAGAACTTAAAGCGGGTGTTCTCCAAAACTAAACATAAACATTTTATCGCAGTTTTTTCACTTGTATATGAAAGAAGGGAACAGTCCGCGGTGTATGACATATTTTTTATTTAAAAAGATTTACAAGGGATTCAAAATTGATAATACATATAAAATACATTGTGAGCAGGTCTTCTCCAAAACTAAACATTTTGTTACAGTTTTTTCACTTTTACATGAAAGAAGGGAACAACAGTCCGCGGCTTATGACATATTTTTTATTTAAAAAAAATTAAAGCAGAGTCAAAATACATAAAAATGCACTCAAAGCAGGTCTCCAAAATCAAAATCTTTCTCGCTGGTTTTTCACTTTTACGTGAAGAAGGAAACAATCCAAACAATTATGGCATATTTTTTATTTAAAAAAAAGTGCAAGGAGGTCAAAATTGATAAAAATTCACTGTAAGCAGGTCTTCTTCATAACCAAAATCTTTTTCGCTGGTTTTTACTTTTACATGAAAAAAGAGAACAATTTTCGCGGCTTATGACATATTTTTTAGGAAGTGACTCCGCTGCCGGCGCCGGCAGCCGAGCTGGCTGCCGGGGAAGTGGCTCCGCTGCCGGCGCCGCCAGCCATCATGGATGCCGGCAGCATTACAAAATTAGTGTGAAAATAAGATGAGAATCAAAAACCCTAATTCAATCAAAAAATAATAATTTATTATAGTGTAAGTGTAAACTTTAACGAAACTTAAATCTTCCTACAAAAATATAACAATTGTTATTATTCTGCGAATTTAAGGGTAGAAATAAGAAAATAAACCCATATAATATACCTTCAATAAGAGTGTTCAATTTGTCTAATATCAATTTGATTGGAATTCTTGTCTTCTATGGACATGTTGCCATTTTTTGAGGTAGAAATAACTAGCAGAGCATATGGATCTGTAACTCTGTGTCTCTGTTTTGCTAGAAAATTGAAATAAGCTTTGGATGAAGTATGATTGTGATTTCGTTCGGTAATTATTTAGATTAGCGTAAACAGCGAATTTTTTCATGAAATTTTGCACAGACCCTAATTTTGGGTCGTAGAACACGAATCCGAAGTCAGTTTTTGGCGGTCTCGTAAAAATTTTTTTTAAACTTTTAGGTTAGCTTTTTCAAGGAATTTCTTTAAATTTGTTGAGTGAGCAAAAAGGTGGTCAGGTTTGCTCAGTTTTGATTGATATAGATACATATATACATATATATATATATATATATATATATATATATATATATATATATATATATATATATATATATATATATATATATATATATATATCTATATCAATCAAAACTGAGCAAACCAGACCACCTTTTTGCTCAGGTTGGGTGAGCAAAAAAAAATTTTTTTTTACGAGGCCGCCAAAAACTGACTTCGGATTCGTGTTCTACGACCCAAAATTAGGGTCTGTGCAAAATTTCATGAAAAAATTCGCTGTTTACGCTAATCTAAATAATTACCTTTCGTTCAATCCCCAGGATGCATAGAAATTGTTTACACTCACTTACTTTCAAGAAAATGCTAGCCTGGCAGCCTTTCTTACACATGGAACACTTCCTTGTTGACTTTTTATTTTTTGTCTTGAATGGTCTTCCACCTTTAACACAGGCTAACCGCAGATAATAGTATTTCTGCTATCACGCAACCAAAACTCATTGTTTGTGGCTTTCTTGTATTCCACCAAAACACAATTAAAATTTTCATATGAAGAAAATTTATCACACACGCAAAATTAAAATAACACAATGTTTACATATCATTTAAAATACGTAACTATAATTATTTTAGGTTAGAACTGCCGGCATTCCGTTTTGGCTGTATCTGAACCGGCGCCGGCATCCGAGAAATTGTACCCGGGTGCCGGCGCCGGTATCCATGCATCAACATTTTGGGAACCGGCGCCGGCTGCGGAATCACTTCCTATTTTTTATTAAAGAAAGATTTTGGTTTTGGAGAAAACCTGGTTACAGTGTTTTTTATTTATTTTTATCAATTTTGACACCCTTAAATTTTTTTAAAATAAAAAATACGTCAATATAAAAGTGAAAAAACTGCGAAAAAATGTTTAGTTTTGGAGATCTGATTTTAGCTCTGTTTGAAGCAGCCTCGAGGAAAACTATATACTGGGACATCCTAAAGCTATCTTTAAGGTATGCTGTAAGGCTTTTTTTATAAAAAAAAATATGTCATAAGCCCTTCATGTTCCCTTCTTTCATGTAAAAATGAAAAATCTGCGAAAAAATGTTTAGTTTGGGAGATCTGCTTTTAGTTTGGTTTGAGGCAGCCTCGAGGAAAACTATTTACTGAGACATCTTAAAGATAGCTTTAAGGTAACCTTTAAGGCTCTTTATTGTTTTTGCCCTTGTGGCCCCTCTAAAATATTTTAAAGAAATAAAAGATATGTCATAAGCCTCTCGGATTGTTCCCTTCTTTCATGTAAAAGTAAAAAACCAGCGAGAAAGATTTTGGTTTAGGAGAAGACCTGCTCAGAGTGCATTTATATGTATTTTTTATAAATTTTCAACTTCTTTTAAATTTATTTTTAAATAAAAAATATGTCATAAACCGTTGATTAGTCCCTTTGTTCATGTAGAAGTAAAAAACCAACGAAAAAAATTTGGTTTTGGAGAAGACCTGCTTGCAATATATTTTTATTAATTTTGACCCTAATTTAATTTTTTTTTTAAATAAAAAATATGTCATTTCCTTCTTTCATGTAAAAGTAAAAAAACTGCGAAAAAATGTTTAATGTTGGGGAAAGCCTGTTTTAAGTTCTGTTTGAGGGTGCCTCGAGGCAAACTTAGATACTGGGACATCTTAAAGATATCTTTACGGTAACTTTTAAGGCTTTTTATTTTTTTGTCATGTGGCCCCTCTAAATTGTTTTAAAAAAATAAAAATATATCATAAGCCGCGGATTCCTTCCTTTTCTCATGTAAAAGGAAAAAAACAACCAGAATGATTTTGGTTTTGGAGAAGACCTGCTTAGAGTTTATTTTTATGTGTGTTTATTAGTTTTAACCCCCCTTTAAATCTTTTTAAAATAAAAAATATATCATAAGCCGCAGACTGTTCCCTTCTTTCATATAAAAGTGAAAAAACTTCTACAAAATGTTTAGTTTTGGAGAAGACTTGCTTTTGGTTCTGTTTGAGGCAGCCTCGAGGAAAACTTATACACTGGGACATCTTAAAGCTATCTTTAAGGTAACTTTTAGGACATTTTGTTTGCCTTTGTGGTCCCTCTAAATTGTTTTAAAGAAATAAAAAATACGTCATACTCCGCGAACTGTTCCCTTATTTCATGTAAAAGTGAAAAACTGCGACAAAATGTTTAATTTTGTTGTGTTTGAGGGAGCCTCGAGGCAAACTTCACCTACATATTAAAACAGGTCAGTGCTGCCGCGGCTAATTTTCAAAGTGAATCTAGGGCAGAAAATGTACTAAATCTGTAAAAATGTACTGAATGAGGGAAATTCAAAAATCGGGACCTTTAAGAATTGAAAACATTTAAAATAGCTTTCTCTGAAGTTTAAAATAATTGAGGGTGGTTAAATAAAACACTTTTTTTATTTTGAAGATTATAAAATAATTTATTTCCTCATATTTTTTTAAATCGACCAATTCATCGGTAGCCTCCATTGAATAATTGTTTTCTTTATTCAATGGTAGCCTCCATAGACATATATACATAAATGTCTATGGTAGCCTCCCATGAAAAC
This sequence comes from Philopedon plagiatum, assembly GCA_963971165.1. Lineage (NCBI taxonomy): Eukaryota > Metazoa > Arthropoda > Insecta > Coleoptera > Curculionidae > Philopedon > Philopedon plagiatum. The sequence continues at coordinate 48,408,259 of OZ020190.1, forward strand.
AATTAATATTTTTTATTATTTATTTACAGTAAAGTAAATTCTCCACCGTAGTTATATTCAGGCAATTTCTGTATTATTTGTTTTTAGTGATACAAAGTATTAGAAGGAGTAGTATAAACCCAGCCAGCAACAATGATCCCCAGGAAGTCCCATTTTGATCCGCAACTTCCCAGGTGGAATGATCCCAGCTAAGACGTCCCTGGGACGTCCCCTGGACGTTATAAAGGTCCCAAATTGGTCCCAAAGTGACGTCCTACGGACGTCTCATGTTGCCGTCCCAAGGACGTCAGCCATGGGATTTAAAAAATATCAATTTGGTAAAATTTTTTATAAAGTGTAAAAATAAAATACTGTTGGAATCTTTATTGTATTTATGATTCTATATTATAATGACTTTATATTACCCCAAAATGCGTTTTTTTTTGTGTCAGTACTAGGACTGTTTGGAATTGCTACGGTGCTACTAAGGTCCTAAGATGATCCCATATATATCGTGTGTAACCTTTATGGGATTATCCCAGATACATCCCGACCTGTTCCAAACGGACGTCCCAGGGACGTCATTGGGATCTTATGGGACATTCCGGGACGTCCCAGGAACGGTTTTGTGTTGACTGGGAAGATCGTGGCACACTTATTTTATAAATCGAAAACGCCATTAAACCTAACTATAATAAGCTTTCATGCACAATAATTTTTCAAAATTATGGGTGCCAGCCTACGACACTCGACTCGATCGTAGTTGACAATATTGTCACGCTAGGGGTCGTCGGGGTTGATAAATTAGGCTGCGGTTTACCAAAACACTTATATTGATACCAGGTACAAGCACAATAATACACTTACGTCACTAAGTTGGGTAGCGTAGGGGGCAGCTCCACCAAATGTAGCGTTGGGTAGCGTACCCGGCACCTCCACCAAATGTCACGCTAGGGGTCGTCAGGGTTGATAAATTAGGCTGCGGTTTACCAAAACACTTGTATAATTTATTCAGGTACACAATTCACTTACGTTGCTAGGTTGGGTAGCGTAGGGGGCAGCTTCTATCGGAGTACTCGGTCAGCCTAAAGGGCTGGCGCTAATTGTACCGTTCGTGCCGCACCACAGTGACGCCTCCCCCGTCGGGACACGACGCCCTCCTTTGCATCTCGCTGGTACGCTTTTTATATGAACCCCTCAAGATCAGTTTATACAAACAGTACAACTGGTCAGGGTTCATAAAATAAAGGCGCGGCCAGCGATATGCAATCGCAGCACGTAGAGTGGTTTCCGAAATGTTAAATAAAAAATATAATAAAAATGTATGGAAATTTGGAAAAATGACGAATATATGGGGAAATATGACATTTCCCCCGCGCCTGTAAAAGCTAGCCCCTAGCTTTAAAATTTTACACAATACATATATACAAAATATCACATATTTACAAAATACAAATATACAAAACGGAGATAAACAAAATATACAATAAACAAACATAAAAACATTATTAATAAACAAACAATTGGAGCTCGCAGGCTCGGTACACTCCGTATTTATTTGGGTGAAATGAGCTTAAAAATGAAAAAATGGTTACTGTCCTGGTAGTCTGGTTCACATTTACACACTTTCTTTACAAAGTTCTATTATTAGGGAGTTCCAACACGTTACTGATCGAATAGCCTACACACCGATAAAACCCGACACATCTTAGGCGCCACACGTTGAGGCTGGTCGTCATGCGTTTCTTGTTCAGATGCAGCAGTCACGGTTCCTGTGTCCTGGGGGTGGGATCGGCTAGTTGTGTTGCCGACTCCCAGTGCAGCAGGGGTCTCCCTCCTCCGGAGAGTGCGGCCATCCGGACTTTGGGTCGGCTGAGCCGTGAGTGACGGGAACTTTGCTGGGCTGATCCTGAGACTAGTTGTGGTCAACCAGCGCTGTAAGTTCCTTAGGTATGTACATTGTACCAGTGTCATTACGGCTCGTTGTGCAGGAGTTCAGTCCTAGTGAGGGAAGACCAGGCTGGCGAGACATGGCGGACCGTGCGTGGTTGCTGCATGACGCTGGCTGTGTGGGCGCAAGCGGCGACTGGCCTTTGGGTTTTTGGTGTGTTTTGTGGCTCTCGATCCAGGTTGTGTGGTCTCCCAATGGTACATGAAAAACAGAAAAAACTACCGGCAGTTAAAAGGAAAAAAACAGTTTATAAATAATGAAAAATAATGAAAACCTCCATGATACTATGATGTTTAAGTAAAAGTAGACAGACTAAGAACATTCACCCGGTTTTTACATACGACTTCTATTGGTATCTAAGTATTACTCTCTTGGAGACAGTGAGACATACGTCTCTAATTCATCAGGGGGAAAACAAAATTATACACATAACAATTTAAAACCCAAATATAGCGTAATCACATCATCAAATATTTACCATATTTACCATCCTATTTATTCATCAATAAAGTCACATAAACTTCAAATACGACTTGCATATAACTCTTAATATTTCGCATAAGTCACATAAACTTCAAATACTACTTGCATAAAACTCTTAATATTTCGCATAGGCAGACATTCAACCCTATATGAAGGTCATCTTCCATGTCTCCCTATACTCACATAATGACTTAGTCATTTAAATAACGGTATACATACCACCATCGAGTAGGCGAACATTCAACTCGATATGAAGGTCCTCTTCCATGTTCCCCTACTCGGAAAACATGACTTCTAGTCATTTAAATAAATAATCATAACACATAATACCATCAAATAGGCGGACATTCAACTCCGTGTTCAAAGTCTTCTTCCATGTCCCCCTATTTGGAAAACATATGACTTTCAGTCATATAAACAAATAAACACCCGATTACAAAATGCATATGGTAATCATTATTTTACGCTATATTTAAATTTACTTAATAATAATAATATTCGACTTAAAAGTAAAAAAGAAGTTGGATTTATAAAAAAAATTCTGACCCTGATTTATTTTTCAATGTCTCAGTCATAAAATATACCCTTGTTTTTGTTTAACTTATTTATATTAGACACCCTATATTACAATTTAATAAAACTACCTAGGTGAATGGTATCTTTAATATTATATATCAATTGTTTACTTTTCTGCTGATTAAATAAAATAATGAACTGTCTACCTTTACCTTCGTGACTTATTTATAGTAATGAAGTTGATCAAATTTATACGTGATGATATGTTTGTTTATTATAAACGCAAAAAATAAAAAAATAGTATTCTGTATGGTTTGTGCTAACTTAATCTAAAATTTACTATCGCAATAAAGGTAAACTATACTTAAAATTATACATAAAAAACATTCAAACCAACAAACTTTGGGTATACCCTCTTTCATACTAACACACTGACACAACACAAAACACACATTTACATACCAAACACCTAGTTATGAAAACAAATTTTTAAAACTTTACAAAAAAAATACTTTTCCAGAGAAAATAAGAAAAAGTCTTACCATCCTTTATGTACATAATGGTTGGATTCCCAAAATATTTTATCCATTTGAGGTCCTTTATATAGTTTAAAAAATTAAATAGATTATAGTCTTGCTTATAATTCGTAAGTCCCATATTAAAACAAAAAGCGCATTTAGCCCAGATTACATGAAAAAAAAAAGTCCATGTATAAAATAATACCCCATTCTTTCATTTCTCAAAAGAGTACTAGTTCCATTTTTTCTACAGCTTTTAAAACTTTTTGAAAAAAAATCCATTATTTTATTTTTTGGAAGGTCGTCCTATAAAATAAAAAAGAGATTAGTCAGAAAATAAAAAGTAAAAAATGAACATGCTCCTAAAAACAGGTATAAAGTTTTGTATTTGCTGCCCGTGGTCCTGGTTACCGGCCGTACGGCTGCTCACTTAAAGATCAGAGGCGAAATTTAAGTACTTATGTTAAGTATCAAACCTAAAAATGATAATTAAAATGTAAATAACTCTGTGGCACCTTATCAAAAAATGGCGTTAAAAGGGCCGTAAAAATATACCTACAAGATAATAATAATAAAAAAATATTTTAAAAAAAATTGGAAACCTTTATATTTGAATGGCGCTTCAATATATAAACATGTTTATAAAAATAACGATACTATTGGCATAACACTTTGTTAATAATATTATAATAATAGCATGTTCAACTTTAATTGATAACATACCAAGTACGCGAACCTTGTGTATTAAATTTCAAAATACACTTTAAGTTCATGAGCGACGACCTCAATGTCAAAACAAAATATTATATTTCATTGTCGCCAAATAAATTTAAAAATTTCCTTTTTAATCTCAGGGCCCTTAATTGTTGCTCGTTTGAAATAAAAATTTTTACGGGTAGTGTATTTGGTAAACCTAACGATGTGCCGTTATTAACAACCCTCAACTTCTCTTGCCTTTTTCGTTCTCTTTGAATCTTGTTAAGCTTCGTACGGGCCATAAAAATTAAATAAAAGGGATAACAGGAATAAAAGGGTTAAGGGTTGTTTAGTGAATAACCCCAATATATAATAATTCTGGCCTCGCCAGCGTTAACGGGCACGAGGTGGAACTATTTCTATATTTAGCAGTCTATGTAATCTAATCTCGCCAGCGTTAACGGGCACAAGACAGGACTACAGTAGACGCTTTGAGGTGGGATTTATAGTAAACCTAGCCTCGCCAGCGTTAGCGGGCACGAGGTGGGTTTTCCTGTAGGTTCTGTTTGGATAATTTTAATCTCGCCAGCGTTAACGGGCACAAGACAAAATTATGTCAAACGTTTTTTGGGATGAGAATGGGGTAGGAAAATTATATAGACGTAAAAAGCACTGTAAAAATTCCCCTTAAAACCACTGTAAAATAAATACCCTTTAAAAACCAATGTAAAAAAAACCCTGAAAAAAACACTGTAAAAATGCCCTTTAAAAAAAAATCACTGTAAAAAATAATTTGACAAAAGAATGCACTATAACGCCCTGAAAAAAACACTTTAAAAATGCACTGAAAAACACTAAAATGACCTGAAAGAGATAGTAAAAAATTATAAAACACAAAAGGCCCTTGGCAAGTTAGGAAGAACTTACCAACGAGAAAGAACCAGGCGCCTCCACCAAATGTCGCGCTAGGGGTCGTCGGGGTTGATAAATTAGGCTGCGGTTTACCAAAACACTTATATTGATACCAGGTACAAGCACAATAATACACTTACGTCACTAAGTTGGGTAGCGTAGGGGGCAGCTTCTATCGGAGTACTCGGTCAGCCTAAAGGGCTGGCGCTAATTGTACCGTTCGTGCGGCACCACAGTGACGCCTCCCCCGTCGGGACACGACGCCCTCCTTTGCATCTCGCTGGTACGCTTTTTATATGAACCCCTCAAGATCAGTTTATACAAACAGTACAACTGGTCAGGGTTCATAAAATAAAGGCGAGGCCAGCGATATGCAATCGCAGCACGTAGAGTGGTTTCCGAAATGTTAAATAAAAAATATAATAAAAATGTATGGAAATTTGGAAAAAATGATGAATATCTGGGGAAATATGACAATATCTCACATCTTTATTTAATAGATGAGTTTAAAAAAGAGTGATAGAACTTGATGATTAAATCGAGTTTTGTACTCCGGTAGCAGATTCGAAATAGTTTCAAAATACTGGAGCACTGAAAAACCAATCAAGTTAAACAGCTTAACTTACACTACATAAACACCATGCAGCGAAACAGGAACCGTACCGAGCAACATAGTTCATGAAGTGCAGCTGGAAACAGCATTGACGAACAAACCTTCAATTTGCAGAAATTTGCCAGGTAGTTTATAGGGATGTTGATATCGGAAAAAAATATCGATATTTATTATATCGTTATTTTAAAAATATATTATATCGGGTATTCGATATATCGGTAAAAAATATCGATATTTCGATATATCGATATTTCGTTCTCACAAAAACTGTCCATGTTAGATACACTAAAACTGTATCAAATTTTTAACTAAATTATCATTAAGTTTTCAATAACGATTAGATAGTGCAGGACTTGTAAATCGTACAGTCAGTCGGAACAATAAATTCGCTAGTGGCGCGATGCTGTGACACAGTGTGGCCAGATTTTGGTGAATGCTTGTCGCAAAATTAACTGTTCCATGTCGCCCAAAATCGCAGTGTTGCCGGTGCCTCGAAAAATTAAGAAGAAAATCAAAACAGCATTTTTGATTTTTTAAATTTGCACAGGTTTGATGTGATGTGACGTCACTAACAAGTTGTGAAGTCATTATTCGTGAGTATTGAATCATAAATGTATCATGATTTTTGAATGCAAAAATAATGGCGACTGTTAATTTTACACCTTGATTCTGCCAAAATTCGCAGTAACATTTTTTAATGTTGTTTATTCACGTTTTTTAAGAAAAATTGGAAAATGTTCCACTTAATTTCATTGCCTGCAAAGAAAAAGGCTTCTGTAATACATTTGTAAGTCTAAAATAAACAAAACCAAAACAGAACACGATGTTGTATAATCTATGATAAAATTATAAGTATAACCACAGAACAATAATAGGTTTGGTAAGTTTAACCAAAGTTTAACTTCCAGCCACAACCTAAAACCTGTTCTAGCTACGGACACGGCGCCGTGAGCTAAATAAATTTTATTGTATATACGATACGACTTGAACGACAGCGTCCAACGTTTTATTCGGCGCGCAGACCTTGTTCGATATTTGCCTCGGTGACACTCGGTTTTTGAAGCTCGTTAAGCGCACTTTTTAAATGAAATAGACCTGTAATTTCTATAAAACACAGGAGAAATATCGCCGATAAAATCGCCATGTATTTTAAATTGTAGCCCAAAAATCGCTTTGCGATTTTCTTAAAAAAACTGTCGCAAAACTTGGCGAAAAGTAGCCCAAATTGCGATAAATCGCCCAATCTGGCCACACTGCTGTGACACGCTTCATTTCAACTTTCGACATCGAGATTATACATTTATCTTTTAATTTTTAATGCTGTCATGAAATAAAAAGAGATCAAATCACAGATCAAATGAAGTTTAGTATTCCATGGTACTGTTGCGATCCGAGCTACGTTCCAAAATAAATCTAAATATTTTTAGATGCTACTTATTTTCGTTTGGTATCCAAAAAGTCCGAAATAGTCTTAATTTCTTCAAGGTCCGAAAAAAGTCCATAGCTTCAAAAAAAGTCCGAAAATCGGACTAAAGTCCGCCGATTGGCAACACTGGCTTGCGGCGTTGGAGCGTTGCAAAATGGCGTCCAACAAACAGTCGAAACGAACCGAAATTCGTAAATCTTCTCTTCTAAAATACAATGGCGTCTCGTCGGCTAGCAACGTCCAGCCAGAAATTCGTATTGTAAATTGTCCGAATTGCCAGTAAATTTCTTCTTCTTATCTTGCGATGGCCTCTTGCTTTTCACCATCTAGCTACTAAAGCTGGCGAAAAATATCGGATCCGATAGTAAGATTTTAATATCGATATTCCGATATATCGGTATAAAAAATATCGTCTAAAAATATCGATATATCGAACAAAAAATATCACTTATTTGATATATCGATATTTTTTCAGCATCCCTAGGTAGTTATGCCCGGCCAATTACCAAAGAGAAACGAAGAAGAACTGCATCCAGTTTTTTGGTTATGAGAGTTTTAAAATTCGATAGACAATTTTTGTATCCAATTTTTAAAATTTTATACTAATTCTCGAACTTTATAATGGCAAACGGACCAATAGCTGAAAGAAATAGAGGTAAATATGTATTTCATCTATATTCGTTTGGTGTAATACTTATAATACAGAGACATTCCAAAAATGTACGTTTATAGGTGGTCTAGTATGTAAATAAACACCTAAGCAAATGTCTTTAAACTCCAATTAATATCGTGGATGTAAAATTTCAGTTTATTGTTTCTATCAGAATAATAATTATTGTTAATTCTCTTATTTATGGATTATGGTTCAATGATTAGAAAGGGTTATTTTTTTGGTACCTACAATTCGCGCACGGTTTTCGATAAAACAGGAAAGTACCCTCGAAGTTACATACGGTAACAGGTAGAATTGTTATAAGGTCCCTCAAGTATGAACCAACAATTTTTTATTAATGTGACTGTCGCACCATGAAATACAAGATTTTGGAGAGTTAGGGGGTTAAGGCCAGAATTTTAGGTTTTTTTTGCTTAAAACTTTTGATTTTTATAGTTGACCTTTTATAAGTTTACACTAGGTTGATTCATGCCAGTTCGTTCATTTATGGAAATTCTTACCTGTGCTTTGATTGATTTCTTACCTTATTCTTGTTTCAACTTCTCTATCTTTCTATCCTCTTCGTTACTGACTAAATGTTGTGAGATGTTGTTTGCTATAAAATTTTGTTTTTTTATGCAAGATTTGAACCCATTGTTTGATATTATTATTATTATAATGCCTTCCTCATAATAGGTAAAAATAAGGGATACTAAGTTGCTCGTTTTTTTAATTGGTAAAATCCTCCCTTCTCTTCAACCCCCCCCCCCCCCCCCCCCCCCCCCACAGTACCTTTGTAAGTTTTATAAACCTTATTTTTATTAGTAGTTATAATAAGTAGTAGGTTTTAATATAGGTAAGTAGAGGGTTATTGTTTAAAATTTGTAAATTTTTGTTATAACCTTTCCATTGAATTTTTTTCTTATACATTATATTATATAGCACAGCAGTTCCCAACCTTTTTTTAACCGTGAACCCCACGAAAGAAAACACACTTTTTTATGAGCCACCCAATTTTGTATAGACCTAAATATGAAATTAAAACCATTTAAAAAATAATGTATGTATTTGTCTTTTTTATTCCAAATGACATTATAAATATTAAAAACGCCATTGCCGTGTTTTCTGTCCGAACCCCCCAATTTTGTGTATGCAAACCCCTTGGGGTTCATGAACCACCAGTTGGGAACGGCTCATATAGCATATTGAGATTTTATTTTCTTGAAATTTTCAATATTTTTGGAAAAATTATACCTAAATTTTGTTTTAATCCGTTGAAAAATAAACTAATTCTGCCTCATAATCCTGAAGGATAGACCTACAAAATTAAAAGAAATTGTTACTTCAGCTGACCACTTCCAATTTGATAAATTGTTATGGTTATATAGAAAAAATTAGGGGTGTCACTTTTTGGTGTATATGGGAATGTCCAATAATTTGTGCAAAAAACTTTTTAGCTGTCTCATTCTTAATTTAAAACTATTTTTACAGATGCTACAATTTACGTGGGAGGCTTGGATGACAAGGTATCTGAATCCCTATTGTGGGAACTATTTGTTCAGGCAGGGCCTTTAGGTAAGTGTCAGGTTATTTTGAATTTAGATATGTTGTAAGTTACAGCTGCACTAGCAATTATAAATTTTTGAGTGTCCAAAATTTACAGTCTTTAAAATCAAATAGAGGAGAAATAGGCATTCTTAAAAGATCTGAAATATTCAAATTTTCTTTATTACCTACTCATTGTTCATATATTATTATTTATTTTTAGGAATACAAAATTTGTATTTTAATTCAAGAATGGTTTTTAAAATTTAAATATCATTCAATTTACTAAATTCAGATTGGCAGTATTATTATGTTTTTGATGATAAAAAGAAGTTTTCCCAGAGAGCGCTATGTATAAATCCTTGCAATTTTTTCTATCTTTAGAGTTTTGAATGCTTTGGGCAATAATATAGTTCCTATTTTTGAATAAAAATGATTTTTTTTGTTAGCTTAAAAAAATAATTTAAAAACTTAACAATACATAATTGTGTAATGCTGGACATTGAATAATAATAGTAATGTTTATTAATCTGAAAAATACAGCCTATTTATAGAGAAGTCAATTTACATATTATAGTCAGTAAAATAAAATAGAAATAATTAGAATTTGAACTGACACATACATACCAGTAATGCTATGAGGTAAAAAACTTTAATCAAATTAAACTTTATAGATAGTATAAAATGATTCTAAAAATACAAGTGACACATACATAAAAGTATACACAAAGTCATGTCAACTCTTATGGTGGAACAGTGTCTCCACTGTTCATCAACTCAAAATGTTTATCCAAACCACAAATACAGGCACCTGTCAATATATTTTTTATTTTATTTTCAAATTTGTCAGTTGAAATGATTTTATTGAGTGTGGTAGGGCATTATATAGTTTAACATTGATGCCATTAGATCTGGACAACCTACTTTGAGGTAGTACTAAGTTGTTATAGCTTCTGGTCTCGTATAAATTAAGATCAGTCACGACTTTATGCTGTATATATTTTTTTTAACATTGATAAACCTGTTAAAAAGGTAATAATGGCACATAAGGTCAAAATATTTAACGTTCAGCTTCATTAAAAAGGTTTAAGAGTTAGTACTGGTTTAAATTAAGATATTCTAATTGATCAGTTAGATTTTGATAGGTTTTTGTCCCGTCATTGTTAATAAATTGTCATTAAAAACTTACGAAGTCTAATATTTCAGCGATTTGCTTGGTATCAAAATGATTTTCATCTTGGAATGTGTTACTGGAAAGAATTTAGTTCTATTATTGGAGAAAGTATGTACTTAAATTGGCATTTTCTTTATAAATTTGCGCAAAACCTCTAAAACAAATTCATAGTATAAAACTTAGTTGTCTTATTCTTACACTTGTCAGTTTAAAACTTTCGGTTGAGAATCTGGCCATGAAGACTTAAAAAAGATTCTACAGAAATCTTCCTGTTTTAACTGAACAATATATCTTATTACAGACTTTTGAATTTTGAACAAATTTTCGAGATGTATGTAGGCTGCTGAGTTCCAAATCAGAATAGTTGAATCAAGTAGTGAATAGTATGTCATTAAAGCAGAACTCTGACACACTGTTCCTCTAATGTCTTTATATGACATCAACTGTAAAATAAACAATTTATTACACAGCACAATTATTTTCTCCATCCAGAGAAAGTTAATGTCAACATTAACCCTTGTATTTGAGACAAGTCATTTTCAGAACTGACAGTTCTAGTTTCAAATGGTAATGAACCTGTCTTTGTCTCGTTTTGCTGTTACGTTTTTTTGACATGAATAAGGTTGTTGCATCTATGTTGCAACGTGATCTGTACATGTTTAAAACCTTCAAAAATAATGTTTTAAATATTAAAGTTAACTCTACCCATCCAATATCAAATCTATTGCTCATTAGTTTCCATACAACAAGACTATTGTGATTTCTCTAAATTGTAATTTTTGAATATGTCACCTTCATCCACTTATGTGTCTTTAATTCGAGGACTTGAAATTAATACAGGGTTGTTCATTTTGAACCCACTAGGGTTTTAATGTGCTAAAGAATCCGAGAGCGAAAATCCGAAATGATGAAAATCTGGCACAACTGACTAAGAACTCGTTACAACCCTACTAAAGTTATATGTTGAAAAATGCAAAGAATAATTTCTAAGCTAGTGCAATATGAGACTGTCAAATAACTCAAGAGAAAAACGGACTATTTTTTATTCTGACCGGGTATCCTGCTGCTAACGCGATTTCTGGGCCACTACCTTTCATCAGGCAGGCTTGGGTGCCAAGGTGGCTGAAGAACAGAAAACGTTCTAACCAGAATCATAATCAATCCTTTATACCCATAGATGAGCTATGAACGGGTAAGATGTAGTGGTTCACGCCAGGTACTTCACCCAGTGTGAGTGCTCTATCATTACATTCAGCAACATACATTGAAATTCATCATGAATAACTAATTATTCTATAACTTTTTCAATATTTTACCCATAGACTGAAAGAATTTTTTATGGCTAAGGGCTCAGAAATCGCGATAGCAGAACGGCACCCGAACAAAAATCAAAAATAGTGTGCTAGCTGCGAAATTATTTTTTGCATTTTTCACCTATAGACTGAAACAATTCTTTATTTTTCCCTATTAAGGTTGCTCGTGACAAATTCACTTCACTACTCATTAATCAGAAACATCCTACTAAGCCATATTTGACTCAATCTTTCGTATTGCTAGTTGCTCTGCAGTTTATAATTCATCACACACATTAATTTTAAAAATTATTGAATAATTCCGAATACTCAGTAAAGATTACTAGATTTTACTGTCTAAAGCTCTACCTTACCACCTATTGATCAGCCATGATATATTTTTCTTTTTAGTAAATGTCCACATGCCTAAAGATCGGGTAACCATGATGCACCAAGGGTATGGATTTGTGGAATTTATGGGGGAAGAGGATGCTGATTACGCAATAAAAATAATGAATATGATTAAACTATATGGAAAACCAATTAGGGTTAATAAAGCTTCAGCCCACCAAAAGAATCTAGATGTGGGGGCAAATATTTTTATAGGCAACTTAGATCCTGAAGTTGATGAAAAGCTACTTTATGATACTTTTTCCGCTTTCGGCGTTATACTACAAACGCCAAAGGTAAGTAAGTAAGCTACTTTATTTACTTAAGTCTTGATTTGGTTTAATTTAAATTTGCATTTTGTTTTCTAAATTTCAATTATTCTGTATATATAGTAAGTTAGTAAGTTAAGAATGGAAATTCACATTTTGAAAAAACTTAACATTAGACAAAACTCCAATCTCCCACTACACACCCACATTATTTGTGAACTAACTTTGACAAAAAAAAAACTCATCCTGGGGTTCACTAAGAAGGTTTAAGATTTAGTACTGGTTTAAATTTAGATGTTTTGGTTTGTCAGTCAGGGTTTGACAAGTTTTTGTCCAGTAATTGTTAATTGGTCATCATTTAAAAACGTATGATTACTTATTCTATTATTTCTGCAGATTGCTTGGTTTTCATCCAAATGATCTTTATCATGAAACTTGTTGCTAAAATGAATTTAGTTCTGTTATTGTGAAGGAATTACACTTAGATTGCCCTGTTCTACATAAATTTGACAAAAAAACTCTGAAATAAATTCATAATACAAAACTTAATTGTCTTTTTATTACACTTGGAAATTAAAATCCTTGATTGATAAAATAGACTGCTCTTAGCGGTATTGAATCTGGCCATCAAATTTTTATGAGAAAAAATATAACCACCTCCCACAATTTTTGTGAAATAATTCCTTAAAACTATTTAAATGTGAAGACAAAAATCCTTTAAGGCAGCATTTTTCACGTGGCGTCCATGTTAGCCAACTTAATTTCAATTTGACATGGTTTTTCGGCTTTAAAATTTTTAACAATAACATTATAAGTACCTATATTAAGCATAACTTCATATCCTGCTAGCAATTTTGTCAATTATTTAAAGTTTCAACTTGTATAATGATTTCATTCAGAAGATTAATATGTTAAAAGATCTATGGTGACATTTTTTCTGTCACTAAGACCTCAATATTCTTTGTAAATACTGTTTTTCTAAAATAAATCATAAAATATCTTGAAATTTTTATTAATTCATTAAAAAATACCTACAGAATATGAAGCTATACTTAATTGTAACGCTATTGTTAAAAACTTTTAAAGCCGAAAAAACATGTCAAAATGAAATTAAGTTGCCCAACATGGACGCCACATGGAAAATGCCGCCTTAATTAGGCCTCTTCCTCTAGTAGCATCTACGAATTTCCTGATGTACGCCACTTTGTGAAATAACGACCATATGTTATCAAAATTTTTAGAAAACAATTTTAAAATCAAAATTTTCTGATGTATTCAAAAATCAATAAAAAAATCGGTCAAGTGCAAGCTATATTTGCACAATTAGTGTTCCGTGCCATCGCCCCCCCACTTAACCTGAGCAAACCTCGACCGCCCGATCTCCGTCCATCTGCCGCGCAACCCGCCGCCGATGGCACCAACTTATTAACCAACCAACCAAATTAAAAATTTTTAAAAACGTGTAAGGACAAAAGTTGTCCCTTATATCGTGTGAAATTATTTTTGTCGAAAAACTTTTTCTCTAAAACCAATGGTTCAGCAATTATAAGAAAATAAACAATTAAATTGTTTATAACAATTTACCGCACTAGAATTTTTCAATCCTGATAGTTTTCGCTTAGTTAAGATTGTTCTGAGCGATCCTTCAGGTGGGGACAACAATGGTTAAGCGCTTTTCCCGAAAAATTTTAAAAAATGCAATAAAAAAATACATTATATATATCGTTGAATTCGTGCTTCAGTAGGCTTTCATTTGACACCCTACACGATACACGAAATTTTTGTTCCATTGCCCGATTTACCCCCCAAAATTAACCCCCAGAATCAAAATTTAACTTTTTATACTTCAAGTATATAATTGGGCTCACTCTATCCCTGTGCCAAATTTCAAATTTTTACGTCGAATAGTTTTATAGAAAATCGCCTGTGACAGACGGACACCGAAGTGATTCCATAAGTGGTCCGTTTCACGGGACGCTAAAAAGAATTAGATCATTTCCTGTAAGCGGTTGGTAGTGTTACCACAGACATAAAATTGTTAGGTAATATGTGGTGTCACTAACAAAATTGATGTCTTTTTTAATGCTTTCTTACCAAAAGAAAAAATATTACTAAAAAATCCTATTTTTTTTCCTTGAAAGAATGCTAAATTTTTTTCCCAAATGTGAATCAAAGGTTTGAGAGTTCGACAATGTAAAGGGAAGCGCGCACTGAATCGGATCCGAAAGACTTGGCATGGAACTGCACAATTGAAATTGTCAGTGCTGTCAAATATCCGAAAAATCCATCATTGCACAAGAGTAAATCACGTGTTTTAATTTCATGATAAAGCTATCATATTTTCCTAGTAGTCTGATAAACTGTAACTAGCTATTTTTAATCTTATTTTGACATTAGCATTAACAAGTCCGATTGTGCCGTTACGATTCAATTTTGTACGCGCCTTCTTAAGTTTTTGGCATTGATGTGGTCTCTTGAATTTTAGAGTAAGTTTAAGCAAAACCCTTTAGGTAAATTCCTTGTTTATTATTGGGAATATTTGTCTTATTTTTTTTATCATCTAAGTCCTATTATAAATTATTTTTAGATAATGAGAGATCCAGAAACTGGGAATTCGAAAGGTTTTGCTTTCATCAACTTTGCCAGTTTTGAAGCTTCTGACGCGTCAATAGAGGCCATGAACGGACAATATCTGTGTAACAGGCCAATTTCTGTATCATATGCATTTAAGAAGGATTCTAAAGGAGAAAGGCATGGTTCTGCCGCGGAGAGATTGTTGGCTGCCCAAAATCCACTTTCGCAAGCTGATAGACCTCATCAATTGTTTGCTGATGCTCCACCTATGGGTAATTTTTGTGTATCATTTTTATAATTGAATCGGTTATGTGATAAATGGCAAAAGTGTCAATTTTAATGAAAATGTCATTTTCTCAATATTAGACCTGGCATGCATCATTTAGTATAAAAAGAGCGCCTAATACGACCCTACAAATGCGTGATATTGCTAACCACATTACAGTGTTTATTGGGAAAAGGGCTCATGTGACGCTGATAAATAGACGAATTAGTTAAAAAAATTAGATATGTTGGTGATTTCCGCATAATACTTTCGCTTTAAAGTAAAAGTTAAACAAATGAATACAAAACCTAATCTTTTGACAATCCGGATATTTGAGTTAGGCGCATGCAGTAGTAGTAGTAAGATGAGGTTATGTTAATGCTTGAAGTTATGGGAAGCAGCACGAATTCACAATTTTTTTTTTAACAAAGTAAGTGAGCGATGTTGATAATTTTCGCTTAATGTAGACATTTTTGTCCAACAACATAAATATACCAGTAACAGTTAAGAAAATTGAAACTAAAGATAACATTTAACGTAAAATTGACAATACTGACATTTAAGGTAGGCACATGCAGTGGTAGCGACCTCTGCGATTAGCTTCGCGCAGCTCTCCGAGGTAAACATTACCCGGTAATATAATTATACTTCAGTTGTCTTTCTGCGCTCTAGTGATTTTAAAAAAATTTGGTTCTGCGTCGGTGAACATGATAGAAGATTTTGATAACAGATAGAAGAAAACGTTATAGCCATTTTTCCGCGCGTAAGCCGCTTCTAGAGCCTTTATGTCACAATTTGTTGAGTGAAGTTTGTCCCTATAAGGATATTTCCGCGAGATCCCGTTGATCCACCGTAAACTACAGGTCATGTGATTACTGCAATGATATTTTCACATACACGTGACATGCTGTCCGAAAGGTCAACGGGATCTCGCGAAAATATCCTATTTGTATAAACCATTACATCCTAACAAACCTGTCACGAAACAGCGTAAATTTAGGACTATAAACATCATTACAGCAGTTTCAAAATACCTAATACAAGACAAAATATGTCGTAAACAAGCTTAGCCAACTTGCACATGGTGTGAACTTCACACGGCGCACCGTTTCAATCGACACATGAAAGCAGTTGATATGCTAACACACGTTCGAGTAGCGCCGCCGTCCATCGATTTTAACATATTTTACCACGCTTATCCAATGAACAAACTATACTTATTTTTTTCGTGTTAGTATATGTAAATAATAAAAGCTTGTCTTTAAAAAGTATTTTTTACATAACATTTTATTTTCAAATTTTTAGTAACGTGCTAACCTATGCATTTTTGATAATGCATCATTATTACGAGGCATTTTATCTGATATCGTATTTTACTCGTCAAACCCTTTCATTTGATACCCATATCAAGGGGATTGTAAAAAAAGGTAATCCGCCATATTGGGTCACATATCTTCTGGTCAAACCCTTTCATTTGATACCCATATCAAAGGGATTGTGAAGAAAAAGGTAATCCGCCATCTTGGGGGCATCCGCCATATGGGATTTAGAACAGCATTAGATATACTATATTGCATTTTCGCCGGACTTATACACGTGTGCAAAATTTCAAAGCTCTAGTTCAATTAGAACTAGTCTAAATTTTGATTGCGATATTTCACCTAAACATACTAACAAGTAAAGTTAAATAAAAGCTTGTAAAATTATAACTATTATATATTCTACTTGGTCCTTTAGATCATATTTTTTGACTGGCCCGCTTAAACTAGTTTACATTTTTATTTCAGGTATGATGCAAGGCATGTCCATTGCACCACCACCGCCACCTGTCATATTGGGCGGCATGATGCCGCCTCCACCTCCTACACCGTCGAACATGGGTCCTCCACCTCCTCCTCCAGTGCCCCCACCAGCGTCCTTCCCATCAGGTATTCCTCCGCCACCTCTTCCACCTTCTCAACCTCCTTTACCACCAGGAGCACCCCCACCACCGCCTGTATCTAACGCCACAAATCAAGGCTCTGGACCTCCCAGACCACCAATGCCGCCCATGCCATCGGGATCGGGTCCGATGCCGCCAAGGATGATGCCCCCCATGCCGCCATGGCAAGGTCCTGG
The DNA here is from genome assembly GCA_963971165.1 of Philopedon plagiatum. NCBI lineage: Eukaryota > Metazoa > Arthropoda > Insecta > Coleoptera > Curculionidae > Philopedon > Philopedon plagiatum. Next base: position 48,425,632 of record OZ020190.1, read on the forward strand.
AATGCCACCGCCACCGCCTGGACCTATGGGTTCTGGTAAGTTCAACGTTTATATTTTTATAGTTACACCTCAAATCTGGATAGTATTAAAATAGATGATATTCAGATTTTAAAAGCTAACGGTGTTAAATACTTGGGAATAATTTTTGACTACTGTCAAATAATTTACTAATTAAGTTGGGATTTACATGTAGATTACTTAATTAAAAAATTAAGAAGTTTGCTACCAATATTTAAAAATATTTATATTTAAAAATGTTGAAACTATATTTAATAAAGACTTTTACTAAGGATTTTAAATTATCTCTCTTTTGTCCTCAAAAAGAAATGCGTGGTAATATTTGTATGTATGTATTTGAATATATTATAATTTTCAACTGAATAATTTAATGTTAAATATAAGATTTGACCACACCAAGTACGTCTTCGGGGGTTTTACCAAGTTTATTTATAATATACGTATAATCACATTTAAATTGTAAATGATTTAAATACACATTATTATTGATTATTGATTGATTGTTGATTATTAATTATTATTATTAATTATTATTCAATAAATTCATTATCAAATATTCGATATTATTGATGTGTAGGATGGAATGAGCTAATTATTGACACGTGCAATAATTAGAAGTACTATCTCGACAAGTTTAAGACACCCCTTGTTGGCTATTCTTGTTTTTACCATAATTACAAAAAATATAACTACCCCTTGAGACATAAACCAAGCCCTGGACTATTTTATTGAAATTAAAATAATTCAAAAAATGTAAAACTAATACTGAAGTTATTAATCCTGCATTGAAAAAGAAACCTTTTAAATTCTGTTAGTAAATTTTGTACAGAAATGAACTCTGCCATATCTAGATCATTTATATCAGATCTGTTAATAGAACAGTTTGCGCTTAATGTGTCATTCAGCACTTGCATCCCTCTCAGTCTTATACTCGAGAAGCAAGAGAAAATTATAAAAACAGAATTATTGATTACCAACTACTAAAGAAGCACACAAAACGCTAAACCTAATTTTTTAATCAATAGAAATGCCACTCGTATTTAGTATAAATAATACTTTCTTCAAGCTTAATATAGCATTATATAATAAAGTCGGGCATTACCTTCCAGTGTATTAGGAAGCTAATCAAATATTTCTTGTTTCAGGACCGCCTGGTGGTCCTCCATCAGGCGCTCCCAATTTTCCAGGCATGTTTCCTCCGCCGCCGCCGCCCGGAAGCAGACCGCTACCACCAAACTGGCGGCCCCCTCCACCACCAAATTTTTCCATACCAGGACGGCCGCCGTTTCCACCTAGAGGGCCACCACCACCGCCTCCAAATTTAAACTGATTAAATATAAGTTTTTTAAGCATAAATGTACATTGTCTCCAATAAAATCATGTGGGATTTTTTTAAAATTCTTCATTGATAGTTTTTGCTTAATAAAAATAACGCAAAATGACGATCAAAAAGATAATTACGTGATTTGCTTTGCCTGTTCAACACAGTTAACAAATTTTCGAAAAATCTTGGAAATTGCTTTTTTTCTTTTAATTTACAATATTCATACTAGGGCTTGCAATCGCGGGACCCCGAAATCCCGTGATCCCGTTAAAAATAAAGTCCCGAAAAACCGCGGGACTGGGCACTTAAGTCCCGGAATAAATAAATTATAAAATGTTAAAAAACTAAAGTAAATTAACGCTTCAAGCATCATCGAAGTATTTTTCCCCAAAAATAATGTTTAACGCGTGATATGGCAACCCATTCATTTAATTACTTAGTACTTATGTAAAAGAATTCAAATTATTTTTACTTCTTATACTTTTATGTGTCCCGTGCATAAACTTTATTTTGATTTTATTTGAAAATTACTATACAGGGTGTTAATAAAGTATATGGCCAAACTTCAGGGTATTATTCCTTACTCAATTGTAAGACAAAAAGTTCATATAAACCTAGGTCCTAACCGACCTTGTTTTTAATACACAGGGTGTTGAATTTTTTAAAAGGTTTTTCCTAAATAACTAGAAGACGCAAATTAGTATCGAGTTGAAACTTGGGGACAATTTTTAATGCATAAAGAGTATTGCTAGTTGTCAAACTTGTTTCAAAAAGTGTTTATTTCCTTGGATATCTTACTTTTTGTTATTTGCAACAAATTACATTATAATGAATAATGTTAACCCTGCGCATGCCGTTGGTAAAACGATGAACAGTTTTTTGCTTAAAAGACTCGTCTTTATGCATTAAAAATTGTCTCCAAGTTTCAACTTTATACTAATTTGCGTCTTCTAGATAATTAGGAAAACCTTTTTAAAACAAAAATTTCAACACCCTGTGTATTAAAAACAAAGTCGTTTAGGACCTATGTTTATATGAACTTTTTGTCTTAAAATTGAGTAAGGAATAATACCCTGAAGTTTGGCCACATCTTTATTAACACCCTGTATTATAAATAAAAATAATTTACCTTTATTAATGTTACAATTTTTCGGGATCAATGCCGAGATCCCGGGATTTTGTTTCTTCCAAATAGTCCGTGATTGCAAGCCCTAATTCATATCAACCTACAACCATATAGCTAAATAGTTTTTATCTTTTTTTATATAATTCCATTTTGAATTTAACCGCACTGTTCCGACGTATCGTGTCTGGCCGGTCCGGCCACTACATTGGACGTTCGACCCCATAGACGTACAAATAAGGACCAGATACCATTATGTACATTTTACAGCACTAAGGATTAATAAAATATACCAATATATTATTTTTCGTGAAAATAAATTTTTAGTAATTTATTTCCGTGGCATGGTGACGAAATTTAGAGTGAGAGTGGCAACGTCGCTTTTTCGCCGCAACACTTGTCCTAGTCCTGTTCATTCATGATTAAGCAGCTGTAGAGGCATAATACGTTTTTGTGTACAGGGTTCCATTCCAAGAGGCAAATTTAAATTTGTCGTCCATAAAAATCGGTATCATTTGCCGATGCGTCGTCTTGCGGAGAATCGTTTCTCATAAAATAGGTTGTCTGTTGGCGTAGCCTATATAATAACCTTTAGTCCTGCACACCCACAATGTATGAAACAAAACAAAAGTTCGATTTCAACCGGATTTCTTTTGAGTTCGACAGAAACCGTGTCATTATAATATAAGCTGTTCCATATAACGGCAATTTAATAACTTCCATAAAAGCAAGCTAAGTGTACTTCAGAGACTGAAGTTCAAACGCGGCGAACTGATCTAAAGATCCGAATAAAACTGCTTTTTCGGAAGATACAATTTCGCTGGTTTCTTTTTTAATCAATTTGTTTTTTAATTTTACAGAAGACTATTGTTTTAAAATGTGTACAGCCTTTATTATTTTTTGCGGAATATACTTTTTAAGGTAACATGGAACTAATTTTCGAAGATGTGAAAATAGGCATTCTTACTAAAAAGTTTTTGCTTGCCAAAAAAAAAAAATAAGATTTACTTAGAAAATACAAAAACATGAAATTCTGTGGACCATAAATATGCGTGCAATAAAAGTTGCTTTAAGTTTAACAACAGATCAAAATTCAAAATTGCAAGAGAACTTAAATTTTGCGAATTACGAATTAACAGCATAAAATGGGACAAAAAATGTTTTTTAATTTAAAATTCAGTTTAAATTTTCTCTTACAAAATTGGACATTGATTATTTGTTTAACATTTTGCGTTAAAATGAAAAATAATACATGTTTACTGTACAACTGCATTTTAGGCACATCGCAACAAAAAAAAGTTGTCACCCAAGCAAACCCAACCCAACCTAAGCAAAAACTTTTATTAAGAACGACATTTTCGTATCATTTATCCTCTTGTCAGTTCCATCCGTGAACATGCTCTAGATTAGATCAGCTCGTTAAGACGCACATTTTGATACCCATATTCATACTATGGCTGTGTACCGTTGTCAAACCTGGTTAACCGCATCGGTTTCTTCGGTGACATTAATGACAGATATTGCGTTTCCAATCTGTCAACTTTTCAGATTACCGATACTTACGGGACACAAAACCATAACCGAAGTTGACAACGGTACACGCCCTATATAATATACTGCGGGTTCCCCATTTACGCAATGTGCGGTTTTTGATGCCAACAATGTGAAATGGAGATATATAATCTCGCATAAGTCTATCCTTTAGTCTGATATTTCGTAAACTGCGATTGCGCTAAATCTTGTGTTGCTATTGGCCATCTAACGGCGCCACGCTTCATACGTTTCTTGACAGGGCTGGTATTTTGGTATAATTGAACTAGTTTATTACTTTTTGTACATCAGGGCATAAGTTAGCACCGGGTAGCACACTTCAAAATAAACCACAAGAACACCGAATACAAAATACAACACGACACAAGGAAAAAATGGCGAATGGCGATCCAACTGTAAACAAGAAAAACAGAAAGAAGCCGAAATATATGCACAACAGCCGATGATTAGTACAATTCACCATCTAATTCAGTACAATGTCTGACCAATGAAAAAATTCGTATTAACGCATGCGCATATACAGAAATATCAGACTAATGGATAGACTTATGCGAGATTGTATATCTCCATTTCATATTGTTGGCATCAAGAATTCCAGACAACCCGCAGTATATATATATAGTATGTATATGTTGATACCCTACTTGTTCATACACAAAAAGATATTTTCGGCGACATCAGTTTTAAACCTCGCAACAGTCGCAACTAAACTGCGTAACTACTAAAAAAGAGGGAGCTGCTCACTTGATGATCAATTTAGGCATAACAGGCGCAAACAAAGCTTTAGGACGCTCCACTAATAATGGTTTGCAAAATACACAGACACTACATACAGAAAACGCACATATTTAAATGTGTTCATTCTTTATTAACAGTATTTCCAGAATAATTCCTAGATGACACACTCTGATTGCTGTTTCTACTATCCCTATTTCTATTATAATTTTTGTCATTTTTTCGTTTTTGTGGATGATGACTACTCTCTCCTTTGAAAGGTATAACTTCTCCAGGTGCTTGATAGCTAAAAAAGTTAGAAAGTTAGTTGAAAATACCTACTAAAACGTACTGTGTACTCTCTGTAAATACCTACATATACCATCATCGATTTCAAGCGGTCCACCGGTATTTACCGTTCCAAAATGGTGTCTACCATTAGAATAATAATTAATCAGTCCCTCGTGATATCGTTTAGTCGTCATTTCTAGAACCGGTACTTAACTTGCTCACGAGGTAGGTGTTATACTACATTTCTTTGTAATTTTATTTTGTAGAACATTCAAACAAAATATGGCTGTTATTACTTTATTACTATCATCGCCAAACAAGTTCATCGCCCAGCAGCAGGAAAGTTAATTTCGGCGTCGATGGTTCATTTTTTACTTTTACTACAAAGAATAATAAAGAAACAAAATTTCTGTGCTCAACTAGTGAAATTTACGGAAAACAGTTGAGGAAGCAAAAACATAAATGTTAGGTCATTTAATGAGGTAACGTGACTGATAACTGGTTACAATCCAAATCACATTTAAGCGGTTGTGAGTTCAGGGCAAAAGTGCGGAATGGTGTTGCAAAGAGCTGCAACCACAATAACCAATAGTATAACCCTGGTAAATACCGTTCCATCGCTTGAAATTGATGCATATTTCTCAAAATAAATGTAGTAGAATAATTTGATACATTCCTACATTTAGGTCACATATTAACAATATCTTAACAATCGGGAAGTTTTCTGGGATTATATGGCTTGACATTATTCTTTGGAATCTACAAATGTTACTTAATAAAATTAGTCTGTGTTCTTTTACCAGACCACGACTTTTTATTTCCAAATAGCCGCAAATCAGACCTGTTGTAAAGATGGGGCTCCCTGTTCTTTTCCGAGAAATACACTTACCCTAATTCTTTTGTATTTAATGACCCGACAGACAAACATATATGTATCATAGGTAATTTACGTTTTACAACTATCTGATCCAGTTCAGGGTTTAAGGGATCCCAGTACTCTTCAACACTAAAAAAAAATTAAAAGGATTTTTATTTTTTATAATAGAAAAGACCACTGATATATTATTATTATTGTGTATTACATAGTATAGTATAATTTCAATTATGAAATAGGATTACACTAACATAGAAGAAAACACCCAGTAAAAATAATTAAAGTTTTTGTGGGGCTTAGCTAAGATAGTCAATATATCTGCTGGTGCATAAATAAATTTATTTGGGCTGGCTTCAGTATTAAAGGCTTAAATTAAATTGGCCCAAGTCGTCTCGGAACTAATTAGCCGAGGTTGTCCATTTTTTCTTGGAGCATCTCAACTCGTGTTATAGCCATATTTTTGATAGATAAGAGCGTTGACAAATTATATATCATTAATAGTCTAGTTCTATTATACTTTTAGAGGTTGGCATAAATCTTAAATATTTATTTTGTTATAACTTACGTTACAACGAACTACATAAAACAGCACCAGAGTTCAATTAAAATATGCAAAGATGATCATATAAAACAATTCACAAAAACGAATAGCAAAATACGGTAAAAACAATCAACAAATTATAACACTGGAGAAGTGTTCGAGTTACCATATCGCCCGATCAGTCACTTGACTTTCTATCATCCTTCAAACAACGACATCTCTGGTGATTACTAAATTGTCTATACTCCAAGTCAAAGAGCTCCCAAGGTTTATGGAGGATGGGGTAAATTGTTCGGTTTTCTACCCATCATGTCTATACACATGTTCAGTGGGCTAAAAATATGGAGACTTTGTGATTACTTTTACTGAGTGTTCTTTTTTTGTCACTTATTTATTTTTTACAATATTTTACTGCGAGTATAAATAAAAAATATTTATTAAGAAAATTTTTGGCGCGCCACCATGAAAATTTTACCTCCGGGGATATAAAATCCAAACCCCCCTTCGTTAAGCCGGCACTGATTAAAACAACTCCTTTTAACTCTCCTAAGGTAGTGTGCAAATATCGTTCGCTATAGTCTATCCACTGAACGTACGGAGTAATCACGAGCAGACAAGGCGGTGCCAGACGGCCCGGTTTACACTGCACAAGTACTTGCAGAAGTGATAATGCGAAAATCATCAGTGGCGTAGTATATAGGTAAATTAATGAAAATATATTAATTTATTTTAGAAGGTTTGCCACAATATAATGGTTAATATTATAATAGTGACTTTACTACTAAACTAAGCAGGCTGAATAATTGAAATGATTTTCTTTGTGTTGTGGACTTTTGTTGTGCCACGATGCCAGATTAACTCGATAGGATTAAATTCACAATGGTACGGCGGCAAGCGTAAAATTCTGCGATTGGTGGATTTGGCCAATTCATCAATGACATATTTGTCAGCACCTTTATTTTCTTTAACAAGAGTTAATAATTCTGCCTTGACCATATCTTCCTCGAATGAAATAATATGCCTTCTTAGCCATTCTTGTATTTCGGCCTTTCTTGTTCCGGTGTTCGGAGCTTTATCAATACGCCTACTGTGGTACGAAGCATTATCCATAACAATGACAGCGTTCTCTTCTAGATGGCTTAGAATATTTTTGAACCAATTTTCAAATAAATCAGCATTCATGTCTGCGTGGTAGTCACCCATCTGCTTTGACTCAAAAACTAATGAGCCGCCTTCTACGAAGCCGCCATCGGATCCGATATGTAAAATAATCAGGCGTTTCCCTTTACCTGAAGGATTTTTTAATCCTGTCGAAAGATCTTCCAGAAAGGCTTGCCTGGGATGCTCTATTGAAGCATCCACCCATACTTTACTAACAGTGTGTCCCGCATTGACCCAAGTCTCGTCTAGGTAATATATCTTCCTACCTTCCCTTTCCCTTCCCTTTTTCATAAACGGACAAAGATCGTTTTATCCGTTTCTTTGGTGGTAATTGAGGCTCATTCAATACGATATTCATAGTGCATGTTACTTATTCAAATAGAGCTGCCAGATATCCCGATTTTAAAGAAAGCACACCGAAAAAAGAAGCAACACACTATTTTTAAAAAGCACTCAACCAACAAACAAAATTATAGACCGTACGCCACAGAACTCAGAATATAAATGAAACATCCGCACCAATTGAATATTGTAGGGTGTAAAGAGGACCGCTTAAATTCCGAAAATTTGACCTGATTTTACCTGAACCTGAATATCAGGTAGTTTTGATACTCCGTACGTTCGGTGTACAGACTATAGTGCAAATATGCTCAAGTGAGTACAAACCTAAACGAGACGCGACGGATCGCGTTCGTGCTCACTCAAATCTAATACGTACTGAATTTATTGAATTTATTCACACTGGCTATACAAGAGGTTAATACAATGTAAATCTTACGTTCTGTAACCCAATTTTGTAATTTGATAAAGTGTATGATTATATTCTCTCTTCATAATTTCTGCACAAGTAACTGCTTTACCGACAGATGGGCCAAAGCCAGTCCACACAACAACTTTGGTATCTGGAAACGTATTTAGGGCATGCTCCAAAAGAATTCGTATTTTACTACCCCCTCTAACCTTAAAAATAAAATAAAATCTGTTATCAAACAGACAAAATCACATAGTTTAACAATTTTTAAAAACCATATTAAGAGGTTAGTGTTTAATGTCATTAATCTCATTAAAATTTATTATTAATTACTTTACACACTGTAGAATCGACTTTCTCTAAACAGTTTTTTGTAAGACTTTTTCATATAACCTTTAATATACCGAATTCGAGTAAATATTGTAATTCGAATGATAGGTATCATTAGAAAGCTAAACGATAATTCGATGCGTACTTTCCAAGAGATAATCACGATTTTTATTCTTAAGAAAATGGTTGATGAATAAATTGACTATATGAATTTATTATATATTTGTAGAACCTTGATGAGACAACAAACTAAAAAAAATGCAAGACATAAACGAGGTTGATAAAATTATACAGGTTATGGCTAGTTTTACTACCTTTATTCAATGCCTGTAATCTTACATCGGGTCCGAAAATATGTTTATTTTATATATGCATTAATGAATCATTACTCACGTCATCAGGTACCTATTCTATTTACATATAAAGACAAATATCTACCAAATTATAAACTTATAGTTACTATTTTACTCCACACACCCGACCTAGCAATGTTAGAAACCGCACTCACCTGCATCCACAGAAAGTTTTCAGTGAGATTGGGAATAGGAATTTTTTGACGATCAAGAGGTTCCTCTACATTTTTTCCTTTACGATAATTGTCCATACTGTAAAGTGGAGTTCTTATCGGAACTAGATTACCTGTATAAATTAATATGCATAAAGAAATATTTTTACACAAACATAAAAGTATATAAATTTTTTTTTTTTTAAATTTAGAATATTCCTCAGATTATTCTGATTGATTCTGATCTATTGCAAAGTCTTATTGTTGACTACTTTTATATACCAAATTTTAGGTGTATCTTATTGGTTAATAAATCTACTTTTTTATGTAATTTAACTGTTACAACCCCCTTGAGGGGTGACGCTAGGGACTTGAGGTCAAAAATTTTAAATGCAGCCCTATGCCGTGTGGTACCTCATTTGACATTTTACCTTAAACCCGAGGTCCGTATCTTAATTAATTCATTTTTAGATGGCAAGCCTATAAAAATTTAAAAGCGGGAAAAAAAATTAACGTTAAGATTCACTTTTTACTCTGAAATTTTAGGTTCAGATTCACTAAGAAGGTTTAAAACACATGTCAGTTTAAAACTTTTGGTTGTCAGGTTAGACCGGACTAGCGTTGGAGAATCTAGCCGTAAAAATTTAAGTACCTTTATTTCTCTTGTTACTTTAAAAGTTGTTCAAAATGATCACCATGAAGTTCTTGGCAGTAATAAAGTCGATTTTGAAACTCTGCCAAGAAGTAACACCTACTATTCTAGAAAATGTGAGATGTGAGCCCCAAAATCGACTTTATTACTGACAAGACAGTATACGGTACTGACAGTTTGGTTATTTTGAACAACTTTTAAAAAAATTAGAGAAATAAAGGTAGGTATTTAAATTTTAAAAAAATTGACGATTTTTAATTGTTAAAGGCTTGCCATTTAAAAACGAGTTAAGATACGGCATAATCCCCAAAACTCTAATTAGCACCCCCAAAATTTACACCATCCATCCTATGAACAAAATTTTTGTCAATATGCTGAATAGGGCCCTAGGACTTAAGCACCCCTGAATTTGACTGCCCAACTACGCCAGTTTGAGATACGGACCTCGGGTTTACGGTAAAATATTTCTTTTTTAAAGAGCTTTAAAATGAGGTGTCGCACGGCATAGCGTTGCATTTAAAATTTCAAGGGGGTTGAAGAAGTTAAATTACATAAAAAAGTAGATTTATTAACCAATATAATACACCTAAAATTTTGTTTCTATCTTTACTAATAGCAAAGATATTTGCCCATACTTTCGGTAAATCATAAACCAATTAGGTAATAAAATCAGGTATATATATTTGTAAACGATCCTCCCTAACTTTAGCATTACAGAACTCTTGAAAAAGCCCTAATAAGGCGAAACATATGTAGAGTCATACTCTAATAAACTTGAAACATTAAAAAGCAAAAGAGTTTTATTTACAAAATATATAAAATTAAGATTTTCAATTCGATCGTTTCAATAAAGGTCTGAATAAAAATAAAAAAGTACTTGTTTTTATTTTTTTACAACAATCCACTCTACCAAAAAAAAACTATCAAAGTGAGCAGCACTGTGTCAGCTGTGAAAAACACATTTGACGTTATAAAGTTTAGGAAAATTCAATATTAGGTAGGCAAGGGGTTTGCGGAAAAAAGAATTCGGCAAGTGGTCTACAGGAAAAAAAAGTTTTGGGACCTCTGATGTAGATAAATAAATAAATTTTTAACACTGCATTATGAATAGATTAGGTACCTCAAAATCTACTACTATTTCTTCCGGTACAAATACTGTGTTTAAATATTAAATAACCACAATACTCTTTAATTTTTGACATGCAACACGCATATATAATGAAAAATTTATTTTAATAATGTCCCTGAAAAAAGTTCGAAAGCAAGGTATTATTATACATAGTCAAGCCCGACAAACTGTAAGCAATGTGACTAATTTTATGAAACAAGAGGCAGATGGAGTTACTATTCCTTTGAAAAACTACAGGTATGTACCTACCTAAGTTAGGTATGTAGATTTACGTATGTTCGACTATTTGTCTTAAGTATCGAGATTTAATAGAGTAGTTTAGAAAAATGTAGTGATTATTCACAAGCATTTATGACTACTGCAAATTTTGAAATAGTTATAGACTTACATACTGATTTTAAATAATATACGAGTACTAATTGAAAAAAAAAATATTGAAAAAATTGAAGAGACTTCCAAAGGTGAGTCAAAAAATATAAAAGAATCATTTCCAGTGAATACAAAACAATAAATCAATTTAAAAAAGATTGGCTGACATTTTGTATATTTGATTTCAACTGTGATACCGTTAAAAACGCTTTATGCGTGCAAGAACTTTTATCAAAAATACCCAAAATTTTCTTAAAAATAGGAAATGGAATTTTTTCCCATATGACGCGAACTTTATGGACGCCGCTGTACATATAAAGTAATAAATAATAAATCCCCACAATCATTGAACCATAATTTTAATTTTTGCAAATTATTTTTTGATCTAATATCTAATAATTATTTAATTTAAAAAGCCCTGTTTAAAGGGACTATGCCACTGGTATATGGATTTCCGCCAACTAAGGCAGGGATATTCTAAAACGAGACAGAGCACGCGATATGTCTTCATGCCTATGGCGCTTGTGGCTTGTTCTTGATTGATTCTTACTTTACATTATTTTATGCAAGTTATATTTTTTAAACAAGAATGAGACTTTACTTCAGTGTCATCATTATCCTCCTCCCAGAACTTTTTCCTATAGACACCCTTGTATTGAAAGCAATAAAGACAGGAATGGTGTTTTGATTGCTAATTTCAGAAAAGGAAAAAATCTGATTCTTTTCCAGTAATACCATAAAACATATTTCAAATGTAAGGCTACCTACATCATATAAAGCATTCCGTCTATTGTAACCGTATACTTAACATATTGTTGTTTCAAAGAGTTGTTAACAAAATAATCTGTACTCTTAATATTGTTGACACGTCACACGAATAGTAAGTAGTCCAAAAACAATCGTTTTTGTCTTTAGTGAACATTGGTTAAAAATAAACATTTCCGGCATTTTTAGATAGAAGCAAAGTAAAAAAGAATAATCACCAAAACGATGTCTCTACTGAGAGCCACTGACGATTGTACAGTGCAATCAACAGAAGAAATTCTAAATGAAGTACTAGATTCCCTTCAAATTATACATACAGACTATGAAACAGTCAATCAAAATGATACAAAACACATTCAGTCCGCTTTATTCACAGTACACAGGCACGTAACAACATTAAATTTGCATTTAGAATTGGACAAACAGAAAAGGCTAACTTGGAGCTTAAAAATAAAATTAAGGATATAACAACTAATAATAGAGCTGAATCGCTTACACAAAGTAGCCAATTAAATATTCCTGGACCATCAAAAGTACCTATTAATGGTAAGACCTCATTTAGCGAAATAGTCAAATCTGTGGCAGCAAGTCATGATCCTGGAAATAAGTCGGTGGCCTCTACTTGGAAAACGCCACCAGCAAGAAAACCAAAACACGAGACTGTTATTAAAATAAAAGGTCAAACCGATTCTAGAGCCGTGATACAAGAAATTAAGAGCAACTTTAAAATAAATAATGCAAGAGAGAATTTTAAAAGAGTGAAGCAAACGCAGAGCGGCAGTGTCATTATTGAATGACGGGATGCATCCCAACAACAAAAACTTAATGAAAGTCTAGCGAAATCAGTCAAAAATGTAGAAATAAAAAACATTACAAATACAGGTCCCATGGTAATGATTACTGGTATTGTAATAGTTATTTATACTATAAGGGATATAAGTAACATTTACCAGTCGAGGACGAATTTTGCGCCCGAGCGATAGCGAGGGCTGGCAAAAAAGTCCGAGACTGGTTAATGTACTTACATCCCATATAGTATATAACATTTTTCCCCCTCCCTGAATTGTATGTTTACCAGAAAATGCTGGATATATTTCTGGATTTTTATTATCATTACATTCGATAGCATTCTCATTAAATTATGAAGGCAGCCGTGATCCGTTGCCAGAGCAATATAAGCAGTTTTTATTTTATCAACAACGTCAAGTTGACAATTCATAGCGAAAAGCTTGAAGAAGTCGAATTATTTGATTCTGTGTGGACAAAATGGATGTTTCAGACATAGAAGAATCAGCAAATATTGCTTGTTTATCTCTACTACCGGAAAAGTCGAAAAAAAGGTATGAAGCAGCATATAAATCCTTTAAGAATTGGTGCCAAAGCAAGACGGCTACTGCAGTCTCAGAAGCCTTGTTTTTGGCGTATTTCCACGAGAAAAGTGCTTTACTGAAGTCCCCATCAAGCTTATGGTGTGAGTATTCGATGTTGAAGTCCACCCTTTTTATAGAGGAAAATATAGATATTTCTAAGTATCCAAAACTTCGAGCATTTTTGAAAAGAAAAAATGATGGTTACAGACCCAAAAAATCGAATGTGTTTAACAGGGAAGATGTGAATAAGTTCATGCTTGAAGCCCCCGATGATATGTACTTATTGATGAAGGTCGTAATGGCAATGGGAGTTGCTGGGGCGTGCCGTTCTAATGAACTCTGTGAAATGAAAATGGACAATGTTAAAATAAGTCAAGAAGTCATAATTGTGACCATTCCTGACTCCAAAAATGGAATGTCACGTACATTTACAGTGACAAAAAGTGACGACACTCAGGTTTGTCATTTAAAAATAATTCAAAAGTACATTGATATAAGATCCCACATGACGACTATTAATCCGCGCTTCTTTATGCGATATCAAAATGGAAAGTGCTTAAACCAGCCTGTTGGGAAAAATACGTTTTCGTCAATTCCAAGTAAAATTGCGAAATTTCTAAAGTTTGAGAACTTCAAAATGTATACTGGACACTCTTTTAGAAGAACGACGGCAACTTTATTAGCAAATACTGGAGTTGATGTATTAGCTATCAAGCGACATGGTGGATGGAAATCCGCTACTATTGCGGAAAGTTACGTAGCTGAGAGCCTCAACAATAAAAAGGAAGTAGCGAATAAAATTTTATACAATAAGACCCAGCCAGAAGTCTCTTGCAGTGCTTCAACAGTGACAGAAACATTGGTTAGAAATGAAGGATCTGTGGAGTCAGAAAATGTAATACACATCAAGAAGAAACGAGAAAACGTGTTTCCAAATTTTGTTAATAATGTGAATAATTGTAATAATTGTACCATTAATATTCATTTCAATTAATATCACCGGATTTTTGTAATATGTTGATGAAATCAAAAATTAAAGTTATTCTTATAATAATTTCAGATTATTATTTCCCTAGGGATGTAAGTTGACTTACATCCTGTCGTTAAGGGCAACCAATACCTTGTTGAGTAACTTTCACTTCCGTCTGTCAAAGCAGTGTCAAAATAGGTTGCTTACAATACAGGGAGGGGGAAAAAGGGTTTACACCACAAGACTTTAAAAAAGAGTTTATTCATGAAAATCCCAGCAGAACAGACACTTTTGGTGACAATGTAGAAGATTACTTTAAGTTTATAACTAAGAGAAGAGATAATTCAAAGGAAAATTGTATATATCAGATACCACCGGAAATATTTAAATGGTTAATAAGAAATAACTACCTCACTTTTGATATGTGTCCGGTTTATGTTAAGGAATACACTAATGTGGCGTTATGTTTTAAATGCTGTCTCTTTGGACATGTTGCAAAACGCTGTACATCCAGTGAGTGTTGCCATAAATGTGGAGGGGCTCATAATTTTACAAAATGCCCTTCAACTATTTATGACTGTCCTAACTGCAAACGATCAAACTTATCCCCAAGAAATCACACTGCACGTGACCCGTGACCCAACCTGTCCTGTATACATTCAAAGAATACAAAGATTAAAACAATCCACAAACTATGCAAACAAGGAAACTTTTTTATCGATATCTTAAACAACAGCACATTAAGTAAGGATTGCAACAATCTAAGTTTTAATATTGTGTACCAAAATGTACGTGGTTTAAACACCAAAACAAGGGACTTTTATAATGCAGTGCATGTCACAGAATATGAGTATGACATGATAGCTTTAACTGAGACTTGGTTATCAAATAGTGTATATGATGGTGAATTATTTTCGGAAAACTTTTTAGTTTTTAAAATTCGAAATAGAAATGATACTGTTCGCGGTGGAGGTGTGCTGCTGGCAGTGAAAAAAATTTTTGATTGCACCTTATTAAAGATAGATTTTAATTATCCAGAAATAGATTTATTAGGCATTCAAATAAAAATGCACCTAACTGCACGGTTAACCAAAGGGAGGACCTTTTTTCATACATAGAAAGTTTAGAAGACTTATATCAAAATAGTTTTATTATATTAGGAGATTTTAATATTACCAAACTAAATGACCATTATTTAAATAACACTAGAAATAGTAATATGAATATGCTATTAAATTTTATGGATTTTTTTGACTGCTACGTGTCAGTTATTTCAAAATGCAGATTGGGGTAACTTAGATTTATATAAAAATGTAGATTTAGAGGTTAAATGTTTTTATGAGAAAATGCATGGTATCTTTGATGTTTATGTACCTAAAATAAGTAAGCAAAAGATATACAGTATATTTTAACAAAAATATAATAAGAAACACTAAAGAAAAGGACAAATTAAGAACTCAAAGTAAAAAAACAATGTACAATTACAGAATCAGTACACAGAATTACGTGCCCAAATAAAAAATGACATAAAGGTAGCACATCAACAATATTTGGATAATATTCAAATGAGTATTAACCAGGATTCAAGATCGTTTTGGCAATACATCAAAAATACCAAAGGTTCAACTGATATCCCTGATAAAATGTATTTGAGTGATGTTGAATATGCTGGTGGCAAAACCATATCAGAAAAATTTGCATCTTATTTTGGTTCTGTGTATGAAAGGGACACGCCTGAAACTAGGTACTATAATTCCTGAAATGTCTAGTGTACCCGAAGTACTTTGTATAAACCAAGTTACTTATGAGGATGTGTGTGATGCGATCAAGGACCTTTAAAGTCAACAGAGCGATTGGACCTGACAATATCCCGTCTTATACATTTAAAGGTATGGTTGGTTTTTTGGCCGAACTAAAATATGTCCTAAATTCAAAAACGGTGATAAAAAAAATGAAAATTACAGACCAATATCCCTGTTATCATGTCCAGCCAAAATTTTTGAATGTATACCATACAAGTACGTCTATAACTCTGTTGCAAATAAAATTACTCCATATCAACATGGATTTCTAAACAAAAAATCTACCACCACAAATCTATGCAATATTACTCAATACATGGTTGAAAGTTTGGACAATGGATACCAGGTTGATGTTATTTATACAGACTATGCTAAGGCCTTTGATAAGGTATCACACACAATCCGTTTAAAAAAACTAAGTACTGAATTTGGGTTTCACGAGTGTTTAGTTAATTTTTTTAGATCATACCCACAATTTAGGAAACAGAGAGTTGTAGTGAAGGAATTTTACTCAGACTATTTTGTGTTAGTACTTCAGGTGTCCCGCAGGATTCTAACCTTGGACCTTTGCTTTTTTTATTGTTTATTAATAGTGTTGTAAAAGAAATTAAAAATTATAATATACTTATGTATGCTGATGACTTAAAAATTTATTCAAAGATTAATAACGTAAGTGATTCAGAAGCTCTCCAAGACGACCTAAACAAGCTAAATAAGTGGTCAACGGAAAATAAACTGTCCTTTAACATCAATAAATGTTATGTTCTCCAGTTTGGATTTGTAATTAGGAATAGTAAACATTTTAATGATATAGGATGTATTAGAAGGTTGTATGTGTCTTATGTGAGACGTATTTTGGAATATTGCTCAATGATATGGAGTCCTTATTACATAAATCACTCATACCACATTGAAAAGGTACAAAACAAATTTTTAAGGTATATTTATTATAAGAAAAAACGGTATATATCAGTTACATATACCTAAAGAGGATGCTATGAGAACATATAATTTAAAATCTCTGGAGGATCGTAGAAAAGCTGCATCCATTATATTTTTATATAAATTAATACCTTAATTTAATAAACAACTCTGTCTTATTTTCACACTTAAACTTTCATGTCCCCACATATAGAACAAGAAATCCTGTGTCTTTTTATGTAGATAATACATGAACTAATTACTATAGTAATTCACCCATTATTGTAATGTGTAATAATTATGATCAAATTAGAGACGAGATATTTGATATGAGTTACAGTAGATTTAAAAATAATGTAAATAAGTTAATTTAGTTTAAGTCTTCCTACTCTGTAATTGAATTTGTTCTGTAGAGTTTGTAATAATAAATAAATAAATAAATAAATTTCCCGCGCCAATTTCTACTTGCATAATTACCATTTGTAAGGGGTCTTCGCTTGGCCTGCTCTTTTTGCTTTGAGTACTTTAAGCAGGAATAGAATATTATTGATGTCAGATTACTTGAAATATCCCTTAGTTTCTAAATTAATAAATGTCACTTCAAATTTAGGAAACTTTTCACACTACTGCAAAAATTAGAATTTAAGCAAACAGGGCAGTTTCAAGCAAAATAAATTAAATGAACATCGCTAAAGATTTTCTGTGAGAAAAAACAAATCATTTTGAAAGTATTTAAACCAAGTATAAATTACCAAAACTAAAGGTTCTTAGTACTGACTCTGACTGACATGTTGTCGTTCGTTGTAGGTAGGTATTAAAGGGATAGTGACATTAGTGACGGCAGCTATATCAAAAAGATGCTTAAAAGAAAAATATTTTTAATAAAACAGCTTTAAAAAGTTGAGGTTAGATCAAAGCAAAGCACAAATCAAGGTACGAGGGTACTAGCTCAGTGTTGCCAGAGGGGCAAAGCCAAAAATCGCACAACCTGGTGTGAAAAATGGCTACTTTGTCGCTACTTGAACTAACCTAACATCTACCCCATTTTTGGCATTTCTGTGTATAAATTTTTCTATGGTGTAGTTTTGCAGGTAACAAAAACAAAAATAAACCCTATTTTCTGCATTTTCCAGACTGAGTAGAGAATAAAGTTTTTGTGTTAATTTGTTATTGTTATTAACACGGAACGGATTAGATGGTTAAATTTTGTGAGTTTAATATTTTTAGGTCAAAAGCCATTGTAATAAAATTTTTGGTACCTACCTGTACCTAAGTAGTTTTCAATATTTGTTAAAGGTAGGAAGGAATTACATGGATAAAATTGAAGATATGGCTCATACATACACATTAGGAGATCCCTACGTAGTATCTGTAGAAGAAATTGATGGTAAGAAGTTATGTTAAGTTTATAGAATTGTGGATATAAAATGTAACATTGTCAATGTCCAAGATAAACTGAAAGTATATCAAAAAAGAATGTCAAAATAAAAGGGTATAATATCTCAAAATGTATGAGGTGTAAGAAAGTTCATTGTAATGTTTATTTATTAACCTAGTAATAATTAAATCATTTCATCAATCGTTAAATCATCTATTTCATTTTTCCATTCCTAGATGGAATGATGAAATAGATGTAGGTACTGTCATGTAGGTGACATTTGCCTAGAGGCAGCCTGAAACATAAACACAGAACACCATGTTCTCTAAAACTAAATTTTTTACCTTGCACATAAAAAAGGAAAACGTTCCATGGCACTTGACATACTTAGGGTTACCATAAATTTCCTAATAGCCAAACATATCCTATTTTAAACACTCACGCTCAGGTTCACTAGAAAGGTTTCAGATTTAGTACTGTTTTAAATTAAGATCTAGTTGATCAGTTAGCTTCTGACAGGTTTTTGTCATATCATCTGTGATGTGAAATGACAGTCATTTATCATCTGTTATCAAATGTCCGTCATGCGACAGTCATATAGATCATTTATAAAAAATACCCTTAATTTTAAATTAGTAATAAAACTAAAAGTGTAAAAATACTTTATACTTAATTAAAATAGAATATTCTTACAAAATTTAGAAAAGAAAAGCATGTTCTTAAGTTTCATCAAGTTCTTCAGTGTCATGTGCAAATTCTTCACTTATTTCATTTTGTCTTGTACTTCTGTTTCGTCATAGTTAATGATTCATCTTCTTTAGTTGTGGAGGAGTTATTGATATCGCTACTTACCAATAGAGTAAGAATCAAGCATACAGCTTCTTTTTTCTTAAAACATATTTTTTATTTCTTTCTTTCTTATTTAGAGTTCAATAATTTTATCTTTGTAAGCATCAACAGATAAAAATAAATAATTACAAATTAAAAATTAAGGAATTGGATAAGCCAGGCCTAACTGATAAGTTTTTAATGATGACTTATTAACAATAATAGCACAAAAACTTGTCAAAATTTAACTGATCAACTAGATCTTAATTTAAACCAGTACTAATTTTAAACTTCATAGTAAATTCAGCCAGGAAATTAACGGTTGTGCAGATGCTACCCGTCACATAAATATGAACAGAGAACAGAGGATTACAGGTCACAGGTAGATTTAAAAAGAGGACATTTGTTATAAAACAACAAAAAGTGTATAATGATGCCAGATTCTTCAATGCTAGACCGATCTAGTTTGACAACCAAAAGTTTAAAACTGACAAGTGTAAGAATAAGACCACTAAGTTTTATACTATGAATTTGTTTCAGAGTTTTTTTGCAAATTTATATAGAAAATGGCAATTTCATTACGCACTTTCCACAACAATAGGACTTAATTGATTTTAGCAACACATTCCAAAATGAGAATCATTTGGAAACCAAGCAAACCACAGAAATATAGAGTAACTCTTAAGTTTTTAATGACGGCTTAGTAACAATGATATGCAGTGATGTGAGTCGGTCATGTGACCCCGTCATTTTGTGCGGTCATGACGTCATGACCGTCACATCACATTAATAAATGACAATCAGGTCATTTAACCTAACCTTAAATTTCATGTTTCGACGCAAGAGTAAAAATACGGCAAGAAAAAGTCACGAGCGTCATAGAAATGAAGACATCGCGCGTGCTCTGTCTCGTTTTAGAATCAAGCCAGGAATATTCTAAAACGCGACTGAGCACGCGTGATGTCTTCATTTCTATGACGCTCGTGACTTTTTCTTGCCTTATTTTTACTCTTGCGTCGAAACATGAAATTTAAGGTTAGGTTAAATGACCTGATTGTCATTTATTAATGTGATGTGACGGTCATGACGTCATGACCGCACAAAATGACGGGGTCACATGACCGACTCACATCACTGCATTTACTAAGCCGTCATTAAAAACTTAAGAGTTACTCTATATTTCTGTGGTTTGCTTGGTTTCCAAATGATTCTCATTTTGGAATGTGTTGCTAAAATCAATTAAGTCGTATTGTTGTGGAAAGTGCGTAATGAAATTGCCATGTTCTATATAAATTTCCAAAAAAACTCTGAAACAAATTCATAGTATAAAACTTAGTGGTCTTATTCTTACACTTGTCAGTTTTAAAGTTTTGGTTGTCAAACTAGATCGGTCTAGCATTTTGAGAATCTGGCATCATTATACACTTTTTGTTGTTTTATAACAAATGTGCTCTTTTTAAATCTACCTGTGACCTGTTCATATTTATGTGATGGGTAGCATCTGCACAACTGTTAATTTCCTGGCTGGATTTACTATGAAGTTTAAAATTAGTACTGGTTTAAATTCAGATCTAGTTGATCAGTTAAATTTTGACAAGTTTTTGTGCTATTATTGTTAATAAGTCATCATTAAAAACTTTTGAGTTAGGCCAGGTTTATCCAATTCCTTAATTTTTAATTTGTAATTATTTATTTTTATCTGTTGATGCTTACAAAGATAAAATTATGAACTCTAAATAAGAAAGAAAGAAATAAAAAATACGTTTTAAGAAAAAAGAAGCTGTATAAACCGAGCCTTATTTTTTAATATTTGTGATTTGTTTGGCATCCAAAACATTTTTATCTTTGAATGTGTTGCTAAAATTAATTTATTCCCCATTATTGTGTAAAATACATACTTAAAGTGTCTTGTTCTTTATAAATTTACAATAGAGAATTAAATTCACAGTACAGAACTTAGTTATCTTATTCTTACACTTATCAGTTTAAAACTTTTGGTTTGGTTGTCAAGACTGATCTAGCGATAGTGAAGTTAGGTGAAATTTTGATCGTCATTCTTTGTGAAATTTGATACATTTGTTATCTCTGGCATGAAGCTCTAGAGTTTTAGAGCAGTTCCACACATTTTCAAGATACCCTCTTTTTTAAGTACAATATGGCAACCCTAGACGTTTTTTATTTTAAGCCTATTTTTTTTATTCTAGCGAATATATTTAAAGAGAGTCACATGTACAAAAAATCGAAAGAAAATAGGTACACGGTAATCAGATCTCCAAAACCAAAAATTTTTTAGCAGCTTTTTCACATGCGCATGAAAAAAAGGAACCTTTGGCGGCGCTTGGCATATTTTTTTGTTTTCGAGAAATATATTTACACATGCCAGAAGACAAAAATTGATAAAAATACACAATAGTCGGTTCTTCTTTAAAACCATGAAATTTTTTGCAGTTTCCTCACATGTACCAAAATAAAGTTTCATGTTTAATGCATTTTCTTATGGAAAATGAAACTTTATTGTGGCCATGACTGCACATAAAAGAAGTGCACGATGCTTGACATTCATTTTTAAAAAATATTTAATGGTCAGGCAAAATATCAATACAGAATATGCTATAATCAGGTCTTTCTAAAACCAAAAATGTGTTCAGCTTTCTCACATCCACATAAAAGAAAAATTTTGCAGTGCTTGACAGAATGTGTCTTATTTTCATATAAATAATTAAAGGGTCAATAAGCAAAAAATCAATAAAAATACATTGTAATCATTATTTTTGAGGAATATTCATATTTTTCTCACCAGTAATTTTTTACATTTTCCAAATTTCAATGTCACTCCAGTAGATTAAACTATGTACAAAAAGGTTACAGTAACAGAGTCAGTCGGTCATGTGTTAGCCCATAGTAATTGTTTACAACCAAAATTAGAAGAATTCTGGTACTGACGTTGGGAAAAAATCACGTGTCAAAACATGCTTGTTGCATGCACAGGAATGCCACAAAAAGGTTCAGTCAAGATTTTGCCAAAAGAGTTTTCTGTCTGTTCATTAAAGACTTCTTACCTAATCTAACCTAATGAATTATAATTTCTTTTTGGTACGGCCTGAGGCAGGTTCATTTCTATTTGTTACTGCATACACTACAAAGTATACAAATTCGATTTTTAGGCATTTTTAAAAAGAAAAACGTAATTGCATGAACAAACAGTAACATTTTTGACTTTTTTAGTTTTTAGCAATTGCCTTAAAAATATTGTTTAAAATGTATCTTCTGAAAAATAATTTGTAGTGTATGGAGCCAAAAATAGTTCTGAGCGTTTTTTCTAATGAAAAATTAAACTACTTAGACAATGACTGTGCACTCTCTTCAATAAATTTCAAAAGTCTATTTTATGCTATTAAATTGCTGCTGTTTATTTTAAAACATTATTTTTAGACGATGGAGATCAGTTGGCTGCAGAAAATACTGATGATTCAAA
The DNA here is from genome assembly GCA_963971165.1 of Philopedon plagiatum. Taxonomy (NCBI): domain Eukaryota; kingdom Metazoa; phylum Arthropoda; class Insecta; order Coleoptera; family Curculionidae; genus Philopedon; species Philopedon plagiatum. Next base: position 48,448,474 of record OZ020190.1, read on the forward strand.
TCATGGAGAGAAGGCTGGTGCACCTTTACGCGAACAAGACAGGTTTCTTCCAATTGCTAATGTAGCGAAAATTATGAAAAAAGCCATCCCTGAAATGGGAAAGGTAAATAACAAAGTATGCACCATTTTTTTCCCTATTGTTTTATTTGAACTTTTTACTGCCTTGCAATATTAATTAACCACTTCTAGATTGCCAAAGATGCCAGAGAATGTGTCCAAGAGTGTGTGTCTGAATTTATTAGCTTTATAACTAGTGAAGCTAGTGACAGATGTCATTTAGAAAAAAGAAAAACAATAAATGGGGAGGACATTCTATTTGCCATGAGTACGCTGGGCTTTGATAACTACGTTGAACCATTGAAACTCTACTTACAAAAATATAGAGAGGTAATGAAAATATTTTAATCTTGCTATATCCAGAAAGTACATATATCCAGAAATTATGTCATTTCATTAATTTTAGATCTAATGTTTAACACAATTTAAATTTTATTTCAATTAGTGGGGGTGGGGGAGGGCTTAATAATATTTTTTTAACCTCTTGCTATCATCAAAAGTGTATCTTTAAACCGCCAATTAAAAAACTTCAGCAATATTTTTTACAATACATACATTTTATTTTTAAAATATTTTTTTCAACAAGCCGCCATTTTATTCTCGGGGCGAATAATGACGTAATATTCTAGGATCATAAAGTACTCGACGAGTCTTTAAAATGATGTATCGCAACACCCCTCTTTCCATTAAATTTTTTTCCAAGATGGCGTCCAGCATCCATCTTGATTTTTCCAAGAGTCACTTGTGCACCCAAACATACTATTTTTGTACTAATTACCGTATGTCAACTTTCAATTTTCTAAATGTAACAGTTCAAAAATTAAGAGGGGGGACATTAAAGAGCATGACAGCAAGGACATTATGTTTGCCTTATAACCTTCCTATTCTAAATCACCAGTATTAAATAATAATTAATAATGACTAGATTATTATTGTTTTACTTCCAATAAATTTAAATAGGTACTAACTACTCTTACCAGTACCTACTTAGTACTTATGTTTAAAATTGTAAAATAGATTTATTGTTAGATATTAGGTTCCTGGCTACTTTTTTTTTATTGGTACCATGTTTCAGTTTTTAGTTAAGAATTAATAAAAACGTTCTTTTCCCTTTTTTATTTTTATTACTCGGCCTACTCGGTGCAGCCCTACTTTGAATGTTTACAATTGAGGATCTCCATTCAATAAGGGGACATGCGCTCGGCCCGGCCCGACCGGACCCTACCCAACCCTGAATGTATGTAAATCCAACCTTTGTGCGTAGAATTTTAGAAACAATGAAAAAACAATACCTTAGCGTTGATTCTCAGCAAACTTCCAGCGAGAAAGTTGTTCCTTATAGTCTAAAGAACAATCGTGCGAAGGCACGAGATATTTTGACAAAAAATAAACAAATTAGAGCAGGTTTAATCCAGCGTTGCGCGCCGCGCGTATATTTCGATGCGTGCGTAGTAGTAGTTTGAACATTACAGAAGATAATTTGACGTTTAAAAGATGACACAATAATTGTAAAAAAGTGTTACAAGAATAAAAATTGTTTTATTAAAATTATATTATCGAATATAAATTTTTGTTAACACAATAAAGCATTTTAATACAAAGGATTTTTTAATATGAAACATTATAGCATTCATTTTTAAAACGTAGGAAAAGCATGCATCATAATCATTTCACTTTTTTGGATTTACTGCCTGTAACAGCTGTGTTTTGAAAAAGGGTTTCATAAAATTTGCAACCTTCAGGACTAAGATATTTAACCAAAGTTTTCAAATCATTCAGTTGTTCGCGAGAAATTCCGACATCTTTAGCAAGCGCCGATTTTTCTACATTTTCAAAAGTGATTACTTCCTCGAGAATAATAGTTGCGTGATTTCCTTATAACTGGAACAAACGTCAATGTGGCCATGTACAAAATAATTAATTTTCACCACTTTTTACAATTTAGAAAAATCGTCGCTTGCTAAAGATGTCGGAATTTCTCGCGAAAAACTGAATGATTTGAAAACTTGGTTAAATATCTTAGTCCTGAAGGTTGCAAATTTTAGGAAAACCTTTTTCAAAACACAGCTGTTAAAGGCAGTAAGCCCAAAAAAGTGAAATGATTATGGTGCATGCTTTTCCTACGTTTTAAAAATTAATGCTATAATGTTTCATATTACAAAATCCTTTGTATTAAAATGCTTTGTGTTACCAAAAATTTATATTTGATAATATACCTTTATAAAAAACAATTTTTATTCTTGTAACACTTTTTTACAATCATTGTGTATATTTTAAACGTCAAATTATCTTCTGTAATGTTCAAACATTACTACGCACGCATCGAAATGTATATACACGCGGCGTGCAACGCTGGATTCAACCTGCTCTAATTTGTTTATTTTTTGTCAAAATATCTCGTGCCTTCGCATGATTGTTCTTTAGACTATAAGGAACAACTTTCCCGCTGGAAGTTTGCTGAGAATCAACGTTAAGGTATTGTTTTTTAATTGTTTCTAAAACGCGACGCATAAAGGTTGGATTGCATATATATTCAGGGTTGGGTTGGGTCCGCCGGGCCGGGCCGAGCGCATGTCCCCTTATTGAATGGGGCTCCTCAATTGATCAAATCTAGGATTGTGTGAATACAATACATAAGTTGTCTAGAAGATTGTGGGTAGTCTCTAGGTGTGCATTGTTTTATACACTAATATAAAATATATTATTTAAGGCATTTTTGCGCATTAAAGCTTATAATTTGAACTGTCCCACTGGTTTGTTAGAGTTGTTTATTTTCTGTCTTTCCTATATGAAATGATCGGTTGGGATCCGATGTCCGGCCAAAAATATCTCAAAAATCGTAATGCTTATCAAGCTGAAATTTTGCAACTAGTTAGCTCTTACCCCAAGGTCAACACCTTGGCGAACACCCTCTAACCCAGGGGAAAAGCTAGCTCCAATTTAATTTTAATATTCAACATCGAAAATCCTAAACTATAACAATTAGTGAATGATTTGCCATATACGAGTACAATCTCATAATTACATAACAAAATTATGCACAAAAAATTCTAGGGGCTTAATAAAATTTTAAAAATATTTTGCACAACCTAGGCAAATGGCACATCCAGTGAATGGGCTCTTTAAGCAGAATAAGAAATTATTTTTGAGCTTTAATATAGCACCTATATATGGTGCTTTTAAAAGCCCCCCTCTATTGTACAAAGTTCCACGTCCTACTTACTCCAATAATGTACAGGCTCAGAATGAGTCCTTGTAATTTTAGACCTAACAGCTAATTTTTTTTAATAATCAGGTGTTAGGTTATTTTCATCAAAAAAAATACAAAAATTTACCCAACCGAGTGGAATTTGAACTCTGGTTTGCGACTCACGCCGCTGTTCTACTTGCGTGGCGATGGAGTATACTTTAACCCGTAAAATCTACTTTGTTTTTACTAAAGGATATTCGTCCAGAACTATATTAACCAATTTACTTTAGCGATTTATTTCCCATTTTTTTATTTTCTTAATAATCCAAGCAATAAAATATTTGATTTAATAGCTGGTGTGAATTTAAGTAGCGATGAACAACAACTTGGAACAACAAAACACTGTATGGTTGGTTTTCAAAAGGGGTCATAAGCTAGTAGTAACATAATTTTCTTAAAAGGTAGGAGCTTAAGCTTATTGCTCAATTTGCCCCGCGTTTTGTATCGCTCTCGACGACTACGCGTTCCAGAATCTCGGACGCATCTGGGACGTGGAACAGTCCCTCCCAGCTCCTAAGTTGAATTGACTAATCTTAAACGGCCAGATTCTCAAACACTATTAGACCGGTCCAATTTTACAACTAAAAGTTTTAAACCGACGAGTGTAAAAATAAGACAACTAAGTATTATACTAAATTTATAAAGAAAAGGAAAATTTTAGTACGTAAAGTCTATTCATATTTCACTTGCGGACGATGTAAACAAATCATTACCCCGAGGAAGTGGGCTGATTTGCAGATTCTCGTTTGCTATTGGTCAATCGACTATAAAATCCTCGAAGCGCCAGGAGAGAACACAGGTCTGCATTTAGTGACAAGTGGATCAGCGATCTGATTTGATTTATTTATGAATGAATATTTTATTTCTTTATTTAATGGGTATTTTTTAAATTATAATTATTACCAGTTTATAGTTAGTTTTATGATGAGTGATATTTGAGTAGCATTTTAGTATAAATCTTGACTTTAGTGTTCAATAATTTTAAACTCTTTGATTGCATATTTTCATAATTATTTGGTTTTGTTAGTGGACCAATTTATATAATTTAAATTTTGTGGACTTTATATTTTTAACATGTCTCTACGGATACTGCTGACGAAGTGTCTTTTACCCCTCCAAAAAAAAAGGCCTGAGAAAGGTCTCCTTAACGTGAACTCTAAAGAGATGATTTTAAATGTTTATGAACAAGAACGGTTAGAAAATCCTGAAATGCATGATCATATTATATTCAAGCTTATCCGAATTAGATTAATTTGCCTTAATAAGCCAAGGTAAGTTTTTTTATAACATTACCTGAAAATCTGTTTGGAAATTTAGCGCACGGTCGATAGTTTCGGAAAACGTAAATTGAGTCCCGCCTTCATATTTTTACGTAAATTGAGTCCCCTAGTCAAAATAATAATACGTAAATTGAGTCCCGGGTTCCAACAAGAGCTTCGTAAATCGAGTCCCGGGATTTTTAAGTATCTATACAGTGTTTCAATTAAGTACTTGTGAAAAATTACACATTTTCATTTCTTCGAAAAACCGACACGCCATATGAACTTTTCATCTTAAAATTAGTCAAAGAACCACCCTTTAAAGTTTGTACAAGTACATAATTGAAACCCTGTATAATAAGAGAGGTAAATAAACTACCATTAGACACCCTCAAAAATTTTATTACAAAACATTTAAAATAGTACAAGAATTAAGAGATTATAAATATACAATTTATATCTATATAATAAGAGGTGTACAAATTTTTATTAAAAAACATTTAAAATACAATTTATATCTATATAATAAGAGATGTACAAATTTTATTAAAAAACATTTAAAATAGTACAAGAATTAAGAGATTATAAATATACAATTTATATCTATATAATAAGAGAGGTACAAATTGCATTAAAAAACATGTAAAATAGTACAATAATTAGAAGATTATAAATATACAATTTAAGAGATATTTATTGGAAGGAACTTGAAAGAAACTTTCTTTACAAACTCGAATAAGGAAATGTGACAGTTGCATAGGTCAGCTATTGCTTCCCTTAAAAAGATTTCCTTCTCAATAATAGTTTTTGATTTTTTGGTCGACTTGCTTCTAAGATGAATATAAGTTTCACTTTGAATTCCTTTTAAAACTTCAATAAATATGGAAATATTGGGATGTGGAGAATTAAACATTCTATTAAGTCGAGCATGAAATGATTCACAAGAGTTAGTGGTTCTATTAGCAGAACATGAAAATTCGGCCCATATCTGTGGAGGAAACGGCGCTTCTTCTGATATATAATTTTCTAATACATAATCGCAAAATTCAGTTACCGTTTGATCATCTGGAAGTTCTGCCATTATATAATCAGTAAAAACAGTTGAAACGTCTTCAGGTCTTAGAAAGGCAAGTCCAAAGAATGACTTTAAAAAATTTGCCTTTTCTGATTTCGATGCATATACCCGAGCTAAACCAATAGACTGAATTTTGCGATACCAACTTTGGCCGAGATGAAAACGACATCCCTTAATTTTTGTTTCTGTGAGCACTGATTGAACACTCACGTGTATGGCCTTTTCAAAATCAATAAAAACATTTTTCGGTGAGAATCTCAATCCTACATTGAAACAGGTGTTAACTAAATGCCTAAAGCAATTTTCATAACATTTCACAGTTTTGTTGGGAAGAAGAAAAAAAGCAAGGGGTACATACGAATCATAATGTAAGGCATGAAAAGTGAATAGTTGATAAAAATATTTAGGGCAACTTTTAAACGTACCATCCACATAAACTGTATCTGAACGGCATAGCGCTTCTAAATTTTTCTTCGTAGAAAATCCGAGAATCTTACTTTGGAGATCGTTGGCGATCACAAAATCTTCATTAGCATTGGTCTTGATGTCCATATTTCCAACAGCAGAAAGGGTTTCTTCAGTGGATCTGGGATTCACGTGTTTCGACTGTCGGGCGTTCAGCATGTTCCTTTTGATTAAGGATATGTCATTCCTTGTAAGTGTCTCTATATCATTGTTTTTTAGAGCTAGGTGAATAAGCTTAGAAGGTCTTGCACAAATATCGTCGGAAGCTTTACGTTTTAATCCGTTGCTTAACTTCTGACGCTCTAACTTGTTTTCTTCTAGTGGTTCATGCGAGTGAGGTGATGGTCCTGCCAATACTTCTTCATTTTTTCCCAGTTTTAAGAACGATTTACAGGTATTTTTACTACACATCCATCTTTCGGTGTTATTCGCCAACGTTTTGTGAAAGCGAAATTTATATCCATGTAAAACCAAAAGATTTCTGCCTCTTTCACTAATTATAACTTCCATATTAAAATCAGTCGATACTACTTGATGCTAACGCGAACAAATACTAAATAATGTACAGACAAAATCATCGAACAACCCCAATTTATAATAACACCGCAATAAATTACTTAATTGCTTTTACCTGATTTTATGATAGCCGGACGGAATTTACGTAGGCCCATAAAACACCCGGGACTCGATTTACCTACCTGTAAAAATAATTAACAAATAATTAACGAATATGGGACTCAATTTACACCGACCCGATAGTTTTGCCCTACCGTCTGCAATAGTAATTAAATTTTTAGTAAAAACATTTTTTTAATATCTTCTCTCCCATAAATCGTTTAAATTTTAATTTAAAACAAAATAGTAGTATGTATGAACTTATTTACACAATATTATATTGCACGTTCTCCTCAATATGGCCCTGCCCTATTTTAGTATCCACGTGCTTTTGTTTATATCGTCCGCAACTGAAATATCATGATACAAATAAAAGAAGATCTGATACCGCGCAGGTAGGCGTGGCCATTTACGTCACGCCTACCTGCGCGACAAATTCCGCGACATTTTGTATACGAAACACGTCTTTTTTAAGATCGCGTTGTGTTTTCAACTATTTTTTGGTGTTTTTATATTACTTTTAGGAGTTTAAAAGTAAAAATGAGATGTGCTGTGTATGGTTGTGATGTGGACAATCAATCGATCAATGTAATCAATGTATGTATTTATCCATTTATTTATATGATTATTTTAAATCATTTACTATAAAATTTGTATTATAAGCAGGAGGCAAAGTATATTGCCAATAGAATTTATATAAAATCGCCTTTAACTAACGTAAACTCTATATTGCGCGTTATAAATTTCAAAAAGAAGTCACGGCGTGACATCATGCGCGAACCCGGACGAATTTGACACGGCTTGGTACCATACCTTCTTTTATTTGTATTATGGTGAAATGTGAATAGACTTTAGGTTCCACAATAATAGAACTGAATTAATTGGAGTAACACGTTCGAAGATGAAAATCATTTGGAAACCAAGCGGATCGCTAAATATTAGAATGATTCATAAGTTTTCAATGAAGACTTATTAACAAGGACTGGACCAAAACCTGTCAAAGCCTCGCAGAACTATTTTTTTAATCCTAATATTAATTTTAACCAGTACTAAATCTTAAACCTATTTAGTGAATCTTAATGAAAAAGTCTGCAGAGGAATATCCGGGAGAGTCGTCCGGCTCAACACCGATCTCCCCTAAATTGTTATTTAATAGAAATTAATTTAATCCCAATTCCTTCTTCCCTAAGAAACTGTCTTTTAGGGAATCCAAATTATTTACCCCAATTTGTTACATGTATTCTTACTCTTTTAGGCCGTAAAAGTTGACAAGAACTTGACTCAGGGGGTAATATATGAAGAAGTTGAGGAAGAGACCTTTAGTAAGTGAAGTGTAGAGAACATAGTTGCATCTTGTAATAGACTAAAAGAAGTTTAATGGTGATATTTTTTAGACGCATCCACTATTACTACTTCAGACAATGTGGAAGGCACAGTGATATATGCTCTTCAGGACAATAATGCTGCTCATCAGTTTCAGTTGGGTTAACTTTTAATATGTTTATTTATTGTAAGTTGTATTGATATATTTTTCTGTAGCACACGAATTGTACTATAAGAAAAATAATAGAGGCAAGATAACTGCTTTTAGGGATTGTTAAGTAAAATACATTCAAAATAGATGAAAAAGTAGCAGCAAAACTCCTGTTTGTGGATATGCTGCAGTAATTCATAAGAGTTACGTTTTATGTATTAAGGATCCGTGGTATGATCTGTAAAGTAACAGCATTACAACCAGGTGATTTTTTAACTTCAAACCGATTTTCTTCATGAATAGACTACTTAGTTTTAATTAACCCCCCCCCCCCCCATCCCTACTGTTTTGTTCTTTTTTTAACGCCATTATTGCTCAATTACTTGCTATGAAACACCAAGGACTTTCCGGCGTAGACACATAAAGAAAACAGAAATAAATAATAATGGTAAAAATCAAAATAGTAGGGATTGCTGGTTAGTCCTCTTAAGGTTAGTTATTTATAAAATTTAACTACATGGAACTTCGTGAATTTTTTTATCATGAGCAGGTACGTCGTAAATTAAATTATGTACTGTAATAGCGTTTAAAAAAATGTCTCGACCATGGGCGTCACCATAATAGATTTATCTTCCCTAGACTGGTCTAATTTGACAACCAAAAGTTATAAACTGACAAGTGTAAGAATAAGACAACTAAGTTTTATACTATGAATTTGTTTTTGAGGTTTTTCGAGTTTTTAACGGAAAGAGCAACCTAATATGGCGGTCCAGAGGGTGAGCACATTTTTCCTTAAGATCAGGTATAGCGGTACATGTTTATTTACGAGGTACAGTAATTGACAATTCAAACTTTCAAGTGTAATGTAAACGCAATACATATTTAAAAGTTTGAGTTGTCAATAGCTGTACGTGATCATGAGCCTTTTGTGGTTATATACAGGGTGATATATAATTTACTGCATATATTTGAATGAGTGACTCGTGGGGTAGTCTAGACACCCAATATTTTTTTTCCTCAAATCGCACATTTTTTTTTATTTTACAAAATGCCCAAATACCGGCCCTTATCCGACGCATCTGAAGAGCCTGACGTCACGGGCTCTAATATTATAAAGAAAAAACAAATTACCCAGTCAGGGCATTGCCTAACTGAAATAATATTGTGACATCTCATTTTTTTATCAGTCTTAGTGAAAACCAAAAATAATCAAAAGTATTTTTAATTCCACCAAAGATGTGTTTTTTAATTTAATAGGTGCAATTTTTTTACTTAATATAGGAAAATATGGAACACTCGTGAATTCGGTTGAAATGTAACCAGAACAAAATAGGCTATGTTGTACCATTAACACCAATAACAGTCCCTTACCTATTACGTTATTTATTAAGGAGGTGAGCGTACTACTAGCTTAAACCTTTTGCCTTTGAAAACATGTTAACAAATGTTAATCAAACAATAAATTGTTTATAACCGAGTTAAAACATACTTCGTGAAGGTTCTTTCAGCGATGCTTCAAAATTTCACTGCACGACAAAAAATAACCCATTACTTATTTTTTTGGTAGGGTTCTGCCCGCGGTATTTTCGCATAAACTAACGGTTTTCGACAATATAACTTTTAACACAATTTAGTACACTAAAATGTGAAAAATTACAACTTCTTCTGTACACCACATGATTTTTGACAAGCAGCTACGAAATAGGTCTTATTTTTTATCTCGCTCTTGCGTTATATCTGTCTTTGTCTGTCTCTTTCTGTTGTGTTAGAAAGCTGGCCGGAATGTCTTTTAACATTAGGGAGAATTTGCAAGAATAAATTGCGGATACGCTAATTAATGAACGATAAAATTTAGAGTGGTCTTTTTTAGTCAGAGTTTTTACCTATTTGCTAAATGAATCTATAAACCTACCAGAGATTTTAATTTTTAGGTCTTTTTTTATAAATCATGTCATATAAACACCACATTAAATTTTATCGTTTTTGGCTTAACGTTGCTAGTTGCAAAACCTTACTATGAAATATTTTGGCTTCGCCGTAGTTCGCAGCTTGGCGATTCAAGCTGAGAACAGCGTGGCGTCCTCTTCAAGCGATTGGCTAGGGAAATGTTTCCGTTTCGCCCTTGTCTTCATTATCGCATTATTTGGCATCTTTGTCAGTTTTGTCGTCAATTTCTACCCCCGTCAACCAGTGGCGTGCCGTCGAGGAGGCTAGAGGGGGCGCAAGCCACCCCCCGCCCTCCTTTTAACGGCGCCCTCGCGCCCCTACCGAGATTCACTGCTTACTATGACCACATACTCTCCAATAAAAAGAAAATAATTTACGGCGCCCCCTGGAGATTCACTGCCTACCATGACCACATATTCTCCAATAAAAGGTAAAAAATTTGGCGCCCCCAAATCATTGTGCCCCCTCCGCCTCTAAAGGCACGGCACGCCACTGCCGTCAACCATCAGCTGATTGCAGGTGGCTTCATTAATTTGAGTCGCCAATACTTTTCATTTTCCTTTTAAATTAGTTCCCAGTTTTTGACAACAAACTCTTTGTTTTTCTGTGGTTTTTTAATAGTGCTGTAGTAAAAAATACCTTGCGGATTCTTTTAAGCATTGTATTTAATTAGTTAGTGGAATATTTTTTTCATTAATGACAATACCTACGGTTTTGTTAGTATTGTGTAGTGTGTCAAGTTTAATGTAAACATATTTTTGTAATAAGGGAAGGGAATTTTACAGAGCGTTTATTTTAAAAGTAAGAAAAACAAGTTTTCAGTTGTTAAAATAGTGACAAACACCGTGAAATATTTTAAATTTTGTGTTTGATGCATTATTGGAATTTTTTTAGTATAGTCATGCGTTAGTTCCTTGCATTAAATTAATGGCTGTACTGTGTTGTCAATGTTTTTTGGTAACATAGGCGTTACTAGGTGGGGGCTGGGGGGGGGGGGGGGTGCTAAGCCCCCCAAATCTCGAATTAGCCCCCCCCCCCCCCAAATCCAACTGAGTGGCCTAGCCGCCTATATATAAACCAGGGACTTAAGCCCCCCCCCCCCCCCCAAAATAGAGGTCTAGAACCGCCTATGTTTGGTACCTATAAAGGTAATAATAACATTATTTCTTATGCTAACTTGTTACATAAAAAAATATTAATAGAATTGGCAACCTACTCCGTATCATGTGTTTCTTGCCAGTGGCGGGTACCGCTGGTTTGAGAAAATTTAAGGGGCGATTACCAGCTTATTATTGTGAAGCGCCATTTATGACTATTTTTCTTCAATATGAATTCATATAAGGATTTACCAGTTTCAGTTTATGCAGTGAATTTCATATCACCCAGTATTTTTAAAAATATGTACTTAAGGCAATTTGTTCTTTGGTTTAACTGAATATTCCACCTTTTTTCGGAACCCTTTAGGGTAGGGGTTTGGTGATATTGGTCTTCTCTCCTTTGTAGACAGGAAAAAGTAAATCACTCAACATTGTTTTTGTATCATGAAGCGTCAGATACTATAACACACAGAAGCGACAGCTTTGTCGGATCCTTTGATGTTTGTTGTACCCAATTTTCGTGACCTTCAAGTAGCTTAGCTCCTCCCTTCACCCATTGGTACACTGTAAGAAAATAGGCAGCACGCGTACAAAACCGTGATAAAATCTGGATTTCACTGAGAAAAAACTTGTGATTAAAGAATAAATATCGTACCTACATTTTTTATTTAAATGAAATAAGGGTATTGTGGGATTGTATGTAATTTTAGGTAGCAAGATATTTTGGGCGATCATAACAATCAATTGAAATAATTTAATATGTTTAGGTAAGTACATTAATTATAATTTTGGTTATTGACTTGGGCGGCAATTGAAAAAAAAATGTTAAGTAATAACATGATTATTATTTGAATGACCTAAAGTCAGTAGCGTAACTAGCCATCTGACCTGGGGGGTCTGTGATGGTAATGGGGCTTACCTTATTTTAGAACTGGAAAAATTCTGGGGGGGAGCTGGAAAGCCCTGAGGGGGCCCGGCCCCCCGTAGATACGCCAGTGCCTGAAGTACGAAATTGTTGCTTATTAGCCCTGTTCGCAGAAGAGTCTCAAACCAGTCAGAGCCAATGAAATTATTGGAAACCAGTCGGCAAACTGTCACGTTACCAAATAACTAAAATTTGATTGGTGCTGATCGGTTTGTGATTTCTCTACGAACAGAGCTAATAAAATTATGTTTATTGAAATTCCATATAAACCAGGCGCGGCCCGTGAAATTTCAAAGTTGCATATCTCTGTTGCTACTTATGGGACCCATACCAAATTCAGGTTTTTTAATAGTGAGCCTACTAGGAATGTTTTGGTACAGAAAAAAAATATTTTGCAATTTGCGAAAAAAAGTTGATTTTTTGAATTGACCCACCTGGGTAAAAAATTAACACGCTTAGATATTTTATTTATTATTTTTTCTAAACAAATTTTACATCATTTTGTCGACAATTCTTAAATTTTAAGCGAAAAAAATGTGTTAGTAGAAAGTTATAGTCATTTGAATTTTTTGCAACCGAAAATTTAAATTATTTTTCGGTTGCAAAAAATTCAAATGACTATAACTTTCTACTAACACATTTTTTTCTCTTAAAATTTAAGAATTGTCGACAAAATGATGTAAAATTTGTTTAGAAAAAATAATAAATAAAATATCTAAGCGTGTTAATTTTTTACCCAGGTGGGTCAATTCCAAAAATCAACTTTTTTTCGCAAATTGCAAAATATTTTTTTTCTTTACCAACACATTCCTAGTAGGCTCACTATTAAAAAACCTGAATTTGGTATGGGTCCCATAAGTAGCAACAGAAATATGCAACTTTGAAATTTCACGGGCCGCGCCTGATATAAACAAGAATTTGCAAATTTTATCCACATGATTCTGTATTTACATTCTGCCTATTTAATGCCGCTAATTACGAAAAATAAAACACATGTTGTTGCTTAAATACTTTTTATTAAAATAATATACAGGGTGTTACTTAAGTATACACAGAGAAACTTTAAGGGGTAATTCCTTGTATGCTTTTAAGAAAAAAGGTTATATAAATATGTGCTCTAAACGTTTAGGTTTTAGAGATACAAGGTGTTAAATTTTAATTTATTTGTTGTTTTTTTAAATTTTTCTTTAACACTGTTAGGGACCACTTGTTGAAGGCGATACTTCTGGAGACAATCGTGGCTGACAAGGATCTGAAATGTAAATTGTATTAAGTATAAAACAAATTCATTTTAAAATTATATGATGTAACACAGGTATATACACTGTGGCCCAAAAAGTTTGCAACAAATGGCAGTTTATTTTCTTAGTCACATCAGTTTGAAAGCTCACTAACATTACAAATGGGCGTCGACCAACTCGGCCCGAGGAATCAGGTATGCTGCATAAAATTAGCCCATTTGTGCTCGAACTCAAAATTGACCTATTTTTAAATAACCCATCTCGACCCAAAAATATCATTAATTTATTCATTTATTACCTGTAGTTTATCAAGGAGGGAGTATGTTTTAGATAGAAAAAAATAATAAATTTTATTAACTGTAAAAAAAAACAGAAACACAATAATACAAAAACCTACTTATGGGAATGATAATAGGAAATCATTTTCACATAATATGAGAGTTTTGAAATCTTACTTTTATAATTTGTTATTTTATCCTCAATGAATCATTTTACCTGATATATCCCTTTTTGGGACCCAGGTAGTCGACGCCCTTAGAAAAGACAATGGATTTGTATACAGACATTGTTCTTTGTCTTTCATATTTACCAAATAAAGTGTAATACATAAGTATACAGTGTAGTCCATTAAGTGAGCATTTTTATTACTTGCACAACCGAAATATAAATACCGCCTAAAGTTGGTGCATATCCGATAACCATATCAGGTGCACTTAGAATGGCTTCAAGTCAAACAGCATACAGGGCAGGCTAAAAAATATAAAAATCGTTTACGAGTAAAGGACCCATGGCATCGACTCCTATAGTCATTGAGTCATTAGTTTATTACTATGCACATTATTATGAGAAAAGTATTTGCCTTATTTTTAAGAATAGTTGCGAAATTTGAAACTTGTGTGTAATATCGTTGCAACAGACATGCAGTTTTTGGTTACCTAAAAAAATATAAATCTAAGTAGGTAAATTTTACAAATTTGCTTCAATTTCATGAAAGTTATGCAGAAGCAATTTAATTGTGGTTAATTTGAAAATGTATTATAATTGAATATAAAAAAATCATTATGGGGGTGGCTAATTTAAAATTTTTAAAAAGATTTTTTATTTGATTAGAACGCTATGACTTTGTATTTGGACATATCTTTTACTTGTAAACAACTTTTTTTATATTGTTTTTCTGTAGTATTCCAAATAAGGGTACTTTACCCTTTAACGAGTTTTATGTTTTTTGGCCTGCCCTATATGCTGCTTGGCTTGAAGCCATTCTAAGTGCACCTGATATGGTTATCGGACATGCATCAACTTTTGGCGGTATTTATATTTCGGTTGTGCACCTAATAAAAAAATTTCCCATTTGCTGCACACTTAATGGACCACACTGTATATATGTTGTACCTACCTGGTAACGAAACAGATGTTGATTCACACGGAACTGATTGATTTTTGCTGCAGGAAGGCACTCGAGACAACACGTCTTGATCTGGATCTAAAAATAAAATTTCATACTTTACATCAAGATAAAGACAATGTAATAGATTTATTCGTATAAAGTTGGAACAAAAAACCCATTTCATTTGAAAAATAACGTGCAAAAGCTTATTTATGATTACCATGGTTCACTTCAGAGATATGATGGTTTTGAGCATCGCTTAAAAAAAATCATCTTGATATTGAATATACAATACGTCCCCAAATTAGTGTTTGCAAAAGAACAAAGACTGAAAACTTTTACTGCCTGAAAATATTACATTGGTATAATAATTATGTTCCTTATACAGAGTTAAAAAAATCATGAAAATGAGAATTTCATCCAAGACTCATTCGTGAAAAAAGAATTTAGTTAACTACTTGCTATAAATCCTGAAAGCTCGACAGATTTTTGTACGTAAATCATGCCAATATAGCTTCATAAGAGGCTATTCATTTCATTTAGACACCTGTATATGTAAAAATAAAAAAATGATATTTTACTATTGGAGAAAATTTCCATTATCATGATTTTGGGACACCTTGTATAATACAATTTACTTAGGCAATTGGTTGGCCAATGTGAGAAATAAAATAATATTTTTTTAAACCAATCTGATTTTCCCTGTAAGTAAAGTAAGGTATTCAAATAAAAAATATTTTATTTTGTATGATTTTACCTGACATACCTACTGTATATATACCAAAATTATAATTTAATACAGAGTTTTGAACTGACCACTGGAATGTATAATTTTATGTCTTTTTCATATTTCAAACTATAAATATTAAGCCTTAAGAAAGAAAATTACTTATAAAAAGCAAGTTACCTGCAACCCCCATAATTTTACAAGGACTTCCTATAATAGAACCTTCTGTTATTCTTTTTAAAGAATGCTGAAACAGGGTAGGTAGGGCTTCACCTATAAGGGTTTTTGGAGTACCTCCTTTAGAAAGATACTTGTCCTCAAAGTGTTTTTCACATAATTAGTGATAATTATGAGGAATGTCCACATCCTTCTGGAGCAGGTCAGCTCGATTACATGCATGAATCCACATCTCTGCTCTAAAAAAAATATTATTAGTAAGTACTTACGTAAGTAAGAATGCTAAGGGTAGGAAACAATAAAAGCAATATTTTATACAAGCTCTAGGATTTAATACAAAATCTCTATGGAACAAGAAATAAGGCTAGGTTCATTTAGTTATTCGAAAGGGTTACATATAGGTACCATTTTTTGTGTAAATATAGGTACTTTTTTATCCATTAAAGGAATTCACCAGATAAACAACCCTCAGGCCCATCAAGAGGGGGGGGGCAAATTCCCCGGGCCCGCACTGCTTTGAGGGGCCCGAAACTCAAAATTTACTGATCAGTCAGGGGGCGCCGGGCCAGACAAACCTTACTGCTCCGGGACTCTCCATTATTAGCTAGTGGGCCCAGTGCCAGAAATATTTTATTGCCCCGGCTCTCGACGGCCCTGACAACCATCAATACAACCTGCTTCTAAATTTAATTGTGATAAAGTGCTGTTCAAATGAATAAATTAATTTTCCTCTTATAAGGAATACATAAACACAAATAACTCTTGGGTTTATTATCAGGGTTGCCAGACGTCCCGATTTAGGCGGGACTGTCCCGATTTTAATCGATATAACCCACTTGTCCCGCTTTTGTCCCGCTTTCCGATTTGCACGTCGAAAATCCCGATTTTTGAATAATTTTAAAAAGTGCAGATTTAACTTCAACCAAATATATTTATATACATATTACCTTATTCTTTAGTGGTAAATAAACACCTAATTTATTTTTATTAAAACATATGTACAGGGTCTTCCAACGAGGACTGAACAGGGGCTCATTTTTGAGCTTCCTTGTATTTAAAGAAAAATCTAAAATAGCCAATCGATGTACTTTTTCCTGCAGAATTCAAAAATGAAACCAAAAATTTATTTGAACCAGAAACAAAAGAGTTACGCTATGGATAAGGTGTTTTTTAAATGGAACATAGCTTTTTTTATACGATTTTCGGAACGAGTGATTTTTTTTATGTCCGTTCTGATTAAAATATTTAATATTGTGACAGCTATTTTTATTAAATTTTAATGTTTTATCCAGTATAATTTAACTTCAACCTGTTTGAAACATACACTAGGTAATAAAGGTAAAATCACCTTGAATCCTTCAAAGTCAAAAAATTTGACAAATTTACTATAATATTGCCGAAATGAAATATTCATTAGATGAGAGATTGCAGATTGTTATCTTGTTCTACAAATGCCAAGAAAATGCAAGAGAAGCAAGGAGAAGATTTATTGCAAATTTTCACAGAAATATATCCGTCAATACTATTCTAAGGATAAAGAACCTATTCGAGGAAAATAAAACATTACATGACAGAAAAAGAATTCCAACTCTATACTAACTAAAAAAAAAACACTAATAATTTAAATGTTCAATGTGACCTCCGTTGTTCTCGAAACAAGAGCGATAACCTCTTTGTAGCCTTTCCAAACTTGCTGTTATAATGTGATTTTCCTGGTTAAGGCGATTTATTTCGTTCACAATTTTCTGCATGATCTCATCAATATCGTGGTTTCGCTGCTTGTATACCACGTTCTTTAAATGGCCCCAAAGAAATGAGTCTAATACTGACATATCGGGACTATTGGGTGGCCAAGCATAGGTTCCATTTCTACCAATCCATTCTTCGTGGCGTCCGTTTAAATATTGAATAACTTCACGCACGGCATGCGGAGGGGCACCATCATGTTGCCAAATTAAATTTTGATATTCTTCCAATGGTAAATCTTCCAAAAAGTTCTCAATTTCGTTTTCTAAGAACTCGTAGTATCTCTGTCCATTTAAAGTGCCGTGAAAAAATATTGGTCCCAAAATTCTATTATTTTTTATGCCACACCAAACATGGATTGAAGTCCTTCCCTGAAATTTAATTGTCTGAAATTTTCTTGGATTTCCAAGTGACGATTATTATGTCTATTGAAAACCCCCGATGTTGTGAATGTGGCTTCGTCAGTCCATAAGATATTTCTGAATAAATTAGGGTCTTCGTTTTCTTGCCGAATCACAATTTGGGAAACAAATTGGAAGCGACGTTCTTTTTGTGCCGGTGTTAGATGTTGAAGTGGAAGGATATGATAAGGCTTAAATTTATGATTTCTTAAAGTCCTGTGAACAGTTCCTTGGGTAACTCTTCTGCGTCTTACACCGCCGCCGTTTTGAACGTCCCGAACTGCGTCCGAAATTGATTTGGTTGGATTCAGTCGAAAACTAGATTGCGTAGACCGCCTAATCGCCCCCCGAGGGGGCTCTATAAGGTCGGTAATATCATCATTGTCATGCCCTGAAAATTTCGTGTTTCTAGGCCAAGTATTAAGGAAGATATCACACTCCTTCGGACTGATGATGGAGAATAGACCGCCCTTCGTGACCCCATCGCTACATACATACAAACACCTACACGTAGAAACTATTTTTGCCAACAAAAATACTTTTCGGACACCCTGTATACATACATACAAACATAAACACATATTAATACAAATATATTTCATTTGCTTGAAATTCGACCTAATAAAGTTTATCTAAGTACTAATAGGAGTATTTGCCCATTCCAAGAATTTTTGGACACCCTGTATACATTCAATCTAACACTCACACGTTTAAATAGGAATATAGACGATTTTCTTGAAATCCGCCTTAATTACGTTTATTTTGGTCGTATTAAAATGAGTTGCAAATACTAAGACTTTTCGGACACCCTGTATACACACGTACAAGCATAAACACATAGTAATACAAATATAGACGATTTTCTTGAAATCCGCCTTAATTAAGTTTATTTAGGTCCTAATAAAAGGAGTTGCACCCTGTATACACACGTACAATCATAAACACATAGTAATACAAATATAGACGATTTTCTTGAAATCCGCCTTAATTAAGTTTATTTAGGTCCTAATAAAAGGAGTTGCACCCTGTATACACACGTACAATCATAAACACATAGTAATACAAATATAGACGATTTTCTTGAAATCCGCCTTAATTAAGTTTATTTTGGTCCTAATAAAAGGAGTTGCAAATAATAAGACTTTTCGGACACCCTGTATACACACGCACAAGCATAAACACATAGTAATACAAATATAGACAATTTTCTTGAAATCCGCCTTAATTAAGTTTATTTTGGTCCTAATAAAAGGAGTTGCAAATAATAAGACTTTTCGGACACCCTGTATACACACGTACAAGCATAAACACATATTAATACAAATATATTCGATTTACTTGAAATTCGACCTAATAATGCTAAGTACTAATAGGAGTATTTGCCCATTCCAAGAATTTTTGGACACCCTGTATACATTCAATCTAACACTCACACGTTTAAATAGGAATATAGACGATTTTCTTGAAATCCGCCTTAATTACGTTTATTTTGGTCGTATTAAAATGAGTTGCAAATACTAAGACTTTTCGGACACCCTGTATACACACGTACAAGCATAAACACATAGTAATACAAATATAGACGATTTTCTTGAAATCCGCCTTAATTAAGTTTATTTAGGTCCTAATAAAAGGAGTTGCACCCTGTATACACACGTACAATCATAAACACATAGTAATACAAATATAGACGATTTTCTTGAAATCCGCCTTAATTAAGTTTATTTTGGTCCTAATAAAAGGAGTTGCAAATAATAAGACTTTTCGGACACCCTGTATACACACGCACAAGCATAAACACATAGTAATACAAATATAGACAATTTTCTTGAAATCCGCCTTAATTAAGTTTATTTTGGTCCTAATAAAAGGAGTTGCAAATAATAAGACTTTTCGGACACCCTGTATACACACGTACAAGCATAAACACATATTAATACAAATATATTCGATTTACTTGAAATTCGACCTAATAATGCTAAGTACTAATAGGAGTATTTGCCCATTCCAAGAATTTTTGGACACCCTGTATACATTCAATCTAACACTCACACGTTTAAATAGGAATATAGACGATTTTCTTGAAATCCGCCTTAATTACGTTTATTTTGGTCGTATTAAAATGAGTTGCAAATACTAAGACTTTTCGGACACCCTGTATACACACGTACAAGCATAAACACATAGTAATACAAATATAGACGATTTTCTTGAAATCCGCCTTAATTAAGTTTATTTAGGTCCTAATAAAAGGAGTTGCACCCTGTATACACACGTACAATCATAAACACATAGTAATACAAATATAGACGATTTTCTTGAAACCCGCCTTAATTAAGTTTATTTTGGTCCTAATAAAAGGAGTTGCAAATAATAAGACTTTTCGGACACCCTGTATACACACGCACAAGCATAAACACATAGTAATACAAATATAGACAATTTTCTTGAAATCCGCCTTAATTAAGTTTATTTTGGTCCTAATAAAAGGAGTTGCAAATAATAAGACTTTTCGGACACCCTGTATACACACGTACAAGCATAAACACATATTAATACAAATATATTCGATTTACTTGAAAATCGACCTAATAATGCTAAGTACTAATAGGAGTATTTGCCCATTCCAAACTAAGACTTTTCCAACACCCTGTATACAAACATATAAATCCGTACACATAGAAATGCAAATATATACCTACGATTTGCTTTAAATCCGACCATCGAGTTACTATTTGTACGAAAGGCAAAGGTATTTGCCCATTCAAAGACTTTTCGGACACCCTGTATACATACATAAAAACACAACACAACACGACACATGGTAATTTAAATATTTTCGATTTTCTTGAAAACCGACCCTATTAATTTTATCTTCGTACTTATGACAAAGTTATTTGCGCATATAAAGAGTTTTCGGACACCCTGTAGGCATATACAGAATCACCCACATGCCGAAAGGTATAAAATGTACTTTCGAATCGTTCAGGTTACTTTAAAAGGGAGTCAATTCATTTCCCTAAAATTAAATTTGGCAAAGATATTTCCCCATACAAAGACTTTTTGGACATTCTGTTGTGTGTACCAACATATAAACAACCACACAAAGGAATGAAAAATTTACGATTTCCTTGAAATAAGACTCATTTAAGTTTTTCTTCGCTCTAATGACAAAGATATTTGCGCATACAAAGACTTTTCGGACACCCTGTAGACATATATACAATCATGCACATGCCGGAAGGTATAAAATGTATTTTAGAATCGTTCTGGTTACTTTAAAACGATCCGAATCAAGTCATTTCCCTAAAATTAAATTAAAATTATTCAATAATAATTAATATATTGCCCCAAAAGTATACACGCTCATGGTTAGAAAATAAAATGCATATTTTGGGATTTTTTCGATGCCACTGAGCTTCATATTAGAATCTTCAATGATGCTTTGTAGCGTCATAGGAAAATCGATTAAAATGGTATTTAATCGGTATAATATGAAATGAAATGTCTTTCTACCGAAAGTATAAGGTCCCTAAATGCATTGCCCGGTAAATTCGAGGCCGAAGTTGGTCCGGACTCCTTCCAATCACGCATCAAAATGCTGACATTTTAGCCAAATTGTGACATTTCATACATTATAATTAAATGAATAAATTTCCCCGTATAGAAATTGATTTTTAAATGCCTTTGCAGGACCTCAGCAAAATTAATGAAATTGGTATTTAATGCTCAAATCGTCCAATGAAATGTACCGCTATTAAAAATATAAAGACCATTTTACCTTTGCCATGTATATTTCAAGCCGAAATCGGTTCAGGAAGCTTCCAATATCGCTACGAAAACTGTTATTTTCATGACATTTTGACAGGTCATATTTTAATTTCGATGTAAAGAGGGTCCGTTCAATTGTTTTGTCAAGGCACGGCTTTTATATATGCACTTTTTAAAATTTTTCCTGCAGCGATGCAAAAAAAGGTATTTATTTATAACTTTAACGAAAAAATATGGAGTTTTAATTGGTTAGGAGTGTTCTTAGATGATCAGGGAAGAAAATAAACCAAAAAAGAATCGTTAAATAAGAGAAATAATATATAATAATGCCTTTTAAAGATGACTTTTGGTTGAAAAAAACCGAAAAAATGAGTTTTTACCCCCTAAATGCGGCCCTGGATCACCCATTCGGGATTTGTTTTAAAGCCTGATTATATCCCCAACGGATAGAGTTGAAAAAGTTAGAAGAAATTAGATAGGAAAAGATACAGAGTGATTCAAATGTAGAGATGTCATGAAAAAAAATCGTAAAAAATCGAAATTTAATTATCAATTGCTCCTTTCCTATTAGAAATAAAAGAACCAAAAAATACGTTTCCAACGTATTTCGGCGAGCTCTTTCCGATAGGGCACATGGAATTTCGATTTGGATCCATTTTGACCCCCCAAAAAATTCAAAACCGTCAAAAATTTGCATGAAAAATCGTAATTTCCACTTTTTCCCAAATTTTTCCAATTTCCAGTCGTTTTAGGTATAGGTAAATGTATTGCAAAAAGAAAGTATTTGAGATTCTTTAGTTTTAAGTTCAAATACGTTTTTCTGTCCGATGTTCCGGTTTCGACTTATTCGGTGCCAAAGTGGGGTCTACAAACAGCATTTTTCGACATAAAAAAATTCAAAAAAATTGCTTCCCATTTTCCGAATACCGCCAGTTTCAATAGGGTTCTGAAGCTCCCGGTCCTCCACAACCTCCAAAGATTTAAATTGATTTAATTCACTTTTGCGACCTGTAATCGATTGCAACGAAAATCGCTGAAATTTCGACTTTGACGTTTAATAGCTCCGAAACGGAACACCCTGTATAACTGAATTTTTTACCGAAGCTAGCCGCACTATCCCTCTATTAACCCAGAAAATTTGGTTGCCGCCACTCTAACCATTTTCGAGAAAAAAAATTGAAAAAGTGAAAATGTCGAAACGGACAACATACGCACGCACGCACGCACGCACATACGCACACACATTTTCTGACCAAGGGCTCGGTATATAGACCGAGCCTGAAAGGCGGTCTATAATAATTCACAATGGCACGGTCTCGATTTCTTTTCCTTTCTGGAATTCTTTTTCTGTCATGTAATGTTTTATTTTCCTCGAATAGGTTCTTTATCCTTAGAATAGTATTGGCGGATATATTTCTGTGAAAATTTGCAATAAATCTTCTCCTTGCTTCTCTTGCATTTTCTTGGCATTTGTAGAACAAGATAACAATCTGCAATCTCTCATCTAATGAATATTTCATTTCCGCAATATTATAGTAAATTTGTCAAATTTTTGACTTTGAAGGATTTCAAGGTGATTTTACCTTTATTACCTAGTGTATGTTTCAAACAGGTTGAAGTTAAATTATACTGGATAAAACATTAAAATTTAATAAAAATAGCTGTCACAATATTAAATATTTTAATCAGAACGGACATAAAAAAAATCACTCGTTCCGAAAATCGTATAAAAAAAGGTATGTTCCATTTAAAAAACACCTTATCCATCGCGTAACTCTTTTGTTTCTGGTTCAAATAAATTTTTGGTTTCATTTTTGAATTCTGCAGGAAAAAGTACATCGATTGGCTATTTTAGATTTTTCTTTAAATACAAGGAAGCTCAAAAATGAGCCCCTGTTCAGTCCTCGTTGGAAGACCCTGTACAATGTACATGTTTGTTATAGTTTTCGTTTATTTGTTTGTTTTTGTTTATTTTTAGGGTAATTATTTAGATTAGCGTAAACAGCGAATTTTTTCATGAAATTTTGCACAGACCCTAATTTTGGGTCGTAGAACACGAATCCGAAGTCAGTTTTTGGCGGTCTCGTAAAATTTTTTTTTAAACTTTTAGGTTAGCTTTTTCAAGGAATTTCTTTAAATTTGTTGGGTGAGCAAAAAGGTGGTCAGGTTTGCTCAGTTTTGATTGATATAGATACATATATATCTATATCAATCAAAACTGAGCAAACCTGACCACCTTTTTGCTCAGGTTGGGTGTTGGGTGAGCAAAAAAAAAATTTTTTTTTACGAGACCGCCAAAAACTGACTTCGGATTCGTGTTCTACGACCCAAAATTAGGGTCTGTGCAAAATTTCATGAAAAAATTCGCTGTTTACGCTAATCTAAATAATTACCATTTTTAGTTTACAATATATATTAAAGGAAAAAATTGCATGTTCTTTGAATTTTTTTTGCGAGGCAATGTCGAAATTTTTATTTGGGATGTTTGTCCTTGAAACAGTGAAACATTTTTTTGACACAAATTTTTAACACATTAGGCGTATTTTTGCGTTTACCAGGTAACGAGGTGGTTACGAAATTCGTAACCAACCGCGTTTTGCGCAAAATTTTGTGTTCCGGTAACACAATGTGACAACAGCGCACGTGTTTACCAGGTTACTGTTTTCGTTACCCATGTCCAAAGTTGGGTAACTATTGTTGGTAAAGAAATCTTAACCTAGAAAGTTTGTTGTTGTATAAATGACTTGTAATTTGGAATGTTTCCAAGTCATAATTAGTATCTCTTGAAGACCACGAAAATGTTGAGGTTGTGTATGAAAATAGATCTTTGAGCAGATCATTTTTTATTTTAAATCAAAACACGATGCACATAATTACCCAAACTTAATTGTAGGCCACGTTACCTGCTCTTAATTTACTGCATGATTCTTTTCAGTTCTCTTATCCAGAACTATTGCTTGTCGATTTAAATCAATTCAGGTTTCGTTTTTTCTCTTTTATTTTGTCATCAAATATTGAAGGTTAGAAGTTAGGTTACCAAAGAATTTGAAATTGCGTTTTGGCGTTTGGTTACGAAATGGTTATGATAACACTTATTAAAATATTATCCCCTTAAACACGTGTCACAGATTCACGTGTCCCGCTTTTTCATTTGCAAGATCTGGCAACCCTGTTTATTATTATTATTATCTACATTAATTCACAATATTTTACTAATTGGCCATAGTAGTAGCCCTTTCCATAACTAACCTTGACCAAAACATGAAGTTTTTGTACACCTACCTTTTTCGCTCTTTAGGAGAGGCAAAAAGTGATATTCCCATGCCGCTTTTGGAGTGCCACTCACGGTAAGCACAATAATTATAAATACTTGGCATTTTTAACCAAAGTTAAAAAATGACAAAACTGAACTGCTGTAAACACAAAACAAAATAAAACTTAACCTCCACTGTTCGGTGTTCGCAGAGAGAAAGTAAACGAAGTAAAGAAGTGACAAGGTTATTTGGGCGCTCTCTTTCCTTGTCAGGGGCGGTGACGACCCATTCGTGCGCGCCGGCGCACTCAAAATCAGCCCCGGGAAAATGGCTCAGTGTCGCTTCTGTGTAGATAAGGTATTCTGGGCTATAACTATAATGGCAGCCCTAATAGCATAATGTCTGTAAATTTATATGTATTTATTTGATCTGATTATTTAAGTTTTCAACATTAAAAATTATTAATGTATAGTTTTATTTTATTCAACCACTGAATTATCATTTGTTCAATTATGAACAGCATTTATCTCTATCTCACTTTTAGGATTTAATTTTAACCTTAATCAATGATGTGTACCCTTTGAGCAAGCAGAGTTAAATTGTTGAAATTGCGCCCAAAGTTTTGGTAGCCCAGTTCAAAACAAAGGTTTTAGTGGGATTTTCCAGATGACCAGTTAGATTTTGGCAAGCTTTGGTCCTATTGTGGTTTATCATTGAGAGCTTCTTAATCCCATTATCTCTGCGATATGGTCATTTTCCAGTTCCCTACTGAACGCATTGCAGAATAAATTCAATTTTATGAATGGAAACGGCTCAAATAATTTCGTTTCATAATATCGGAGACCAGGCCCGCGCCGTACATAAGGGCAAAGTCGTGTGGTGCACGACGGCGCCGAGGCGCCGAAAAGCCTTAAAACTCAAAAGTAAAAAAAAGATAAAGCAACAAACAACATTGTCAAAACAAAATTTATAATGATAAAAAAAAACAGTAAGGAATTGCTAGCTATTACATTGTTTTTTATTTGTTTATTATTTTATTTTTACTCTTTGAGACGAGGGAACCGAATTTCTCGAAAATAATATATTTTCCAAATGAGAGTACGCAATAATAGCATTTATTCGATCGAATACGTAGCATGATAACATGAATTGTGTAAACTCAAACAAATCTGATTTTATTCATGTTTGAGCTTGAAATTTGGCTTGCAACGAGCGGACAAGCGTTTTTTTCCTGTCTGAGCTTGCAATGTACGAAACTTTATATATTAAGCGCTGCATCGGTCGCGATTTCATTTGTTGCCAGATGCTCGATCGATAATTAACTTAGCGAAGTGAAAAGTTGCATGGGGTAAAAGATATCTGTTTTTGAAACTTTAGTTTTTTGTAGTTTTACAGATTTGTGTTTTGTGTTGTGAATTAAGGTGAGTTCATCTAAAATTTATTTTTTATTTTAGATTTATTAAAATATTAAAAGCCAAAAACTTGCATCTCAAAAATAATTTTATATTTGATTATATAAACATCATTGTTAATTGAAGTAAATTTAAACAGAATAATTGATAAGCACTAATATAACTATTTATAAAAATTTATAAATTTTGAAATAAGTAATGTTGAGAATAGTATATTGTACAACGAGCATGGAATGACATGCATTTCCTACGAGTATGACGTTTGCAGCACGATGCCGCAGGCGAGTGCTGCAAATCATACGAGTAGGAAATGGTCATTCCATGCGAGTTTTACACTATACTTTTTCTACGAATGTTACTGTTAATAAAATGGGATTAGTAATATTTTTCTTTTTAAGATGTCAAAAAATGTCAATGAAATTATAAAGATTTTGACGCGGCACCGGTCAACGACGCCACCTTTGTAAAAAATACCCGTGCACAATGGGAACTTTGTAGTTCAATCACCATGGTGATTGAAGCACAATGAAAATGTGTAAAACACAATGCACCATGTTCCGAAATTACTATTGAACATACAATAAAGGTTTTTATTAACATTCGTAGAAAAAATATTTTTATTATACTTCTTTGAAAACACCTTATTTTCATCTGTTTTAGTAATAATGTAAGATGGGCTTTTTCGGGCTAGCGCACGGAAAGAGCGCACGGAAACAATTTTCCTGGTCTCCAGTTCTTTCAGTGTGCTGAATGAAGATACCGACTATTTTTTGGCTTTAAAATAGAAATATAGGCATAGGAAAATAAACTAAACTCAAGAAAGCCTATATGCTATCTGATATTTAATATGTACCTATTTTGTATTTTATTTCGTAAATATTTGAATATTTAGATGAATTTCTGAAATATTTTTTGACGTTTTGTCAATCTTATCTGACATAGACAAATTTAAATCACCTTTTAAATGATTTGAAAGTTACCATGAAAACGCATCATACCTGCCAAAGACCATATTGTCAGCGTTGTTAATTTTCTGTCAATTAAATTCATTCTAATAAAATGGTGAAAATAAAAATATTCCAAGTTTATTTTGTATGTATGTATTTTTTTATGTTATATTTTGTTTTATGTTATCGTTTTCAAAGAAGTATAATAAAAAATATCGTTCATTACACGTCCAGAAATGGATTTTCCGTGCTTGCTTGACTTCCCGTGTTCGGCTGCGCCTCACACGACAATTTGTCAAGCGCGCACAGAAAAATCCTTTTTTCCGGACTGGTAATGAAATATACTATTTCCAGTTTGAGTTTGAAACGTCAAAACATTTCCATTTTTCATGAATAATTTGTCAAGTTGTTTACTTACGTACGTATTAATTTCTTTACAGTATACAGGATGTCAGAAAAAAAGAAGAAATTGTCTGGATACCAAAATTTGATGAATAAAAGAAAAAGAGAGGAAGAACTGGAAAAACATGTCAAAATTACGCATTTTTTTTCAAAACCCGAGTCTACTTTGCCAAATATTAATAACAACAATAATACAGCTGAATCCCAATATACTGAACCTGTACTTGAAACAAGTATCAGCAGCAGACAAGAAACTGATCTAGAAAGCAAACCATCAACATCTTGAAGTTCCGCTGATAATGAGAAATCAACACCTTCAAAAATTACCAGAACGGAAAATATGAGTCAACTTTCGAAAGATGCAGCACTATATGGCCAAAGAAATTACGTCCTAATAATTTTCAAGAATTAGTAGAACGTGGCCCTGCTCATTATCAAAACAAAAAGGATATTTATCCGAGAGATAGTTCGGAGTCGGGGCGTAAGTTTTCCAATAGTTACTTCTTTAGAATTTTACCGAACAAAGAAAAAATTGAGCGTTTTTGGTTGTTGTATTCCGAAACAAAAAATTCACTTTACTGCTTCTGTTGTAAAATTTTTAATGACAGCGATTTGAAATCTGTTCGCCTTAGTGATGAATCTGGTTACAATGACTGGCAGCATTTAAGTGGACATTTAAACATTCATGAAAAGAGCAAGTTACATATCGAAAATGTTCTAAAATTGCTAGATCTTTCTAACCGTTTTAATAAAAATGAAATAATTGATTCTGAAATTCAAAATGTAATAAACAGAGAAACTAAATACTGGCAAGCTGTTATAGAAAGAATTTTCTACGTGATTCAGTTTTTAGGTGAGCAAAATTTAGCTTTTCGTGGAAGTAGTAATAAGTTGTTTGAGAAAAATAATGGTAACTTTTTAAAATGCATAGAAATGATTTCCAAATTCGACCCGATTATGTCAGAACATACAAAACGCTCTCAAATAAAAGATAACAAAAACTATCTCGGGGATAAAATACAATATGAAGTAATCAACTTGATCGGTGAAAATATCAAATCCAAAATTTTAGAACTAACTAAAAAGGCAAAATATTATTCCATATTATTAGACTGCACTCCTGACTCTAGTCACCAAGA
Source organism: Philopedon plagiatum (assembly GCA_963971165.1). Lineage (NCBI taxonomy): Eukaryota > Metazoa > Arthropoda > Insecta > Coleoptera > Curculionidae > Philopedon > Philopedon plagiatum. The sequence continues at coordinate 48,477,242 of OZ020190.1, forward strand.
ACAAATTTCAGTTTGTATAAGATTTGTTAATTTAAAGAACACGGGAATTAGTATAGAAGAACATTTTTTATTATTTTGTCCTATAGATGATGTGTCGGGTGAAGGCTTAACAAAGTTTCTTTTGTCGGCGTTAGAGAAAGAAGGCTTAAATATCAACGACATGCGGGGTCAGGGTTACGACAATGGGGCAAATATGCGTGGTAGGCATAATGGTTTACAAAAAAAAATTTTGGATTTGAATCCGCGAGCTTTCTTTGTTCCTTGTTGCAATCATAGCCTAAATTTAGTCGTCAATGATGCCGCAAAATCGAATACTTTGAGCATCAATTTTTTTTCTTTAGTTCAAGAACTGTTTGTATTTTTTTCAGCTTCTACTAAACGCTGGTCAATTCTGAAATCTAATTTATCTAATGTAACAAATTTGACTTTAAAACCTTTATCGGATACTCGATGGTCTAGTAGAATAGACGCAATAACTCCTTGAAGGTATCAACTTGGGGAGGTTTATGATGCACTGTTTGAAATAAGCGAAGGAAACTTTGAAAATAACGTAAAAAATTTGGCTGCATCGTTGGCCAAAAAATTGCAAAATTTTGAGTTCATTTGCATTCTTATATTGTGGTATAATATTTTAAGTAAAGTTAACATTGTTAGTAAAATTATTCAAAAACCGAACTTTGATGTTGCTCAGTGTTATAATCATTTAAATAATTTGAATAATTTTTTGAAAGCTTACCGCTCTGATAAAGGTTTTAAGGATCTTTTGATTGATGCTAAAGAAATAGCATCCAGCTTAGACATAGAACCTAAATTCAAAAACCAAAGAGGTCTAAAACCGCGAAAAATAAAAAAAAAAACATTTTGATTATGAATGTGACGATGAACCGATCCAGGACGAAACTTTAAAGTTCAAAGTTGATTGTTTTTTTAATGCTCTAGATGTAATCATAACATCAGTGGATGAAAGATTCAAATTACTTTCTTCTTACTCTAATAATTTCGCGTTTTTATGGAATATTGATAAATTTAAAAATTATTCTGAAAACGAACAATTAGAATTATGTCAAAAAGTAGAAAATTTATTAAATGACAAAACTCGCAATGAACGAGACATAACTGCCGTGGAACTTGTTAAAGAATTGCAATATTTACAATATTTTGATGAAAAAGTTATTACGTCTCCAGAAGAAACTTTAAATTATATAACAATTAACAACTTAGCGGATTCTTTTCCTAATACGAGCATAATACTTCGTATTTTATTAACAATGCCGGTTTCGGTTGCTACCGCAGAACGATCTTTTTCAAAACTCAAAATAATAAAAAATTATTTAAGATCGACCATGGGGCAAAACCGACTAAGTAATCTTGCTATCATTTCAATAGAATCGGACCAGCTAAAATAATTAGACACCGAAGATTTAATTAAACAATTTGCAAAAATTAAAGCACGAAAAGCTCAATTCACTTAGCTAAAATATTAATAACAATACCTAATACCTCGATATTAACCTTAAAAAGGTGACATGTTGCATTATTAAAATAATATATTGTTTTGTTTTTATTTGTCGATCAGTTTCGTCCTGTGATATATAAACGAGTATTTTTTATGTTTTAAATATTTTTTTTATTTCTTGTGCTTTTGTATCATATATTACATTTGAAACTAAAATACAAAAATTTTGAGTTGTAATACTGTTAGAATATATTTCTGTTTTCTATAACTTTATAATTATGTTATGTATCTCAATGAGAAAATACTTGTATGGCTTGTACTTGTAAAATATAAAAATAAATTTATGAATATACTTTTTAAAATTATTGTTCAATAGTGGATAATAATACCTAACTTAACCCGTATCTGTACTCACATATGAATGTTGAACGAATTTGGGGCGTTATTTTAAATTTGCACAAGGGCGTCAAAAGTGCTAGGCGCGGGCCTGTACGGAGACTATAAAGAATATCGACAAATTCTCGAATACACCAAAACGGGACCGAAAGCGGGTCTCCCTTGAATCATTTACCTATGGTTATTATTTATGGTTTAGGGATTTGTTTGTTCCCATTATATATATATATATATATATATATATATATATATATATATATATATATATATATATATATAAATGAAATAAAGATTACGGGGATTCGGCCAGAAAGTCTTTATTATATTTTTTGTTGTATTCCTGATAATAAATGTAATGAAATTCTTTCAACCTTTAATAACTATAACCCATTTTTACAATTTACTTTAGAAATTGAAAATAACAACCAACTTGCTTTCCTTGACACTAATATAATAAAATTAAATAACAATTCTCTTATTGCAGATTGGTACATTAAACCAACTAGTTCCGGTAGATACTTAAACTACATGTCTTATCACAGTAACAAAATGAAAATTAATTTAATTTTAGCTTTAAAAAGCAGAATAGAAAAACTTGTTCACCCTACACTTAAACAAAAAAACTTTAAAATTTTGGAAAATATTCTTTTAGAAAACTCATATCCAATACAACTTATCAGACGTATATTATATAATACTAGAAATGACAACATTAACACTCCCCAACATAATAATATTATTACAAACAATTCACAATTTTATGGTTCTATCCCATATATAAGAAATTTAAGTCCTAAAATAATTCAAGTATTTAAAAATGAAAATATTAAAATTTCACAACGTAATATAAAATCAATTAATCAACTTTATAGCAATTTAAAGGATAAAGATCCTATTTTTAATAAATCTAACTGCGTTTATAGTATTCCTTGCTCTAACTGTAACAAAAAAAAATATATAGGACAGACTTCACAGAAAATCTCTAAAAGAATTAGTTTACATAAAAGTGACTCAAGATTAAACAAAAAATCAACTGCACTATCCGAACATTTAATTGACACTGGACATACCTGTAACTTTAACGACACAAGAATTTTACACATTGAAAATAATCTAAATAAAAGACTTTTTCTAGAAATGGTTGAAATTAATAAAGAAAGTTGTCCTATGAATAAAAAAACTGACTTACAAAATTTAAGTTCCATATATTCCTTTATTTTACATATAGACAATAATATAAATAATATAAACCAAAATTTACCATAAATATTTTTAGAAAATTAAAAAATTTTTTAATTTCATGAATAACGTCACATTTTTGACAGATGTTAGAAAATCATGAATACCTTCCCATATATTTTTTTGTCAAATGTCTGATTTCTACCTCTTGCATCAAGTTAACATATTTTTTTCCAATTTTTTATTTACTGTCAACTTCAAAAAATATTGTCAAAATTCCAAGTAGAATATTTTTCAACCAATTTTTTCATAAAATTTCGAAAATTAGCTGTCTTTATATTTAAATATAATGTAAGTTTTACTAATTTCCTATAATTTTAAATAATAAATTATAAATTAATTTAATTTTTTAGTGCCCTGAGGAAGAAATGAAACATTTCGAAAGCTAGGCACATTATAAGAAAAATATAATAAAGACTTTCTGGCCGAATCCCCGTAATCTTTATTTCATTTAATTTATTACACGGCCGTTATTTGTACAACAAATATATATATATATATATATATATATATATATATATATATATATATATATATATATATATATATATATATATATATATATATATATATAGTACATATATATATATATATATATATATATTTTGTATTTATTTATTTATTTATTTATTTATAATATAATTATAGTATAATATATAATACAAAGTTAATTAATTAGAAATTTATTTGGTTAAATCACTATAAACACATAGGTGAATCATCTGTCCGTAATTTATAGTGATATGGTAATATTGTTTATATTTAAAATAAAAATTATATACAAAAATATTAATTTTAAAATACAGGTAAAAACAATATTAAAGCTATAAATCAAATAATCATTATACAAAATTAATAATGTCCTTTACAAAGTTCTAATAATAATATTAAAATATTACTTATTTTATTTTTATAGTTTCATCAATCTTAGAACTGTTTTCTTTTATCCATTTTTTTATATATTTTTTAAATGAAATGTAACTTAAACATTTAATTTTTTTGGGTAGTATATTAAAAATTTTTATACCAATATTTAAAGAATGTTTTTTTATTAATGTTAAATTAAATTTTTCAGCATATAGAGATATATTTATTTTTTGTCTAGTTTCATATAAATGATTTACCGCTTCTATATTTAACGCTTTATTATTTTTATAGATGTATGTTAAGGCTGCTTTGTAGAATAGTTCTTTTACATTAAGTATATTGTACGTATCAAATATAACTTTCGAAGGAAACAAAATATTTTTGTTGTAAATAATTTTTAATACGTATTTTTGCATCATTAAAACTAATTTTAAACCAGTGTCATAAGTACTTCCCCATCCAATTATGCCGTACGATAGAACTGATTGAAAAAGAGAATAATAAAACATTAAACATAGTTTTCTACTTACAATATTTTTTAAAATTCTAAATTTAGATAAGGTAGCTCTTAATTTTTTAGTAAGAGTATTTATATGATAAGTCCACTTTAAATTTTGGTCAATAAATATACCCAAATACTTTACTACATCAACTTTTTTTATGATATTTCTATATATCTATATATATATATATATATATATATATATATATATATATATATATATATATATATATATATAGTACATCTATATTCATATAAATATAATGGTTGACAAATTCCTAAGCCATAAACCAGTAAACCTCCAAAATGTCTCGAGGGAGACCCGCTTTTTGATCCATTTTTGTTACACGCGAGTGTTCGTCTATGAATTATTTAGTCTATGATAATAATATACATATATGAATGCATCATAAATTCCTCTTGCCTGGTAGCGAGACTGATCAGTGGCGACGACAGGAGTGGCCCAGGCCATCCCTAGAATTAGTCTTAAGAACCACACTGGTCAATAGTAGGCATTGCCAAAGAAAGCAAACAAAACAACTGCCTGGATAAAGATATAGATTCTTTAATTTTTTTTATTGGATATTTTTGCATCTTGAACATTTGAAATTTTTAGTACAATCGTGTTAAAACAATTTTAAAATTAAAATAGTGGAAGGAGAGGAGTTGTGCTCCTAATATAATGTATGTATTAGAGTATTTTTAACTTATAATTAAAAAAATACATATTGTAGATGAAGATTAACCGTCAGATAAATATAATCACACCCTACTACTATTCTTTGGTTAAAAAAAATAAACACTTAAAAAATAAAACAGTTATGGTAAACTCTACCCTACAAAGAACTTATATTGGCATTGTGTTACACAAGCACACCCAATTATTTAAGTTGTACATTTTATCTAAAATGCTATAGTTATTTACCTAACAAGTGCGGAAAGTGGCACTTGTCCGCACGCGACGGAAAGTCGCGGGCGAAAAAGGTACTTTTCGCATGTATATTTAAAAAAAAATTTCCTACGAGCGCCGGTTTACTTTAAGTTTAACAAAAATTTGTTACTAAATTGAAAAAAAACGGTTTTTTAAATATGAAAAACACGCAAAGAACTATTGTTTGCGTAAACTTAACATTTTTTTAATATACTTAGTGAGGAAAAGTAACTTTTTGGCACTTATGCACAGTGGCGTATGCTTGGGTTGGGTTGGGTTGGCTGGGGAATCGTCAGTAAAAATAAAGATATTTTTCTTAGCCATGGAAAATGGCAACTTCCGTTAATTTTATTTTTAAAAACTATTATTTTTTTACAAGAAAGTAGGTACGGTATTTTGCGGTACCACCTCTTAGTACGAAAAGGTGACGCGCGATAGTAGCCCACCCGTTAACCATCCGTATAGTTTCGCAATCTCGGAGAAAGACAGTTTGTTACGCTATAACAAATAAAAAAGAAAATAAAACATGCATCGTATAGTGGATATTTTGTCCCGTTCTTCTGACCAATCAAATTCGTTATCAGAATAACGAAGAAATATACCTTTATCAAAAGTGAAATAACGATGCAGAGTAGATCTCGTACATAATCTTCCCGATGGTTATGGCATTCCGTTTTTTTTTTATCTAAAGTTGCGTCAGATCGCGATTCTGGCACGTATTTGGTTGATTTGCCTTTATGTTGATTCTAGTGATGTCCAGTAAATGCGTTTCTCGGGAAGTTAATATATTCGTAGGTATACATACGTTTTAAAATTTTGGTGCGATGCAATGTCGAGATCGCAGAAAAAAAACAGTTTTTAAATGTGACTGGGTCGATCCAGATTTAAATCCTCCAGAATGGGGCAAATATTTGAAGCCAGTAAAAAGTAACAAATATCAGACTTAAGTACTGCAGTTTATGCTTTAAAGTAATTGAACTTAGCAATATGGGGATGACGGCAATTGCTAGTCATTTTAAAAGTACTTCTCATTCAAAAAAAGTATACATGCAGTAAATACCAACAATACCGTTTCGGCTATGCTGTCTGACTCCAAAAAATCTGCAACTATATCTCGGAGGGCTGCTACAAATTTTGATGGTTGGTGTGGTATAAGTACCATAGTTTTCGAGGCTGTTTCTGAAAGAACTCTATTCCATCAAATTTGAGCTTTTTATCGAATTTTATGTTCAATGAAAACGTTGATGCCGAAATAAGATGGTGCTTAAATATGGTATATCGGTACAATCACGAATCTGTTAATTCAATGTTCCCCGACAGTATTATTGCCAAGAAAATGTCACTCAGTTCTTCAATTTCATTTTAGCAAATCGCTAGGAACCCTGTTAAACTCATGGGCAGAGGCGGATAATGAAATTTGAAAGTTGTATATGTGTCCCTACATACGGGACCCATGCCAAGTTCAGGGGTTTTAATAGTGAACCTACTAGGAATGTTTTGGTAAAGAAAAAAAAAATTGTAATTTGCGAAAAAAGTTGAAATTTAGAAAAAAATTAACACGTTTAGATAATTTATTATTTTTTCTAAACAAATTTTACATCATTTTGTCGAGAATTTTTAAATTTTAAGAGAAAAAATGTGTTAGTAGGAAGTTATAGTCATTTGAATTTTTTTAAATCAAATTTAATTTTAAAAAAATAAATGACTAACTTTCTACCTCGCTTTCTACTAACAAACTTTTTTTCTTAAAATTTAAAAATTCTCAACTAAAATTTGTTTAGAAAAAATAAAATACCTCAACATGTTACTTTTTTCTTTACCAATACATTCCTAGTAGGCTCACTATTAACACCCCTGACCTTGGCATGGGTCCCGTAGTAGCAACAGGGATATACAACTTTAAAATTTCAAAATCCGCCACTGCTCATGGACCCCCCACTTTTTATAGTCACGATACGCCACTGCTTGTGCGGAGAAGTATTCTGGACTCTATATAAATGTTTTTTTTAATTCGTGCAGAAAAGTAACTTTGCCGCACAAGTGCGGAAAATTGTACTTTCCGCATCCAAAACAGTGAAAAAGTGCACGGTCTTAGGAAAATATTTTTTATATGCAGTCTAGATAAAAGTAGTATTTTTAACTCAATAGAAATAACATAATAATAAAATATTGTGATTAAAAGCAATAATGCAAAAAATGACAAATGCAAACTACAACTCCATTCTTTAGTTGTGTTTCATTGTTATTTTGTTTTTCAGTAATCCCTGCCATCATGAGAATATTTTGTGATTGATGAGGTTCTGTTATGTAGTAGCTCAGCCAGAAATTGAGGCTCTTTTTATTGATAAATAAGAATAAATCACCGACTACAAAAAATAGCAATAATTAATACATTTTTACTCTTCTGGGGTTTACTTCAAGTAATTACACCTACAGAACTGTTCTAAGCTCTGACCACCACTGCTCGGTTTAGCACTAGAGGCTCACATTTAAGATATTCTTCTTTGATCACTGATTTGTCTAAGTTGCCATTTAAGACTAGCACTTCTGCTGGTAGATCAAATATAGTTTTGTGATAAAGCCAATCTTCATGGATTTGATGCAGAGCTTTAAGGTATTCAAAGGAGACTGATTTTTCTTCTGCTCTATTTCTTTTCATCATACGTTCATAGACTACCTCTGGGGTTGTTCTAAGATAAACAATCAAGTCAACATCTACACTGGCATATTTCCTAATCCATTGAAAATGTTTGTCAATAACTGCGGCAGATGCATGAGGAAGTAAACTATCTTGTTTCACTTTTTCCACAAAGCAATATCGAGCACTGTATATGGATCTCTCGATCAGTTTAATAGGGCAGTCAGTTTTCTTTAAATGCTGCTGTAGCATAGTCAAGTGGACATAAAACTGAAAAGTAAAGCTCCATTTTTTAATATTCTCGTACATTAATCCCAATAAATTATGCCCTTTGCAATTTCTCCATAAATCAACTGGTTCGGCCAAAACACAAACATCATCATACTTGCTAAAATAGTTAAGAAAAGTTGTTTTTCCACTTCCAATATTGCCCTCAACTATAACAGTAAACGGACGGTTGGATTTCTTTGACAAAGGCATCTTTATATTATTACTTTATTAATAAAAAAAAATCGCACAACGTCGGTTTATAACCAAAATATCTTTCCCGCGTTTTTTCATAGGCTTTCCGAAATATCTGAAGGACAAATTCTTCTTCCTTTGTTCCTTCTGGCCTTTGGCGACGGTTTTGTCAGAGAAAAATAAGACAGAGAGAATAATATCTCGTACTGATTTCATTCATAAATACGATTTGCTTTCGATGACCTCCAAACCGACGTTCAAATACGTGCACTGCAGATTTTGGGATATTATAAAGCACAGTGAGAGTGAGTATTGAGCAGAGAAAAGAGATCCCCTCCTATTTCTATGGTATGGAGACGCGCCGCAGAAAACTCTCTCTGCTTGCCGTGTTGCTACCGCACTGGCTGACTGGCTATGTCTGTATGTATTGTGAGAATCCCACGCGCCAATCTCTTGATGTTGCCGTTTGAAGGCCATCGCATTGTCGAGCTGGCGGGAAGAAGAGATATTATTCTCTCTGTCTTGTCTTTCTCTGGTTTTGTGTTGACACATTTGCAGCGTTTTCTATTGGAAGAACCAGTGCGGTGTAAGTGTATCTGCATTTTATTTTATATTGTTAACAAAGGATAGAAATAAATTCAGTGAGCATTAACTTGGCAAATGGAGAAAGCTGTTACTAAAACCTCTTATATATTTTTGGCTGTTACAAATGTGTGAATTGAGGAAAGTTTGTATTGTTCTGAACTGCGTAGGTGAAATAAGTATAATACAGTGCCGGTTTCTGACGTCACCAGTTCTGTTAAACACAAACGAACGGGTTCGAACATGCCATTTGCTCCATATTCATCATAGCAATTGTCTTCGTAAGGCGGCACTTTCCACGTGGCGTCCTTTTTGGCCAACTTAATTTAATTTTAGTACAATTCTTTTCTTGGGTTTGCTTATTTTTCTTTTGTATGAATTATGGAGGACTTGAAAGGAGGAGACCGATCGCAATACGTTGGCCGCGGTCTCAAATCTGCATCGGTAATTCAGCTTTACTATTTCGCCGCAAGCGTATGTGTTCCAAGTGACGTTTGAAATTGTGTGTAGTTGTGTAGATTCTTATGGGTGCGATAACTAGTTTTATTTAAATAGTTTCTTTTCTTAGAGAAACAAATAACGACTTTTATATAAAGTTAAATCTACTTTGTCACACTTATTGGAACACCCGGCTTGTATGTAGTTCCAACGACGTTTGGTTTTTAAAATACAGGTTATTAAACATTCTAGCCACAAAAGACTTTTCTTTTCGATAAGTAAGCAACTGTCCCAGTAAACCAACGGCAGTCGGGAAACAGTCGGCGCTGGTGGGAAGTCTGCGGCTCTTTATGCCATTTTCTGACTGCATCACGATACACTTACAACGGTATGCTAGGCTATGAATCAAAACACGTCGTAGCCGCGCAGATGACGTTACTTCGAGGGAAAATCAAAGTGACTAGGCCGCCTGCCCTGAATAATGCAAAATCCCCCGTCAAAATGGGAGGAGCCTGGTGCTGGATCACGATGCATAGAATTCTATGCGATTTTGACACTAATGACAGTGGCCATGTGATAGATCGCTTGTTTTGTTTGAGTAGTCATGTGACTTTGACACATAGAATAGAATTCTATGTGGCGTGATCCGGGGGCTGGCCAGTCGATCGACGCATCGGTCATGATAAAATAAATAGAAGGTATGATACCAAACCGTGTCAAATTCGTCCGGGTTCTCGAATGACGTCACGCCGTGATTTATTTTTGAAATTTATAACGTGCAATATGTTTACGTTAGTTAAAGGCGATTTTACATAAATTCTAGTGGCAATATACTTTGCCTCCTGCTTATGATACAAATTTTATAGTATATGATTTAAAATAATCATATAAATAAAGGGGTAAATACATACATTGATTACATTGATTGATTGATTCATTGATTGCCCACATCACAACCATACACAGCACGACTCATTTTTACTTTTAAACTCGTAAAAGTAATATAAAAACACCAAAAAATAGTTGAAAACACAACGCGATCTTAAAAAACACGTGTTTCGTTTACAAAATATCGCCTACCTTCGCGGTATAATATCTTCTTTTATTTGTATCATGCGCATCGGCATACCGTTGTCAGTGTATCGTGGACTGCATACGGTACGCGCGTGTTATTTTCATGCGATGAATTGGCAGCTTTCAACCTAAAGCGCCATGGACTCGGCACACCAACGATACTTCAGTTTCAAATCGAACGCGGTTACGATTCTGGCAGCCCAGTTGCGAAAATCAGCAGTCGGTTCTTAAGCGGCTTTGTTGGAGTTGGTTAACCGACAAGTTTCCTCGATTATTCCCCTTGTCAATGAGCATGCGTGATAGTAAATTTCCGAGTTTACAGCAGGTACGGGTTCGTATAGAGTTCAATGCGTACGGCACGACTCGACAACATGAACCGCCATTTGTTGTGGAAGCGAGGTCGGGCGTAGGTATCGACGCTTAATAGATGTGTTTGCTGCTTTTTTGTGTGTTGTTCAGTTGTTCACCTATATTTTTTTTGGAATGTGTATAGTAGTACTTTCACCGGTGATCTCGTTTTTTATTGTTCCTTGTTTTGTATGTAAATATGTTTTGAAATAAATTTGTACACTATTTTATAAATTATTATAGTTTAATATATTTTTTCCTTATCTTCTGCCATTTTACTACTTTCCTAACTAGAAAAAATATAAACTATTTTAAAGTGATGAGATAAAGCTTTAAGCTTCGGTTTCCTACAAAGCGGTACCGTAAAACAGCGGGCGTACTTGGACGGCAAGTGACGTCACAAAAAAACGCGTACATGCCTTAATGATTCGGTTTCTTAGGTCTCATCGAGGGTCTTCTTTATTTTCTACTGGCGTTTTATAAACCAGTGACTTTAAGTGTCCCCAGAAATAAGAATCAAGAGGATTTAAGACTGGGAACCTTGGTGGTTGTTTTAAATTAATTTATTCCTTTATTTACATGATTATTTTAAGTCATAAAAATTTGTATTATAATAATGCCCTTTAAAAATTTCAAAAATAACTCATAGCGTGACGTCATGCGCAAACCCGGACGAATTTGACACAGTTTGGTATCATACCTTCCTTTTATTGTATCATGTCCACACCACAACTAAACATTTTGTCGCAGTTTTTTCACTTGTATATGAAATAAGGGAACAGTCTGCGGCATATGGCATATTTAAATATTTATTAGCATATTTATTTTAAAAAAATTTAGGAGTTCAAAATTGATAAAAATCCATAAAAATACACTCTGAGCTGGTCTTCTTCAAAACCAAAATCTTTCTCGCTGGTTTTTACTTTTACATAAGGAAGGGAACAATCGGCGGCTTATGATGACATTTTTTATTTCTTTAAAACAATTTATAGTGGCCACAAGGGCATGAAACAATAAAACGCCTTAAAGATATCTTTAAGATGTCCCAGTATATAGTTTTCCTAGAGGCTGCCGCAAACAGAGCTAAAAGCAGATCTCCAAAACTAAACATTTTTTCGCAGTTTTTTCACTTTTATGTTTTTATTTTTAAAAAATTTAAATGGGAGTCGAAACATAAAAATACCAAAAAAATCCACTGTAAGCAGGACTTCTCCAAAACCAAAATCTCTCTTGCTGGTTTTTTACTTTTACGTGACAGAAGGGAACAATCCGCGACTTAAGATAACTTTTTTATTTCTTTAAAACAATTCAGAGGGGCTACAAGGGCAAAAAACAATTGGAAGTTACCTTAAAGGTATCTTTAAGATGTCCCAGTATTTAAGTTTTCCTCGAGACTGCCTCAAACAGAACTTGAAGCGGGTCTTCTCCAAAGCAGGCAATTTACCGATATCTATTATTTTAAACCATATACTTTAAAATTTGTATTATAAGCAGGAGGCAAAGTATATTGCCAATAGAATTTATATAAAATCGCCTTTAACTAACTTAAACTCGATATTGAATTTGATACGGTTTGGTATCATACCTTCTATTTATTGTATCATGATAATAAACGAGAAAAACGCTTCAATTTCTATGAAAAAATACTCATTAACGAACAGAGCGCCTCTTTCGACAACCTAGCGAACTAACCAAAAACGGACAGAAATTAAAAATACAGCCAACAGCCATTGCCGATCGGTCTCCTCCCTTCAAGTCCTCCCTAGTATGAATTAGGGCTGCCGGACATCCCGATTTAGGCGGGAGTCTCCCGATTCCTAACTGAACCTCCCGCCTTGTAAACTATAAGTCATCAAACTCCCGATTTTCACTAAAACCTCCCGCGATACTTCATATTTCCGAAAAACTACACAGCGTCTTGTAATTTTGCATTGTTACAGTGAAGCTAGTATATATCAGTTTAAGTATCGATAAGTCTTGACCATTCCTACCTGAGTTATTAAACTATAGCTCCTTGAATTTTTGCGGTATGTTTAGTAAACACCCTGTATATTATATATGAATCTATTATTATACCTACTACTTTTAGCACATACTTCGTTTTCTTATGTTTACGATAATTACAATTTCTTTTCGAAAACCTCTCGCTTTTTAATTTAAAAAATCTGGCAGCCCTAGTATGAATATTGAATATGAATGAATATTGTGACAATATTAACCGTAGATTCATATTCTATAGGTATAGTTTAGCGTATTAGTAAAAGTTTGAAGATATTATATGGTATTATAGGAAAATAATATACAGTCGCGAGATTAATTATTCGTCTACCACTAAAAATTTTAGAAATACTTGTTATAAATAAATTAAAGGAACATAAACCAGTTTAAATGGCCATGGTCTTAAACTACAGCATTTTTACATTCCAATAAATGTAAAAAGGATAAAATACACACTACTTTAAAAAGAGTAGAAATAAAAAAATATTTGTGTATTACTTAAACTGCGAGCGAAATTATTCGCACATCGACTTGAAGGCCAAAAAAATGGATAAAAAAAGGATGTAAAAATAAATGTATTTTTAATATCCTAAACCTCAGTCACTTCGGTAATTATTTAGATTAGTGGAAAGTGCGAATTTTTTCATGAAATTTTGCACAGACCCTAATTTTGGGTCGTAGAACACGAATCCGAAGTCAGTTTTTGGCGGTCTCATATGGTTTTTCCAAATTTTCTTTTTTAACTTTTAGGTTAGCTTTTTCAATGAATTTCTTTAAATTTGTTGGGTGAGCAAAAAGGTGGTCAGGTTTGCTCAGTTTTGATTGATATAGATACATATATATCTATATCAATCAAAACTGAGCAAACCTCTGACCACCTTTTTGCTCAGGTTGGGTGAGCAAAAAAAAATTTTTTTTACGAGACCGCCAAAAACTGACTTCGGATTCGTGTTCTACGACCCAAAATTAGGGTATGTGCAAAATTTCATGAAAAAATTCACACTTTCCACTAATCTAAATAATTACCGTCCGTTCCAAACCGAATTCATAAGGATGCATTTCTTTAAACGTAAAACATCTAAAAATGGATGGTAAAATTGTTCGAGGTGCCGACATCCGTTAGAGAGTTGATATTAAAATTAAAGTTAGAAGGAAAGTCACAATCTAAAATAGCAAAAATTGTGGGACGGAGCAGGTCGACAGTTCAATATATTATAAAAAACCATAAGACACAACAAATAACAAAAAACTTACCTGGCAGAGGAAGAAAATCCAAAATTTCTGTTAGAGAAAAAAGGGAAATTTTAAGAAAAGTTCAACAAAATCCCCGCAATACTGTAGTAGAGACCTTGCTAAAAGTATGGAAAACGATTACAAAAAGAAAATACACGTAACAATAATTAGAAAATTTCTGCAGTCAAATGGTTTCAACGCTCGAGTTGGCAGAAATAAACCATTGGATCAATAAAAAAAATCGAGACAAACGGTTAGAATTTGCAGAAAGCCATAAAAACGATATGGAGTTTTGGAAAAAGGCATATTTACAGACGAGACTAAAATTGACTTGTTTGGAAAATTTTAGTCTCGTCTGTAAATATGAATTTTTTCCAAAACTCCATATCCTGGTTTTTATGGCTTTCTGCAAAGTCTAACCATTTGTCTCGTTTTTTTTTATTGATCCAAGGTTTCTTTCTTCCAACTCGAGCGTTGTAGCCATTTGCCCGCAGAAATTTTATAATTGTTGTTACGTGTATTTTCTTTTTGTAATCGTTTTCCAAACTTTTAGCAAGGTCTACTGCAGTAATGCGGGGATTTTGTCGAACTTTTCGTAAAATTTGCCTTTTTTCTCTAACAGAAATTTTGGATTTTCTTCCTCTGCCAGGTAAGTTTTTTGTCATTTGTTGTGTCTTATGTTTTTTAGAATATATTGAACTTTCGACCTGCTTCTTCCCACAATTTTTGCTATTTAATATTGCGACTTTCCTTCTAACTTTAATTTTATTATAAACTCTAACGGATGTCGCGTCGGCACCTCGAACAATTTACGACCCTTTTTTAAATGTTTTACGTTTAAAGAAATGCATCCTTATGAATTCGGTTTGGAAGTGACTGAGGTTTAGGATGTTAAAAATACATTTATTTTTACATCCTTTTTCTATCCATTTTTTTGGCCTTCAAGTCGATGGACGAATAATTTCGCTCGCAGCTTAAGTAATACACAAATATTTATTTATTTCTACACTTTTTAAAGTAGTGTGAATTTTATCCCTTTTACATTTATTGGAATGTAAAAATGCTGTAGTTTAAGACAATGGCCATTTTAATTGATTTCTGTTCCTTTAATTTATTTATAACAAATATTTCTACAATTTTTAGAGGTAGACGAATAATTAATCTCGCGACTGTATAAAAAGAATATCGAGGTCCTAGTGACAGAAAAAATGTCACCATAGATCTTTTAACATATTAGTAGGTTAAGATAGCTGTGAATGTGATATTAATCTTCGGAATGAAATCATACACGTCGCAACTTTAATCGACTAAAATTTGCTTGTAGGATATGAATCAATAGGTACTTAATATACTTATAAAGTTATTGTTAAAAATTTTAAAGCCGAAAAACCATGTCAAAAAGAAATTGGGCTGGCCAACGTGGACGCCTCAACCGGTGGTTAGTGTGGAGTCATGCCTGTATAGTAGATGGCCTTACAATAGATGGCGAGCTCCATAAAAACCTGAGCAAACCCTTTACTATTCTATGGTCCCATTCATAAAATCCATAATAGTAAGTATATGATAAAATCGCTGACAACGGGAGGGCAGATGCATTCCTTATTGCTCAATTCTGGGTATTGCTCCGCCGAGTGTGAGGATGTAAAGGCGCGTACAGACACATCGAACAAACAGTTCCAAACGATTTCGTTTGGTTAATGTGTACGTACCATGTGTACGTACTAACAAATGTCATCACACGCATTCGTTCGCCTTCGCTAGGGTTCGCTCACTAGGCAGTACATCAAAAGGAAATTCGTTCAGCCTTTTTTTTACTGTGTATTCGTGTTTCAACCGGCGGCATACATGAGGCGAAATTCGGCTTTCGTCGAGTGGCTTTTTTGCGCTAATTTACAGACATGAAACGGGAATGGTGAGCAACGAACGCCGATTAGGTACACACATGCGGCTAACCGCCCGCCATTTGCCGAAAGCCGCATGCGTGGCGACGGCTTTAGTTGTATGTGGACAGCAAAGCAAATTCTTTATCGAACGGCGAACAAATTCCTGCGAATGCATTCCAATCCCTTTTATGTTACTTGATGCCCAAGCATTCGACCCAATACGTTCGCTGTATATGCACGCGCCTTACCACAAGGGTTGGTTTTAGTTGTGTGTCAGTTTTTAAAATCTCTTTGCGCAAGTTTACGAGTGAAAAATCGAAGAAAATCGCAACCTAGTCAAAAAAAGTTGGAAATTGCCCAAAATTACAACCTAGTCAAAAAAAAATTAAAAACTATTTTTTTACCTATAGGTAGTGTTATGGTAAACTTTCTTTTATGCCGGATTAAAATGGAAACAAAAATAAATCCCAACATCAGCAAATTTAAGAACGGATTTGCATTTCCCATCTGAAAAAATCCCCATATAAATTTATTTAGTATCTTTCAAAACATATCGACAAAAATGTTGAATGAAATTTTAACTCTCAAACCCTGTGTCTCTATTATCAATTTTTGTACTAGGATATGTTTGGTTATAAATCGACCTAAATTGAGCCAGGGAAGCCACAGCTAAGGTGTGGGCCATTCGTTACCAAACACCCTGTATACACGCACGGCTGTTTCACCATACAGTTAATCTGGTGTCCAACAGAAAAACGGGGAATCCTATATAAAATTACCAGTTGGAATTCGATAGAAAACTGAGCAAACCTAATTCGTATTTGTTGGAATTGTTGTCCGGACTCCGATTTCCAGCCAAAAATATCTCATAAAGTTGTGGCAGTCTCAGAATCGTAATTTGGTATCCAAGGTATATTGTAGTTCATATATAGTTTACCTGTATTATCTTAGGCGTTAGGGTGTATCTGTAATTGGTAATGTTTTACTGTTGATGCACTTTCTGAATAAATGAATAAATAAACTGTAAGGTCTAGAAAGCTGAAATTTTGCCCCAACGAAGTGCACCAGTTGTTTGACAATCGTCCCTTCCACCCAGGCGATAAGCTGGGAGTAGCTTATCTCCGTATTGAGTGACATATGTTAAACTAATGGGGAATGATAAACTATAAAGATTAGTGACATGAACCACAGAATAAATATATATACATACATACATACATAAATACACATCTTATACTTAATATAAATACATAACAAAATTTTGCAGAAAAAATCAAGGGGTAAAATGAAATTTTAAAAATATTTTGCACAACCTAGTCAGATGATACATCAAATTAATCGGATTTTCAAGTAGAACAAGACATTAATATTCTAGCTCCAATATGGCATCTGTATGGAGCTTTAAAAGCCTCCCTCTATTGTACAGCTTCGTAGAATAGGGAATATGCATATAACCCAAATAAATCTGAAATCTATTTTTTTATATTCTCTACATAAATTAAATGTTCATGCCGGTTGCTGTTATCCATTTATTTTGGTCTTTATTAACAAAAAAAAAAAAGGATTTAAAACTGCAAATTTTCGCGCGAATTTCGAAACTTGTAAAACGTGATCCCATTGGCTGTGTCGTAAAAACTGAACTTATGACTCATCATGGGTACATGGCGAATTCCAGTCTTGTAGAGTCATCGAAAACTCAATAAAAATGGCATTTAATGCGTAACTCATCCAATGAAATATTCCTGCACTTAAAGTAGAAGGTTCCTAAAATCTTATTCATGTATACGTTAAGCCGAAATCGGTCCAGGAACCTTTCAATTTTGCAACAAACATTGACATTTTTGACATATCATCTTAGTAGTTTCAAGTAAATAAACTGCAATTCTTTATTTTCATGGCAATCTTGGAAAATTCAAAAATTTTCAAATTTTAGATGTCCCCGATGCAAATAAACCTTGTTATTTATAACTTTACCAAAAAAATAAGCGATTTAAATTAGTGGGAGGTATTCTTAGATAATTAATGGATAAAATAAATCCAAAAAGAACCACTAAATAGGGTAAATAGCGTGGAATAATGTCGGTTAAAAATAGGATTTGTCGGAAACAATCGAGAAAATCCGAATTTTACCCCTTAAATAAGCTCCTGGATGACCCATTCGGTATTCATTTTACAGTGTGATTATCCCTTTATAAGATGGTGTTGAAAAATTGGGGAAAAAATAGATAGGAAAAAATACAGAGCGATTCAAATGTACCGATGTCTAGGGCACAAAAAGTAAAAAAATCGAAATTTAATCGGCGATTGCTCTCTTCCTATAGAGAATGAAGAAATTAAAAAATATGGATAACACATACTTTGACGAGCTCTTTCCGATGACGTATATGGGATTTTAATTTGAACCATTTTGACCCCACAAAAAAATAAAACCGCGAAATATTTTCCAAATATTTCCATTTTCCAGTGATTTTAGGTTTAGGTAAGTGTATTGCAAAAAAAGTATTTGAGATTTTAAAGTTTCCCTTGTAAATCCGTGTTTTGATCTGACGTTTTGTTTCCGAGATATTAGGTACCAAAGAGGGGTCTGGAAATGGCATTTTTCGACCTACAAAAATTCAAAAGAATTACTTGCCATTTTCTGATCCTCGCCAGTTTCAGTGGAGTTCTGAAGCTCCGGGTCTCCTACAACCTCCGAAAATTTACATCGATTTAATTCACATTTGCGACCTGTACCCGATTTCAACGGAAATCGAGGAAATTTCGACTTTGACGTTTAATAGCTCCGAAACGAAACATCCTGTATAACTGAATTTTTTACCGAAGCTAGTTGAACTATTCCTCTATTAACCCAAAGAATTCGATTTCTCTCCCTCTGACTGTTTTCGAGAAAATCAAACCTGTGCGACTTTAGGTTAAGCTTTACGTTAACGTGTAGATTTTTGCTGATCTCCTGACGTCACTTTTCAAGGACAAATGTGGCCGCTTTTTAAATTGTAATAAATTATACCGAAAAGTAGACATTTTTTGTAGCTAAATTATCCTAGTAATTTTCTTCAAAATATTTTTTTTGGGTTTGTAATGACTTCCTTAAACGATTTATGCAATAAAAAAATATGTGCATATCTTCATCATTTTTGAAACCCACAAGCCGCCACTATCACAGACCTAACAATAGATTGCTTTTTGTGTAAATCTTGTTGGACAGAATTATATATTTCTAAAGTAACTAGAACACTTTGATGTGTTTTGACATCCTTTCAGTAAAAGCAATAAAGCTGTTTAAAAATGTGCTACTTCAAAGGATAGTAAAGTTCTATTGATTTTTAGAATACCCGGCTGTCATGCCCTGTTGCGATTAGAAATATGCAAAGCGTAGTACATTTTCCGAAATAAATATCCTGGGTGAATTATAGACAGTATACTGTCTAAAATGGTAGCAATTTTTATAATATTGATGTTACTGAAAAAAAAAACGAAAAATTACAATATAAAAGCACCTGGAACCTAAATTAGGGCATAAGTTTATGTATTCAAATAAGCAACACAAAACTATAATGATAATTTTATATTTAATGACTTCATTACATTTTAATGTAGAACATAAAAAACAGCAAATTCTTATATAGCATTTGTGATCCTTAAATCCAAATAGGACACCGATCTTATACCAAGATATTATATATCTAAAAACTTCCAGTGATCAAGTCAGTAAGGTATCATCAATATCTTCATCTTTTCCTTCTGGCTGGTGTAAAATTTTCTTAAGTACCTTATTTACGACATCTGATAAAGATTCTCGAGCACCCACGTCGAGTATTGTTAAACATTCCTGAACAAATAATATTTTAAACAGAATAACACCATTTATTAAGAATAGCATATATAAAAAAGCAGCATTCGAAAATGTGTAGGCTTAAGAAAAAAATTTGTTGAACTATTATATCACATCAAACTATACGGTATCCACTTGGTTTTAAGAATGATGACAGAAAAAACAATTGAACAATAATTAACCCTATTGGTCAGTTCCATGGACCGTTTACACCAGAACATATTTTAGTGATCACAATATTCATCTTTTCTTTCCTGATAATCACGGAGGAATCAGATTTCTTTCTATCCGTGTTGGCGAAAATGCATTAGACAAAGACAAATAAAAAAAGGATTTGTTCAAATTTTTATCGTACATTCTTTGCTTGTGGAAATATTGCTGGTTATATACTTCGAAAGATTAGTCATCGCAAAATTCTTTTTTTTCCTGATAAAATCCCAGCGGAATCCGGTTTCTTTCTATCCTTGTTAGCAACAGGGGCATTAGTAAAAGACAAATAAAAACGATGTTGTTGCCAATAAAAAAGAATAATCAAACAACATGTCATCACAGGCGGCTTTGTTTGCGCACAAGTATTTCTGGTTGCCTATAGTGAAAGTTTAATCGGAGTTGTCATAAAAAATTAATTTCTAACCTGACAAAATACTTACGTAAGTTTTATGATTTTATAGCAAAATACCTTTGTTTTTACTGAACACAAACAGCATTTGCCAAAATCTCGTTTTTATTAAACAAAAACAGTGTCAGCATAGCCACATTAACCTTATTATTAATTGTTTCCTACCCAAATAACAATACTACCCCTAACCAACAATTTCCACTAAAAGGATCGGAGGAAAAGTATTTAAATAAATAAAGGAAAAATTTCAAAAATGAGTAAATATTTTTATTAGGATAAACAATTTATAATAAGGTTAAAAAATATTCCCTATTCTCCGATATATAATGAAAATGGATCTATAATATAGCCTACCTGCGAACAGTGATGTTTGTGTAAGTTAAAGACGCGATAAAAATTGTTTAATCGAATATACCAAGTAGTTTCACAATTTTTAACTGGACATGTTGAGTCTTAGTTCCAGAAGGATAGATACACTTTGTAATGGCACTGTGACTTCTGCTTTAAACTGAAACCAAACGCTTCTAGGGCGCAATTTTCACTACTTTCTCAATAACTAAAGAAATCTTCTGTAATGCCCACTATTCTCAACTTTATATCAGGTCGGTGTTCCTGTTACTCATTCCCATAACGCCCGGTCCAAGTAATGTAAAGGAGAACAAATAAATATGTACCTTGCGTAATATTTCAATAGTTGTTAGTCAGTCCCAGATTCATAGAACACAGGAATTTAAGCTGCTAATACTTTATATAAACTTTTTAAGTATATTTTTACACGGCAAAAACAACTTATATCATGTGACAGGGTTCAAATAATATGTCATATTAATCTTTCACATAACCTACTTTCTACCAGCTGTAAAAATTTTACGAGTATGAGAGAGAAAGAAGACGAGAGAGAAAAAAATGAGAGAGAAAGAACATGAGAGAGAGAGAGAGAGACATAATTAATCTCTTCGTTGTAAAATGGGTTTCTGTCATCATTCTCAAAAGTAAATGGATACGGTATAGTATCTGATATCCTTAAGAATATAGCAAAATATTACCTGGAACTTTGTATCTCCTTCCTTTAGCCTAAGAATAGCTATAAGAGCAATTTCTGAATTTGCTTTAACGTAAACATTTTTTTCTTTAGTTCCGTTAACGAGAGTAGGTAAAACTGTCTTCAAGAATTCTGCTGATACCTTTTCCTGTGGAACAATTTTGGCTAAATGGAAACAAACTCTTGCTAATAATTGTTTCACGTCATTATTATTATTGTTCATTGTCTACAATAAATATCAAATAATAGCTAAAAATTCCTACACGTTTTCATTAAGTTACACAATTCATGTCAATTTTTTTAATATCTTTTAAGCCTATGAGAAAAATACTATACATTTTTATGGTGACAGAGAAACAAATTCTTAAAAAATAATGGGAACATGCTTGCACAACATTTTGTCTATTGGTGAATTTCAAACAGTTCTTATGATAGGGTGCACCGTCAAAGTTTGTGGGCAAAACCTTACTAACTGATTGATATTACTTACCCTGACAAAAGCAACCAATAAATTAGTCGGAAGAACTTCTTGTTTAACAAGTAAGTATTGCAGGAAGTAGCCACATGACCGAATAGCACTTTGTACTATGCTGACTGTCGTCGATTGCAGTTGACTTAAAAGAACTTGTATTAGTTTATTTCTATACTGTTCGTCATAAAGTCGTTCTGGAGCTTCTTTTAATGCTACTGTTAGAGCTGAACCTCGGCCCTCTCGTAGTGTAACGTTCACATTATTATCGTCATCTAAAAGAAAACAGACGAACACATAGAGGGTATTATTATTATTATTATTACTAGGTAAGAATTGTTTTTCCTCAACGTTCTACATACTGTCTATAAATCAAATCAAAATATTCCTTACTGTCAAAGAACAGATAACAGGTTTAGGTTTTTTACTCGTCGTTTAGCAGACTAGGTTAAGTAAAAATATTTTTTAAGTTTTAGTTGCATGGTCATTTCTCAAGTTTCGAGAAATTTATTTGATCCTACTCAAACTGGCGACCATTTAAAGTTGCCAGTAGACTATGTGGTAAAAACAAAATTAAAGCAACATTTTTATCCTTAGGTAGGACAAAGCGCATGAATACCAACAAAACCAATTTTTGCCTCTAGGCTTCGCAGGATATTAAATCATAATAGTATAAGTAGAGATGTGCCATGAGAATGTTCTCAAGGGAACATTTCCGGAGAACGGTAAATTACCGAGAATATTTGCCAGCATAAATTCTCGAGAATTTATGATTTTAGAAAAAAATATAAATTACTGGAAAATTACCGAGAATATTTCCGAGAACGAGAATGTTCTCGGGAAAATTCATATTCTCGGAGAATTTGTGGGAATTTACGGAAATTTAAGGTAATTTATTTTAATGCCGCTATTGTATCATAGATGGAGCTTGGAGCATCTTTATCTTTATTTCTTTTCTGTGTTGTTTTAAACAACTTGTTTAGACATGTTATTTTATACAACACGTTTCCAAGTTGTGTTTTATCCTTAAATAAAGTTACTCGAAAATAATGAAAATAAAAAGTGAATGTGTCTTTATTTTGAAAATTCATATTCTCGGAGAATTTATGAGAATTTACGGAAATTTAAGGTAATTTATTTCAATGCCGCTATTGTATCATAGATGAAGCTAAAGCATCTTTATCTTTTTTCTGTGTTGTTTTAAACAACTTGTTTAGACATGTTATTTTATACAATGCGCTTTTAAATTGTGTTTTATTTATAAATAAAGGTACTCGAAAATAATGGAAAAAAAATTTAATGTGTCTTTATTTTGACTAAGATGCGTAATCACGTTAATTTACAATTTAAATATTTTCTAAATTAGGTATTGTGCAGTGCTATCTCCTTATTTTTTCTGATAAAATTATTGTAAAAACTATTTTGGGTAAAAAAGTGTGTTCTTCCAATTTATGCGTCAAATAAAACATAAAATTCTCCAACATATAAAATAAATTCTCCAAAATTTCCGATAAATTCTCATTTTTTTCACAGAATATTTCCCAATAATAAATTCTCGAGAATGTTCCATCTCTAAATCTCTTTATTTTTTCGGATAAAATTATTGTAAAAACTACTTCTGGTAAAACGAACATGTTCTTTCAGTTTATGCAGTCAAAACATAAAGTTCTCCAATATATAAAATAAATTCTCCAAAATTTCCGATAAATTCTCATTGTTCTCGGAGAATATTTCCCAAAAATAAATTCTCGAGAATGTTCCATCTCTAAGTATAAGATATGTTGATAGATAGATAGATATTAAATCATATAAGATATTGTTGTGTAAATATTTATGAAAAATAAAAGGTACTGAACATAATTACAGGAAAAGTACCTAGCGTATTTCTAAACAATAAGAGTCAGACTTTTTTCGTTTTAATTTTAAGAACCCATTAACCCTGCATTTGGACGATTTTGGTTCATGGTGTTTCTATCGGCTTATAGTTAAACCACAGCCTTTTACATGTAATACGCGGGAAGAACAACTTGTCTCGCGTAGCACATCCAAAAGGCTGTGATTTAAATATATAGAAAGAGACTGCGAAATGTTGAAACAGGCAGATAAATTTACATATTTGGGAGTAATAATAAACCAAGAAGGAACACTAGAAGACGAGATAAATGAGAGAATAGCAAAAACCGGGAAACTATATAATGCATAAAGAGTAACTTTTAGGTAAGAAAGAAATACAAAAACATATAAAAACAGAAATAGTTAACCGAATTGTAAAACCGACACTAACATATGCGTGCGAAACCTGGACAACTGCAGAGCAGAATAATAAGTACGGAAATGAGATTCCTAAGAAAAATAGAGGGAAAACAAGAAAAGATAAAATTAGAAATCAGGTATTCCGAGAAAACCTAAACATAGTCCCTGTCGAAACAACGATAGAACAAGGACAACTAAGATGGTTGGGCCATGTGATGAGAAGACAGACAGACAGACCAATTAGACAAATATGCGAAGCAAAAGAATTGGGAAAAAAGAAGAGAGGTAGACCGAGAAGAACGTGAAAAGAAGAAGTGCGTACAGCGGTTGAGAAAAGAGAAACAAGATGGGAAGATATAAAAGTGCTAGTGAGAGAAAAGAATGGAGGAAAAAATGAAAGAAAATACCTGAAAACTCAATTCCAGCATAACTCGACACCGAAACGTATAAGGGTTAACAGGATTAAGTAAGTAAGAAAAAGAACCTTTTGGGCGATTTCCATCAAACCGTTCTTAAATTATCGCTGAAATTAATATTAGCGTTTTTAATTCATCGTATTTTCATCGAATTATTCATCGGATTCATCACAGCTGAAAACCGATGTTTCTGATGCATAGTAGGGGAAGTCAGAGTGTGAGGTTCTTTTTTTATTTTTGCCATTTTGTTTCATACATTGTGCGTTTGTAGGACAAAGAGGAGAGGGAGAACCTAATACCATGATACCCAACCTGTATCATGGTATTAGGTTTGTTAGAATATCTGACTTTGATATATGTCAATTAATAAACTGATTCGTTACAAAATTGCACGTATATTTATTAACGCGCCATTTCTCAAAGTAGGGGAGCCTGGGGTAATAAGAACATGGGGTAATAAGAATGGTCAAACATTTCTACTAAAAAAACTTCTATAAATGGGTTTAAAAATATAACACGTTTATTTATACAACCAAAAGTCTAGTCAAAATAATTCATACTGCTCTATTGTAGTATTCTGTGTTGTTTTTTTGAAAATCCATGTTAGGTCAGTGATTTCGGCTCGTTAAATTTCAGTAGCGGCTCATATAAAAATCTATATTTTTAAGTTGGGGCCAAGTGTTCGGGGTAAAAGGACAATTTTTGGACGATTACGATACTTTCTTCACGACTAGCATCGCTCAAAAACAAAAAATAACAAATCAAAAATACAGTCTTACTTAAAATATGTTCTGATAACGTGGTATCTAACTGGTCTAGAGATAAATATTTGCAAATGGCACCCAAACATCCAGCAGCACATTTCCTTACAGTGTCGTCGGGCTGTCCTAAATACGTCAACAAGGTGGCATGAATTTGCTTTTTGACTGGTTCCGACATTTTGTCTCCTGCTGGTGTTATTATTCCTCTTAAAGCATATAGTGATGTTTCTCTGAAAGAATTTAAAATTGATTTTTTTTTGGAAAGCTGTAAGCAAATATACAAATTTTATTGCAGGAAGGTAAAAGTTTGTTAAATACTTTTAACACATTTTATAGGAACTAAATTTGTAATAAATATAACAAAAAAAGTCAATAATTAAATAAAATTAGTTACATAATATGTACACAGAGTAGTACTCGTAGTGCAATATTCGACAGTCAAGCTTTTACCAAGGATTTTTTGCAAAAAAAAAAAAGCTGCTCTTAAGACAGTGCCGGAAAGGCTTTGTTTCCATTTGGCTCTATAGCTGAAAAGATTTAGACTTGTAAAATATGGAATATTAGTTCTAAGAATCAAATTTTTATTTTAAGACCAGTGTTCTCTTACTTCTACTACTAACTTTTGTCGTCATATTTACATACGTTCTTTTAACATATTTTGACTCTGCAACACAATTTTTCTAATCTAGCGGAAACTGTAAAAGTTGATTCCCTGAACTATTGGATACTCACTTTAACGTAACATCTTCATTATTCTTAATCATATTATGCACATCAGTAAACAGTGGATCTGCTCTCTGATGAATTACTATAAGTCGACTAAGTGCACTGGCTGATTTAAGTCTAACTGTTCTGTTGGGATCATTCAACGATTTAATGAATGTTGTTTGCAACTGAGGTAAAAATTGCTTAAGCAATATTCCAACCTGAAAACAAATAATACAAATTATAGTACTCCCTCCAGATTTTAGGCAAATTCAAGGTATATGTCGATGGTGTAGCGCACAAATGTTGTAAGTACATTCAAAATACAGTTCACTTACAACATTTGTGCGCTACACCATCGATGTTCGTCAGTCAGTGTTTGTGTTTAGTAGCACGAAGCTCAAAGAACCATGCTGAACGCAATTAAGTTAAATTTTTTTTGCAAACATTTGTTTTATATTTAAAGAATAACACCTCATATTTCAATAGCGTCGCTATAGATTAAATCTTGAAGAAAATTTGTACCTTCATTTCTCCTACTATCGTCACTTCTAGTTGACCTAGTATAACATTTTGACACGAAATGGTTATCGTTTAATGTCAAATCAGAAAATTATTGCCATATCAATCAGATTATCTTTTAAACTAGGAATGTTTGAATTATTGTAACTTTATTAAAAAATAATATACTGATTCTGAACCATTTTGTTATCACGGCTATAAATTAAATGTTTGTGTCGGTTACTAAATACTTGTTTTAGTCGTAAGATAAGACATTTCAAATTGTGTATACAGGGTGTTTTCTAATTGAATGTCAATATTTAAGGGGGCGATTTTTGGGTCCATTTTAAAAAGAAAACTTCATATGAACGTATGTCCTAAACGTCTTAACTTTTGAGATACAGGGTGGTAAAGTTTTCAAAAATAAATAGTTTTTTATTAATATCTGTAATACCACTTTAGATATTTTAATTAAATTTGGCACACATGTACTATGTATCAAGAGGCATTATTTAGTGTACCACAATTTTTTTTATTTCCACCAGTGGCGTTCGTACGGAATTTCACCTGCCTATTTTGGCAGACATTGATGGTACGCCACTGATTTCTCGTAAAATTAAAATTATTCCTGAAATCCCCAATCATTTCTAAGCAAATTTGATCTCTTGAATTTTTTCAATCCGATGCACGGTTTTCGCTTAAAAAAATAAAAACCTTTTCTCTGCATGATCATAACAATATCGTTAATATGACAATATCACCATGTAGAGAAATAGATTTTATTTTTTAGATCAAATTTGCTTAGAAATGAATAAGTATCTAAAAAATTAACTTCCTTATCCATTTCTAAGCAAATTTGATCTAAAAAATAAAATCTATTTCTCTGCATAGTGCATGGTGATATTGTCATAATAACGCATTGTTACGATCATGCAGAGAAAAGGTATTTATTTTTTAAGCGAAAACCGTGCATCGGATTGAAAAAATTCAAGAGATCAAATTTGCTTAGAAATGATTGGGGATTTCAGGAATAATTTTAATTTTACGAGAAATCAGTGGCGTACCATCAATGTCTGCCAAAATAGGCAGGTGAAATTCCGTAAGAACGCCACCAGTGGCGTTCATACGGACATAAAAAAAATTGTGGTACACTAAATAATGCCTCTTAATACATAGTACATGTATGCCAAATTTAATTAAAATATCTAAAGTGGTATTACAGATATTAATAAAAAACTATTTATTTTTGAAAACTTTACCACCCTGTATCTCAAAAGTTAAGACGTTTAGGACATACGTGCATATGAAGTTTTCTTTTTAAAATGGACCCAAAAATCGCCCCCTTAAATATTGACATTCAATTAGAAAACACCTTGTATATGTAGCAGTAAACACCATATCAGCACATTTGAATGAAGCAGTGGCAATGGTGTCTAACCGCGCTTTCTTTCGGTACTGTTCGACAAGCAGTCGTCTATGGTTGCTTCAAATTTTACCATGCTATGGAAATACACTGTTTAGTGAAAAAAAACCTTAATAAGCAAAATTACTGAAAATTCTGTCAAATTTTCTGCCTGTATTTCAAAAAAGTATTAAAATAATAGTTTGCGTTCTCTGACCCTACAAATTCCCTGACATGCAAATGGTTTTGTTAGACACTCTTTATTACACAATACATATTTTTTTATTAAGTACCATATAGTAGACTCTAAAAAGCAAAGTACAAATAAATATTCTAATATCCAAATAAGAAAACTACAAAATACAAGGTGCGTAAGAGCAGTAGTCAGCGCTTATTATTTTTGTAACATTAAACATTGTTCATTTATCTGCTACTAAAAATCAATGACTTTCTAGTGTAGACACGTAATTTATTAAAAAATAAAAATATTATTTTTACTGACTACTACTGAAATTTTCTATTTTGCCTGACAGTTTTTGAATTCCCCGACATTTTCTGTTGTACCTGGCGCTGGGAACCCTTCTTCTGAAATAATCAATTCAACTCAAACTGACATTTTTAAGTGCAATTTCCTCGAAAACTATCAAATGTACGTATTTTATAATAATAGCTTTTACTTAAGTTGACTTACTTTAGGTCGCAATTAAGGTTACCTAAATACTGAACAACGTGGCTTACAGTACCTTTGATAGTAATACAGCTAAACTCTCCAACACAGCTGTCTTAACATTTGCACTAAATCGGTCTCCTAATATCCTAATTAATGGACCAGTAATAGCAACAACGCTTGGCTGTAGTGCGGCAGCGCTTGTAACTTTGATTACTTCACCCAAACCTATAAAATATAGCAAAAATTATCCAAGCTGCAAGAAAAAACAATTTGAATATGGTGACCACCTTTATCACCTTCTCTATTTTATTGATTTGTTATATAACGAAAAAATCCCTGTTGACTTCTAGGACTTTTTATCTGCTTTCTGTATTTGTATACAACGGATCCAGAGTATCTGGGTATACAGTAAAGATCACCTTGAACATAGGAATCTTCAGACCGAATTTATCTATGGTCGTAATAACTGCGGAGAAGGCCGAAATCCATCGAGCTCTGCCCGATCGCTGTAGTAATACTTGCGTTCCCGCTCCCCGCTACTACAGATTACGTCGAGACGCCAGCCGCCGTCAATTCATCAATACATCATCATCCTCATCATAACAAACCTGATGAATTGACGGCGGCTGGCGGCTCGACGAAATCTGCGGAAGCGGGGAGCGGGAATGCAAGTATAACTGCAGCGATCGATAGTTTTTGGCCGTCACCGCAGTTAATACGACCATAGTTAAATTCGTCCTGAAGATTCCTATGTTCGCAGTTAGGTGATCTTCACTGTATAGAAGAAATCAAAAAGTATTTTTATAACAGCTAAAGCATTGCGAAACAGCAACTTAAAAGTAGTTTCCATCACAGCACTTTCGAATATTGCATGGCAGTCGTTGGCGGCGCAACTAGTGTGAATTGATTCTTGCGATTTATGAATGGATGACTGTTTCAGGGTGTCACTTTTCTCAAGACCAAATTTCCCTGACTTTTCTGGGTTTTCCAGACAATATTTGAGTTTCTTCCTGGCTTTACTTATGTGAAACATAATAGTGATTTTTTTTCTGTAATTACCTTTATAACAAATAAAGAAAGAAATAGCAGCTTACGAAACAGCAATCCATTTATAGACAGGGTCATATTAAGGTTTCCCAGCGGCTGGGGCTTCAAAATGTGAAGTACCCCAAACCCTAGTACAGGACCGTATCGAAAACTTTACCATTTTTTTAAATCTTTAAATACCTTGCGCTGCAGCTTCTTTTTCATCTCCGTCGCCGTTAAGAATTGCCTCTCTAAAAATGGGTAAAATAGGGGCAATTCCCTTAGGTAAGCAGAATCCGGGTAGCACGTCAGAAGTTCCTTTCATATCTGACATGGCAAATCTTACCGCCTGCCTAACATCTGAGACATAGGTTGCTAGCTGCTTGGGTTCCATTGTCTATAAAAATTACAAATCACTCTAGATCAAAAATTCAGTAACTATACTAAGCATAATAATATAAAAGCATGAACAACAGCATAAGTAAATTACATATTACAAATCGACAGAAAACATTGTAATTTTCGTCCTGCATTATAAACATTGAACCGAAAGAGATCTAGGTGTTGGATAACTTATGTAGTGTCAACTATTATGTTTACTGAATCATTTAACCAATTACCGATACTTAATTGATTTCATGGAAAATCTTATTAAATTTGATATTGAAAACTTTACTTAATTTGATATTTAATATCATTATAAAAATTCATAAACTGCATATACCACAGAGTCCAAATATGTTTGTTATTTTTTGTGACCTATGAGGGATTGATTTACACACTCACAAAAAAAGTGACGAGCCCAAAGTATTCAACTTAATTAACTGAATAGATTGCTAGATTTTGTTAAAATTTTTATTGACGTCTTTTTACAATAATTTTATGTTACGAATGCGAACTAACTACGATCTGGTGTCGTTTAATATACAGGGGCAAATCAAGACCTGTTTTTCAAACAAAATTTATATAGACCTAATTTCGTACCTTCATCGTTGTAGATCTTTTTGTTTTTTGATTCACTGTAGTGTGTCCTTTTATAGAAAATACAACCGTATTAGTAAATTATTTTTACTCTGGTAATTAATTAAGCTACATATCTTTAAAATTTTGATGCAAGAAGTTACAAAATTAATTTCGTAAATTGTATTAATAACTTTTGAAACCGTACAACACCTGAAAAAATTAGCGATGGGCCCTTCCTCCTCTGGTCCTTATCACAGTTTCCAAACGTCGTAGCCGTGGTATGCTTTGTATCATCCGTACGACTGAGTTTTACGAAATATTGTTCGATTCTCCACCAAGGGCTTCCCCAAGATTCAATCGGTTTTCAAGTGCACGCGGACCGTTTCATAGACGTTTACCACGCTGGTCCCACAAATGTTCTATGGCTATGGGATTTAAATCAGGGCTCCTAGCAGGCCAGGGTAAACGATTTACACCCACCTCGTTCAAAAATTGCCATACATCACGAGCAATATCGTCGGGCGTTGTAATACTAATACTAGTGTTGTAAATATCCGTATTCTTTAGATATTCGAATCATACGGAATCGGAATCAGCTAATATCCGTATCCATTATCTGAATACGTATTCATTTCTTGACCCGCGCGAAAGAGGTTACAGATCATGTATACGTATGCATGCAACACTAAAACATTTTCTATCCGGATACAAGGCTAGGTAGGTCGATGCGGTATCATATCATTCGAAGTCGAAGGTTAGGGATAGGAAGGCACCGTCGCGCCGTTCTCGTTTGAATTCGGTTCGGGTGAGGCGGGACTAGTTTAACCAATGGGTCTCATCCCATATGATACCAGTTACCCCGATAACTATGCTATCTTTTTTTAGGAAAGGTCATTAGAAAGAGAAAGCATAAGATCAAATATACCACATCGCAGACCGTGTTGTTCGCTTACAGTCGATTCCGTTTTCTCTTTGCACTTTGCCTTAGTAGCCTGCCGATGCGAATTTATTTTGATTCCGAATCAAGTTCTCGGCCGGTTACGGATAATCCGGATTCTTTTAATATTCGGATCCAACAGATTTTTGGATACGTATCCTTACATCACTAAGTAATACATGAAAAGAAAATAATTAATTTTCGATGAAATCCAAGAAATGATTCCCAGATTCATTTAAATGAGCTGTAAAACTTTGACACATTTCAGATTTCAAGGTACTTCTGTCTTTATGATTATTTTTTGATTACGTATGTATATAATGGCATAACCTAGCTATAATGGTAAAAACCTACTTTTACTAATATGGCTGTATTTCCTACAAAAAGAGAGATACAACAGTGAATCAAAAAACAAAAAGATTTATAAGGATTATGCTATAAAATAACGTATACATGAATTTAATGTTTTAGGTAAGTCATTCTACAGGCTGTAAAAAAAATGAAGAAAAAACATATGCCTTTATTTGACCCTATATAGTAAGTAAATAACAATTAATCGTAGTTCGCATTTGTAGCATAAAATTATTGTCTTATTAAGTTCTAAAACTGTTGAAGATTTCGGGCTCGTCAAATTTTTGTGAGCCAGTTGTCATATCATGTCAGATGTCATGAGTCAGTGAGTCATTGACGGTTTCAAAACTCCAACGAAAGGGAGGTTGGCGCCCTCCGCAACAGAGCGAAAGTAAAAATCTCAGACAACCTCAACATCTACGATATTACCATTCGTGCAAAGGAGTTAACTGATCAACACATTAAAATCAACATAAAAATATCTTTAAATTACCAGGCCGTCCTAAGCGCTAGCCAGCTTGTGTTAAAAATAGTTAAAACTGTAAATACATCCATATATTTTTTTCTTAAACGACAGGTTAAATTTGCACAGCGTCTCGGGTACCGAGGAGTGGAGGAGAGTAAAAAGGCGACACACTTGCCAAAAGCAGGGGTAGAAATTACATTTACAGACCCAAAACTAAGAATAAAAGCCAAATTAGACAGAAAGGGTAAATCTCATCTACTTAAGTAACATTCGAGGTGTGCTTCACTCGATAAGTTTTATACTCAACCTTTTAAAGAATGACACGCGCGCGAAAAGTTCATACAGGCATTAATTTTGTTTGGCAGACATTGTAAGTACCTAAGTATGTATTTTTTTCTTTTCTATTTACGCGATAAGCTTTTAAGACAATAAATTTAACATAATATTTTATATCTGTTTCAGTGATAACTTTGTTGCTACTTTTATGAGGATCCACCCACGCGAACTTCGCCCACTTACAAATAGCATTCAGCCATTGCCCCAATGAAAAAACTATACTTATTTCTTTCGTTTTAGTACATCTAAATAATAAAAGCTTGTTTTTAAAAAGTATTTTTTATATAAGATTTTATTTTCAAATTTTTAGTTACGTCTTAACCTATGCATTGCTGAAAATGCATCATTATTATAAGGCATTTTATCGGTTATCGTATTCTACTCGTCAAACCCTTATTCATTTGGTACCCATATCAAGGGGATTGTAAAGAAAAAGGTAATTCGCCATCTTCTGGCGTCCGCCATATTGGGTTTAAAATGACATCACATAGCTTATCGTATTCTACTCGTCAAACCCTTTCATTTGATACCCATATCAAGGAGATTTTGAAGAAAACGGTAATCTGCCATCTTGGGGCATCCGCCATATTGGATTTAGAAGAATATTAGATATTCTATATTGCATTGTCACCGGACTTATACACGTGTGCAAAATTTCAAAGCGCTAGCTTAGTTAGAGCTAGTCGAAATTTTGATTACAATATTTGACCTAAACATACAAACTAACAGGTGAAGTGAAATAAAAGCTTGTAAAAAGATGTTAATCGAAAAAATATAATTTCGAGAAAAGTTTTCGTAACATTTTTTTTCATTTATTTATTGCTTTACCTAACAAAAACATAGTTTTGAAAAATTCATATAACATTTTTTGCCAATAATTACAATTTTTGACAGTCTCTTAACTAGAGTTTATTTCTTAAATACCAACTTATTATATTTTTATGAAGGTTTTATTTTATGTTGATCAATAAACGTCTTATAAATTATCTTCGAGTTTTAATTTGGTTTGGTTTAAAAATTTGACGTCATAATAATGTGATTTGGTTTGTATTCAGTAATCCGGACAAACTACTACTCCGGACAACCCCCTTGCAATTAATGGGTTTGTTTAGTCATTTCGCGTTTTCAATAAATATGTTAATATTATTTCAAAACCAGCCTATCTAAACACGCACACAAAAAATAATGTCGGTTGGACTGATAATAACAAAAATATTCAGGTTTGAAGTTGGACCACATTCAAAATGTTCAGTTTTCCAAATGACGTCATCCCACGAAAAACAACCGACTGTAACGGGCAATGTGGCGGAGAAAGGATACGGCAACACCGACATGATCCATGAACCCCTATCGGCCGTTTCAGTACTAACGGGCATGTAAATTTTTTTTATCTGTCATTTGCTGTCATATTTATATTTTGTTTTGGTATAACTTTTGTAGCATTTCTTAATCTTCGAATTTAGTTTTAATGGGGAAATTTTAGTGCTTAGGTGTATTTATTAAGTATGGAGGATAATCTACAACAAAAATAAAAGTAAACCCCAAAAATGATCTTAGTGTAACACCGTGTAGTTATTTTATCCCATTATTATGTGAGTTTTTGTTTTGCTTTATGCATAAGTATTCATTTTAGATTATAACATATTGTGCGGTTACTGTTTTCCCAGGTCGCTTAATATTTCTGGTTAATAATTCAATATAAATTTCGAACATTACGTTTTTTTTAGTTCAGTTTGATAACATAATCTCGATAATCAACCCTTTGTTATACTGGTTTGTTTTGGGTGTAATAAATAGAACTTTTAAGTCATCTGTTATTGTGATTCCCATGCGTTATTTTTGTTATTTCTTAGTTTGCTAACAAATACTTGGTGGATAATGGGCCATTAACCTCAAGAAGAGTAATTCATAAAGAACCATAACCAGTTGAGAAATACATAATTTACCATTAGGCAATTAGTATTGTGTAAAAAATAAAAAAAAGGGGTTGACCACTTGAAAAACATACTTTTTTAAGTGTAATAAAAATGTTGACTCTAAAACGTATGAGAAGGTTTAAAAAATATTTAATCTGCCTATCTATTACACAATAAAATAGAAATACATAATTGCGTCTACCTAACTGTAGCATTTCTGTCTACTTTTTTGGTTTCTTCATGAGTGAAAAACAACCAGTACACTTTTAATAATACTTTTATGGAATTTTGATTACCACTTTTTTCTATCTATGTAAATGAGGTGTTCAACACAAATTTCCTTCTCCTTGATTAAGTACCTGATTATTACATTCTCTGAGGCAGAGGTTAACTTTGTAAACATCATTCAGCAATAAGAACATTGTGAACACTGAACCTAACGAAGGAATACTGAACACTCAAACAATAAAAAACAAATAGTAAAACTGTAAAATAATAAAATTTAACAAGTTTTCACACATAGACACAGAAAAATAAAGGGTTTTTATTCACACAGAAAGTACAGAAGTAAGGTTAAAGTTTTGACATATGCACTGACTGTGACTTTCGACAGTGACAAATGTCTTATTAGAAAAATTTGGCAAAATTTTTGCAGCGTTGCATCGTGGGACTACGTCACCAGACGCCATGGTCCCGTTTTATAGTGAGCGATATTTGATCGCTATTTTGAGGGTGAATTTGATCCGAAAAAATTCTAATTCTTTGGGTATAACCTTTTCGAATGGAGTACTTATGTATTATGAAATAAAAAAAAATTGCGGGATAAGCTCATTGTCCGGATTATAGAGGTTACACTGTATTTTAATTTTTATAACTGCTTTTAGGACATATGCGAACATTACCTTAGTAACAGCATTTAATGCCTCCCAAGACATCTGCAAAACATCTTTGTCGTTATCAGTGCATAAATGAATTAATCCTCTAAGTAACTGTGGTACGTGGGCACCATACTGTGCCTTTGAATTGGCACAGAACGCGCAAAGCAGAGTAGCGGCCGCTCTTCTTTGATCGGCGTTTTCGTTCCTAGTGTTCTCCAGCATTGTGTCTACTATAGTTCTGATACCTACTTCATCTACTACGGATAGAATAACAGCTTGACAATATTCCAATTGCTATAAAAAAGACAGAAAGTTAAATATATACATAAATAACTATTTGAGGAATCTTGGCGGCATTGGGTCCCGTTTTTTGATTGGCTGACTGTGTTACCAACGAGAACATTTTTATCTTCCTATTGTTAATGGGGTTCTCATTAAAATTTGGTTTTGGTATAGAGCAAGAAAAAATAGAATTTTCAACGTTACTTTTTGATATTGTTAAATATTTTTTGAATATATAAAATACAATATGTCTTATAAAACGTCGCAAAAGTTTATTCTACGTTGCAATACTAAGTATGTTTACTTTTCACTGAACTCCAAAAGCACATCGACATAAAATATTTGTCTAAATATATTCCTCACAATCATTACCTACTAAAAATCTATTAGATTGAATTTTTCTTACCAAAAATTACTTAATTATGACAAGGAACCCAAACAAAAACATTACCCAAACAAAACCATTAAAAACTGACGTTGATACAACAGCACGTGGCCGCAAAATGCCGATCGCACACGAATGCGTTAACCAATCCTACCCTTCCGCGAAAAACCAGACGTACGTCGTCGCTCATAGGCAACAAATATCCGACATCATTTTCTAGAAGTTTTAAATTCAATTGCATTTTAAACGTTTTTATTTCTTTATTAAAAAATTATGGAACATCTTAGAATACTTTTATTATCGTATAACATAACATTTAAGATATTAGTATTAAAATTCTGTGGCTATAAGGCAAAAATTAATATGTCTATTTTCTTCTAATATAGAGTTTTTGATACAGGTATGTTTATAATATGGTGCTGTATGCGATGCCAAAAGCTGATATGTTATATTTCCTTAACATACAAAACGATAATGGCATATAGTAATATGTCTTTATTGGGATAAAAATATCAAGGCAGCCCTTGATTTATGTAGACATATGTTTTGGTTTGACAGTTTTCCGTGTGCAGATTATACCAGAAATTGATGTCAATTGGATTTCAATATAACTCTAAAACAATAACCTTAAGTAGTCAAACATTTGGAGGTATTTTACATTATAAAATATTAACATTCATATTTTATCCCTTTGTTTTTAAAATTACCGTCCATCAACTTCCACGAAGTTAGCGGCTGCTGCCAACACA
Source organism: Philopedon plagiatum (assembly GCA_963971165.1). Taxonomy (NCBI): domain Eukaryota; kingdom Metazoa; phylum Arthropoda; class Insecta; order Coleoptera; family Curculionidae; genus Philopedon; species Philopedon plagiatum. The sequence goes on from OZ020190.1 coordinate 48,514,248, forward strand.
ATTTCTTAGTAACAAACCTAATAAAACGAAATTCTCCATGCCGTCCATGCATATGTGTGCCATTTTTGATACCTAGTGGGTATCCTACTTTTTTTAAGAGGGCTATGAACCAATCCCATAGGAATCGCATAAATTTCGACGTTTAATAGCTCCGAAACCATACATCCAGTAAAACTGAATTTTTTACCGACACTAGTCGGACTATCCCTATATTAAGCCAGAAAATTCGATTGCTCATCAAAACCAAAACAAAATTGTACTAGTGTTTGATTTGCAACAAGTTCTTGTCACTCACAGCTAATATTTCATTCTATAAACGTCTTTTATCTACCTATAACCTGACAATTCGTGATTGTTCAAAAGAAAGCGGTACAGAATGCCATATGTGGCACGAAGCCATTGGGGGAAGAAGTTCAGAAATCGCATCATGTCTGTTTAAAAAACTTCAGTGTCTCCCAGACACAATTTCACACGTAATAACCTATTCCGATATCTGCGGAGGCCAAAATCGAAATGTGAACATTGCTGTAATGTTCAGCTACGTAGCAGCTCTTAACCGAAATATTTCCATTATTGATCAAAAATTTCTTCTGTCTGGGCATACTCATTTAGACTGAATGGGCAAAAAAATCGTACAATGTTCCAATCATGGTTCCTAGAGATTGGTATACATTTGTGGCTTCTGTAAGAGGCAAAAAGCCTTTCAAGGTAGAAAGGATGACTCAAAAAGACATTTTCTATTGTCACGAGTCAAAATTCCTCATTGATTTATTGTATTGATTTTTGTTTGGTTTATTTAAAACATTTTATTAAAAGATTCATTCACATATTAACGATGATTTGACAGTTTGTCGTTCAATGAACTTGGTAGTCTCATTAGCGGTCAGCTTGATTTTCTTTAACTTTACGGAGGAAGCCAAGTTATGCTGACTTAGTAATGCTCCGGGCATTGATCGCTGAATGACAAAATGATAGGCAGTCGTTCCGAAAAAGATGTCGAGTTAAGACATGTGCCCGTTGGTCGGGAGAAGAGCCGCCTTTTTCGCAATGTTAAACTCAAAATCTAAGTAAGTATTTACCTTTGTTCATTATGTTGTTTACAATTGTTTTTTAGAGAATATATTTTAATTTTACAACTGCTTGAGCTTCATTCCCTCCATACGATCCCAGAGACTATTATTTAGTCTTAGTCGCAACAACCCCCGTGTGACACTATTATGGTTTCATAACAAAGCTGTTTCGATACCGTTTTCAGTATCGTAACAGACTTTTTATGAAATTGCTTTTTTATTTATTAAACGTTGGTAATGCGGTATGTAGTCATGTATAATAAAATAATTTAATTTATCAAGGCTGCTGTGGTAAATAAAATTTGATATTACCAACATAAAATTTTGACATACAAATTCTCAAAATTTGTACGTCATATTTTCTTTTTAAATATACATTTCTTATAGAAAAAAATGCAAAATAGAAAAAATAGTATAAAGCACATGTTTTATAAAGCTATTAAAGCACGTGCCCCGTTAGAAAATTCGCCGCAAGCGGCTCGTTTTCCAACATGGACCCGAGCTCTAAAATGATGCTTTATAAAACTTGTACTTTAATATAGTATATAGTATATAATTTAGTATATATAATATAGTATATAATTTTATCATTTTCAAAATATTTGAGTAATGATTTAGTTAAAAAAAGAACAAAATTAAGTGGTTACAGATTAGATGGCTCCGAGATGAGAAAGAATTAGGCGTTAATCGATTTAAATATTCTCTTTTGGAAGAGGAACCATTTAGAACTTTTGATCTACGGCGCAAAAGACCATTAAGTCAAATAGATCGTCAAACTTGTCAAAGTCGTCGTTAAACTTGAGACCTGTGAAGTGCTGTTATAATGGTCCACTTCCAATAAACTCTTCAAAAAAGAAAAAGTTCATGAGTCAGAAAAACCGATAAATGAAGATTATCACGATTCTTATAAAAATTTGATAACATCAGAGCAGGTACCTCAGCTAGGATGTCTTGAAGAGGAAGATGACAAACTTTGCAACAAAAATAAATATTTAAATAGGTAGTTTTGTGTATGTACTTTCCTTTGAGATGCCTCAACTACGCTGGTAACTAATGGATAACTTGATGTTAATATTGTTTTGTAAAAAAAAATAAAGTAAAACCAATTATCAGTTAAGAGTTTTTCTCTTATTACTTATAACATTGTCCACACATACAATTTATAGCCGCCAGATGCAAAGTTATGAGATATAATATATTAGCGAATATTTTTAAGCAGCTCTTCTATAAAATTAGCAAAAAGTCACATATCAAGTTTTGCCTTATAGCCACAGAATTATGAAATTTGGGTTATTTAAAGAACACATTCTATTTCACGTTACTTACCTTGGTGGCAAACTTACTAACTGGTCAAAAATATGGGCATAGGGTGTTATTGAGACTTTCAACAATTTTTTTTTCACAAAGCAATTAATTAAAAAATAATTGGCATTTACGTTCGGCGGCAAAATCCGTTCAGTCAAGTAATAAATTTAATTGACATTGAGAGTTACCTTTGGCAATAACTTTATCATGTGCTGTCACATTTGAAGTGTATTGATTAAATTGCTTTGTGCAACATATCGTTAGTCCTTTAAAATGTGTTTTGACTGTGAATAAGACCTATGACCTTTTGACGGTGACTTTACATACGTAGGGTAATTTTTGAGTACATCAAAACTTTAGAACTGATTCCTGAATATGTTTAAAGATCAAAAAATCACTTATTCTTAACGTAACATACCTGTGGTTCATCTGGAGTGCCCTTTGAAGTTGCTAAAGCAGCCTGAAGTGCTGGAAGAATTCTGGGCAAATATTTGTTTAACGCTTCGCCCGCTACGGAAGCCAATATGGAAAGAGCTTTCGTATTTGCCGGAGGAGCGGTTAATTGTGGAACTAAATATGGTAAAACCACTCTTGACTTTATAGCCATTACTTGTCGTAAACCATCAAGGGTGCATTCTACTACGTGTGGATCGTCGGAATTCTACAAATAAAAACATTACAACAAATCAGTCGATTCACAAACGAGTTTTATTTCTATTAAATAATATGTATTTTATTACAACTTGAAATCATCTGCGAACACCAAAATAAGACTTTTGCAATGCTCTATATACACATCAATACTCAATAAATTAAAAAGAGCAGACTTACAGTGTGAGCCGTAAGACACACCGGAGACAATCTCAATCTCCTTCGATATACATTATTTGAATCCGTTGCGTCCGTCCCATAGACAACATATATTTAGACCATCACAACATATTCGCGACACCGCTGAATCCGTCCAATGTATGGGCGAAAAAGTGCATTTGTACGCATTGGGCGCCAGTCAGATTTTTAAACGACGGTCCTCTCGAGGCATGCGCACTTGGGACGTCTCGCAAAAGTGGTTGTTGAACTCGATGACGCAACTCGGCGATCAGAACCGGACCGAAAAAATCTCAGTCATTTTTATGTTATGGTATTTTTGGTTGGGGTGGCGCATATAGCGAACCTCTGAAGCTTGTTATTTCGATACAAAAATATTCTTTACAAGGTGTTAAAGACATTTCATATGTTTCGCCAATTATGTATCAAACTTTTAAATATAAGGAATTATTTTGTAGTCTATTTCTTACAATTAGTGCATAAATACAAATAGTTTAATTCCAAATTTAAATTATATCAATATGTGAAAGAATAGTAGGTAAAAAATATAATTTATCTTCAATGCACTCCGGTGTTGAAGTGAATACACACACGGAGAAGTAGAAATAGTTATCAGTGACGGATATTGAGTGGGGCCAAGGTGTCAGAAAGGCATTGATGGGGTGTGTGTGTATTAGGGGCGTTGTATAAGAGGTAAGATGGTGTAAGAAGGTCATATATAGTGTCAATGCCTCCTTCCCCTATATTGCATAAGGGTGAGTGTCCAAAAGGCATATTTGCGCTTTCGCCAAAGGGGCACTAAAAATACTAGTGAATTAGGGTAGAGGGGAGTATTTTAAAAGGGATGGCGAAAGAAAAAAGCGCTTTCGCCAAAGGATCGCTAAGATATCAGTGGATTAGAAGGGTGAGTGTCCAAAAGGCATATTTGCGCTTTCGCCAAAGAGGGCACTAAAAATACTAGTGGATTAGAGTAGAGGGGAGTATTTTAAAAGGGATGGCGAAAGAAAAAAGCGCTTTCGCCAAAGGATCGCTAAGATATCAGTGGATTAGAAGGGTGAGTGTTCAAAAGGCATATTTGCGCTTTCGTCAAAGGGGCACTAAAAATACTAGTGGATTAGGGTAGAGGGGAGTATTTTAAAAGGGATGGCGAAAGAAAAAAGCGCTTTCGCCAAAGGATCGCTAAGATATCAGTGGATTAGATTGACATGGCGCCGTAAGTAAGTAGCGCTTTCACCAAAGTATCAAGTGCACACACTGTAAATAGGTGTAAAAATATTTACATCTTACCATAGAACTTGGTTTGTTCAATAATTATACAGGGTGGGATGCCAATCCAATAAAATATACACATAGTTTTGGTAATTTTTTTATTTACTATTTTACTTCTTAAAACAGTTGCATATTTTATTTCTATTGTTTAGAATACTATGTTTATATTTTATTTCAACTTTCAATTGTGTAAATGTAACGTTTAAAAAATTAAGAGGGGGACATTAAAGAGACGCACTGTATATGTATAAACTGAGCTACTTTCGAGGAATTATCGACAGTTTTGTATAGCAAGAAAACTCAGATTTAAGCCAACAAACTATACAATTTTTGTTAAAATCTCACTAATGGTTACATTTTTATCATTAATACAAAGAATAATTACAAGTAATATATTTAGCATTTATTACTCCATAATAGATTCACGTCATGTGAAATAAATTTTGAAGTACGGTCCTGTCTATCACAAGGCAAACGTTCGACAAGGCGCAAGCCCGCAGAAGACCGTCTGTGTTTACGGATTCAGCTTGGTAAATTTGCCACATTCGCAAATGACATTATTTCTCTATTATATATTTTCTCTATGGTCCGTCCATAGATATCTTGTGCCATTTCAGTACACGAGCATTAAACCACAGATATAACTAGCTTCGCTTCAGATACATTATTGTCAATTAAATCTTGAAAATTTGTACCTTCGTTTCTCGTAGTACCTTTACTTCTAGTTGACCTTGTATAGTTGTATAATATTCTGACACAAAATGGTTATCATATAATGTCAAATCGGAGCATCATTGCCGTATCAGCTGCATTATCTTTTAAACTAATGCGTTAATTATTGTAACTTTACCAAAACAATAACATACCGATTCTCTTTTTTTGTGACATAAAATAAATGTATGCGTTGGTTATTTAATATCAGTTGCTTCAGACGTAAGATAAACGAAAAAAAAAATACATTTTTAACTCTGTATTCAACAGTCAGCGTCAACATGACAGGACATTCCAGTGATGCGATGGCAACACTATGTGACCTTGCCTAAGCAAATCACAGTCGTCTACGCTGGCTTCAAATTTTCCTCTAGTCTGTTCCACTTTTCCTGTGGTAGTTCCACTTTTTTGTAGTAGTAGGTATCTGCAGCGAAGTTATTTAAATGTTTGACTAAACCCAAGAACCCGGAGTTCATTAACCAGTAAGTCATAAGACTCTGTCGAAAACTTTCAAGAAATCAGTACATAAAAATAATAGTTTATTCCAGTTTTGACGCTTCTTTTTTGGAAAATCTTTATTAACCGTATTTTCTACACCAAAAGTACCGTTTATTTTGCATATTCCGAAAGGGTAAATTTTGGAACAACCTTATTGTAAGCCAAGCGTAACTTTTAATGAAGATCGCTATATACATATATATATATATATATATATATATATATATATATATATATATATATATATATATATATATATATATATATATATATATATATATATATAAAATGCTGTAATGGTTTGTTGTATATGTTGTTATGTATAATACTTACCAACTGATTTAATAGATTTGGTAAAATGTCGTCGAGCGCCTTAGAACCAACGGTTGAATGTAAACTGTCAAAGGTTTTAGCGGCTGCCTGTCTAACTTCTCGTAGAGGGTCACAAAGGGCCTTTCTAACCGTCGGAACCAGGGAACTGACAAAAGTAAGCACCATATCTTTCGAAGTAGAAGCCATAATTTCAGATAAACCAATACATACGCCTTGTCGCTGGTCTGCTTGATCAGACTGCAATCCCCTCTCTAAGATGGGGATAATTTCTGGCAGTACTCTTTCACCCAGTTTTCTTACCAAGTCACCTAGCGTTCGTGCGGCAACTTGCCTGTAAAAATAAAACTTGAAGAGGAGTCCGCCAAATGGCCAAAGTTTCAATTACATGAAAACACTGTACAAAAATTTATTTTTCGTTCGAACAAACCCGAGCAACTTGTAAAAATAAAACTTAAAGCCCGCCAGGTTACCCAAATTTCAATTACAAAAAAAAAGTTGTTCTACAAAAAAAAATTCAGCGATTGCTATTTTTTATCTTCTAATTTTTGTTTAGGGATGGTCCATTAATTTGGTAAAAACCTTTCTACTCATTTTTGCTGGGATTCCTTTAGTTTTGTGAAAACTTTCTGGCAATGCTTAGGGTGGATTTATATTTTACGACCGTAAATATTACTTTCAAATTTTAATTTATTTTTTCATAAAGAACAAGGATACACTAAGATTTTTTAATCCGTAGATATGGCAACATATGAAAAACTTCTACTGTACGCCACCAATCATGATAGAATAAAAGGAAGATATGATACTAAACCGTTCGTCGGGGTTCGCGCATGACGTCACGCAGTGAATTATTTTTGAAATTTATCACCCGCCATATAGAGTTTAAGTTTTAGGCGATTTTATATAAATTCCATTGGCAATGTACTTTGCCTCCTGCTCATAATACAAATTTTAAAGTATCTGACTTAAAATAATCATGTAAATAAAGATAATAGATATTGGTAAATTGCCTGCCAATGGCGTTCTATGTATTTATTTATGTGAAAAGAAAATGTAGATAATTTTATAAAATAAAACTATGCCTAATAATTAAGATAATAATTTTTATTTAGAGGCATATTCTTATTAAAATATATATACTTACCTACAGAGCCTCCCGAAAATATGTTATAAATAAGAAATTTGTTTGGTCCTATAATTTGTCAAATATTTTTTGCGGTGAATAAGATCTGTATGTTTGTGACGGAAACATGTTTTTAGGGTAGTTTTTTTTTGTTTTTTTTTACACTTGGAAATTTTTAGCAATTTTATTGTTTGTCACAGTAAACTTTTTTATTGAAGCGGGTTTGTAAAAGCATTAAACACATTTGACATTCATGACATGACACAATTCATCAGGGGCGTGCGGTCCATGGAAGCAAGGGAAGCATTGCTTCCCCTAAAATATAGAGGAATAAAAGTCAAATAAAATCGTCATAATATCTTTAATTCTTTATTTCATAATAAAATCATCTCATCCTAAATAAACATAGATCAAGCAAGCCTCCAAAAAATAGTGGGCCTTGAGTGTTACCCACCAAGTTAAATATGCGGCAGAAAAGTTTATAAAAGACAATAACACATTACTCTGTCTTTGTCGTACTAATAACAGTGCAGCCAGTGAGCCAGTTTCTGCTTCATACGTCTCCCGTCTTTCTCCTCTCATCGGAGATGATCGCGCTATCGCGCACTGCATCGTGATCTCGCCGCCTTCCATCTCGCGTGTATGTAAATCTTAAGTTGCTGTTGCTTATTGCCGTAGATAAACAAATTTTGGGGTCAAATGCAAAAGTGGAGAGTTCAAGTTGCGGGCGGTTTGTTATCGAATAAGCAGTTACTCGGATTGATTAAATACATTTACATCGGATGATTTCCAGGAAAATCATGTTTCGGCGGTTGAAAGTGTTCAAACTGTACAATTGTGTAGTTGCAAAAATTATTCTAAATAATTATTCCAAATAATTATTCCACATAATTATTGCAACTAATTATTCTAAATAATTATTTCAAATAGTTATTCCAAATAATTATTGCGAATAATTATTCGAAATAATTATTCCACAGTTTTGAAAATTGCTTCCCTTCTCCCAAATTTCACCGCACGCCCCTGCAATTCATGCTTTAAAATACCTTCATAATCACTTTCGTTAAAATGTCTAGAACAGATTCTAGCATTTTCCACATTAAACTTATCCTCTCATTTGCACAGACGCTTCTAAACACTCTGTGTTTCTTTGTCTTTGGGGGAGCTAAAAACTTTAATATCTGGCATAAAGCCCTTGCATTGATTGTCCATATCACAACCATACACAACACACCTTATTTTCACTTTTAAACTCTTAAAAGTGATATAAAAACACCAAAAAATAACTTTAAAACACAACGCGATATTAACAAAGACGTTCGTTTACAGTTTACAAAATATGGCGGAATTACTCACAGCGCGACGTTCATGGCCACGCCTACCTGCGCGATGTCATATCTTCTTTTATTTGTATCATGGCCACCAATTATAAAAGTCAGAGACTCGCCGTTGGGGTTATTATGTATGTTTTTTCCAAAAATAAACACCTTAACGTTGGACAAATTATTAAATCATGATTTGCTACGACTAATTATTCATTTTCGGCGATTGTTTTAAGGGTATAATCCAACGGATATAGAGGGGCGACTCTCAAGAAAAATATCAATTATCCAAAAAGTACACATTATAAGGGTGTTAAGTTTAAGTGGGCCAATAATTATTGCAGTTTTTCATTGTTTTATAAGTACCAGGGGAGAAACCTTCGTCATAGGAATGACAATTCATACCGGATAATGACAAAGTGAACCAGGGAAGTGATATCTCACAAGTTTTAGTTAATTAGATTAGGCGTCTTTACATAAAATAACAGAAATCAAATTTATTCATGTTGTTTATTTATGAATTATTACAGTACAGAACAGTCTCTACGAATTTCATATTAATAAGCAAAATGTAAGTTGTACGTATTTAAGAATATAAAGTATAAAAAGCGTTTTAGAATCACTATAATATATATAATCTAATAAATCTAGCTTTAAATCTTCTAGGTAAAAAATAGCTTGCCCAAAAATTTCGCAAATTCAAGAAATATTTCTCAACAAAACTTAAGAAGTAACCTTTGGTAACTTTTAATAATAATTATGAAACAAAAATAGACTCTTGATATTTAACAAGAAATAAAATACTTATTTTTCAAACACATTAATTGGTTTGTTGAACTTATAAAATTCTCTCTTTCCCGAAGAACAACACTAGGCTGAGGTAGTTTTTCACAAATTTGTTCCGATGGAATATAAGACACATCCTGATCATCCAATTTAAAGAGAGTTCCGTTATTATTGCAGATCTTAAGAAATGTAACAAGCACTTCTTCGGCTTCGTCGATGTTGGAAGAACATACCCCAATATGTCGATATTCTGTCCTTTTCTGTTGGAATTTTACAAGAACGTAGTCGCCTTTATTATAAATTCTCGCAATATCATTGAGTCGGGATAAATTTCAGCAACATCTAATTTATTACTGACACGTTGAGGATATATAATGCGTCCTAAGTCGTAGTGTGGACAAAAGTTGCTGTAAAAGCAACTTAAACTCTTCATTCGCACTTTACGTGGCACAAACGCGTTTTCTCGAACCTGATGAACTTTTAAAGTACCAACGAACGGCTTTAGGTCAGGTGAGTTAATATTTAGGATAGTTTTTTGCAATGCAATATCTGCTTCGGAAATCACAAATGTTTTAATACCGGGACAGTTATCTTCGATGGCCTTAGTAAAAGCGCATATTGTAGGTACGTTAGTTCCAGAGGCGAATATTTTGTCAGTGGTTCTTTTGCATGTACCTCCTACACCATCAGGAGCTCCTTTACCATGGCCAGCTTCGTGGTAGTTCCAGGTGTTGTCACAAATATTTTGGTAAGTTTTAATCAATTGACAAGCCAAGTAGAACAACATATCCTTGTTTCTATATTGAGTCACGGGACCATCACTGAGAAAATGAACATTTTCTAATGTAGTTGGAAGAAGTTGCATTATTGGCTGTAAATGCGCTCAAATAGCAGGTACGTTGTGGCTCAGATGTTCCGACATTTGTAGCGAAACATTCAGTTTTGTCTTGCGTGTATATGACCACACTGTGTAAACTTATTTGTGTGCGAGCACCGCCAAAATGAAATGATTTTATTTCTTCCGAATATTTTGTGTTCTAGTTTTCGGAAAAATCCATATGAACCACGGAATCTTTTTCAGTTAAATTGTCTTTTAAAGCTTTGATAACTTGATATTGGTGAACAATATTCAATTCGTGCTTGAAGAAAGGAATTAACTGATTTTCAAGCTTTAACACAACATCTTTTGGAGTGCAATTCGAGGTTTTCTTAACGTATTTTCTAACTTGGCGTACTTTTTTAGTTTTAAAGTCTACAATTTCCTCTGTAGCGCTTTGCCATGCAGAATGTTTTATTAAGATGGAATTGTCAAATTTCCGATAAGGTATAGTACGTTCTCTGCAATTTCCGCACTTTTTCGATAGACATCGTTCACTGTACCGGGTGCAACAAAGAAATTCAAGCATTAATTGCTGGTTCACAAATCGTAAAATTTTAGCTTGTTTTAAGGAAAATAATATCAGGTCCATATTGGAGTGAGTAACACAAAGACGCGTTTCTCGTTGGTTGACTACAACCCAAAATGGCCGTTTGCGACAAAACATATAGCTAAGTATAATTCCCCTTGTTCGTACAAACTTCCAATAAAGAATTCCTAATGTATATACATAAGTTAAACAAATATTGTAATAAGAGTACCATGTAATAAAATTTTTTTGTATGGTCCTCATAAAGGACAATATTTACTAAAATGTGAGAGTTGTAATTCTAATAAAATACTTGTTTTAAAAAACATTTGTCTTTCGCTTATACATATTAAAATACCGTATATTTACCCTTAAGTATTTGGGGGTGGCTTTGGTGTTTAAATTTTTGTACTGTCTTATGGCGAACTCTTAGTAAATTTATTTTTATTTAAGTTAACTATTTTAAGATTTAAAAACAGTTTTGTATGAAAGTACTCGAGAACAAAAGTGGTCCGTATAGACAAGAAATAGTTCATACAAATTCTTTTAAAAATATCTGAGCAACTTAAAGGGCCATAAATTTAATATACTAAAATGTAATGGTAGTTCCTTATGCACTACTCAAAAAAAAATAGGGGAAGACGGCCAATTAAAATGTTTACACACAAAATATTTACGAACAAAAATGCCGTGTCAAAATGGGGTTTCGTACAGGTCTTCTGGGTCCAATTTAGTTTCTCTTGATCGATTTCTAACCGTATGGTTGAAAAAATCAAGTCAGTGAGTCGTCCTGAGAGCAATTTGAAAATTATTTACTGTTAGAAAGCGATTACGCTATGACTCAGGGACTAAAAATCGATTCTGATTTTGGGTGGTTTTCCTCTTACGACCATGCATCTTTTCTACTGATCGGTCTGTCTAAAACGATCTCACAAACGCTGAATACCAGAAGAACTGCGGTAAAACATTTTTGCAATTGAATATCGAACCCATTCCCAACTGTAATTGTGTTAATGTTTTATTAACTTTTACAACAACTTGTTATTGTTACCATGCCTACTACATGTTCAAACAATGCATAAGTCACATTATCTCAATTTTGTTTTTCGTAGTGTTTTTAAATAGGGAATATGCATATAACCCAAATAAATCTGAAATGATTTTTTTATATTCTCTACATAAATTAAATGTTTATGGCGGTTGCTGTTATTCATTTATTTTGGTCTTTATTACCAAAAAAAGGATCAAACTGCAAATTTTCGCGCGAATTTCGAAACTTGTAAAACGTGATCCTATTGGCTGGGTCTTCAAAACTGAACTTATGACTCATCATGAGCACATGGCGAATTCCAGTATTGTAGTCATCGACAACTCAATAAAAATAGTATTGAATGCGTAACTCGTCCAATGAAATATCCCTGCACTTAAAGTAGAAAGTTCCTAAAATCTTATTCATGTATACTTCAAGCCGAAATCGGTCCAGGAACCTTTCAATTTTGCAAAAAAATTGGCATTTCTGCGAAATTTTGGCATATCATCTTAATAATTTCGAGTAAATAAACTGCAATTCTTTATTTTCGTGGCAATCTTCGAAAATTAAATAATTTTCAAATTTTAAATGTGCCCGATGCAAATAAACCTATTTATTTCTAACTTTACCGAAAAAATAAGCAATTTAAATTAGTGGGAGGTATTCCTAGATAATTAATGGATAAAATAAACCCAAAAAGAATCACTAAATAGGGTAAATAGTGTGGAATAATGTCGGTTAAAAATAGGATGTGTCAGAAAAAATTTTAAAGATCCTAATTTGACCCCTTAAATACGCTCCTGGATGACCCATTCGGTATTCATTTTACAGTGTGATTATCCCTTTATAAGATAGTGTTGAAAAATTGCTAAAAAACTAGATAGGAAAAAATACAGAGTGATTCAAATGTACCGATGTCGAGGGCAAAAAGAAAGTAAAAAAATCTAAATTTAATCGGCGATTGCTCCCTTCCTATAGAGAATAAAGAAACTAAAAAAAAAGGATAACAGATACTTTGACGAGCTCTTTCCGATGACGTATATGCGACTTTAATTTGAACCATTTTGACCCCACAAAAAATTAAAAACCGTGAAATATTTGGGTCAAAAATCTAAATTTCCAGTTTTTTCCAAATATTTCCATTTTCCAGTGATTTTAGGTTTAGGTAAATGTATTGCAAAAAAAGTATTTAAGATTTTAAAGTTTCACTTATGAGTCCGTTTTTCGATTTATTTTCGAGTTATTAGGTATCAAAGAGGGGTCTGGAAATGGCATTTTTCGACCTAAAAAAATTCAAAAGAATTACTTGCCATTTCCCGATCCTCACCAGTTTAAGTGGAGTTCTGAAGCTCCGGGTCCCCTACAATCTCCGAAAATTTACGTCGATTTAATTCACGTTTGCGACCTGTACCCGATTTCAACAGAAATCGTGGAAATTTTGACTTTGACGTTTAATAGCTCCGAAACGAAACATCCTGTATAACTGAATTTTTTACCGAAGCTAGTTGAACTATTCCTCTATCAACCCAAAAAATTCGATTTCTCTCCCTCTGACTGTTTTAGAGAAAATCAAACCTGTTCGACTTTAAGTTAAGCTTTACGTTAACATGTAGATTTTTGCTGATCTCCTGACGTCACTTGTCACTAAGGACAAATGGCTGCTTTTTAAATTGTAATAAATTATACCGAAAAGTAAACATTTTTTGTAGCTAAATTATCATAGTAATTTTCTTCAAAATATTTTGTTTTGGGTTTGTAATGACTCCCTTAAACGATTTATGCCAAAAAAATATGTGCATATTCCTTATTGTTACTCATATCTCAGTAATAAATGATTATTAAATATTAAATTTATTTATTAGGAGAAATTGTGTGACTTTAAGAATTTGAATGTCTCTCTGTATATCGTCTCAATTTAAAAAGTTATAAAGTTACAAAGAATTGTTTTCCTAATTTTTATGAGCAGTGTTTAAATAAAACGACTCGGTTTATACCACAGGATGGAAGATAGAGGACGAGAATGAATACAGGGTGTTATGAAATTCACTGCATATATTGGAATGGGTGACTTCTGGGGTAGTCTAGAGACACACTTAATACTTTTTTTTGGTTTAATTAAACTGTAAAATAAAACACCCGAAAACCAGACCATGCGCGCCCGCTGCTGCGATGTTGCCAAAATTTTATTTTTGAGAGGAATATTAAGTTTAAAATTTGTTCTACTAAAATAATTAATAAATTACGCTAGAATTGTCCAACAATAATCTATTATTAATTCATAATTGCCAAAAACGCATAATCCTTTAAAAATTACTTACATGAAATAAAATGTTACTTTCCTACGTATTTAAAAATGTATTAGGTACAGGATGTGTTTTTGCAGAAAACTTAATGTCTGTATGGGTTCCTTATTTACTATCCTTACCTCTATACCTCTTAACATTTTCGAGAAAACTAAATTCAAAACCGAGTCAAAAATATATTATTATTCGAATAAAAACCGTTTTCGTCACTATTTATAACGCTAATATTGTTTACTGTGAAACATTACTGACCTTTACAAAACGTCTCTGAGCACAAGGATGAAAGCTCGGGAGATTTTGCAAAAAGATATTGCAGACACGCTAACCCATAAAATTTAGAGTGGTATTTTTTCATCTCATTGTCTAAATAAATTTATAAGCCTGCCAAAGATGAGAAAGACTTTACATTTTTTTTTTTTAATTTTTAGGTTTTTATAAATTATGTAATAGGATAGAAGCACCACTTTAAATTTTTGCGGTTATGGGTTAGCCCGTCTGAAATTTTTAGTTGCAAAATCTCACTATCATCTCGACACAAAGAACCCCTTTATTTATGCAACAAAATTTCATAAGTGTCATTATGGTTTGCCTATATTTTGTCACGTATGTCAAATATCCTGTTTAACAAAGAAAATAGAATAGGTTTATGAAATCTGGGCGAATCCCAAGAGAATTGTGCTTTGTAATAAATAAATAAATAAATAAAACATTTTTAGTTTTTCAATAATGCTGATAGTAAAAAATACCGTGGATTCTTTTAAGTATTGTATTTAATTAGTTAGTAGTTTTTTTTTCATTAATTTCTAGAGGAAGTCAATTTTACAAGGATTTTATTTTAAAAAAATTAAAAACATTAGTTTTCAGTTTTTAATAGTGCGGGTAGTGACAAAATTCCGCGGAATCTTTTAAGTTTTTTGTTTAATTAGTTGTTGGAACTTTGTTAGTGTTAATTATCAGTCAAGTGTTGGTTTCTTGCAGTAAATTAATTTCTGTATTGTGTTGTCAGTATTTTTTGATATATTGGTATTTGTTAACCTTAAAGTGTATTTGAAGGGATTTTACTACAAAGGTAACAATAACATTATTTCTCATACTGACTTGTTACAAGAAAAACCTATTGATAGAATTGGTAACGTATCATGTGTTTCTTACCAGTGCTGCAGTGAATTTCTTAACACTCTGTATATGAAGGAAGCAAGATTCGGTTAAGGCAACTTTCAAGTATCTCTCGCTTATAATGTTTACCTTTTATCGTAACTATCACTCGCTAAACATCCTAATAATAGACTAAAGAGGGTCGGTAATATTTCTTTTAGAGTTCTTGGTGTGTTAGTTACTACCACCTTCCATACGTGAAGTGCAGCTTGACGTACCATAAGAGCTACGTCAGATCGACCCATGTAAAGGCCTGCTAATACCCTGTTTCTTCTTTCAGCACCTTAAAAATAAGATACTTTTAAATAAAATAGAGACTTTTACATTATTCTCTCGTTGGAAATGGTTGATACTGTTAAACTCAATTTTAATCTTTAGTCATAAACTTAGTTTTGCCAATTCTAAAGCAATACTGTTAAACTCAATTTTAATCTTTAGTCATAAACTTAGCTTTGCCAATTCTAAAGTAAATAGTAAATATTCATTTACATTTTTACAAATACTGGTCATTTTCAGAAGTATATTCAATATATCTGTGTACTAGATATCACATCAGGGATGAAGTTTACAGAAGATTTTACATCTATATGTAGAAGAGGCAATAAATCAGTAACAGGAAAATCCTAATACAGAAGTCAAGATATAACAAGATATAAGGTGATGACTAGATTTCGGACGATATAGCCAGACGGATGGAGGAAATGATATTTGAGTATAAAATGAAAATAAATATAAAGAGAACTAAGGTAACAGAAAGACAATAGAAGAATACTGCAAGGAAATAATTTAGAAGTCGACGAGTACTGTTACTTACATAGTATGAGAAAAAAAGAACAATTGAAGCGAGCGGGAGGTGTAGAGCAGGAGAGCATTGGCAGAGAAAAGACAGCTGCCAACCAGCAGCATAGATATAAAAATAAGGAAGGGCTTCCTAAAGACTTGTGTAAAATCTGGTAAGGAAGAAAAATGGCAAATAGAAGCATTTCAAATGTGGCTAGGTAGAGGATTACTAACAAAAAAGTTATAAATGGCACTAATGAAGAAAGGACTATATGGAATAACATAAAGAAAAGGGGAGACAGGATGATAGGAAGACACGGCGGAGCTAATCGTTGTGGAAAGTAAGAGAGCTAGGCTTGCCTCCATCTAGGCATATATATATATATATATATATATATATATATATATATATATATATATATATATATATATATATATATATATATATATATATATATATATATATATATATAATATATATAATATATATAATATATATATATATATATATATATATATATATATATATATATATATATATATATATATATATATATATATATATATATATATATATATATATATATATATATATATATATATATATAATATATAATATATATATATATATATAGATCCTTCTATCATTATTGCGACATTTTATAATCCATCCTTATTGCGTCCACCAGAAATCATTGAGCTAAGTCAATTTAAGATGCGAATGCTTATAGAAAAGAAAATTTCGAGTTCAACGCGCCCCCCCAGATTACAGAAATCTTCCTTTTTAGTATACATTTATTTACATTTTTGCATGTTATTGAATCCGTTCATACTCGGTATATTATCAGCTCCTTCTCGGTGTATATTGCATCTTATTGCGACCGGCGCTGTTGCTAACTCAAACATATGTATTCAATTTAGGGAAAAGATTATTAACATTTAATATACTCGTATTTTTAAATCTAACCTCAAGTGAAATTTTCTAAACTAATCACAAAAAACATTATCAAATTGAAACCTGTGTTATAATAATTTTGTAATATATTTTCGGATTAGAGCCAGGACCTTTTTGAAGGTAACGTGAGTTTCAGATTTAAAAAATACTAGTTTGTTTTCAATATTCCCTGTCACTGTAGAAACGTTTTAAAGTGAATCGTAACCATAGGGTAGTTTCTTATACCTACTTCAAAAATTTAATATCATACACCTTTATCTTTTACAAAATCTTAATGAAGTTTAGAGAAAGAGAGTTTAGAGAAGTTAGAGAAAGAACGGACACAGGTAACAAATATGGTGGAATTTTCCTTGCATATTTTTAAAGACATATTTTGGAACAAAATAACAATCTCGTTATAAAAATATTTTTTTTACCTGATGGTTCGCGAAAAGCTGTAGTCAGTCAAACGGTTTAAATTTTACATGGTTCCAAAGTTCAAACTGTAATTTTTTGGAAGTGACCGCCTTGAAAACCAATTAATTTAGCAGCGGCTTGAAGTGAAATTTCAAAGTTGTGTATCTCTGTTCCTACTTACAGGAACCGTACCAAATTTAGGGGTTTTAATAGTGAGCCCACCGGAAATGTTTTGGTGAAGAAAAAAAAACATTTGGTAATTTGCGAAAAAAGTTGAATTTTTGCATTGCCTACCATGGAAAACAAACGAACGCGTTTAGGTATTTTATTTATTATTTTTTCTAAACAAATTTTACTTCATTTTGTCGACAACTTTTAAATTTTAAGAGAAATAAATGTGTTAGTAGAAAGTTATAGTCATTTGAATTTTTTTAAACCTAAAATATAATTTAAAAAAAAATTCAAATTAGCTTACCATTGGTTGGATATAATTGGAATCATTTGGAGGGGGTGACAGCCCTCTATCACAAAATCCAGACGAAGGATCTGGCCCGTAAAATGATAAAAATTCTTCTCATAAGGAAAATGGAATAACGAGTTTTAAGAGTCTCCTGGACGGATCATACACCATTTTATTTTTTTATTAATGTTAATATTCTCCAAATTCCAAGAAGTTAGCGCAATGATGAAATAATCAACCTATTTCTTTTCGGAGAGTAAGAGAATATAAAATTATTGTCTAAAAATTGAAAATGCCAAAAATGTCTCATTTTACATTTTTGGGCTTTCATAAGTTTATAATAATTTTTTTATTTTCCTTAAAGAAGTAGGTTGTTTAGTTCGTCCCTGCTCCAACTCCTTGAATTTCGGAAAATGTTTGTATTACCCCCAAAAGTTATTTTTTAATTCAACCCATATTTACTCTTAAGAAACTTAAAAACTTACTAAACTTCTTTCAGACCTGCGCAATAACACTTACTATGGTATATATCGTAGCGAAACAGAAAGACTGACAAACATACTAACAGACAGACATTTAAAAAAAGGGTTTATCGCACCCAGACACCTGCATTGTTTAAAGAAACTTTTTTTCTGCACGATACAAACAGCATAACCACTGGTTCAGGAACTCATAAAAAATGTAAAATATTTTTTTTATATAAAAACGATGGTTTTCTTTTAAAACCAAATTGCACTAAGAAAGATTATATAATTTTTTTAAAATTTGTATCGTACTTTTTTTAGTCTTATTAATTCTTGTTTATTTTCATAATTTCTTTCCACGTAACTTATCGTATTCTACTCGTCAAACTCTTTCATTTGATACCCATGTCAAGGGGATAATAAAGAAAAAGGTAATCACCCATCTTAGGGCGTCCGCCATATTGGACTTAGAATGATGTTACGTAGCTTATCGTATTCTACTCGCCAAACCCTTTTATTTGATACCCATGACAAGGGGGTTGCGAAAAAAAGGTAATCCGCTATCTTAGAATGTCCGTCATATTGGGTTTAGAACGACACCATGTAGTCGAGGCAATGAAGCACTCAACCTCGGAATTTTTTGCACTAAGACGGAACGGAATGCGGTTTTGTGCATTCGCTTCCAAAAATTATTTGTAAAAAATGTATCTACTTTGTATCTTATACAAACCGCAAATTGCATTGCTGCAGTCAAAATTGCATTCAAAAAATTCATTTTTTGAAGTCGCTTTAAGAAAATTAAATATCTTTGTTAATAAGACTCAGAATTGGCTCGAACCGGGTTCCCGGGGGTTTTCGAAGTCGCTGGTCACGATTATGATGTTCAAATTGACCCACAGCCGACCTGGAGCTCAGGATCGCTGATGAACGTCATCTCCGTGCGACTCTCCCAAAATTCACGCGGGGAAGGAGAGAAACTCGGCTCCCGGGGGTTTTGTAGGTTGCTGAAGTCAAATATGGCATCGGCGAACACCCCTCGGACACCTGGTGCGCCGGAACCTGGACGTGGACGTCATCCCCGAGAGTTTTCCTGACAAGATCGCAAAAAACAAACCGAAAATCGTTGTGTGGGCGTTTTTTGGGGCGCTGAATCCAAATTTCACGTCGAAAAGGACCCCCCGAAAACCTGGTGCACCGGAATCTGGACGCGGACGTCACCTCCGAGGGTTTTCCAGACACGGTCGCTAAAGACAAACCGAAAATCGTTATGGGGAGGGGGCCCAGGCGAGAATTGCACGTCAATGAATGTTTCAAATTATGAGACGATTTTCGTTTAGTTTTTTGCGATCGTGTCTGGAAAACCCTCGGAGATAACGTCCGCGTCCAGGTTCCGGTGCACCAGGTGTTGGGGTCGGTTTCAATGAGAAATTTGGATTCCGCGTCCAAAAAAAAACCCCATAACGATTTACGGTTTGTCTTTGGCGATTGTGTCTGGAAAACCCTCGAAGATGACGTTCAGGCCCAGGTTCCGGTGCACCAGGTGTTCGGGGGTCGTTTCCGACGTGAACTTTGGATTCAGCGCCCCAAAAAACGCCCACACAACGATTTTCGGTTTGTTTTTTGCGATCTTGTCAGGAAAACTCTCGGGGATGATGTCCACGTCCAGGTTCCGGCGCACCAGGTGTCCGGGGGGTGTTCGCCCATGCCATATTTGAATTCACCACCCCAAAAAACCCCCTGGCGCCGAGTTTCTCTCCTTCCCCGCGTGAATTTTGGGAGAGTCGCACGGAGATGACGTTCATCAGCGATCCTGAGCTCCAGGTCGGCTGTGGGTCAATTTGAATCATAATCGTGATCAGCGACCTCGAAAACCCCCGGGAAGCCGGTTTGAGCCAATTCTGAGTCTTATTAACAAAGTTATTTAATCTTCTTAAAGCGACTTCAAAAAATGCATTTTTTGAATGCATTTTTGGCTGCACCAATGCAATTTCCGGTTTGTATGAGATACAAAGTAGATACATCTTTTACAAATAATTTTTGGAACCGAATGCAAAAAATTCCGAGATTTTGGTTGTTTTAGTGCTTCATTGCCTCGACTAATGTAGCTTATCGTATTTTACTCGTCAAACCCTTTCATTTGATACCCATGTCAAGGGGGTTGTAAAGAAAAAGATAATCCGCCATCTTAAGGCGTCCGCCATATTGGCCTTAAAACCAAGGAAAAATTCAGAAAATTTTACCGATATCACAGCTTAATACTTGGTATGGCCATGTTCTTTAATAATCACCATTAATATAGTTTGGTTATAGATAGGGTTACCAACTTAGCTTGCTCCAAAAGGAATAGGACCTATCCAGAAATCTAGCATTGGGACAGGGGGAGACCTCAATAACATCCTTAAAATCTTGAAAATTGTTAATTAACCAAAGCCTTGCTAAACTATTACCAAACTCCCTGAGTGCACACATAAATAACATTGTCACGTGGTAAAAGCAGCCCTGGATTAAGGGGGGCTAAGGGGATTATAGCCCCGGAGTTTACGCCCCGGGACCCCCTAATCCGGCGTTGGGTAAAAGTTACTATTTACTGAAAAGAGTACCTTTTTGTAATATTAGAAAAGTAAGAGTACATTTAGCTTAGAAAGAGTACACTCTTTAAAGAGTATGGTTGGTACCTATTTAAAGCATTATAATACATACCTGATATAGCATTTGCCTTTTTACACAAATTGAAAATTTTCATACTTCGGAAAACAAAGCACGAATAAAACATAAAAATGATTCTAAAAATAAACTTCAAGGTTATTAAACTATTCTATAAATAGATGCTACGTTGCCAAATGTCGGTTGCAATAAGATTAGGAAAGTGTTAAAAAGTATACATACGTGTGTATTTAGTAATACCTCTAGTGAATTTTTGCTGAACTAAAATAATACATTCTCTTACAAACTAATCATGTTATTGCATCCGGCAAATTTTTAAAGATCTTGTCATATTTCAGAAATCCTGATAGATGGCGCAAAGCTAAAGACACGTATACCGAGGTCATGGTGCAGCCGTAAGTAATAACATCTTTTGGCCAACCAAAAAGCGCGGCAAATTCTAAAAACATAGGATGACTTTGTTGAGTCCGGTATACGGTATCAATATCGCGATGGTCGCAATAATAACCGTAAATGGTATACACAAGGACGCAACAATGATAGCAGGATATATATATATATATATATATATATATATATATATATATATATATATATATATATATATATATATATATATATATATATATAATATATATAATATATATATATATATATATATATAATATATATAATATATATATATATATATATATATATATATATATATATATATATATATATATATATATATATATAGCTATGTCAAACCAATCTTGAGATTGTAAAGGTCAACAACAGATATCTGTATATGATCATGGGGGGATGGGGGCATCCCCTCCCCGTGGATGCCCGAGTTGGCTAATTAGAGCACAAGTTGGTTATTAGGAGCTCGCACCAAAAGACCGTAGTTAGTCGAGTTTTGGGAAAATTCTCAAAAAGGTCGACAGCTTAATTCCAGCAAACGTAAACAAAGTTCGACTAGTTATGGAAAAAACGTGAACAGTTTTGATCGGAGAAAGTTTCCAAAAAAAAAAGGTTGACAATTTCGAATTTTTATCTTCACACAGTTGGATATTTTTCCTCCACTCCCACTCAAGCACAGTGATTTTAATACGTCCCTGTATACGATATGCAATTTACGATCAATTCTTAAGAACAATTCATTTTGTTTTGATAATATAATGTACAATAATTTTGTAGACAAAATTAGAGAAACTAACGTAAATGAAACAAATGGTAATATACAGTCAACAACATATACAAACTGTTAATTCAAAATCAATCCCAAATAAGACTGATTGAAAAATAAGAATTAAGTTCACAATGTTCTCTTTCTATAATATTGCAATTTTTATTTAAATTTAAGGAAACGGTCAAATATGTGACTGTTCACTGGCGCTCGTCACATATGTAATTTATACAAAACTATTCAGGTGAAATTATCTAGTTATTTTAAAGTATAGTCTATAAGCTCTAACGCTTAAGCAAACCATTTTCAGTTAATACTCTGCTTTGTCGTCTCATTTAAATGTAAAATACACCAAAAAAGCACGTAAACTAATAGGCTAATTGGCAGAGGATCGTCTTCATACAAAACATTTAGCTAATATTGCGTTTTAATAAAAATTAGTAAGCAATTTCCTGAATATTTAAATTTTGTTAATTATCAAAATTGTTTATTGACTTACTTACCCAATGCTCTAATTATAGCCAAATGAGACTGTTCGGTACCAAAATTATCGTCTTCGCTAGCTGTTTCGGTGCTCATTTTACCCGTTACACCAGATATGCGATAGAGCAGGTCTCCCAAAAGTTGTACAGAACTAAAATAGAAAATCTTACATTGATAACTAAGCAAATAATATTCATGGATGATGATGAATTTTTATGCATTGATATACCTAATAAAAATATAAAATAATTATTACTACAAGTATATGATACAGCAATAATGTACACAGGGAACATGTTTACTGACCCACATTTTTGATTTTCCTTATTTTGATTTTTAATAAAGTTTAATCAAAAATGATATTAATAGAAGTCTTATATTTTGTAATCTGTATAAAATGGTTTTCAGAATTTGTCAGAATATAAATCTTGGGCTTCCAGTAGTAATAAAAATTTTCCACTAACGTCATTTGATTCTGGTTCATTGTTTTTTGTATTAGTTTACTTCATAATGAAAGAAAAAATCCGGCAGCATAGGCAGTCTGCTAAACGCGATAATACGCCATTAAAAAGTTAAAATGTCATTGTATTTCGGTTATTTGATACCACAGAATACTATAAAAATTGTTTGGTTATGTTAAAAGAAAAAAACAATAAAAGGGACATCTGGCTACGCGCCGGCCACCCAGACCGGTGGGAAAATAGAAAAGTTTTAAGATTCGGCGGAATGGCTCTTTTCAATAAATGTTGAGCGTTAAGGTTTTAATTTTTTTAGTGGCATTATAATGCAAATTTTTGATTATAAAACATTATGAAAGTTGAGTTTTATTGCCCTTAATTAAAATTAATGTGCTATGATGACATACAGTACGTATAAAGTACAAAAAGATCTTTTTATGTTAGTATTTCAGTAAAAATTGTTCCTGTCTGAAACCACAATATAAATTTAAACAAAGGTGTTTATCATCGGATCTGTCGGTACTACACTCACATAAATACTTTCTATTCATTGCCCAGTTTTAAATAAACAAAGCCAAGTAGAATTTTTTCATACTAACTGACCAATTTGATATCTGTAATTTGACCGATTACTTTAGATGTGCTATATTATAGTGCTTAAAAACTTACCTGTATCTTATACGCCAATTTTCATCAAATAACCCTCTTTCAAGTTCCGGTAACAACAACAAGATAGCAGATTCGGCGTACAAATTAACAATTCTTTGACCAGCTTTTAAGGCAGTATCTCTTACATATTCATTTTCGTCTGCCAACGCCTTAAGAATCGGATTAATGATTTGTCCAATGTATGGCAAGAATTCGTTGGTAAACACGACGGGCATGTAGATGAACATCATAATATACCCGTCCTTAACGTGCGGTGCAATGTCAGTTCTTTCAGCGGTACTAATTATTTCTGGCATAAGTTTATGTAACTTTTCAACGCCTACAAGAATATAAAACTGTAAATTTATTTATAACTATAATCAATATAATAACGTGGATTACAGCTATATATACAATTGATTTTTTTTAGTTTTACATAAATAAGAAACAGAAAGGAAAACTGTTTTCCTAATAACACATACTAAGAAAACTAGTAAAGGACTGATTCACTAATGCTAAGAACGGTATAATTTAACAATTAAGGGTTTTAATTGACAAGTTTTTTTGCAGATTTATAAAAAAAAACAGCAAAGAAAATATATTTTTCACAATAATAAGATAAAAAACATTTTTTGGAAACCAATCAATTGGAGAAATAATAGAATAAATCATAAGTTTTTAATGACGTCTTAATTAACAATGACAGGTCAAAAACTTGTCAAAACCTAACTCGGCAACTAGAAGATCTAGATTCTAAAATGGCAAACAAAAATAAACTATGAAAAGGGAAACAGCGTTATTTTCAAAAATGTTAGTATGGTAATGTAAATTTGTTTTTTATTTTTATTACTATACATTTCTATGATGTGTAAATGCGATATCTCGACAACTAAGGCGGTTACTTGTCTATAGGAATATTCAAGTGCGATTTGTGGTAGGTCAATTACTCACGTTCCTAAATCCAAAGAAAAATTTTGAAACCGAAAAAAAATGGATGTACAATCTCTAAAATTAGTAACTGATTTGAACTTCTACCCTTCTTTCTGGTTCATGGGACATCTAAATTAAAATTCTCTTAATTCAGCCCCAGTAAATTATTACTTGCAACCCAATTACAAAATTTTAATATGTATCGTTTTATAGGAAACTAAATCTAAGATTTGATGTGGTTTCAAATTTAGATCTTCTAGGAAACCAATTAATTTTGATAAATTTTGTACCTGTCCTGGGCCGCTAAAAATTTTCGGCATAATAGACAAATTAAGAACAGCTGTAAATTTAGTCTTTCTAATATAGAGGTAAATTATTTCCCAAAGTCCCATACAGATTTGGTAAGTTAAATTGTTCAAAATGTGTTTCTGTAACTTACATATCATCATCATATTTATTTTACTACTGTATTGTCAATATTAAAATATTAATTAATTTGTAACGTCAAATAGTTAACAACCTAAGATGATTTTAGTCTTATAATTGTTGTGTAATTAAATTGGACAGCTTGAACCAAGGATGCCTCTGTCTCCGACCGCGCGCAGTGTCATAGGAACGAATGCGCAGTTGAAAGGTTAAAGCATTTTGTAGTATTAGTGCCTTGCAGACAATGTAGGCAAAAAGGCATTGCCTACACTAGTAAAATCGTAAAACCACGAGAAAAAAATTACAAAATTTTCCAATTTAATTTTTACAGAAATATATATTATTATACGTTTTCCTATCTACTTTTTCATTAAACCATGTATCGTCTATACTTTATACCATCAAGGAATGTTTAATTAATTATCTGGCGCCTCAATGCTATAACTCTTTACCCTTAAGCGTAAGAAATGCAACATCTAGTTTAATCTTTAAAAGCAAAACCAGAATTTATGTAGAAGAAAATCTTGATCTGTTCCTTCGATTATTTAATAAGAAATAGGCTAGTAATTAAGTTTAATACTGTTTGATTCTTGACAATGTTGCAGTTTGGATGAGTGTGTGTCTTGTATAATGTTTTTTTTTATTATTGTAACGTATTTAGGACTTTTTTGCACATACAGGTATTGCATACCTAGGTGCAATATTAAGTTTCCTTGTTATTAATATTATTTTCTGTATTGTTTTAACTGATTTATTGTGTTTGCAATCGTTTCCTGTTAAATAAATAAAAAAAAATGTTTGGTGAAAATGTGTGTAGTAGCAAAAAAAATCCCAGAATTCCTACTTAGTTTACCTTTATTGTAAAATGTAATGCCAAATTTAAAACTGTTGACAATGAAAAATTAAAGTTGGCAATTTAAGTTTTTACACTCTGAACATTGATAAAATGAAAATATATTAGCACATTACAGCAAAACCAATATTGGAAGTGAGTGACAAATGGGGTTATTCTTAAAAAAAAAATGGCGGTTTCACTATTTTTCAGACATACTGGAACGTATTTAGAAAATGGCTTACGTCGTACTAATAAAAACACACTATATTAGGATTTAGGTCTACTAGCTACTTATAATATATGTCCGACCCCCCCCCCCCCCTTCCGTCAACAATCTTGAGTGACCAGCGTTGAACCCCCTCGGAGCTAAAATTCTGGTTGTACCACTGCAGTACGCAAATAAAATAAATAATGGCTCAGCTGTAGTTGATATCGTTTTTAACTGTAAGACAATAGATTTTACTGAAATGTTATAGAAATATTTACCTAATCCACCAACAACTTCCGATAATCCTTGAGCAGCGCCCGACCTATCGACAGAGCTCGTCTCAGAAGTAAGAGTCTGCATTAGCCACGGCAGTAAGTCTTCAAAGCTGGACTCTCCCATTCCTCTTACCATTGCCCCTAATGCTCTGGCACTCACAGATCTAACTTCAGGCACTGGATCCAACAGAGACATTTTTAACCCAGGAATGATTGTAGGCAAATAAGGCATTAAATCTTTTTGATCAGTAAGTGAATACATGTTGCCGATAATTTGAGCCGACATCTTTCTCGTTTCAGTTGAGCGATCCATGAATGCTCTCTGAACTACCGGCATTATTAATGCTAATGATGGGGCATCGATAAAATGTACAAATTGGGTATCAAGTAATGTTTGTAGACATACTGATGTTTTGTTAGAGGGATCTTGCAATGCCTTTAAAAGTACGGGCACAATAGCTGAAACAAGAGAAGGCAAAATTGCTTGGTAAAATAGAAATATGTAGGTAAATTATTTCGCAAAGTTAAATACAGATTTGATAGGTTAAACTACGATATATTGTTAAAAATTACTTTGTCTTACAGATCACAATCATATTTATTTCCCTATTGCATTATTATCAGATGTAATAAATCTACATCTGATGCAATCTGCCACTTAACTAATAAAATATATAATTCCATAGATAATCAAAAGCCATGCATAGCAATTTTATTAGATTTAGCAAAAGCATTTGATACTGTCAGTCATGATATACTTCTCCACAAATTAGAAGCAATTGGTATTCGTGGAATAACTTTAAAATTAATGAAAAGTTACCTAGAAAACAGAACCCATTACGTTAAAATTAATAATCAGATGAGTGATTCTAAAAATATTAAATATGGTGTTCCACAAGGATCTGTATTGGGGCCATTATTATTTAATATATATATATATATATATATATATATATATATATATATATATATATATATATATATATATATATATATATATATATATATATATATATATATATATATATATGATCTATTTAACTTAAATTGTATTGGTGAGTTACACAGTTTTGCAGATGATACTGTTGTTTTTTACACTGGTCATAACTGGAGTAGTCTTTCTGAGACTATCACAAATGATTTCACTTCTATTAAAAATTGGTTTGATAGTAATTTATTAACTATAAATTTCAATAAAACCAAGTATATTCCTTTTACGTCATATTCAAATAACTTACCAAATTTTGATAAATTAAAATTTAAAGATAATATTACTATTCAACAAGCAGAAAGCATTAAGTATTTAGGAATTATTATAGACAAGCATCTTAAATGGAATTTACATATTGAATATATCAACAAAAAATTACAAATTTTACTATCAAAATTTAAATTTTTAACACAGTTTTTAAAACAAACATATTTAAATATGTTATATTTTTCATTAATAGAATCAATTTTAAGTTATGGCATCCTTGGGTGGGGAGGTGTAGGACAAAGCATATTATCAAATTTAGAAACAACACAGAAAAGAATATTAAAAATTATCTATGGAAAAGATATATTATATCCATCGGATTTATTGTTCAAAGAATCGAAAAAAATGGATATAAAGCAAATATATTATTATAACATATTGAAGTATATATTTCAAAATAAAAATAAAATTGTTTTCCATAAACATACACATAATACTAGATATAAAAACGATATAACGCAAAAAGAGAAAGTTAATAAATCAATTTCCCAAAAAAACTATAGATACATAGCACCCTACCTGTATGACTTGTTACCATCATATTTAAAATTTATAAACTCTTCTACAAAATATAAAAAAGAAAGTAAGCGTTGGATTTTAGATCTACCTCGAGATTATTTTAACAGCTTGCATAACTTATAAATCATTTTCGGATTTTTGTTTAAACTCTACTTTCCACTAACTGAACAAAATTATTAGATAGATTTAGTATATAAATAAATAATATTCTCGCCTACAAGACCAAGTCTTCGCGAGATTTATTCAGTTTATTTATTTATTATATATATATGATGTTAAATATTGTATTTTATATGCATAAATAAACTTATTATTATTATTATTATTATTAATATTAAAATATTAATTAATTTGTAACGTCACATATTTAACAACTTTACAATGATGATTTTAAATTTAATATGTGTAATTTAAAAAGTAACGATAATATATATAGACTGGCAACAAAAATTAAAAAATAGATCAGTACACAAATACATATGTAAATAACTTACCTTGAATTTCAGGATTTCTTATTACAGAACCAATAACCTTTAAAGCAGTAGCGCCAGCTTCTTGTACTTTCAAGTGAGAATCGCTTAAAACCTCAATAAGTTTGGGCACAATACTTGGAAGACAAGAAGATAACTGTTTTGGTGCACAATATGCCATGGCACCGAGTAGCTCGACCGACCCTGAAAATTAAGACAAAATTTAAAATTGGTATGATCATCTGCCGCTATTTTGGGAGTTAAATGAAGTTTGCCACATTGACACAGTTTTATACTTAAGTTACAAAAAATTGTTTATACAACTCTAAAAAAATATCATTACGTCAGCAATCGCAAATACGTTCTAATTTTTATAAGTATTTTATTATATGGTCCATTAAATTAAAACATAAAAACTTTAAAATTATTTTTCACTCTTTGGTGTTGAGATTGTCCACTTATTTGAAAACTCTAATTATGCGTGGGGAGGGGGGTTATATTTTACAACCTTAAACACTTTAAGCTTTGTTTTGTTTAAAATTTGGAATTGTTCTAGAACGGTTCGTTACTGCGTTCTCCAATTTTTTGTTTTATTTTAGCTAGAACTGATCTAAATACTAAATTAAAACTTTTTTTTTAAATTTCAATACATTGTATCCTAACTAAATTATAGGGTTTTTATTTCCAAATTGATTCGAGTCAAAATAAGGCGGACAAAATTCGATAACGCAGTTACAAACCGTTCTGGAATAGTTCTAAATAAGAACCAAAATAGAGCTTAAAATTACTTTAAAATTCGAAATATTTTTTTCTTAAAATGCAAAAGAAAACGTACTTTAATACTTTATAATTCATAGTAGGTGTAACAGATAACTTCCACTTCACCCTTGCGTTTGCTAAAGTTATGTTGTTATGCATGTATTTTCATCAAACAAACGTCTTTTTCTATAGTGAAGCTTTGATTGGTGCAATGCAAAAATAAATTTACGGCAGCTCCTGAAGTTAATATATATTAACTTCAGGAGCTGCCGTAATTAGATTTATTTAATCATGCGTTTTTGGCGATGCTTTAAACATTTCGGGTCATTTTGGTGTTACGTTGGCGGATCTTGCTTTATAAATTTCCCCTGAAATTCACTGAAAATGTGTAAGATTTAGTACTGATTTAAATTAAGATCTTCTAGTTGATCAGTTAAGTTTTGACAGGTTCTTGTCCTATTATTGTTGATAAGTCGTCATTAAAAACCTACGAGTTATTCTAATATTTCAGTGATTTGCTTAGTTTCCAAATGATTTTCATTTTGGCACATGTTGCCAGAATGAATTTAGTCCTATTATTATGGAAAGTACGTACTAAAATTGCCCTTTTCTTTATAAATTTACGAAAAAACTCGGAAACAAATTCAAAGTATGAAACTTAGTTGCCTTATTCTTACATTTGTCAGTTTAAAACTTTTGGTTGTCAATTTAGATCGATCTAGCTTTGGAGAATCTGGCAGTTTTTTGTGTTTAGGCCAGATACCTCATCGCCTATTAAATATTGAAGAAAATTTGTTCCTTTGTTTGTATCTTTGTTTCTCCTAGTAACGTTACTTTTAACCTGGTATAACATTCTGACATAAAATGGTTGCTATTTACGGACAAAACGAAGCATTGTTGGTGTATCAGCTAGGTTTGCTCAGGTCTTTCATACTATTATAGGAATGTTCGACTTTCAGAACAATATACTGATTCTAAACTTTGTGACATGAATAAAAACTAACGTTTAGAGTCACCACGAAAGTTTAAGATTTGGTACTGGTTTAAATTAAGATCTTATAGTTGATCAGATATGTTTTGACAGGCTCTTGTGTTGTCATTGTTAATCAGTCGTCATTAAAAACTTATGAATTATTCTA
Organism: Philopedon plagiatum; assembly: GCA_963971165.1. Lineage (NCBI taxonomy): Eukaryota > Metazoa > Arthropoda > Insecta > Coleoptera > Curculionidae > Philopedon > Philopedon plagiatum. Next base: position 48,544,685 of record OZ020190.1, read on the forward strand.
ATATTTCAGCAATTTGCTTGGTATCCAAATGATTTTCATCTTGGAACGAGTTGCTATAATGAATTTAGTTCTATTATTTTCGAAAGTGCCTACTAAAATAGTTGCCCTTTTCTTTATAAATTTGCAAGAAAAGCTCAGAAATAGTATAAAACTTAGTTGTCTTATTCTTACACTTGTAAGTTTAAAACTTTTGGTTGTCAAATTAGACCGGATTAACGCTGGAGAACCTGGTTGTGAATTTTTGTGTTGGTTATTAAATATCAGTTTCAGTCGTAAGACAAACGGAACAAATATATTGTTAACCATGCCTATACCTATACAGTGCACTTTTTCTAAAAGTTTTCAAATTTTTAATCTCATGTTAGGCCCTGTTCTATTACAAATATAAAACTTGATATGGGTAAGTTTCAGTCTTAAAATTATGTTAATTCGCCAATTATGTCAAAAAAGCTCCAAAATACCTAAAAATACATTTATTTTTGAAAAAAAAATTTTCACACCCCTTGTATTATTTTTTTTATCTTTTCATAACAAATGAAGGTGACACACATTTTCTGACTTTACTTTTCATTACATTTTTTCTGACAAAATTTATTGTAACTATTTGAAATGCATTTTCTCTATACTTATTTTTTGAGCATGTTTGGCATATTTGGCAAACTAACATAACCTTAAGACTCTCAAAATTTACTTACGTCAAGTTTTATCTTCATACTTCAAATAAAACAGGGCCTAACATTGGGTTAAAAATTTAACATGTAAAACCCTGTGATCCGCTTTAAACAATGCACTGTGTATTAGTATGCCAGGAGGTTTCAGTAAATCGGTGGCAACGCTGTCTGACCTTGCTTTCGTTCCATAATATTGTCACAAGTGGAAAAACCAATAATATTTCATAGATCAATATTTGGAAGTTCAATAAGTAAACTATAATCTTATTTTACTTAATAAGTTATTGCCCTCTAAATTGGCAGGATGTAGCTTATTTATTGAATATGCATTAAAATTGCAACTATGAAATATTATAGTTCCTTTATAAAATCAAACAATTACTTGAAATAATTTATTAAAACGACGCTCGATTATCAAGTCAGCAGTATCGAGGTTTCTGACCTAAAGTCAGCGCTCCTCAAAAAGAGGGGAAAAACTGCTGACCGGGTGATTGGGCGATCGCAAAGACAAGAGTCGGAAATGACACTAGTGCACCATCCTCGGTCCGATACGTTTGTGATTGTGATAGATTGTAGAAGAAGTGATCTTCAGATCTTTAATGTAAGTAATAGAAAATTAAGTTGTCTTTCGAGAGTCATAACATAAATCTGTCTTTTGTTTATGTCATTGAATGTTCCTATTTTTTGTAAATAAACGATCTAAGTTTGTTTTTTAAATCACGTTTAATTTCAATCTAGTTAAGGTTCTGTTACCTCTACACCCCTAGTTACACCCTAAAAATAGGGCGTGACAATATTCGGCAAGTAAATTAACAGTAGAATAACACAGCCGTCTACGCTTGCTTTAAATTTTCCTATGCTAGAGGTATCGGTAGAGAAGCTATTTAAATCTATGGTATTAGTAAAGGGGCCTCCGGTGGCCGAATTAGTACGGCGCTAGCTTTACAATCCCTTAACTTTATTTCTTACCTTTCATGCAGGTGAGAGCGAAACACAATCATATCATGCAAGTAAGCAGGGGTTTTATAGATAATAATTCTATGGTAAAAACAAGCTAAGTGGGCCCGTCCACCATTTTGCCTCCAATAGCTTGTGAGAAATTCTTTCAAACTTTTTATCTCAAACTCTTTATATCTCTATGTACCTACCAGTTTTTGTTCTCCACGAGTCATCTTCCAATGCCTCCAATAACGACGGTAGTACCAACTTTACACCGTGTCCAGATAACTTGCTCATAACAACTTTAGCTGTATCGTCAGCTGCGACACGCACGTACTGACTGCTGTCGCCAAAACATTGCAACAAGTGAGGTAGCACATGCACAATATATGGTTCAAAAAGTTTCCCTAGCATTTGAAAAAGCATTTCAAAAGCAAATAGGGCGCCTAAAATAGGAAAATTATTTATGAAATGGTTTCAATATATATTCAACCAACCTGACCGAACCTGAGCAACTGCTAACAATATTTAAAAGGGCTCAATTTAAATAATTGCAAAATAAAGATGTTAAACATGCACAGTGTTAAAAGTATGTAAATAACTTTAAGGGGCGGTTTCTTGACTAATTTTGCGACAATATGTTTTTGCGACACAAAGTGATAAAGTTGAATTTTCTATTTTATCTTATTTCTATTAAAAACATTTAATTCGATTTGGAACGTCTAACCATTTTAGCAGTGTTGACAAAATGAAATTATTACAATCCCATTCTACAGAATGATTTTTTCAGGTCATGGCAATGCTTTTTGTGGCTGCTTGACAATTTGGTTAATTTTACAAATTTCTTAGAAACATATTGAATCATATGTACAATCCTGTAAGATCAAAAAGTCATTTTTAATTTTTTTCGGTTCCCTTAATGTAAGTATAGAATAGATAGATAATAGATAAGTATAGATAGATAGATAATATAAGTATCACTGTCTCTTATTTAGATTTTACTAAAAATATAGGTAATATTATTTGGAAAATGTTAAGAGGTTTTTGTCGAACATAACTAAGTACAAACGTTACATTACACCGATACCAACGCGCTGTGAACCCAGAGTAGACATAATTCAAAAAAAGTGAACTTATTCAGCCATAAGTCGTTGGCCAGGGTATTCAATTAAAAACCGAAACCCCCGGCACACGAAAGTAATTCAAACTTAGAATTTGCATTTATTAAATTTGTAAATATACAGGGTATTTCAAAAAACATGTGCCATCGCTTAAAGGGAGATTCCTTGTAAGAAACTAAGGCAAAAAGTTCATATAAACATGGGTCCGCAGATGCTTCGTTTCAAAGATACAGGGTGTCAAATTTTTTAATTTTTTTCAGTTTTTCCAAAATATTTTCAAAATGGCTTCATCAATTTTGATGAAATTTACGTTGTGTAAAGTACTTAAATTAAGCATAATTCTGACCATGAAAAGACTTTGACAGGGCCTCCAGGGGCGGACATATGAGAAGACGATACAATATTTTTCCCGTAAAAACATGTACGCCACTGATTTCTTCACATTTTCGTATATCGGTCAAATAGTATGTTAAATTCTTAACAAAACTTGTCTCTTCATATTTTTTCAATTTTCATTTCGTTTAGGAGATAAATGTAATTTTATTAACCGTCTTACTGGTTTAGTTTTCCCAACCATCGCACAGTGTGAGATTTTGCGAATCTAACGGGACAAAATTATATTACCATTAAAAACGCCAAAACTGTTATTCAAATTTATTTACAACACCTAAAATAGTCCAATAACAAAAAAAACGCACTATTTTACATACTATATACTATTACTACTACTAGTATCGTCAGAATCAGCAGACTGTGCATCACTATCATTTTCCTGTGTTTGTTCTTCCTCTATTGGTTGAATATTTGTCGGCTGTATAAGTTTTATTTTTATTACGGTGACACGTTTTCCACCTTTGATTGAATCCAATAAGAAATGAGTGAATCAGCCGATGAAGTTATTTTAACATCTCAGGCGAACAATGATAAGGTTTTAATTTTGTTTGGAGGTACTGTAAAAGTGTATTTTTTGGAGTAAAGGAAGATTATCGAGGTTCAGTATCGTCATTTTTCAATGCGTCGAATAATTCTCGTTTTAATACTGTCATGACCGCACCTGCAAAAAAATGAATAAACTGCACAAACGCATTTTGTTGCATTTACAATTATTTTGCTTAATTCCTGTAAGGGTCCAAGATTACAAAAAAAATAAAATCTTACCGTACAAAGGTGTACAAAATTTTTGGCGGTTTGCTAAACTTATGGCTTTTAATTCAATTTACAATTAATTCATATGTACATTTACTTGGCATTTTGCAAATTTATCAAGGGTTCTAATAAGTCTTTTACTTAAAAAACAATCAACACATACCTTGATGTAAGGGCTCCATAAAATGAAATATAAACACAATGGGTAATTCCTATACACTTATTTTCAATAGCTACCACGTCGGCTCGAAGGCTCTTTTCAACTAGTCAGGTAGAAATATGATTTTGACAGAGTGACCGTTGCCGAGGTTGGCCGCTTTGACGTGAAATCTTTTATCATTGGCGTAGACACTTTATCTACTTTAATTTTATAAGGTTATAAGTGAAAAAATTCCATGTGGATTTATCGACTTTCGTCCCGTTAGATTCTCAAAATCTTACACTGTGCATCGGTTTTAACATGTAAAGACCATTTAAAAATTGAACGTCCTGTATCTTTGAAACAAAGCATCTACGGACCCATGTTCATAAGAACTTTTTGCCTTAATTTCTTTCAAGGAATCTCCCTTTAAGCGATGGCACATGTTTTTTGAAACACCCTGTATATTTACGCAAAATATAACTAGTTTTAATAAAACTTGCTCATTACTAATAAACAGGCGCGGCCCGTGAGTTTTTTTACAGGTGGGTCAAAATTTTGTGGGCAACTAGTAATATCAACGCAACAAGCAAAATACACTTTTTTAATTAAGAAAGGTTTTTTAATAATGTGCCAATAAATTATTTACCTACAAATAAACACTGCAAAAATCATAAAATAGGTACTGCAGAATACTGCACATTACTACTCTAGATGTTTATGGCTTTTTTCTATGTGTTTTAATACTCTAGATTAGTAGATTTTAGCGGCTTCCGTTTTGATAAGTTTAGCATCTCCTCAATAGATGTCGCGCCTTGTACTAAAAGTCCAGAATATAAACAGAACAAAATTCTGAGCTAAAAGTATGATTATTCGTAAAATAAAATTAGGAACGCTGCCGAAACTCCGTTTTCTTTAATAAATACAATGCTAGCGACTAGACATAGTAATACGATATTTGTCTACGCACGTGCAGGCTGTAAGCCGTAGTGCTGTGGTAAATATGAGATTGCCAACAGTTTTAAAAATATTTTATCGAGGAACAGCTTGTTGCCAATACACCTTTTAGAGCCGATCTAATTTTTTAAATAACAAAAAATTTAAAAAAAGTTCTTGCCCCAACACAGGTTCGAACCCTCGACCTTCTGATCAACTCGCTGAGATTATACCTCTGGACTACGCGCTGGTAATGTAAGAAAATCGGTCCGATACCGTTAAATTTGATTCCTAGCGCTGGCCTGACAGAAAACGTATTTATAATTTTTTATGTTTAACCGCTAATTAATATTATTAATGCAATGCAAATACAATGCGCATATTAGGTAAATAATTAGTTTTTCTTGTTCCGAACCAAATGTTTTGAAATAGTATATTTTAGGGGGCGGTTTGAGAGTATTTCCATAGTGGGAGTGGCCAGATATTATTGTTGGGCCGTCGACCAATTGTGTCTCTTTTTAACTTCCTAAAGCGCGTATGTCTGTTTCTCTGTTAGTTTTAATGAATTTATATCGTCCGTATAAACCTATAAGATCAATTTAAAATATGACCCAGCCCGGGGCAAGCTTGGATATCTTTTGACGATGGCTTGGCTTGATTCATTCTTGGGGAGTTTTCGCATGGAACTTGCACTTTTTTTGAAACCAAAGATTCTTTTTTGGTTTTAAAAAATTAAAAAATAAATTATTAGGTAGATCATTGAAAATTTTAGGCGGGTCATTGACCAAATGACCTTATGGACGGGCCGCGCCTGCTAATAAGCAATAATACAGGTTTGTGAATGAAATAATCCATCTTGCCTAGTTTTTTTTCGTCTGATGATATAACAATGGCAGTAACAGCAACACGAATGTTGTGTTAAACTTTTACTAAAAAATAATCATAATCCACTTACAGTAAAACTCTACTTATTAGAACTGCAAATAAATTCGCTTTTAAAAAAGGTATACTAGAGAATGTTCTGTGTAATAGAATTTTCAGATTTTGTACTGTCATATTTTTTAACTTACCTTCTCTATGCTTATAGTTTTTTTTATCTTGCACAGCCTCTGTCAATTTGGTCATAATGTCATGTTGTTTTAAAGCTAATATTCCCATTCCTTTCACTAAACCTGCCAATCCATAAGCGGCACCTTTACGTTCACCGTATTTATCTGCTTTTATTAACTGATGAAGCAGCTTATTAACATACCCAGGCGCTTCGTCTTTAACAGATGGTACTAAAGGCGGTAGACAATTCGCAACTGCTTCTTGAACCTGTAAATTTTATTAATTATCACATTAACAGCGGGTTGCACCAAACTTTTAATCAAGCGTTAAATCCTATTTCATCGTTATAAACAAAAGATTCTCAGTTTAACAGAGCGTTAAATTTTTTTTCTTTCTACAACAGCCCAAATTTTTGCCTAATCAATGATTAAACTGACAATTGCCACTAAAAAACCAAGGTGTTGTTTACTTTTTCATTTGTTTTTAACGAAGAGAGCACTTAACGATGAAATAAACTAATTACACAATATGGTGTGATTAAAGTCATGCTTTTGATAACATTTTTGATAAAATATCGGTTATTTTGGCAAAAGTTTATGTTCTAGTACAAGAAATTAAAAGACAACTCCTTCCTTCAATATTTTAAAATACAACTGTATACACTTTTATTGCAGATGGGCATCTAATTTATAATAATGCTTGCTCAGCAGGTACCTACCTTCACACACTAACAAAAAAATGTAGGAAAAATAAAGTTCATCTTTTATAATGTGGATTTTACCAAAAAATATACCCTTCATCTTCAATACCATAACAAAATTACTCTTTATAATATTATTTTGTTGTTGGACTTATGCAAACATATTATATTGCTCAAATTCTTGTTTGTTATAAACTATTCTTGGCATTATAGTAAAACAGTTTTCCTACTGTAGTCTTCTATAAAAATATAGATATTCTGCTAAATTTCCTTCTGCTTACTTTTCTTCAATCACATAGTTTTCTTTAACACCTCTCTTAGGCCGGGTTTATCCAACTTCTTAATTCTTAATTCCTAACTCATAAGCAAGTTCACAATGTACTATTAAGTGACACTGATTACCCAGTTTCTTAATTCTTTATTCTTTATCCTTAATTTTTAAGAACGACCTTGAAAGTTGCCAATTTTTAACTTTTACGAATTACGAATAAAGAATTAAGGAAATATTAAATGCGCATGCGGCTTGTTCAGCTGTTTTAGACAGATCTTGACAAATGACATTGTTATCCGGGTTAATTTGACGTTTGGTGATGGACGACAGTCTTCATGATTTTTGTATTTTAAAAGTTTAATATTGAATTTAACCATGGATCTATTAATTTAACTATTTATAACACAAATAAACAAGTTGTGTTTATATTTCCTATGTCAATTGTGACATATATTGTCCAACTGTCAAGAGCTGAAAAAAGAAGAATTGGAAAAAGACGAGATAAAAATTAAGAATAAAGAAACTGGATAAACCTGATCTAATAACTCACTCAAATTTTACGAAATGCTTAAGAATTAAGAATTAAGGACTAAAAATTACGAAGTTGGGTAACCCAGGCCTTAGTTTAAATCCGAGAGTTTAAATAGCAAACCCTTTTGTGGGTTTAAAAATAATATAACAACTTGTAGAGGTAGGTAACTAGTTATTTTCTGAATTACTTTCGTCCTAACGTCGAAAATTATCGTATTTACAGCAAGTAAAAACACTGGAATGCAAGCAAGTTTGTATTTTTTGTATTAATCATTTCTTTTATGTTACTCACGGCTCTCTCGATAACAGAAAAATAAAGGGCTTGTATGTAAACAAAACAAATCTCATTTATATTTTTTAAAAAACAAAACACTGACGTTTAACCTAACCTCAAATATTTCAAGATTTAGAAGTAGCAGTGTTGCCAGATATTACTTTATTTGGTACTGGATTTTAATTGAGAAAGTACTAAATTTAATGAAAATGTACTAGATCTTCACAAAACAGACCAGACAATGCACTGACAGTACTAAATTTAATGAAAATGTACTAGATCTTCACAAAACAGACCAGACAATGCACTGACACAGGAGATATAAAGAACCTGTGCTTGGTATAAAAAAATAAAATATGTAATTATTCCCAATTTTAAAAATGAAACAATTACTTCCAATCTCTGAAAAAGGTAGGATCTAATCTGCGGCAAAACAAAACAAAAAATACGCGACCTGTAAAATATAAACACGTCGGATGGCATTTTCTACTAAGGTTTTGACTCAAGTGTACTAGCGTACTAGGGATATCCTTAAAAGGTTCTAGATCTAGTACAATTGTAGTAGACTGGCAACACTGTTCACCACCGGACCAGAGCAATAACTACTTGAATACAAGGACACAATGCTTATGACTTAACGTTATGTGACGTCATCACCCGAAGTCATTACATATACGGATATCTATGCAACAACTCCTAATCTATGGCCATACGCAAAAACTCCTTTCAGGTCCAGCCGCCCGACCCGAATTCGATTGACAAAAATTTGGACCGATCCGGATCACTTTCCGACACATTTCATCTCTTTCTACTACCCTTCCTGATTCAATTACGTATTCCTCTAACTTAATGTTTGTAACCTGATCCGGATCGATTAGATTTTGTCAATCGAATACGCTTTACGTCCAGCATAGTCAGCTGTGCGTCCAGACATGTGCTTGAAACAATATTGTCAGATTATCTATAATTCTTAATTAGGATAAGCTTAGAAATAACTTTTCTTTGTGTAATGTGTTTATAACTACGTTAACTTAGTTATTAACACAGGCCTAATATAATTTTACAGCAGTATTTTATTGGGAGTATTTTGAAGTTAAATAAAAAAATAACAATAATAATAAGTTTTAGTAAACGTGCAGTCAGCAGACAAAACGCTACCGTCGATCTGGCAACGTTGTACCATATGACATGCAGTTTTCCTTTTCGTGTTAACAATCTACAAGTGTTTTGTGTATTTAGTGAAAAAACAAAGTGTATTACCGGTTTCAATAGTGTTTTAAATAATTATTAAAATGCCTTATAGATGTTGTGTAGTCGGTTGTAAGGGTAATTACCCAAACGGACCAACAGTACGAGTATTTCGTTTTCCTAAGAGTGTGGAAGGGCAAGTGAAATGGCAGAAGGCCGTACATCGTGAAAATTTTATTCCAAATGCTAGTAGCCGAGTATGTGAGCTTCATTTTACAGAAGATGATTTTATCAGGCAGTATAGTCAGCAAGACACGAGAACCGGTGAGGTCGTTTCTGTAAAGTTAAATATACCAAGATTAAAAGAGCACAGCGTACCTAGTAAATTTCCCAATTGTCCAAAATACTTATCAAAAACTTTAACGCATCGAAAAAGCAGAGAAGAAAAACTTAAAGAACTAGACGAATTACGATTTCAAAAAGGTATTGAAGAAAGCAAGCGTGAAATTTTAATACATAAAGAACTTACAAATTATAAAACTTTTGAAGAATTTAATAATTTGTTTAAAACATTTAGTTTAAATGAAGGGTGGTTTATTATTAATGAAAAAACTTCAAAGACTCTCTTTAAGATTAAGCATATTCCGGGGCCTTCAATTACGTGGGCTGTTAAAATAAATAATAATTTAGAAATAAGTACATACTTGTACGGACAACCAGTAAGTATACAAATTGATAAACTAAAAACGCCCTTTTTGTCAAGTAGTTTGGATGAATTGCGAAATTTACTTGATACCATTGATTGTTCGATGAATATTCTTCCTTTAGATTCCGAACAAGACAATAATAACTCTGAAAATAACTCGAATCCTGACCGCGAGCCCGAATATGACTACAGAAAAAATAACATGGATATGTCAAAAATTAATGAAATTTTGAACTTTGTTTCAGATTTGCTAAAAAACTTAAAAGTAGACAATGATATTTTAGCACAAGCTTTGCAATTTATCTCCGAACAAATAAAATTAAGAACTTTGCCAAAAGAACGATACAGATATTCCACTACAACTATGGTATTTTGTTCAATTGTATATACAATCAGTCCTCATGCGTACAGATATTTAAGAAATCACTGGCCAATAATTTTACCCCATCCTGAAACTATCAAAGGCGTCTGTAATAATTTTTTAACTGATCCCCATATTGATGAGAAAAAAATTTTTTTGACTTACGCACAAAATATTTTTAAATATTTAAATGATCAAGACAAAAATGTTTGTCTGCTAATGGATGAAATTCATATTAACCCTTATTTAGACTATAAAGGGGGAAACCTGGTGGGGGCATCAGTAAATAATAACGAATTGTTAGCAACATCTGCATATACTTTCATGATTACAAGTATTTGTTCAGATTTGGAAGAAGTTGTTCACATTGCCCCTATATCTAAAATTAACCATGAATTGCTTTTTCATTTTATCAAAACAATAATAACTCATTTAGAGGCTATCGGTTATATAGTTTTTTGTGTACTCAGTGACAACAATGCCATTAATGGAAAAGCTATGTCAAATTTTTCACCAAAAAAAGAACTTAATATAGTGTTCCCACACCCTGTCGATGCTAAAAGACCTTTATTTTACTTGTTTGATTCTGTCCATCTCTTAAAATGTATATTCAATGCCTGGCTAAACTCAAAACCTGATCAGACATTTACATATCCCGACTTTTTTACTGGCGAAGAAAAAGTTGCATGTTTTGCATCTCTTAAAAAATTGCATGACTTGGAACACAACATGTTACTAAAATTTGGCTTCTCTTTAAATTTAAAAGCTCTGTATCCGTCTAGCATGGAAAGACAAAATGTAAAACTGGCATTAAAAGTTTTTAATCCTTTTGTAATTGAGGGCTTACAAAATTTTGACAAAGATATCCCCAATGCTCAGGACACAGCCGAGTTTTTGAAAATAATAGTAAAGTGGTGGAATATAATAAACGTCAAAACACCATTAAAAGGAAAGCGTTTGCGTGATATTTTCCAGGAACCTATTGTAAAAGGTAAAATAGTAAACGACCCAAAACTTGACTTTTTGAAACAAATGTTGATTTGGTTAGATAACTGGAAATCAGAAATTTTTTTAAAAAAATTAACACGCCAAACTCACACAGCTTTGTCCCATACAATTTATGGTGTGCTGGAAATTGTGAAATATTGTTTTGAGGAATTAAATTTAAATTATATTTTGTTAGGAAAATTGCTAACTGATCCCTTAGAAAATCGCTTTGGAAAGTATAGACAGTTAGCGGGTGGACATTATCACATCTCAATTCGACAACTTTATGAATCTGAAAAACGACTACGAATTCAATCAATATTGACACTAAAATCCCATAATTTTGGAGAGTTAAGAATTGAAAAATTCTACGAATCACCTGATTGTGACGAACAGGACAGTGCTGAAGACTGTTCTAAAGAAATTGACGAAATTCTTAAAAATATTATTATTCAAAAATCTGATATGGACAACTTTAAACCAGAAATGCCTGTGATTACGTATCTGGGGGGATATTGCAGCCATATTGCTTTAAAGAAGCTGAAATGCAATTATTGCAAAAATTCTTTGATATGCAATAAAGAACTTATTGTTGAAGATAATTTTAATCTCATAACTAACTTAAGCAGAGGTGCCCTGCAATATCCTAGAGATCATGTAATTGAAATAGTTATTGTTTCATATATTTTATTCCAGAAAATACTTAGTGACCATGAGAATACATTCTTAAACATTTTTTCTCAAAAATCATTTCTGACTAATCTCGTATTTAAATATATCCTTAAACAAGAATTTTTAATATACTTTGATGGCTGCAATACACACTCAGCAAAAACAATTATTGATATTTTACTTAGCAGTATTACCAACACTCTGCTCAAAAATTACTGTGCCAAGAAAAATAACCGATTAGGTAAAGGTCATAAAAGGAAATTAAATACATATACAAAATAATTGGACATACATTAACTTTAACTTTAAAGTGGCTAGGTAATCCAATGATGATTTTCAGTAAATTTTTCTCAGTACTTAGTTACTCGTAAATCCTCGAGTACCTAAATTTTTGGAAAATTTTGCTATCTGAGGATACACAATATCTGAGGCAAAATCTTTAGGATCTCTTAGTTTAATAGAAGATATTATTTTTTATAATTGGTATTAATACTCACCTTAAAATATGTACCTAAAAAAACTACAGTAAAACATTTTACACAAAGTAGTTCTTTTTAAAATCATTATAGTTTTTATCACTTATACATATTTTAGATCTTATTAACGCATAATTTGCCCAAATGCAAGTTTAAATATTTAAATAATGATGGTCTAAAGTGCAAATTTATAAGTCACACAAAAACATAAATCCAAAAAAAGCATATAATATAATATTGTATTCATTTATTCATATGACCACGGCTGATGACGTCACAGATAAGCATTGTGTCCTTGTATTCAAGTAGTTATTGACCAGAGGCGTGTTCGATAGACAAAATTGCATCGATCCGGACGACTTTACGAGTTTTAAACGAAATACGTAACTGAATCAAGAATGAATGTAGAACGAAATATAATAGCGGTGGAGTGTCGCAAGGCAATTTGTTTCAAGTGCATATTAACTTTCTTAAATTTAAAAATAACATTAATGCCACAGATCAAACTTAAAAAAAGAATTTCAATTATAATTATAATAAAATAATATAATTAAAATAATAGTTTTTATTATGGAATCTTTATCTAGTTTTACAAATTTTCAGGGAATAATGAACAAAGATATAAAGTAACTGATGTAAACTTATGTTTTGAAAAATCACAAAACACATTTTATTTATGGAAATAACAATTTTTTATTTAAAAACTATTTTAACATTGATGTCACCAGTAGGTATTTTTTAAGCCCATTTTTACATCAAAATAGGATCTGCAAGGTTTTTTCTTGTGACTTATCTGGTACCTGTAACAAAAGAAAACAAAGCAAATAAAGTAAAAAATTACACAATTATATAATAATTTTAATAAAAGCACTAGGTATGTTGTACAGTGTACACCCACGTAAATAACTTGTTTATAGATATTTTATTCTAAATAGTAACAAGTGTATGGGGATATGAGTTTTATATTCACTTGATAAAAATGGTAGGTAGTTAAGTAAACGTGCCACAAAAAAAATTAAAGTTAATGAATCATGAGCAAAGAGTTTATTAAAGGAGAAAGAGCAAAATTTTACTTAAACGAAGTTGAGGTGGCTTAAATAAATACTCTACAGTTTGCTCGAGTTCGAGCGCGACACATATATGGTTAATAAAATTATAATCGTTTATACTAACAGCAATTAGGTTTACAAATTGACCAGTATACGCACCCAGACAAAAATGTTTTGTTAGCTTAACTGGACAAAAGTTAAATAGTATGCTATTATGGGATTACGGGTATAAACACAGAACTTGAGGTAAAAATAAGAAACAAAATGGTACTCAAAAATTTTGTAACGTAGGTATAGTGATAGCTACATATTTAACTAAGATATTAATGACAATATTTTACCTTATCAACAAAATAACAACAAAGGTTTCGTTTCCAAATTTTTTCCTTGGCAGTAAGGTATTTCGCCGAATATTGATTGTGTCGAGGATAGTCTCTCAAATAACATTCATTTAGAACTCCAATCCTTACATGTAGGTTTATCAGGAAGTATGTTTTTGTGCTTTATCTTCCATCAAAAGTTAGATTTTTAGGGTTAGGCATTCTCATTCTTTAGAAATATTAAAATCTTTTGAATGCACCTAAAACAAACACATAAATGGATAATAATGACAAGAGGATAGTAGTTAAGGAAGCTAAAAAGCAGCAAATTTTTTATGTAAAGCATTTTTAATGCAAATTTTAAAAATTAACAGAAAAATTATACAAATTTGGCTGGTATCTGTACGGTATTTTATGGTTCAATGGTTTCATACAACTTACCTTAGAAATACATATACATATGTTCAGAAGTTTATTTTCTTCTATATTTGTGTAATTTTCTATTCGCTTTGCCAATTTTCCCAAAAATATGTTTTTTGATTCAAAATAACTTCGCTTCACAAGAAATACAAAACGCTTTGTTGACATTAAAATCTGACGTTTATCGTTCGACGACTTTTCCCGAAACTGCGACCGCTTCCAAATATAAAAGCCGATGTTAAGCGATTGCTGTTTCAAGTAGGCCTGGGCCGGCTTTGATTAAATCTTGGGTAACTTGACCAAAATTTAACAACGCAATAAAATTTAACACGTTGTTAGCTAATCATCCTTGGTGCAACCCGCCGTAACTGTAACAAATTTTAATTTACCAATTCAGATTATTTTGTCTACTGAAAAATGTAAAATTTTTCAGTAGACAAAAAAAATATGTTATTTACGCTATTTAATCATATAGACAGAAGCTTATTTAATATGGACTCCAGGTTATGCTTTTAAATATTTTTCACGTAGGAGATATTGCAGAATGTTGTAAAATTACATAGGCATACAACATAAAATTAAGGAAAATTGTAATATCTGCACATAGGAGATTTTGCTGAACCACCGACGATATGTCAAAATAAAGTTAATAATAAGGAATTATATTCAAAAGATCTTACCGTCTGTGAAGGTGTTGACAGGGCTTGTATCAGTCTTGAGAAAATTGGCTTGATTCTTTCATCATCCTTATCCAAGTGTCTAGCTAGAGAACCCATTAATACAACAACTGCTTGTTTGACAGCATCATAGTGTGCCGATTTTGAAGATTTACTCATAAAATTATCGAAGACAGGCCAAAGAGTCCCAACTGTATCCTTAAAAAGTATGCCATTTTAACATTTAAAGAATTAATAAACCTTTTTAGGACTATATTGTGTTAAAATAGACCATGAAAAGGTTATTTTTATTTAAAGAATACTTAGCAAAACCCATTAAAGCTTTGTATACACAAGCTTTCTTGTAAAAATTGCAAAAATTTACTGAAATTTTCCTTATAACAATTTTTTAAACAACTTTTCTAACGCTATGACCCTATTTATTTAAGGGTTTTGAAAAGGCATTTTAAAAATTCACTCTTGAACAGAGTGGACAATAATGTTATGTAATATACGTAAAAATGGCATTAAAAATTAACGGCTACATTCACGATCGCTAGCACTCGATCTAGATTAATAAAAATAATACATATATATATATATATATATATATATATATATATATATATATATATATATATATATATATATATATAGATCATACCTTCCCATGTATATCGACTATCTTGAGAGCAGCATTTAACATTTCTTTTCTTACAACTTCATTTCTATCACTTAACGATGTAAACACGAAAAATTGCATCAGATCCCCAACGAGCTCTGAAGTAATGAGATGCGCCAACTCAGCAATTGCAAGAGCAACTCCTCTTCTTGGAAACCAAGTATCAATGGCCTTCTCAATTTCTCTGCCAAACTCATCTAATTTTGCCGGAATCATCTATAAAAATGAATATCACATGCAAGTTATGACATTTCTAAAGTTTCAGCTACTATTTTTGTAAATTATCTTGACAGTAAATACGTGAAAACAAAGAACACGATCCATGATTTTTTTTTAAAATGGCAATTTAGTCACTAGATTTACCACATAAGAAATCATAGGTAAAAATATTTATCATAAATAAATTAGCAAAAAAAAAAACCGCAAGAGTTTTTGCACGGAACTTCCCTCGCGTAATGAAGTAAAGTAGGAATTCTAAAACTTGAAAATGCACACTTGTCAACAGTAAGACGTAAGTTACATTAACTAGTATTCTGTAATAATAAGTCAAATTGTGGTAATTTAGGTACTATTACAATAAACACATATACTTATAGCAATTTTTTCTTTAATTCTCCACCCTGTAAAGAGATTTCATTTTTTACATAAAATCCTGGACTCAATATAAAATATTATTTCTTTAAGGCTAAGGTTTTAGAGTTCAGCAAAATTTTATATCTTTTCACCCTGTATTCTATGAAAAATTTAATATAAAAGCTTAAGGTACATACAAATTTATTCAACTTACATTCACAATTGAGAGCAAATATGACATCTGAGTACATCTAATTTTACGAAAAATAACAAATTTAACCTTAATAAGTAATATTTGTCTTTTTGGATAAATAGTTCTCCAATTAGAGCAAAAATCAACAAAATTTAATTTTAAAATATGAATGAAGTCTACTTGTCAGGGGTACATAATATAAATATGCAAAAATTGAGAATCAATTCTCTAACCACCTGAAAATTCCTTATACAATAAGGATTTCAACAAATAATGGTAAAACAGCTATTCTCCGGGCTATATGCCCGGGCTATATGCTAATGGATGGCGCTGCCTGTGTCTCACTGCTTATGCAGTACGACGTTGTAGTTTTAAGGAATTACTTTTTCGGAAGGTTGGTATGTCCGTCTATCCTGTACTGATGAGAACCAAAGAGTTCGAAACTGGTCTGCAGGTGACGACATTCTAAATAAAGAAAAAACTTCCTTCTTCCTGGTAGTTTCTTGCATTCGAAACATTGGTATTTTATTACACAGCCCCACAAAAAAAAATGTTCGGACCTGTGGGTCGGACATATGTATTCCCATGTATTTTTCGACGCTGAATCCGATCCCGAGCTTAGAAATGGCCCTCCACGTCTGGAATTGGCCCCAGGGGCCAAAAATGGCCTCTATAGGGTGTCACCATTGCTATCTCCGAAACGGTAAAAGATACGAGGTCAGTTAAATTAGCAAAAATGTGCCTTTTTTAGTCCCGTTTACGGAGTTGCCAAATTCTCTATAGTTTCTTGTCTACAGGGGATTTTTTAAAAATAGTCAAAAATTTACTTCTTAAATATCTCGAAAACCCTTATAGTTGGATAAAAATTGTTTTAACAAAAATCACAAGATTTTTTACCTTCTATAAAGTAACGTTATTGTTTTGTTTATACCATTTGTTTTTATTGAGTTACTGATACCAACTTGTTTTTTTCAAATACGGACCTGGACTTTTTGCTCCATTTTTTCAAAGAATACTTTATACCCTTTACAACTGTCCATAACTTGAAAATATTTTCCGACGTTTTGATCAAAAATAGCAACATCATCAGCATTTTCTAACAATACGGACCTGGGATCTTTCATGTTAAGGCACAATTCACAACCTATCACTATAGTTTGTAGTTTTTGTGGTTGTGAAATGGCGCATTTACCTGAAAAAGGCCAGGTCCGTACTGGTAGAATATTCTGATGATGCTAGTCTTCACCAAAACGTCGAAAAAAATTATCAAGTGATACACAGATGTAAAGGGTATGAAGTATTCTTTAAAAAATACAGCAAAAACTCCAGATCCGTATTTGAAAAAAAACAAGTTAGTATCAGTAACTCAATAAAAACAAGTGATATAAACAAAACGATAACGTTACTTTATAGAAGATAAAAAAATCTTGTGATTTTTGTTAAAACAATTTTTATCCAACTATAAGGGTTTTCGAGATATTTAAGAAGTAATTTTTGACTATCCCCTGTAGACAAGAAACTATAGAGAATTTGACAACTCTGTAAACGGGATATGAATACGGACTAAAAAAGGCACATTTTTGCTAATTTAACTGACCTCGTATCTTTTACCGTTTCGGAGATAGCAATAGTGACACCCTATAGATAGGGATGTAACGGGTAGCGCTTTTTAGGATCCGGCCAAACCGGGTACCCGGTCAATTAAGACCAGGCAAAACCGGGTACCCGGCCGGGTACCCGGTCCCGGGTACCCGGTCTTGCGGAATATTACTATTGGCAATATCTTCTTTTACTTCTAATCAGTGGGTCATAGCAGAAAAGTTGCTGGAGCTGCTACAACCATTTGAACAAACAACTAAACATTTCAGCAGTACACACTGTACTATATCGGAAGTAATTCCTACAGTTTTTTCGCTAAAGAGGTTTTTAAGAGAAACACAAGTTCCAGGCTTAGGATCCATGAGAGAAAATCTTATGGAAGGATTAAGTCGAAGGTTTTCGAATATCGACACGAACAATAATTATCTGGTTGCATTTTTTACTGACACAGATAATTTGAAGGAAAAAGTAATAAAATATATCCTTGAAGCAAATTTGTTAATCCAAAATAATGAAGTTAATTTGTCATCCAATTCAGATTCAGATGACAATGTTCCTCTTAGTTTGTATACAGATAATCCATCCTCATCAAAAAGACCTAGAGAAGATAAACGCTCAGTTTGGGATGTGTTTACCAGTATTGCAAACACGCGAGATACAAATAAAAAATCATCTGCTAAAGCACCAAACATACAACAGGACGTGGAGGATGAAATAAGTTCATATTTGGCGTTGCCGTTAATTGATAGACAGTCAAGCCCATTTTCGTGGTGGCAAATAAATTCGCAGAGATTTCCTAATCTAGCAAAGCTTGCTAAAAAGTTTCTTTCAGCACCTGCCTCAACAATATTTAGTGAACGGTTGTTTTCAGAAGCGGGTAATATTTATGAAGAAACCCGAAACCGACTATCCTCTGAGAATGGTGAAATTTTAGTTTATCTTCATCACAATTTGCCATTAATTGATTTTAGTTATTAAATGTTTTAACAAAGTTTATTATTATAACCTTTTAAAATCTGTTTTTTATGTATTTTTTATCATCACAAAAATACACCGTTTCAGTTCTTTTATGTTTTATTTTATCAAAAATAGAAAACATAATAAAAAAACCGGGTACCCGACCGGGTAACACCTGAACCCGGCAAAACCGGGTATCCGGCCTTCCCGGCCGGGTACCCGGTTTTGGCCGGGTAGACCGAGTACCCGTTACATCCCTACCTACAGAGGCCATTTTTGGCCCCTGGGGCCAATTCCAGACGCGGAGGGCCATTTCTGAGCTCGGGATCGGATTCAGCGTCGAAAAATACATGGGAATACATACAGTGCGAAAAATACATGGGAATACATACAGTGTGTGTATAAAGTCTGGAAACGGCTTAATAACATCACAATTTATTGGCCGATTTAAACCAAATTTGGTACGGTTGTGTAAGAGGATCTAACGCACCGAATGACTATATTGGCGTTGTTGCAAGCTTTTCAGTTTGTTTGGAATTCGAACGAATTTTATGTTTTTAAATACAACACCCTGTATATTTTTTCATTTGTAGTTTTTATTTTAAATTTGTTATACTTTTGGTATAATATACTTTGTTCCTAATATCAGTAGTTTTCGAAATAACGAGTGCAATTTATATTTTTTATATTAAATGTTCAAACTGTTTTCCCTGTACAGCTTGACAGTGTGCTAATTGAAAATAAAATTTTTCAATTGTGTTGTGAACTATTTCTGGCGTTATTAATTCAAATTCGTCCAAAATTCGACGTTGCAAATCGGCCAAATCTTGAGGTTTTGTGGTATAAACTCTGTTCTTCAAGTGTACTCATAAAAAGTAGTCGTTAGGCGACAAATCAGGGGACCTAGGTGGCCACTCGATTGTACCCCCTCTACCGATCCATCTATTCGGAAAAGTGTTGTTCAAAAATTCGCGCACGTTTCGACCAAAATGGGGAGGAGCTCCGTCCTGGAAGAATGTACTTGCATAATTTGGACCCATCACATTTCGTATAGTAGACACTATTTGCGTTTCCAATAGCTCAAGGTAAAGTTGTGATGTTAAGTTTCCATCAATAAAAAATGGACCGATCTTGTGGTTACCCAGAAGCCCAGCCCACACATTAAATTTTCCAGGGCGTTTGTGTATGACCTTCCCTCATCCAGTGGGGATTTTCATTTGCCCAAACCCTACAGTTGTGTTTATTGACTTTACCATTTAACATAAATGTTGCTTCATCCGAAAATACTATAAAATTGAAAAACTGGTTATTTTGGTCAAACCTTGACATCATAATATCACAAAATTCAATTCTTCGCTCATAATCATCTTCTGATAACTTTTGAACTACAGTAGATATTTTAAAAGGGTGATATTTATGTTTTATTAAAACATTACGGATGGATTTGAAGCAGATGTCACTTACTTGAGAAATTTTTCTTAATGAAGAAACAGGGGTTTCAACAACATGTTGTAAAATTTCTAAACTTTTCTCTTCATCTACTACTGCTGGTCGTCCTGATCGTCGCCTATCTCTACAATTTCCAATTTCTTCAAACCGTCGAACAGTTTTTAGAACAGTTGCTTTTGAAATTGGATTTAGGCTTGGAAATGCGTCATTAAATAGATTTTTAACCTCTTCGAAAGTCCTGACCCTGTCGCCATATCCTCTCATCATAAGAATTGTAATTCTTTCACTTTCAGTTAAAGACATTTTTGCATGTAAAAATGACAGCTTTTATGACTTTACATCAAAACTGAACTGGTGTTTTATTTATTAATAAATAAAACATAATTTGTTGGTATTTTCGAAACACGCCGTTATTTCGAAAACTACTGATATTAGGAACAAAGTATGTTATACCAAAAGTGTAACAAATTTAAAATAAAAACTATAAATGAAAAAATATACAGGGTGTTATATTTAAAAATATAAAATTCGTTCGAATTCCAGACAAACTGAAAAGCTGGCAACAACGCCAATATCGTCATTCGGTGCGTTAGATCCTCTTACACAACCGTGCCAAATTTGGTTTAAATCGGCCAATAAATTGTGATGTTATTAAGCCGTTTCCAGACTTTATACTTACACTGTATGTCCGACCCACAGGTCCCAACATTTTTTTTTGTGGGGCTGTGTTATCTAACTGTGTTAGAAGAAAATACGGCAAATTTTGGTGTGTAATTCAGCGCTCGGAGGGGCATATAGCCCGGAGAATAGCTGTTTTACCATTATTTGTTTGGGTTTGCTTGGGTTTGCTTGGGTTTGCTTGGGTAAAAAGTAGTCGTTAGGCGACAAATCAGGGGACCTAGGTGGCCACTCGATTGTACCCCCTCTACCGATCCATCTATTCGGAAAAGTGTTGTTCAAAAATTCGCGCACGTTTCGACCAAAATGGGGAGGAGCTCCGTCCTGGAAGAATGTACTTGCATAATTTGGACCCATCACATTTCGTATAGTAGACACTATTTGCGTTTCCAATAGCTCAAGGTAAAGTTGTGATGTTAAGTTTCCATCAATAAAAAATGGACCGATCTTGTGGTTACCCAGAAGCCCAGCCCACACATTAAATTTTCCAGGGCGTTTGTGTATGACCTTCCCTCATCCAGTGGGGATTTTCATTTGCCCAAACCCTACAGTTGTGTTTATTGACTTTACCATTTAACATAAATGTTGCTTCATCCGAAAATACTATAAAATTGAAAAACTGGTTATTTTGGTCAAACCTTGACATCATAATATCACAAAATTCAATTCTTCGCTCATAATCATCTTCTGATAACTTTTGAACTACAGTAGATATTTTAAAAGGGTGATATTTATGTTTTATTAAAACATTACGGATGGATTTGAAGCAGATGTCACTTACTTGAGAAATTTTTCTTAATGAAGAAACAGGGGTTTCAACAACATGTTGTAAAATTTCTAAACTTTTCTCTTCATCTACTACTGCTGGTCGTCCTGATCGTCGCCTATCTCTACAATTTCCAATTTCTTCAAACCGTCGAACAGTTTTTAGAACAGTTGCTTTTGAAATTGGATTTAGGCTTGGAAATGCGTCATTAAATAGATTTTTAACCTCTTCGAAAGTCCTGACCCTGTCGCCATATCCTCTCATCATAAGAATTGTAATTCTTTCACTTTCAGTTAAAGACATTTTTGCATGTAAAAATGACAGCTTTTATGACTTTACATCAAAACTGAACTGGTGTTTTATTTATTAATAAATAAAACATAATTTGTTGGTATTTTCGAAACACGCCGTTATTTCGAAAACTACTGATATTAGGAACAAAGTATGTTATACCAAAAGTGTAACAAATTTAAAATAAAAACTATAAATGAAAAAATATACAGGGTGTTATATTTAAAAATATAAAATTCGTTCGAATTCCAGACAAACTGAAAAGCTGGCAACAACGCCAATATCGTCATTCGGTGCGTTAGATCCTCTTACACAACCGTGCCAAATTTGGTTTAAATCGGCCAATAAATTGTGATGTTATTAAGCCGTTTCCAGACTTTATACTTACACTGTATGTCCGACCCACAGGTCCCAACATTTTTTTTTGTGGGGCTGTGTTATCTAACTGTGTTAGAAGAAAATACGGCAAATTTTGGTGTGTAATTCAGCGCTCGGAGGGGCATATAGCCCGGAGAATAGCTGTTTTACCATTATTTGTTGAAATCATTGTTGTATAAGGAATTGTCAGGTGGTTAGAGAATTGATTCTCAATTTTTGAAAATTTAATTTTTCAAGTTATTGCATCAAACTTGAATTTACTTATATCAACAGTAAAAGCCTTGCATACGAAATACTATAGTTTTTGTAAAATAATATTGCAAAACTAACCAGATTTCTATTTTCTCAGTCCATGAAAGTTTTTATGAAGAAAGTTTAATTGTGACTGAAAGCTTCGGGTTTATCCAAAAACTTTTCTTAAATTTACGCTTTTGAGTCAGTCAGCTAAGGCAACAATAAAATAATACTACTTAAAATTGCACATTCTGCATGATAGCGCACCTAAATTATTTAAAAAAACAATAACAACCTACTGTAAAAATACGTAATTCTTTTTAAGTTGTTCCCCCTGGATTTGGGGGATCAAAGTGCCTGTATTTATATCAGCGGTAAAAGCCGACGATATAAATAAACGCAAACATTTTGAGTTAGAGCAACAAAAATAGACTTATTTTTTACGTTGTTCGCCGTATATACATTTCATCAGAGCTGTAGCCAGTCTCCAGTCGACGATATAAATAAACGCAAACATTTTGAGTTAGAGCAACAAAAATAGACTTATTTTTTACGTTGTTCGCCGTATATACATTTCATCAGAGCTGTAGCCAGTCTCCAGTCAGGGTGAAGTCTAATCTGTATGCAAAATTTATTTTTTTGTCAAGTTTTCGCCGCAACTGACCGAGCCGCAGACGCGGCAACTCACCGAGCCGCAGACTGATGGAAATGAGAAACCATGGTTTTTTGTAATATAACCCCAAAACGCGAAAAGATGAAAAAATTTCGAGACGTGATTTTTTCACGAAAACAGTACTTGTGTGTGTTTGTGAGTGGTGTGAAGGAGCCCGCATTAAAAGCACTATTTACCTCGAGGATAATTCAGCGGAAATATTTTGCTACTTGGAATGCAGTTATCTTTTTATATATACAGTGTGTTCACGGGAAGAGTTCGGATAAGGTGTTAATGTCAAAAAAATTTCGAGTTTGATGGTGACATTCTAGGAAACGTTCTGCCTGTTCTTAAACTAAGATGCTGAAAAAAATTTAATTAACATACAGGGTGTTTTTAGAATCGATTTTCAAAAATAGTCGAGAGTAAACTACTTCCATTTTAAGAGATATCGAAAAAAAATATTAAGAAAAGTTGTTGATATTTAAGAAGAGTTATGACAGACTTTCAGTTTTCTAACAAATCGGCCTACTCTGATTTTTGATTTTTATTCTTGTACAAAAATATGTTTTATCGTAGCTATTGGAGCGCACTACTATTTGTTCATAAACTAAGATGTTACCAGCACGATGAAAATTATGTTGAGATAAAAAGAAATAAAAATAAAATCTTATGTAAAAAATATTTTTTAAAAACAAGCTTTTATATTATTTAGATGTACTAAAACGAAAAAAATAAGTATAGTTTTTTCATTGTGGCAATGTTGAATGCTATTTATAAGTGGATGTAGTTCGCGTGGATGGATCCTAATAAAAGTAGTATCAAAGTTATCAATGAAAGAGATATAATATATTATGTTAAATTTATTGTGTTAAAAGCTTGTCGCGCGCGAAAAGTTCATACAGGCATTAATTTTGTTTGGCAGAAATTGTAAGTACCTAAGTATGTATTTTTTCTATTCACGCGACAAGCTTTTAAGGCAATCAATTTAAAATAATATATTATATCTCTTTCAGTGCTAACTTTGATACTACTTTTAATAGGATCCACCCACGCGAGCTACGTCTACTTATAAATAGCATTCAGCATTGCCCCAATAAAAAAACTATACTTATTTATTTCATTTTAGTAAATAATAAAATATTGTTTTTAAAAAGTATGTTTTACAAGATTTTATTTTTAAATTTTTAGTTATGTCCTAACCTATGCATGATAATACATCATTATTACACGACATTTTACCTGTTATCGTATTCTACTCGTCAAAGCTTTTCATTTAATACCCATATCAAGCGCAATGTAAAGAAAAAGGTAATCCATCTTGTGGCGTCCGCCACATTGGGTTTAAAATGGCGTAGCTGATCGTATTCTACTCGTCAAATCCTTTCATTTAATACCCATATCAAGGGGATTGTGACGAAAAAGGTAATCCGCCATATTAGGGCGTCCGCCATCTTAGGGCGTCCGCCATATTGGATTTAGGACACTATTACATATACTATATTGCATTGTGACCGGACTTATACACGTGTGCAAAATTTCAAAGCTCTAGCTTAATTAGAACTCGTCGAAATTTTGATTGCAATATTTGACCTAAACATAGATACAAGCAAACAGGTGAAGTTAAATAAAAGCTTGTAAAAAAATAAACTCGGCCGATTTGATTGAAAATCTAATTATTTCGATTTCGATTAAAACAATTTTACGTTAAAAACAAATACCTAGCAATAAACCAATAAACATTATTTTGTTTTCTATCAGTACATGTGAATTTTTTTCGAAATAAATTATTATAGATTATAAAGTATTATAATTAAAGTTTGACAAATGGGGGTAATTCCAGAGACGGCTTCTAACCTAGTTGGAAATAAAATTAGGATTCGATTTGAAAATAAAATACAAATATTTATTTACCCACATTGTGTTATTTGAAAGTGCGAGATACGAAAATATCATACGGGGTGTCTGAAAAGTCTTAGCATGGGCAAATATCTTTACTATTTATAAAGATAGCGACACCAAATTTTAGTTGTAACTTATTGGTTGAGAAATCTACGTTTTTATGTAATTTGACTTTTTCAACCCCCTTGGGGGGTTACGCTATTGAGTTGAGGTCGAAAATTTTGAATGCAAACCTATGCCGTGTGGCCTCTTCGTTTAAAAATCTTCAAAAAAGAAACATTGTTTTAGTATTTTAGTATTTATTTATTATTGTAATTCATTTTTAAATGGCAAGCCTATAAAAATTATAACTCGTAAATCGTATAATCGGTCGGGGCAAAAGTCGACCATTAGTCGACCGCTGCTATTTTTTGTTTTGTGGGGCACTTTTTTCTAACTTTTCTCCAACTTTACTTCTTCATTTGTCGTTGTTATATGTTTTGTTTTTTGACATCTGCGCAGTAGACCAAAATGCGTACCACGCGCAAACCGAGCGTGCTAGACATGCGCACGAAATTTCAGGGGATGTACTTTGTTGTCTAAATTCGCAGTGGTACCTTAACTACTGGAGATATATTCTTAAAAGTGAATGGGTTCAAATTCTCCTGAAATTCCTTGCGCATGTCTAGCACGCTCGGTTTGCGCGTGGTACGCATTTTGGTCTACTGCGCACATGGCAAAAAATGAAAAATAAAGTCGAAAAAAACTTGGGAACAAAGTTATAAAGTTAAATACGTAGTGGTACCTTAACTACTGGAGATATATTCTGAAAAATGAATGGGTTCAAATGTAGACACCAAAGTCCAACTCCTGAAATTCCGTGCGCATGTCTAGCACGCTCGGTTTGCGCGTGGTACGCATTTTGGTCTACTGCGCAGATGTCAAAAAACAAAACATATAAAAACGATATACAAATGAAGAAGTAAAGTTGGAAAAAAGTTAGAAAAAAGTGCCCTACAAAACAAAAAATAGCAGCGCCGACTTGTACTGTTTGGCACAAGTGGCCGACTAATGGTCGACTTGTGCCCCGCCCGATTATACGATTTACGAGTTATAATTTTTATAGGCTTGCCATTTAAAAATGAATTACAATAATAAATAAATACTAAAATACTAAAACAATGTTTCTTTTTTGAAGACTTTTAAACGAAGAGGCCACACGGCATAGGTTTGCATCCAAAATTTTGGACCTCAACTCGCTAGCGTAACCCCCCAAGGGGGTTGAAAGAGTCAAATTACGTAAAAAAGTAGATTTACTAACCAATAAGGTACAACTAAAATTTGGTGTTGCTATCTTTATTAATAGTAAAGATATTTGCCCATGCTAAGACTTTTCAGACACCCTGTATGATATTTTCGTATCTCGCACTTTCAAATAACACAATGTGGGTAAATAAATATTTGTATTTTATTTTCAAATCGAATCCTAATTTTATTTCCAACTAGGTTAGAAGCCGTCTCTGGAATTACCCCCATTTGTTAAACTCTAATTATAATAAACAATGTTCTTGAAAAATCCTTGGAAAAAAAATCAAAGTAGGCCGATTTGTCTGAAAACTGTCATAAGTCTTAAATGTAAACAAATTTTTGCTAATAATTTTTTCGATATCTCTTAAAGTTTACTCTTGACTATTTTTGAAAATCGATTCTAGAACTATATTAATTAAATTGATTGATTTTTTGCACATCTTAATTTAAGAACAAGCAGGAGCGTTTCCTAGAATGTCACCATCAAACTCGATAATTCTTTGAAATTTACACCTTATCCAAACTCTTCCCGTGAGCACACTGTATGTATATTATTTACTTTAAATATGATTAAAATTATTTCGGTATTTGGCGCGACTAGGAATTTTCGACCAATACGAGTATAATAAATCGGTCCACTGGGGGTTCGTTAAAGAGACAAACGTATTGTTTAATATAATTCCAACCGCATCTTTAATGCAAAAAGAGATATAATTTCCATATTATAAATTTGGGAAATAATATTAACTTACCTTAAGCCTGTCTGAATATAATTTTAAAAGCGTTTTAATTGTAGGTTGCACCTGGCCAGGATCCGTTTCCAATAAGGCGGCAAGAGCTTGAGCTGCCGCTGTTTGTACACATTCTACTGGATGCTCAATATCCCCCATTAATTCTGTACTAAATGTGGCGGGAAATTCCATTTTGGCAGCGTTCCACAACTTTTCTGCAAGAATCCTAGGAAAAATATATTCTAACATTTGTAGCACAATCGGCACGATGCGTTTAAAAAGGTATAAACATACAGATAGGCAGTCATATATTTAAGGTTTAAACATTATATTAATCGTTAGCATTAGTAGCCCGCCCTCATATATGTCTTCAGCCACCAGTGGGGCCTTTTCTTGAGGCAATTGTGATCTTCCTTTGAGCAAAGTGATTCCTAGATTTATTTGTTGCTTAGGCAATAGAAACAAGTTTGTTTATTGATTATCACTCCCTAGTCAGATTTAAAATAAATTTGTTTTTTAAAAATTTATAAAAAGAAAGTTAATTGAAAGAACTTAGTAGTCTGAACGAAATAAAAAGACATAATTGTTTACGTTACTAGTCCGGTAAGTGACTTGTTACACGAGTTATTTACGGCAACACAGGAGCCAACTCTGGAATTGCTAAATGAGTACTGTAACAATAACTTAACGTGTGTCACTATAAGTTACTTATCTGTTGCTGTCTTTGTTCTATAGTATCGGTTCATTGTGTTTATTTACTTATTAACATTTGTCATTTTGTCAAAATATTCCGGAAATATATCAAGTTACCTAACGACATTTTACCGGTTCTGTACCGGATACTATACCGGACTGGAATTAGAGACGTAAACATGGATCTACCATACAGCATGAAATAAATTGCGTTATTTGCTTAACTCTGGTTTGAACATGCCGTTAAAAAAACAAATTAACGTAAGGTCCTAAATTATCCACGAGCCGAGATTCAGACCTAATTCGTTTATTATATATTTAGAATGTTTTCTACTATAATATGTTGTGTTTTACTTCACAAATGAGTAAGTTTTGCACCAGTAACTTAAAATCTGAACGTTTTGGGCAATATTCATCATAGGAGAAAATAATACATCTTTCAAAGTTCTGACCTGTTATCCTCGTTGTCATCAAATCTTGCAATCCAAATACGTTTGTAAAGATTAAGAGCATATTCATAGTCTGATTCAAAGTTGGGTAAACATGATGCGATTATAATAAGTGCTCGGAGCGCAGCATCCCTAACCACTGCAATAGGGCTCTGCAGTGCCGTTAATAATACACTGATTTCATCCAAAGTTGCTTTTGCGCATCCAGGTTTACCACTTACACTATTTGCAATATCTAGTAGACATGCTTCTGATTGGGCTTGCACTCTACCAGAACTACTACCTAAAATATTAATGCGATGTAGGTGTATGGTTTTTATTACCCAGTCTTGTGGAATTCGCGTTAAAATAGAGGCCCAATCTTTTTTTTTATATACTCTTCCATTTTGCAAGACGTGATATAAAGAAACACTCTTAAAAACACTATTCTGCATCAAAATCCTCCTTGTGAAATTAATGAGTATTCTGTGTAATTTTCACCTCATTTAGCCCAAAACTGACCATGAAACTGATGTATCACACACCAGTTTTGAAGATGCGGATCGACTCTAATAACTATAATCGGCCGTCGGTCGTAAGTTTTCTGCTCTTCCCTAAAGAAACAGATGCAATAAAGCAGAAATTTAAAACTGTATCTTCAATGTTTTTAAATATAAAGAAGGAAATGGTCTTCTTTATTTAAAGGAAAATTTCCACGTATAAATGAGACCACGATTAAAGAAGGAAAGAACTTTCATTGGACCTTAAATTAGAGAACTTTTTAAAGACGTCAACTTTGGAGCAACTTTAGAGTAAATTTTTATTGTTAATCGTATTCAAGGCAGTTTTTAAACCGTATTTAAAACGCAATGTCATTGATTAGAATTAAAAAAAATGAATATTCGTGAACCGTTGACAGCAACCTGTACGGTCGCGAGGAATTCGACAATTAGGAAGTTTCCATTTTTTTCATTTTCTCCTAATAAATAGTCCTAAAAATCTAAAAAGCATATGTATTTTCTGTTTTTAATTATCTGTAGAAATAAAAAAGTTATGGGCCTAGGTTGAGGCTCGATGTACTCGAGGACGTCCAAACACACACCCCGTCAACAGCGGCATAGGCGTTCGCAGCAGCAGCGAACAGCTAGCCCGGCGAGAGGTGTGTGTAGTGACGTCACCGGCCGATAAAAGCCGCGCGGAAAGAAGTTGAATAAATATTTCTGACATAGGAAACTTCCTAATTCTCGTAGTTCAGCTACTTCACGAGTTTAAAAAGTTTTTTCAGTGTCATCATAAATTATATAATGAAAGATCTACAATAAATTTTATCCATTGTTTTGCTAGACCAAAAACCTTATTTATAATTTTGTTTTACAATTTTTCTTAGGACAGGGAAATTTCGATACAGGAAGAACTTTTAAAAGCTTAAAGCATGACTTTTTTGATTTATAGCACTTGACAAATCTGAAATGTTCTCAAATACGGTTTAACACGCGACATATATGACGTCACCGTTTAATAAGAAAATAAAATGTTTTTAAACCGTTTTAACCCTATTAGCACCAAAAAATGGCTTAAATAACACTGACAGAAAATAAAAAATCAAAAAACAGGAATTGCTGTCATCTTATAAAGTTAAGGATTGTAGCATGTCACTAAAGCTACATTATCTCATTTGCTCAGGTTTGTTTTTCTCAAATATTTGCCGTTTCAGATGAGCATGGAGAAATATTCTATGATGGAAAAACAGTCCAGAAGAAAATGGAGCCGAAATATGTTGGCGGACTACTGTTGGATTTTTATACAAGAAACCCCCAGTGTTGGCGGTAGCTACTAAGGGAAAAAGACACGAGATATAATATGTACTAGTTTAATTTGCTTAAATTTTGTGGAAATAAACTGCAAGTAAATTACATTTTAAGAATTTAAACGATTTTTGTTGATTTAACGTCACTAAAGTCAATTCAATACGATTTTTTCTAATTCCATAATTCCTCTGCGTCCCTAAAAATTGTCGGGTGATAGCTAAATGAAGAGTGGAATGGACAAGAATCAAAACATTTTTTTCTTGGTTTTCATCTAATAACGGTCCAAGTGCCAACGCGGATGTGCTCTAAAACGGGCAATGGCACAAATTTAAAGGAAATATGAAACACATTAGATGGCGTCTTAGTACATTGTACTGTTAAAATCGGCTAAGGGCCAAAAGTAGAATTCACGTGCACCAGAAACTAATACGTTATTCGGCACAGTATTGTTGATGTCTTGGTGCAATATATGGAAAATATTTGTAATAGGGAATATGCATATAACCCAAATAAATCTGAAATATATTTTTTTATATTCTCTACATAAAATAAATGTTCATGGCGGTTGCTGTTACCCATTTATTTTGGTCTTTATTAACAAAAAAAAAAAAGATTTAAAACTGCAAATTTTCGCGCGAATTTCGAAACTTGTAAAACGTGATCCCACTGGCTGTGTCGTGAAAACTGAACTTATGACCCATCATGAGTACATGGCGAAATCCAGTGTTGTAGAGTCATCAAAAACTCAATAAAAATGGTATTTAATGCGTAACTCATCCAATGAAATATCCCTGCACTTAAAGTAGAAGGTTCCTACCATCGTATTTATGTATATTTCAAGTCGAAATCGGTCCAGGAACCTTTCAATTTTGCAAAAAAAATTGGCATTTCTGCGAACTTTTGACATATCATCTTAATAATTTCGAGTAAATAAACTGTAATTCTTTATTTTCATGGCAATCTTCGAAAATTCAAAAATTTTCAAATTTTAGATACAGAAACAATAAGCGCTTTAAATTAGTGGAAGGTATTCTTAGATAATTAACGGATAAAATAAATCCAAAAAGAATCACTAAATAGGGTAAATAGGGTAAATAGGGTGGAATAATGTCGGTTAAAAATAGGATTTGTCGGAAACAATCGAGAAAATCCGAATTTTACCCCTTAAATACGCTCCTGGATGACCCATTCGGTATTCATTTTACAGTGTGGTTATCCCTTTATAAGAGTGTTGAAAAATTGGGAAAAAAAATAGATAGGAAAAAATACAGAGTGATTCAAATGTACCGATGTCGATGGCAGAGAATGGAGAAACCAAAAAATATAGGTAACATATACTTTGACGACTCTTTCCGATGACGTATATGGGATTTTAATTTGAACCATTTTTACCCCACAAAAACTTAAAAACCGTGAAAATATTAGGGTTAAAAATCTAAATTTCCAGTTTTTTCCAAATATTTCCATTTTCCAGTGATTTTAGGTTTAGGTAAGTGTATTGCAAAAAACGTATCTGAGATTTTAAAGTGTCACTTATGAATCCGTTTTTCGATCTGACGTTTTGTTTGCGAGTTATTAGGTACCAAAGAGGGGTCTGGAAATGCCATTTTTCGACCTAAAAAAATTCAAAAGAATTACTTGCCATTTTCTGATCCTCACCTGTTTCAGTGGAGTTCTGAAGCTCCGGGTCCCCTACAATCTCCGAAAATTAACATCGATTTAATTCACATTTGCGGCCTGTACCCGATTTCAAGGGAAATCGCGGAAATTTCGACTTTGACGTTTAATAGATCCGAAACGAAACATCCTGTATAACTGAATGTTTTACCGAAGCTAGTTGAACTATTCCTCTATCAACCCAAAAAATTCGATTTCTCTCCCTCTGACTGTTTCCTAGAAAATCGAACCTGTTTGACTTTAGGTTAAGCTTTACGTTAACATGTAGATTTTTGCTGATCTCCTGACGTCGCTTTTCACTAAGGACAAATGGCTGCTTTTAAATTGTAATAAATTATACCGAAAAGTAAACATTTTTTTAGCTAAATTATCCTAGTAATTTTCTTCAAAATATTTTTTTTTGGGTTTGTAATGACTTCCTTAAAAACGATTTAGGTAATAAAAAAAATGTGCATATGTTATTTTTGTTTTGTTATTATTGTTTCAAAGTAAATTAAAAAAAAAAATAACTTCTTTTTGTGACTTTGGACACTGCAGCACATACCTTTTTCTTAAATTTCATTCTTATGGTACATAGCCGTTTTTTAAATATTGCCCTAATGGCACCAAGTCTTTTCTAATTTGGAGCTATTTTATAATATTTTTGAGAACAATATAAGATCAATTCCTAATTTTTGTCAGGTTCTTTATAAGCACTTAGGTATAAAAAAAAAATTAAGACCCACACAGCTTCAATCCTTACAATTTTTTTTCCAAAGTAACTTTTTGATACTCGCTAAAAATATTCCAGGGAGGATAAAAAAGTTTTAAAATGCAGAACGGTGTAATATAGTACTTCTACTTATAACGGTAATATTAAATCTCATTCCCAAAATTTCATGTAACTCAAAAGATTATTAATCTATATCTTTAACAGATATTTTAAAAACTTACTGAGACTTAAAGGAATGTTAAAAACTGTACTTACAAATAATGTCAACCAAAAGTAGGAACATCTGTTTCGTAGGCAAATTCTGGGGATGATAAATACCAGTATCAGCATCCTCCACCCCACCCCTTAATTTTGAGTGTTCAGAAATAATTTGCAAACCATCGTGTATAAGTTCGTCGTGATTTCTTGCGTAATTTGAGGTTAAACTATATTTTAATAATGGAAATGTGTAACTAAACGCTGGAACAGTAAAGCAAGCAGTAGCAAGGTCGTCTTCTTCACTTCGCTTTGGTACTGTCCTCTTGTGTATAAGCTCAATTACTCGAACCATTGCTTTATTTAAATTTTCTTCTTCCCAATTGATATCTAAGTCGCATTGTGGCTTACATAATCTTAAAGTAACTATTGCAATAAGTTCGCCTAAGGTACTTAAGTCTTTTGAGAAAACAGTCTTCTTTAATTTCACAAAGAGTTCAGTTAAATATGGTGCAGCAAGTGGAGACTGCAAGTCTTGAAGTATTACAGGCAGTAAGTCTTTATAGTGAAGTGAAAGTTTTATAGGATTGCCAGTAGCAGCAGCAGAAACCATAGACACGCTGTTAACTATAACTTCATTTAACTGTAACACAAAAATAGTGACTTCAATAAGACAGGGCACTATAAACTCTCATATTTAAAAAGGCTTATCGAGCATTTATTTATTTCAGAATACAAAAGTAGTTACTTCATTCAAAAAGCTTATCCCAAAAAATTGACTTTTTCTGGTGAATTTTCACCATTAAAATAACTATCACTGTCAAACATCCGTCATTTTAAAACGGGAAAGTGACCTACGATGACGTAGTAGCAGCAAAAGCCTATGCCGTGTAACGTTAGGCCGAAGCTGAGCGCTTACGCTGTTCTTCGCAGTACTGCTGTTGGCGGTGCATTTACTTTTTTGTGTTTTTATTGGTTATGTAGAGGGAGTTTCAGCTCGTCAGTAAATGAAACATAAACGTAATAATAGGCATAGCGAGCGAATACAAAAAAAAATTCTACTGGATTCAGCTACCGTACAGCACTGTGCATTGCCCGTGACGATCACGCGTCTTCCCTGACAAGGCTTGCAGTTTTTTTTTTAATTTCGTCTAATTCTATCTAATATTTATAGTTTTGTTATTACCCATCCAACTGGCATGTGCGTGGTGGTGCAATAATACATATTTATTGAAAACGCGAGATGACCGAACAAGTCCATTTAAACATACTTTAAATTTTTTAGTAACAAATAATGTAAAACCTGAACAATGAAAAAAATAGTTTGTCCCAATCTTACAGCCTTTTACTATTTGACTAATTATAGTTTATTATAACAGGCTCTTGCAGTATATTGCTCAAAACTTTTAAACAAGTAATAAATTTAATTGACGAGAAGTTATAATTTAATAAACTTACCTCTTTTAGTCTATTTCGTATACCTTCTTCTTTTATTTTTTGATTCTTTATTGCTTCCAATTGCTTTGGTGTATATTGGGGAGGCTTAAATTTGCCTTCCTTCTTTTTCCTTTCTTCTATCTCTCGTCTCAACTGTAATTCCTCAAGCTGCTCTTTGTAACTATATGCTTTACTTTCCCGTTTTAAATTCATTTCCGCATTACTTTCACCTCCGGGTATTACACTTTTATCATATAATTCACCTTCTGGCGTTAAATAAGTAAAATAGTCGTCTTTTGTTATTTGACATAACCTGGGATCTTCCAAGTTTGATTTAACCTTATTTAATACATTTGGTAGTATCACTTCAGCATTAAGAGAGAGCAGTGTTGCTAATGCATTTTCATAAGTCTAAAATATAAAACAGAATTTTAATTTAAAAAAAAAGCATATTTAATTTATTATTAATAAATAACTAGTGAAGACACTCCATTTTTCCATACACTCGGCACTGCCGCACCATTTCTTCAAGTTTATGGATATACTCCTTTTAAGAAAAAACAAAAATCACTTGAAATTTCGCTACAATAAGTACTACGGCACGTGCTAGACAAAAAGCGTCGTTGCCACTATGGCGCTAGATTTCGTCAAAATACAATGGGGAAAAAATTATAATTATGAAAAATAATGGAATATTGGTATATTTTATTAGCCCTTAGTCATATACTTTAGCCTGTTGTATTAACGAATGCAGATATTAACCTACATTAATTGCGTTCTTTTAGCAAAAAGTTTAGCAATCTGAAAACATGCCACATAACGAAGAAGCCTAGCTCACAGCCGTTCTGAAAAAGTAGGTGGGGACCATATAATTGCTGTAGAATGTAAATAATGGTATCCGCTTGTTTCTAAATTTAATGTTTGTTGGCGCGAAAATTTAAATACTTGATAAAAAAAATGAAACTGCATATTGATCAAGCTTTGCTCTGGCGCAAAACCGGTGAGCCTTCCGATGAGATATATACAGGGTGACCACCTTAAAACAACTTATTCCGTTGTTGCTCTGATTTTTTTTTATTTTGGCTTTACGTCGGGGATGTAAGTATGAAAAAAGTATCTGGTACCTAAAGCTTTCAATTACAATTTAGATTTTCCATACAATACAAAATAAAAAAAGAAACCTGCTTAATTTTGCTAGGCTAGAATTCTAGAATATCAGCTTAAAAGAAATATTTTATACTGAGCAGAGGATTTCACGTTTAAAATTAAATTTTTATACAGGGTGAGATTTAAATTTTGTGTTTGTTTATTGTAATAGTACCTAAATATACTACAAATTAACTAGTTAACGTAACGTAAGTGTTGCTATGGGCGAATGGCGAAATAGTGTGACGCTTCAAATTTTATTATACTTAACTTCACTTCGCGAGAGAAGTTCCTAAAAAAGCAACTTTTGACAACTATAGAAACATAAAAATTAGGAAACGAAACCTCAGCAAACAGGAAGCCCAATATGGAAACTCAAAATTTACTTCATGAACGCGAAATGTCATCGACCATTAAACAATCTGTTATCACTCTTTCCCATATATGCCTAATTTGTATACATACCTTAGATGGAATATATTGTTCAATTAACATTTCCCTTAATGGAGAAGCAAACTGTGCAACTATATTCTTGGGTTT
This sequence comes from Philopedon plagiatum, assembly GCA_963971165.1. Taxonomy (NCBI): domain Eukaryota; kingdom Metazoa; phylum Arthropoda; class Insecta; order Coleoptera; family Curculionidae; genus Philopedon; species Philopedon plagiatum. Next base: position 48,580,306 of record OZ020190.1, read on the forward strand.
ACAATTCAGATGCTTTGCAATCTTAACCCATAATCCTGGCGATAACGTTACAACTAACGGATAATGTGCCGGTAGAATTGATGCGATAGCAACTGATTGTGCATGTTCTGGTATTATCCCAGATGTGGAACACACGGTGGTTATAAACTCAACAACAGCATGAGGTGTTGTAGCCACAGTATTATCATTATTTTCTCTCAAAAAGTTAATTTTATCATTTTCTAGTAATATCTCTAGTTGCTTCAAGAGTGATTTAGATATTTCAGTTCCGCCTAATCCCTCAACCATTTGTCGTATAGTTATTAAACATTTTTTGCGAATTGTCGTTGATGGATACAGAGCAGAGTATATGACTGCTTTCAATAAAGGTTCAGTTTTGTTGCCTACTTTTTCTGGATATTCAACTAAAAGTTTTTCGCAAAGGTGTGTGACGTATGGTAAACCTAAAATGTGAAATACCATATTTCTTTTAATAGGAGACAAATGATTATAAAAGCTAAAAATTTCTCAAGTTGTGCTACTAATAAAGGAGTGTGAGTAGATTGAGCCTACTGTTGGTGTGCAGAAATCTTTACGTTCCGATTGACTAAAAAGGTTTAAGATTTAGTACTGGTTTAAATTAAGATCAGGTTTTGATAGGTTTTTGTCTTATCGGTGTTAATAATTCGTTACTAGAATCTTGGTAGTTATTCTAATATTTCAGCGATTTGCCTTGTTTCCAAATGATATTTATCTTGGAAGAGGTTGCTAGAATGAATTTAGTTCTATTATTGTGGCAAGTACGCATAAAATTGCCATTTTCTTTATAAATTTGCGAAAAAACTCAGTAACAAATTCATAGTATAAAACTTAGTTATTATTCTTGCAATTGTCACTTTAAAACTTTTACTTGTCAAATTAGACCGGTCTGGCATTGGAGAATCTGGCCGTTAAAATCATTTATATATATTATCAAAAACTTAATCAATAAATTTTTTTAAGACGTTATATCAAAAATACCCTGGGTATAAGGTAAATAAACGAATAAATTCAGCAAATGAGTGGCATCCAGGGCATTTCCTAGATACTAGAGATTTCAGGAAATATTAGTGTTCATGTGGGAAGAATTGCTGGACAAAAAAAGCTTGAAATAAACAGGCTGAAAGCCTACCTCACCAGAGAAAGAAGACGAGAAATTTTATAAAGGAGAACACGCTTCTCCTGCCATTTGGAGGTGGAAGTATGATGGTGTGGGCTGGAGTGTCCACTAACGAACATATCAACCTCGTTATAATTGAAAATGGTGCTATGGATGACCGCTATATTTATGAATATTTAGCAGAACATGTCGTACCATTCGCCTACTTCAGAGGAGTGGACTTTTGCCTGATGCATGACACTGCAAAACTACATGTCGTACGGGTGTAACCGAATATCTGGACGAAGTTAACATTCAGCGGTTACCACGCTGGCAGCCCAGATGTGAACCCCACATAAAGGATAATACAAGACATTATTTTATTTTAAAAAAATTGTGACATATAGCACTGTTAAATTTATTCTAGAGACATAAAAATTCTAAAACTTGCAGGGATTTTCTATAAAATTTCTATTTTTAAAGGGAACAGATATCGGGATGAATAAAAAGACAAAATGTTGAGCAAAGATGCGACTTTCATATGAAATACACTGGAACATCATAACATCGTCGACTTTCTCCGCAGGGTGTTTAGAACTTAAGGGGAAAAAGTATCATTTGTTTCCCCCGGTATAATATCACACAAGTCAAAATTTGTCTTAAATCGAAAAACAGGTGATAAACTTGATAAATGCGTCTGCAATCTACCGAAAATTTCATTAAAAACTGTATAAAATTAGCAAAATCGTCTAACATCAAACCAGATCCAAAATTTTCTTGCCCATTTTTTTTTTGCTGATGGTGTAATTCATCTATAAGTTCTTTTGAGAACGGCACCAAACCGTCAAAATGCCAAGTAAGTTTTGACAGAAAAGTAAAAATGAAACAGTCAAAAAGTATGTTTGTATATTAAAGCAGATAATCGTGGAAAAAAATCCAAATGAAGTTAAAGCAGGGCTTAGTTATGGGTATTGAAAAATCAAATTAGGAACTACAGTGTCATTATCAGACCATCTGTCAGCTAAGCTAATGTAATATTTTCTTCCTGTGTTTTCATCTTTATTAGAAATGTGATGTGATCTTCGAAAAAATAATTGGTTGGTTGTTGTAAAATGGTTTCCTAGTTTATAGTTTAATAGTATCGCTAAAACTTAAATAATAAGTAAAAATAATGAGCTTTAAATATGCTTACTGTTTTCATTTGCAGTTTGCAAAAACTTTTCTGAGACAAATATCTGTTTATCCATATCGACGATCGAATTCCACATACTAGATATACCGTTTTCCTTCTCATTTTTGGTACCACTTAATTTTATTAATAATAAAGAAGCACACAATCCTTCACTAACTGATAGCGGCTGAGTTGATTGCGAAACTGCCTTTTCAACTGATTTTAATAAAATAGGTATCAAAGGTACAGCTTGTAACATCATATTGTTAGTAAAGGTGCTAAGCATACACTGGATATAAGATGTTTTTACTAACTGTGTGGACGATTTCAATCCCATTCCATTCTAAAAATTAATATTTATGAAATGTGTGCTTGTTCGCATGTCGCACGCTGAAAAATGCAAATGTAGTTAGTTCTGACTTTTGAGTACACATCGGAAATTTTTCACGGTACCTTTCCCGTCAGTCTTCTCGCCATATTGTTCAGGAGAGAAAATTTAGTTATGACTTAACTATTGGAAAGGTAATTACTTTGTCATCAGATTGTCTGTAGAAACTAAGCAAATGTAAATATTTGCATCAATGTTTTGAACTGTCAAAACGATGTGATTATTTTTTAATGACGCCTAAGAATATGCCGCATTAGTCCCGTGGGTTAAAGCAAATCCATAAAAGCAATTTTCACGATTTTGTTTTTATTCACACAAAATAGATATTTAAAATATTGCGTCATTAGGTATGACAAATATGTTCATAAATACAATTTTAATGGCAACGAAATTGACCATAAATTGTTATAATTTACGTGTCAAACAACGGTTAGTCCTTCAAATCCCAGATATGGTATGGTATACAGTATTGACCAATGTATTTTTTATTCTAGTAGAAATAAAATCAAAAATTTTAATGTGGAAGTAAGATTTACTAAATTATGTCCATCAGCCAAAAAATAAAATGTAACAGAGCTCCAATTATGACAATATTAATAAAAAATCAAAATATTGTTGGACAAAAGTAGCTAGACAAATAAAAATTGGCTACCATTCTTGGAAAAAAATTAAAAATTCTATTTAAAAAAAGGAATTAGTAAACTAAGCACTTTGTGAAATATCCATTATTGTCGATAACAGCTTGGCATCTGTGCGGCATTGAATTTAATAATGTATTAATAAAAACCAAGTCGAAGTTCGCCATTCTTCCTCTAAACTTATAAAAAGTTTATCCCTATTCAAATAATTTTTATCCCTTATGTTGCCATCCACAACTTCCCACTGGTCTCTATAGGATTAAGGGCAGGCGACTGCGACGGCCACTTCAAAATTTAAACTTTCTCCTCTTCTAACAATATCTTTATTGGTTTAAAAGAAAAGTAAAAATAAGAGCGGTCAGAGCTAGGGTTTTAATTTCATTAAAACCCATAACCTTAAGTTTAGTGATTTTTTCTGAATAATATGGTAAAAGTTTTCCTTTTCATTCATATTGTCACTACACTGTGAAAAAGACATGAAGCAGTCGCGAACTAGCTGCCATACTGCCTTTCCTTAATAAGTGGAACGACGACTGCGATTTGGTCTAGTCACCGAGTACAAGAAAATAAACCATTTCTTAGGAAAAATAGACATTACGTAAATAAGAAATTGCTGGTTTTTCGGTTCCTCCTTGTCCAATTTTGCAATAAATGATCATTTTTGTTATATTTATTAAACTTATGAGAACAAAGGATAGCTGACAAGTTTGCTTTTTTCATCTTTTTCATTTATATTTGATATTTTTGAATATTTCACTCTCATCCCTTACGCAGGTAATATGATTCTCATAATTGCTTCATTTATTCTTTTTTTTTTGTTTGTATTCGATGAAATGACAATTTTTAAAGTGGTTAGTGGTTAGGTTCAAACAGAGTAGGATCAATGACTTGGATTAAATTGGACTTCTGATATTTAAAGTTCCATTCATAAATTCAGAGGTTGCGCACAACTTTTTAACTCCACTGTGGGCGAAATATATGCCACAGGAACGCGTGCGCAGTATACGAATAGTCTTTTTCCGAATTCATCAACGACAAACCGATTCCAGTCCGTCAGCGTGCTCTCCTTGTTTACATAACGTAGTTAAAAAAGAATAGTATTCTTAACTCCGAGACGGGTTCGTCCGCCGCCGGTGTATTTTAATTAACACAACTGTATCTATGCAACACACAATACCTGGATCAAGGCCGAAGTCTATTCTTGGTCTGCTTCGTAAGGGTAGCCAGTGTTGCCAGAACTCACGCCTTTTCGTAAGATCTCACGACTTCGATTAATTTTTCGCGATCCCACGAATCAAGTACAAAATCTCACGATTTTTACCTTTACAGAAATATTAATCAGCGAATCTTACGATTTTGATCGTCATTGAAACAAAATTGCAATTTGATTGCAATTGAGGTTTGAAACTTAGTTTCTGATTTAACGTTACACTTTCCCAATATAGTTAAACCAAATGAAATCCAAGATCTTAATAACGAATGGAGAATGTTAAGATCACACCATTTGAACGATTTTGATAACGATATCTTGTTGTTTTGGAAAAAAACTGATACAGATGATACAGATGAATAACTTCTTTTTTTTTGTTTTGTGTTAGTTTTACAATTTTATTTGTAAAAAATATGGCGTTTTCTATAGTACAAAGTTAGATATTTGTTTAAGTTTGTAAATTTATTTTAATAATATTTTCATATTGTTAAAATTTTTGAGTTTTATTAAAATAAACGATAGTAGAAAAAAACTATTTAATCCTATTATTTTGACTTCCAATGCAATCATTACAGTCTCGCGATTTCTCACGAATTTTGGAGGTCAATTCTTACGTTTTGTTTTCATGTCTTCTGGCAACACTGTGTTGTGTTAGTATCATCCTGGCTGAGTTAACGAAAGGCGTGTCGAATGCACAAATCTCATTTTGGCGTGGTGAAAAACCGTGTCGCCGTATTTCCACGTAAACATAATGTTTACTTTGTTGAATCTAGACTGTAAAAGGGTTCTTAGCGGCATTTCGACCTTTTCTCTGATGGAAATCTGCAAGCAACCTTTATTTCGCTTTGCGATTACCGGATCCATAAAGCTGACTTACATAGTTTTAATTTACGTAGCTAACATCCATATCTTAATGAAAATATTTTTTATAGTTTTCAAGCGAATAAAATAAATATTTCTACGTGGAAATCGGCGTATTGAACTAAAAATTTACTAAATCTTTCATAAATATGTGTTCTATGTAAACTGATATACCTACCACCATACACAAATATTAAGACCCGTCCTGTTTAGCACTACAAAATGCTTTAACCTTATAACTGCGCATGCGTTCTTGTGGCACTGCGCGCGGTCGGGAAAAGGGCATTCTTGGTTCAAGCAATGGTAGTGCAGTTTATTCCATTGAGTAGGATAGGCAAACTGATTTCCTTTTGTAGTATTAATCGAGCCCTATTTAATAAAAAATATATCTTTGTACCTTGCAACGTATTTTTACAAAAAAAAAATATCGTAAAAATTACCATTTGTTGCAACATTGAAGGGACTTGGCAAATACCACTTATTTACCTATTTTACTTAAGAAATAGTTTATTTCCTGTACTTGACTACGTAGACTAAATTACAGTCGCCGATTAGACTGTAACTTATTATATAGACACTGTGTTTCTAGGCGGTAAATAATCATAGTCAAATTTTATACTATCGAACGTTAAAACTAGAAAGACTCCTAGATTTATAAATACATGTGTAACAAAAAATTACAAGAAGGTGATGTTTAAATACTAGTGCCACCTGCCAAACAGAATGCGCGAGGTACCACTTATTGATTATATTCTAACGACTGCGTGTTTCGCGTCTTTTTGAGTTCAATTGGATTTAAAAAAAATATATTTATTAATTAAAAAATTATCCGACACCTTGCAATTGCACATTATACCTTAAATACGTCAATTAAAGCTTTTGGAACGTCACTTCTTATTTTACTAGTCCATAATGCCAGCATATCCAAAGCAAAACATAATGTTTTTTCATGGACCTCACTTTCAAGAACCTTTATAAAATGATTTGCCGCCTTTGATATCACATCTGGTTGATTTTCTAATGATACATTATTAAAACTCAAATTCCCGGCACCCTAAAAAGTAATAAATCATCAGTAATAATCGAAATTACAAACAAAACTACAACTACCTACTGACATTGAGAATACAGACTACAACTACACAGACAACTATTTTGTGGCGCCGCACACAGGCGAAAAATCGATAAAAGTCGGACAGAACCCTATTTTCAAAAAGTTCCTAAAACACAAAAATTAGGCTTTGGCCCTCTACCTTAATGACCAATCTATGGTACCTGTGCGCGCGAGCACTGCGAGGCCCTGCGTTACTTCCCTACGTTAGTGCGAAGAACGGTTTGTTGGAGAGCGTATGAGTTACGGAATATAAAGTGATATTTTGTTTATATGTATGTTGGTGTTTTTAGTAGATTATTTTATTAAAACTTTTGGGATAATTTGTGTGTTTACAATGAATTTCGTTTTTTGTTTATAAAATTAATAGGAGGATAACGGTTATGGTAACTGGCCAAGTACCACAGTTGTTTGTATTTTTATCTTATTATTTACCTTTACATGGGGATAAAGTTAACAATACCGTCATATTCCAGTTTAAAACTTTGATTAGACGTAAGCCTGAAGTTTTGTTTTGCAAATACAACAATGATTTTATGCGACCAAGTGCGACCCTTAACAAAAATGGCGCATTTATACAGTTATGTTTGCTCTAATCTGTACTATTAATAAAGTTGTTCAAAGTGAAAAATCTGTACATAAAGCAGAAATGTAAAAAAGGGGTTTCTATCTTCTATTTAAGGTGTTTTGAACCAAAAGCGACAGTTTTTAGAATATTTGTCTGTCTGTCTGTTTGTGTCTTTGTTCCGGCATCACTTAAAAACTACTAAAAATAGATCTTAATTGGACTTTTACCAAAAGATAGGTCTTATAGCCAGTTAGATATTGGGGTATATTTTATTAGGTTAGGTCAAGTTGACGAATAAAATGTTTAAACCAGTATTTCCTTTTTATTACAATACCTTTTTTTAGCACAATTAGGAAATTTTAACTTTAAAATGATTTAATAGACTAATGGTCGTTTGCACCACCAAATTTAAGGCAAGTATAGTTATAAATACGTTTATTTTGAATCAGTAATAAATTACGTAATAGCATTTAAAACTATACTTAGCTTGAGTAAGCCTTAAATTTGGTTGTGCAAATGACCACAAGTCTAATTACTCGCGCAAAGTGGTAGAAAGAATAATAATCAGGTACTGGCTACTTAATACAATACTTACCTAGGTTTAAATTGTTTTAGGTCATAATGGGAAATTAACATATTATTGTTTTTTTTTCCGAAAATTATATCCTTAATAAAAGTAGAAAAATTAATTTTAAAGTAGCACTAGTTTGTGATATACACATGGAGACGCAAAAATAAAAAATATATAACTACTAAAAACCAATAATATTTAAAATCTAACAAGAAAATACAAATACGTAATCTAATTCTGCTTTCTAAAAAAAATACTTATTTTATTGATTTTTAGAGCTACAGTTTTTAATCTTTTGGCTTCCTTGTATATTTTACATAAAATTTACCTATCAGAATTTATTTTTTCTTATACACTAACTTTTATCAAGAATCACACTTTCTGAGAAATCAATATTAGAGAAGTTTTTTCGTTGGCGCCAACTTTTTTGCACTGTTCTTGGTACATAATCCTAATAATGTCATTACCATGAGATATCGTTCAATGTAATTACGCTTAAAATATTTTTTCTTAGTCAAATAGTGTGTAAAGTTAATATCAAAAATATTTTGTTCAACAATTAATAACGTGTAGGTTTTGTCCGACTTTTATCGATTTTTCGCCTGTGTGCGCCGTGATCTTTTTGTGTGAATATTTTACTTAAAAAATACATGAAGAGAATATTAATAAGAAAATGTATTAGAACAAATTAAAAACAAATAAATACTTTTTAGGTTATGCAAAATGTACCTGTAAAACTCCCATTTTATGTTCAGCAACAGTCAGTTTTCCGTCAGAACCATGATACACCTCAAAAGTCTTTTTTAGTAATTCTTCAATGGCCTTTGGCTCACTAATTTTTTTGGCTAAACACTTGCAACTTGTTGCTGAATCAATTCTTGCTTTCTCATCTTTTGAATGTAAATTGGCTAGAAAAAGTTAAACATTCTCATAACATATATATATATATATATATATATATATATATATATATATATATATATATATATATATATATATATATATATATAATATGCCGTTCCTACAATTGACCTTTAGTTACACGTTACTGAACAGTGCAAATTGCAAAACTTCCAGAAGTGCAATGTAATCAGTTTTCTTTGTTTCACAGGTTATTAACTTATTATTAATTACGATTCGAGTTACTGATTCAGCATTAAAATAAATATAAAAACCCAGAATTATTATTGTAAAAGACACATACATTTACAGAACGTTATTATTTCAGTCTAAAGTTTGAATTTTGATATTTTATTATTGATAAAAATTTGTTGTGTAAAATAAAAGTTTTTAAAAAGTGAATTTTGAATTTTGAGTTATAACAATTGGCGCAGTCGGTAGGATCTGTCAATGCTGTCAGAACAAGAAGTGTCTAACTGGTAGCGGCGGATTCTAATCCCTTAACAAGAAAAGGGCCAGCGAAAGTCGAGACCGCTCCCATTTGCCCAAGCTACGGAAGGAACACCTAGTGAAGCCCCTGGTAGCCTACGTCGAGAACACGACGGCTCAGATGCTAGTGCATGTAAGTAAATGAATCATCTCGTTTATTTATTTTTTGTTTAAACAAAACTGTTGTGTTTTAAAAACTGTTCGATTATCTAAATATTTTCCCGCTTTCCACTATTTCCCCAAATATTAGCAACGGAAATCATTTTACGTTTTTACGTACACTGAAAAGACATTGTGGGACATTTCACTACAATTGTGTACCTTTTTCCAACAATTTGTTCCCAAAAACGTCCAAGACCAATTTGTAGCAAAATTTGCTACAAGTGTATGAAAATGTATAAAAACTGTTGTTACTAATAATCCAATTAGAGTAAATTGCTCTACAAAGACTTTGCAACAATTTTGTGTGAAAAAAAGTCCAAACGATTTTTTTCAGTGTATCTATTTAAATTTTATTTTTATTTATTTTTTTATTTAATAAAAATGGCATTACCAGAAAACAATGCCCTACCGGAGGTAGAGCCTTATAAATTATCGGAAATATTTTCCATTGTGCCTGAATTTGAAGGCGACCAAATTTTTTTAGGTACATTCATAAATGCTTATCGCATGTCTACTACCGACCAAAAGGTCCTGTTAGTAATTCACATAAAAAACAAACTTTAGAGGCACAAAAAAAATCTTCAAAAATACAGTATAAAAGATATGAAGGTATAAAAGATATGAAGTGTGCTTTATTTTAACCGCGATACACCTAATATTTTTAGGACGAGTAATAGTAGGTACGCTACTATACTTGGATTGCCGAACAAATGGGGTGAACAGGTGCAAACCACGTTATTACCTCCTAGAAAACGATATTTGCCCTACCATTATCTATGAAAACCCTCTCGTCTAACCCGGCATCCCCCCATACGCGTTGATCAGGTAGTTTTGTTGCTCCATCTGTTCGGCAGTTTAACTTTAGTTGATAATAAATTTAATTCTTTCGAATACTTTGAATAGGGCAGTCTTGCGGGCTTGTTCTACTGACCATTTATTACTTTTACTGACAATTTATTATTTTTACTAACCATTTACTAATATTATTACTGACGATATATTTATTAACTGCTTTTTTATTAATTTTCCTGACAATTTATTTATTTTGCTGGTTGTTTATTAATTTTACCAACCATTTATTAATATTACAAACAAATAATTTTTTTAATGCTTGTTTATTACTTTTGCCGACGATTTATTAATATTACTGCCTGTTTATTACTTTTACCGACGACTTATTAATATTACTCACAATTTATAATTTTTACTGCTTGTTTGTTAATTTTACCGACCATTTGTTAATTTTACTGACAATATATTATTTTTACCAACCATTTACTACTAGTATTACTGACACTTTATTTTTTAACTGCTAATTTATTAATTTTATCGACCATTTATTTATTTTGCTGACCATGTATTAAGCAACTGACCGGTTGAAATATAATACTGCAAAAGTTTACTGACTATAAAATTAAAATACTTATAATTTAAGTTGTTGCGTTAAAGAATCGACACTTGTTAACTTTAAGTCAAAAGACTCTCATAACTTTATATTTACAATTTAGACATTGATTTTGACGGCATTTTAGGCCTTGATTTCCTAGAACATTACGAATGCGTAATTGACATTAAAAATAAACTAGTCACAAATTTTAAAACTATTCCCTTGTACAAAGTGGACAGTGAACCAACAAACAAAAGGAATACCTTAGACAGTCCAAAATTTAATACAATTTCAGTAGAAGTCAAGACAGAGCAAATCTTTAAATTAAAATGCGACCTTGCGAATACCGACGCTAAATTAATCGCGCAGGAAAATGGTTACACTTCCTAACGCCTTAGTAGGAGTAAATAATCGCGGCGAATTTTTTACATCAATCGTTAATGCAAACGCTATACCAAAGGTCGTTGATTTCTCGGACATGAAACTGGAGCCGTTAAATGACACTACCGAACCATTTCATAATTATAATACGGGAAATAAAATAAAAGAATGTCAGCATGACAGAATTTTTCAAATTAAAAACCAATTAAGAACCAATCATTTAAATGAAGAAGAAACGGACCTTGACAAAATTACAGAAGAATTTAATACTTTTGTGCACACCTATATAAAACTAAATCAATCACCGACTATTCGAAATTTGAAATTTCAAACTCTCAACTCCTAGATAAAAATTACAAAAATATAGTTACATTTTTCTGGCAAAATAAGATGCAAGACCTCCATTTTAAAATAACTGACGATATTCTTGAAGAATCCCCTAATTTTTCTCAGGATCAAATAAATATTTTGACAAGCAAAACCGTCAAAAATCGAAAGTACCTTATAATTCCCTTCTCTATTCTCTATAAATGTCAAAGCGAATTTAACTCTACACAGACCTATTGTATCGAAAACAATTTAAACCTGCCTAGATTAGAATTTCTTTCTTTCATTTTTACTGATAACGAAATAAAAATAAAAATCTGTCAAAATATCGTTACAACCCGCGATCAAGATCAAATCCCTGTTATTTTAGACCATTACCACAACGAAAAACATATTTTACACCATGGCATAAACGAAACTGTAAAACGAATTAAAGAAAAATATAATTGGCTAGGACTTAAAATTTTAATTTCATGTCTTTTGGCAACGTTGCGATACCATGGTTATCGCGGAGATATGAAATAGTGGTGAATTTAAAGCGGCTGAGCAGTGTTGCCAGATAAAATATTAGGAAATCATTAAATTTACAGACCTGTCATTTCCCCCTAAAAATCCCTATCATTTGTAGTTTTTATGTTTTGTTATGTTGTTTAAATTTATAAAAACAAAAATACTTTGATACGATTTTATAGCAAAATAAACAACACAAAAAACCCAGCCTCGGAACAGTAAATTAACGTAAACAAAAATCATAATAAGTTACCTGTCATACGTTGTTATATTCATTTTCTTATAAAGCTCATTATCAACTGGAAAATTATAACTTGTTGTATTTTTTTTAAATTGTTTTGTGTGCATAATTCCTTCTGATGTTTCAGGTGATAACCTGTTTCGAAATTTGGTTTTATTTAAATTGTTATATTGTTATATTATTTTTATGTAATTTATGTAATAATATTTAAAATCATTGCTTTTATATTTGACAAAAACCCCTAGATTAAACAAAATCTTGTAAAAAATCCCTAGATTCGGGATAAATCCCTATACTGTGGCTGAGTCGAGTTCACAGCGGCGCACGGTGGGCCAGATTTAAGAAAACGCGATCGAAACTCAGTTTTTTTATCTTAACCAATTTAGTTACAATTGCATGAATATATAGTAATAACTGTAAATTAATTATTTTACTAGTATTTAACATCATCATATGCATTCCAACTTCATGCTTTACGCGCGAAGTGCGAACAAATTAAGAACTTGTAATAATACACAAATTAAAGCAAGTATATTTTTCTTTTCTTTTACTTTATATTCGTAAACTCGCTGTCGGTGTATAAATTACCTTATAGAGGATTCTTTGGGCTACAAAATGCATATTTACGTTTTGTTCCTTTTTGTATATACAGTTATAAAATAAGTCCTCGTAGAAAATCCTACAGATTACAATACATGTAAAAGAAAATCCGGCCTTGCAATACAAAGGATCCACCAGGATTTTATCCATTGCTTATGGTCATCTCGTTTAGTGTCTAAGGAAGACAATTATACCAAGAAATGCTGCAGACACGTGCAGACTTGTACAATACCAGCCCGCGCGGCGGCGCCGGTTGGGGTGGCAAGTAAACGGTAAATTGCGTTGTCCCGCAATTTATTTCATTAGTCGAGCCTCAATGGGTGTCATATTTGTTCATAATTTTCCCCTTTATTACTTTAATGCCATAAAAGCTCACTACCAAAAATCAGGCTGTGTTTATATTTTCCACCCCCTAACCGCACCCCTAGGGGGTGCCAATTTTTTCTGACAATTTTTTCGTGAGTATTTTAATACCATAAGCAAATATAAGAAGTTTCAGAATTTCGATCGACAAAATCCAATTTGGGCCCACTGTGCGGCGTGAGCAGCAACCATTCTCTTTAACCAATATTATCCATAACATTGGATCACTTTTTTAGTACAACGAAAATATTTCCATAAACTATAACTTTTCATCTTCCTTCGGTATAAATTTCAAATATTAATATTAATAATTAACGTAGCAGAAATTTTTTGAAAAAAAAAATCTATCTTCATTTCTACAGGACTTAGAGCGATGGACTTTTTCTTAAAAGCTCCATGAGACTACCAGTTAACCAAAGCATCAAGTTCGACGAAGATTCGATGGGTCGTTCCCGAGATATTGTTAAATGTTTATAAAAAAACCAGGCCAATTTTTGATGTTTTGTTTTCCCCACAATAACAATGCAAAATAACATAAAACCGGCGCCCATTACACCACAGGATAATGTAAGTCTCAAAGAATTGTTTGCGCCCAAGCTGAGATCTGTAGCCTGGCCCAAAAAGTCGAAAAATAATTTTAAATATTGCTCCTCTGAAGCCTAAACCGAATAAACAAATAGAATAACTCTTGAACTAAAAATGCGATCGGGCTGAAACGAATAGGGCACATTAAGAATATAAAAACCCATCTTCTGGTGTACTTTGAAAAGCCCAAAGCTCTTTTTTACAAAAGTTATTTATTGTTAAAAAAAATTGCCATTTTTAATGTTCTTTTGCCATTACCTCGTTAACTATTGAACGGATTTGGACGATCAAAAACTCAAATGAAAGATTTTTTCAACACCTACAACCCACCCAACCCAACCTGACCACTTTCACCTATAGTGGAAAAGAAAAGAGTTACGGACGAAAAACTAGTTTCAGAATATTCAAAAAATAATTAAAAATCATAGCAGCAATTTCAGCTCATACTGGGATAGCAGATATCCTCAGACATGAACACCCCCCCCCCCCCCCCCCTCAACCTAGTACAGTCAAAACGCTTCTAAAATTTTTTCCACGATTTTAGACAGCGGGACTGGGCTGAATGACAACAAAATGTTTAGTTTAAAAAGCTTGTAAAGAAACTTCCGATTGGAAGGGTCTATTATAAAGTGAAAGAATATTATGTAGACTTATTTAATTAATTTTGTATAGTATGTGAATATTTGATGCGATGTGTAATTTATGTAAGACTTTTATTTCAGTGTTTTCTTTTATTATCTATTTTTTAAATGTTATTATTAACGTAAAATCTGATGAGTAGGGTATACATTTTTTTCTAACTAAGATAAATGTTGCCGTTTTAATTTTCTTTGAGTCATCATGCATGTTATATTTTAATTTTAACATGATATGTTTGTCCTTATTTATTTGAAGATTTGACGAGATTGATAACAATATTCTATTTTAGTTTTAAGACCATTATATAAACCAGTCGTCCAGTCGTAACTTGTTTATTCATGTAATTTTGAATATTTATGGCCGTTATTGCGACTGTTTTATAGTTATTGTTTTATTTTAATTTGCTCTCTTTAAAAAGGAAAAAAAAATGCTTTGTTATTAAGAACTTGTGTCTTGGACCATCAAGCTTTATTTGATTTGTTTGATTTATTCCTGATACAGGTAGCCAGCTAACAGTCTGCACGCTGTATAACTTTGCAAAATCCAGCAATCCTGAAAGTGTGAAAGTAAAATCCAGCAATCCTGAAAGTGAAAGTAAAATTTCTGGTAAAAATAGTTCCCATGCAGAATGTAGTAAAATTATTGTCCCTGAAACTAAAAGCGAACAAACTGATACATTAAGTGAAAATTGAATTACTAGCAAAAATATAAGTGAAGAAATAGGTTAAAGTAGCATTAAAGGTAGTAGTTCAGCTAAGGAAACAAATGAACCAGTCAGTGAAATTACGAATAAAGATGAACAAGGTGAAATCAAGTATAATTCTGAAAACAATGAGAGTAAAAAACTGAAAGAAAACGAATTTGATGAGGAAAAGTGAAAGAGAAAATTGATTTTGAGGCGTTGTTTCAGGATAAATCTGATTATACTGTTATGGACTTTATGGAAGTTTATAGATTTTTTTAGCTCTAATTTATGTTCGTGTGTTTTGAGATCTTGGGTTTATTTTATATTAGTTTTTAATTTAATACCCTGGTTAATTTTCAGATGTTACATCTATGAAAGAAGGTCTGGATCTTTGCAGAATATTCGACTGTGTTATTTTCTGCATGGAACGCCTATGATAGAACGCCTAGAATTTACCAGTCTTCTATTTTCTTCTTTTAATGTGCCTTGTATCCCTCTAAAATGTTTCAGAATTCTCCAGAACCAGTAGAAGGGTATATAAAGGGTCCAGAGCGGCCTTCGTGGTTAATTTTCAGTTTTGTCTTAGATACTCATAGTTTGTTGTCAATAAAAAGTATATTGTGACATTGACAGTGAAAAGAAGGTTAGTGTCAGTGAATAAAAATCAGAAAACCGAAAGTTTGTTTAGTATTTCGGGCGACCGGTACAATACCATTAGAAAACTGTCCCTACTTCAAATCGCTCTAAACAATATAAATACTCCAAATATCATATTATGAACCTGCATGTTACTTTGTCAAACGAAGTGCCCATTCATGTAAAACATATGAAAAGGAATTTGAAAACGTCACAAAAGGAAAGATCCCTAGTTTTTGATCCCGGCCCCGACGATCAAACAAGAGTTGTCGATGTCAAAACTTCAAATGCAACCTACAGAAGACCTACTTACAAGTTGTGTAAGCTTGAAATCGACGCCGAAGACACCCTAAAAAATCCCGATATGAATGGTTGCCTTAATCTGTTACCAGTATTTTGACCAGTCATCACCATTACAATTTAAATAAAAAAAATCATGATTTTTTAAATTTTTTTCTTAGCGCACTGTCAACGTTCATGTTTATTTTTTGAACCTATTTTAATTGTACGTATTTCATGAATTTGAGTACTATAAAATTAAAATAAAGTAGAATTCACAAAAAAAGCAATTCTCAGCGAGACGCTGCGGCGAAGTGTGTCTATGCAAGAAAATTCTGTCAGTGGAATTCAGTGATGGCTATCACACGCTGATGATGATCCAGAAAAAACAGATCCCTGTGTTAAAACAATTCCTTTGTGCAATTGCTTCTTCAGCCTCAGTGGAACGAGTTTTCAGTGCCTTCGAGCTGGTACATTCCGATTTAAGAAATAGACTGGGAAAAAAAGCAGGAACATTAGTGTTTTTGTTCAAGTATTATAATGAGAATTAAAATAAAGTGTTTCAGTATATTTTTATATTCCATTGCAGCATTTGTTTATGAAAGTTTGTTTCTTTTTTTTGTAATTAAAAAAGATTGACTAAGTTATTTATTTTCGTTCAATAAATTTTTCCAAAATTATCATTGGCTTTGATTTAAATTGTGATTTAAAAAAAAGTTGATTTAAATCACGATATTTATCTTGACTTAAATCAATTAATTTAAATCAGCCGAACCCTGCTATTTAATTTTTACCTGTTTGGTAAGAATAGAGTTCTAACTAGTATGAAGAGAAAGGTCATAATAGCCTGTTTACATTACGTGCAAGTTGGTGCCATGCAAGAAAAAATTTCCCCCACGCATGCGCGTTGGTGGTTTTTCGATCAGCTGATGCAATTTTACTTGCATTGCATGAAATTAGGACTTTTTCTAATTTAATAGCAAATAGCATGCATTTTTAGTAACTTTTCTAGTAATATTTCGAAGCACCAACCATATAAAAAGTAAACATAACCTCAAAAATATCGATTTTGTTTTGATGGCGTTTGAGTGGTTTATTCTGCGAATTTAATATTTTTTTTACTGTTTATAAAAAATAAAGCCCCAAAAGTCCCAAAAAGCAGCATGTGGCAGATGAGTATGTACAATAAAAACCTATTTTTTAATCAGCTGAGTTAGATATATTTTTTAAGTTGGCGACATTTCTTGTCAGAATACTTGCATACAAAAATTGCTTCATGTGTAGACGGTCATGCAATGCAATTAATTGCCATCCTATAACTTTCATGCTATAAATTGCAAGTAATGTAAACAGGCTTTAAGGAAATAAGGTTGTCAATAAAATCGGTCTTTAAATCGAGAAATAGAACAGAAGGAAAAGGATGTTGTATTTACATATTTTGTTGAATAAAAAAAATAGATTCTCTGCCCTCAATATCCCTGAAAATGATATATTAATCAACATTTTTCAGAAAAAGATTTCCAACCGATTCGCTTTATTCCCTCTCACCTTCATTATTTTTTTCAAGTCAAATATCAACAGGACCACTGGTCGATCATCCTAAACACAACGGAAAAAAATTGAAATCCGAGATGTCATTCAGAAATACAATCGAAAAAAGTCTATCTCCATGACTTTTTTGTTTTGTAAAAATTTTTTAGGCTTTTACTCACTTTTGCAAAAAAAAACTCTTAGAACGGGACCATTCGGGAGAACTCGTCTGCGAAACACAACAAAATCTCCGAAATCAGCGAATCCGTTCACGAATTATGCGCGAACAAACGGGTCGAATTAAGAACCTCCTCTTGTGAAGTAAGTTAACAACTGAAATTGGGCGGTAAAGCATTGTGCATCACGTGCTATTAAATATGACCACAACGACAATAGCGTTATTATTTTGACCCTATATATGATGTATGGACGTCACGATGACGTGGCGACCGTGTTCGCCGTTGATTTTTCTTATTATTTCAGATTTTTATCAGCACTGTGGATTTTTATATATTTTAGGGGTGCATTTCAGGCTACTTTGAATGTAGAACTCACCTGGTTGTATTTCTTACATTAGATGTTATTTTAGGCCACTACTAATAAAAACGTTGCACATTAATAAGAGAGCAACCCAAGCAATAATAAGAGAGAAACCCTGAGCAACTAACTCATATTTATTTAAAATTTGGGTACTTACTTATCAAACTACTTCCAATATCAACAGCACAGCTGCTTAAATCTATTTTAACACCAGTAACAACTAACCCTACTGTTTCCAAAATTACTTCAGGATTTCTTAACATTGCTTTTTGAAGAGAGGGTAAAATCGTTTTTTTAAATGTCTCTAAATTCACTTCAGCTAATAGTGGATAACATGCTTCCACTATTGATGGTAGAGGTGGAACTTTGCAACTAATAAAGTTCTTAATAAATGAATTCAGGAACGGTTCCTAAAAATTAAGATATTTCCAATATTACTGGTTTTAAAGCATTTAAAAAATGTCTATGGAAGCATAAAATACTTTAAATTAACAGCTTTAAATTTAGAGACACAACCAGACTAATGTAACTATAGTGATCAATGTCTTCCTAATGATTTCTTCAACCAGTTCGTTAGCGCTATTGTCGAAAAATTTTGCTATTTTTTTATTTAATAAAAAGCTTTGCTTTTAACCAAGTAAGAGCAAATGCTATTTTATATCACTCTGTTTTATATATTATATTGGTAACAAGAGTTGCGAAATATCGAATATTCTTGCCCCGCATTTTCCAATTTGCTTCTTGTTAGCTTCTGTTAAAAGTGATGAAGAAGAATGTTTTTTAAGTCATTTTTTTCTGAAACTGTGTTGTATGCTACAGCTAAAATGGTGATTTACGATTGTTTCCTGGTTGTAATACTGAGAGTCGCCAGTGTTTTAAAATGCATAATATCCGAAATATAAACAAGTGACAGTAAATTACTAAGAGTTGCATGTTTAAACAACTAGGTGCCTAACAAGGAACAGTTATTTTTTTTATTAAAATCAAAAACCAGCTTAATAAATTATAGTAAATTAATAGCAAACATTTGTCTCGTCTTCTGGGTGCAATGGTCTCTCGTCGATTGCGACGTACCTACGGCCAGCTGGCTTAGCAAAGCTTATTTTTGATATTAACAAATTGAAGATGTTAAAATAGGGGCAAGTATTAAGCAACAAAAACAAAACTTGATAAATAACTTTTCTACAACATTTTAATATATACATACCAAGTATTCATTAATGGGAGAACCTTTTTGGGCAAGAAGTCTTTTGGTTAATGCTGATCCTAGTACGACATTGAAATGAGTTTGTTCCATGGACTTTAGAGTACTGAGGTACAAGTTATCCAGACTAAGTATAGTAGACAATACACTATTGATCTAAAAAATACTTTATTAAGGTACACTTAATAACTTTTAGATGAAACAGAATTTTCAAAGAAACTGTCATACCAAAACATGGGCCTTTGCTATCTTCTTTTTCTTCCCACCAGCAACAACAGATGTAAGAAGAATCGCCTGTGCATCAATAATTTGGGAAATATTACTTTTAATAACATCTTCCCGGATTTTCCAGCCATGGTCCAGCAACAAGGTTGTCCATTCAAGGCCATAAAGGGCACTTTGACTAACATTTTTCCTAATAAAAAGTTATTTTTAATTTAATAATGTTTAATTTTAAATGATCAGTAAGTATTATGAAATACTGGTAGTACTATTGATCATCTAGGTATATGAAGAAAAGGAATATAATGTAAAAAGTGACTTAAAATTCCATCAATACCGACTTCACTATACAGGGAATGTTATCAGTAATAATAAACGGTTTAAGCGCCGTTGACTATTAGTTAGATCTGTATTTACAAACAAAAATACCAAATCATTTCGTCAATACTTTGGTTTCCTAATTACTTTATTGCTCTAATATTCCTCTCGATTCTAGATGATGATGAATAATACTGTAAGTATTTTATAATAATGGCAGAATCTAAAGGCGTTCTGATAGTGATCATCATTAATGCCTGGTTTGTTTAGATGATTATTTTGGCAATTTTTTGCAATCACCAAATGGAAAATATTTCAAATTTTGAAAAAGATATGAAGCAACAGAGTATAATATCACTAAAAAAGGAATTTCAAAAGAATGTATTCAGCAACTGGAAGTTCTGCAAGAACTAACACACTCTTCACATGAAAAAAAAAACCGTTTTTTTTTGGAACAATTGGGAAAAAAGAAAATTTTGGGGAAAATAGCTTTTTTAAATACCTGAAAACAAGCAATAATATTCTTATTGGAACTATTACAAGGAATAATCATTCTTTAGAAACTTGGTAATTTTTTGTATTTTCTTTTCTAATTATAACTTTTTTTCTTACAAAGTTGCTTCATCATCCAATAAAAAAAATTGAAAACAAAATTATTGACTCGGATGGACGATAAGCAATAGATATTGGATGGACTAAGATAAAGTTGGACTGACTAAGACAAAGTTGGATTGACCAAGACAAAGTTGGATTGACTAAGACAAAGCTTTCGTCCGATCGGAATTTCACGATGTAGTTACCTACCCACGCAAAATGATTGTTGTGTAGATGCATAAAGAGGTAGTGTATCGGATCTTCTTGGTAAATAAAAATATGAATTCAGAAAAATAAAGCAAACCGCAAAAACAATTTCCCTTGCTAAAAGGAAATGTGATTGAAACGCGAAAATATATTTTAGATAAAGATTACATGAGCTCTAATGTATAGATAGATAGATATTTCATGTTATTACAAAATACATTGTTTACATACGTCAGGTATAACATACAGATATTGAAGAAAATACAAAGACTATTTTAAACAAACTATGACATAAATCAAAAAATATCACAACCTATAAATTCATTCTTATCATAGAAAGGGTTCTCAAGAAGTAGTTTCCGCACTCCACTCTTGAACTTGTTCATAGGTAAAACATTCAGGCTCTCTGGGAGTTTATTATAAAATTTCACCGCCCAGTAGTTTGGACCATCCCGGCTCCTCTCCAGTCGCCTCATCGGCACAGACAGCTCGCCCCCAGCCCGAGTGCCATAAGAGTGATAATGTCCGTTTTCAGGAAATAAACATAAATTGTTTTTAATGTGAATACAATTTTCTAATATATACAAATTAGTATATGTCAGTATTCTCAATTCTTTAAATTTAAATCTACAATTCTCTCTGTACCGCAGACCGCCAACGATTCTCACAGCCCTCCTCTGGAGAGAAAATACCCTGCGCCAGTGCGGCGCGTGGCCCCAGGCCACGATGGCATAAGACATCAGAGAATCACACAAGGCAAAATAGGCCGTACGCAGAACACCATCGGAAACTCGCCCTGTCAATGTGCGCAGCACAAACACAGCGCTTTTCATTTTTTTTGTGACACTGTCTATATGGACATCCCACCTCAGTTCAGAGTCAAGCCTGATACCCAAAGTGTGTGATTTAAACAATCTTTGTCTCAAAATATTTTTTTATATCTTGTTTGTACATTTTTTTTGGTTTACAATGAGAAGATATAAAGAGTTTCCTTTATTTTCACCAAAAGGTTGTATGTATTAGATTTCCTTGTATTTTTAATTTGTATATAAAAATATTTTTACAAATTTTCCAATTTTTTTTTACGCTCGATAAAAAACTAGCATGCGTAGACCGCCCAATCGCCCCCCGAGGGGCTCTATAAGGTCGGTCATTGTCACGCCCTGAAAATTTCGTGTTGCTAGACCATGTATTAAGGAAGATATCACACTCCTTCGGACTGATGATGCAGAATAGACCGCCCTTCGTAACCGCATCGCTACATACATACAAACACCTACACGTAGAAACTTACTTTTGTCAAAAAAAGACTTTTCGGACACCCTGTATACATACATACAAACATAAACACATATTAATACAAATATATTCGATTTGCGTGAAATCCGACCTAATAAAGTTTATCTAAGTAATAGTAGGAGTATTTGCCCATACCAGGACTTTTCGGACACCCTGTATACATACATACAAACATAAACACATATTAATACAAATGTATTCGATTTGCGTGAAATCCGACCTAATAAAGTTTATCTAAGTAATAATAGGAGTATTTGCCCATACCAAGACTTTTTGGACACCCTGTATACATTCAAACTAACACCCACACGTTTAAATAGGAATATAGTCGATTTACTTAAATCCGAATTAAGTAGGTTTATCTCGGTAGTATTTGCCCATACCAATACTTTTCGGACACCCTGTATACATACATACAAAGATAACCACATATTAATACAAATATATTCGATTTGCGTGAAATCCGACCTAATAAAGTTTATCTAAGTAATAATAGGAGTATTTGCCCATACCAACACTTTTTGGACACCCTGTATACATTCAAACTAACACCCACACGTTTAAATAGGAATATAGTCGATTTACTTAAAATCCGAATTAAATAGGTTTATCTCGGTACTAGTAGAAGTATTTGCCCATACCAAGTCTTTTCGGACACCCTGTATACACACATACAAACATAAACACATATTAATACAAATATAATATTCGATTTGCGTGAAATCCGACCTAATAAAGTTTATCTAAGTAATAATAGGAGTATTTGCCCATACCAAGACTTTTCGGACACCCTGTATACATTCAAACTTACACCCACACGTTTAAATAGGAATATAGTCGATTTACTTAAAATCCGAATTAAGTAGGTTTATCTCGGAACTACTAGAAGTATTTGCCCATACCAAGACTTTTCGGACACCCTGTATACATACATACAAAGATAAACACATATTAATACAAATATATTCGATTTGCGTGAAATCCGACCTAATAAAGTTTATCTAAGTAATAATAGGAGTATTTGCCCATACCAAGACTTTTTGGACACCCTGTATACATTCAAACTAACACCCACACGTTTAAATAGGAATATAGTCGATATACTTAAAATCCGAATTAAGTAGGTTTATCTCGGTACTAGTAGAAGTATTTGCCCATACCAAGTCTTTTCGGACACCCTGTATACATACATACAAACATAAACACATATTAATATAAATATATTCGATTTGCGTGAAATCCGACCTAATAAAGTTTTTCTAAGTACTAATAGGAGTATTTGGCCATACCAAGATTTTTGGACACCCTGTATACATTCACACTAAGACCCACACGTTTAAATAGGAATATAGTCGATTTACGTAAAATCCCACCTAATTAAATTTATCTTGGTACCTACTAGTAGAAGTATTTGCCCATACTAAGACTTTTCGGACACCCTGTATACGTATATACAACACAAATAAAAACAAATATAATCGATTTGCCTGAAATTCGGTTTATTTACATTTATCCTGGTGATACTAGGAGTATTTGCTCCAACCAAGACTTTTTGGACAGCCTGTATACAGACATATACATAAGACATCAGAGAATCACACAAGGCAAAATAGGCCGTACGCAGAACACCATCGGAAACTCGCCCTGTCAATGTGCGCAGCACAAACACAGCGCTTTTCATTTTTTTTGTGACACTGTCTATATGGACATCCCACCTCAGTTCAGAGTCAAGCCTGATACCCAAAGTGTGTGATTTAAACAATCTTTGTCTCAAAATATTTTTTTATATCTTGTTTGTACATTTTTTTTGGTTTACAATGAGAAGATATAAAGAGTTTCCTTTATTTTCACCAAAAGGTTGTATGTATTAGATTTCCTTGTATTTTTAATTTGTATATAAAAATATTTTTACAAATTTTCCAATTTTTTTTTACGCTCGATAAAAAACTAGCATGCGTAGACCGCCCAATCGCCCCCCGAGGGGCTCTATAAGGTCGGTCATTGTCACGCCCTGAAAATTTCGTGTTGCTAGACCATGTATTAAGGAAGATATCACACTCCTTCGGACTGATGATGCAGAATAGACCGCCCTTCGTAACCGCATCGCTACATACATACAAACACCTACACGTAGAAACTTACTTTTGTCAAAAAAAGACTTTTCGGACACCCTGTATACATACATACAAACATAAACACATATTAATACAAATATATTCGATTTGCGTGAAATCCGACCTAATAAAGTTTATCTAAGTAATAGTAGGAGTATTTGCCCATACCAGGACTTTTCGGACACCCTGTATACATACATACAAACATAAACACATATTAATACAAATGTATTCGATTTGCGTGAAATCCGACCTAATAAAGTTTATCTAAGTAATAATAGGAGTATTTGCCCATACCAAGACTTTTTGGACACCCTGTATACATTCAAACTAACACCCACACGTTTAAATAGGAATATAGTCGATTTACTTAAAATCCGAATTAAGTAGGTTTATCTCGGTACTACTAGAAGTATTTGCCCATACCAATACTTTTCGGACACCCTGTATACATACATACAAAGATAACCACATATTAATACAAATATATTCGATTTGCGTGAAATCCGACCTAATAAAGTTTATCTAAGTAATAATAGGAGTATTTGCCCATACCAACACTTTTTGGACACCCTGTATACATTCAAACTAACACCCACACGTTTAAATAGGAATATAGTCGATTTACTTAAAATCCGAATTAAATAGGTTTATCTCGGTACTAGTAGAAGTATTTGCCCATACCAAGTCTTTTCGGACACCCTGTATACACACATACAAACATAAACACATATTAATACAAATATAATATTCGATTTGCGTGAAATCCGACCTAATAAAGTTTATCTAAGTAATAATAGGAGTATTTGCCCATACCAAGACTTTTCGGACACCCTGTATACATTCAAACTTACACCCACACGTTTAAATAGGAATATAGTCGATTTACTTAAAATCCGAATTAAGTAGGTTTATCTCGGAACTACTAGAAGTATTTGCCCATACCAAGACTTTTCGGACACCCTGTATACATACATACAAAGATAAACACATATTAATACAAATATATTCGATTTGCGTGAAATCCGACCTAATAAAGTTTTTCTAAGTACTAATAGGAGTATTTGGCCATACCAAGATTTTTGGACACCCTGTATACATTCACACTAAGACCCACACGTTTAAATAGGAATATAGTCGATTTACGTAAAATCCCACCTAATTAAATTTATCTTGGTACCTACTAGTAGAAGTATTTGCCCATACTAAGACTTTTCGGACACCCTGTATACGTATATACAACACAAATAAAAACAAATATAATCGATTTGCCTGAAATTCGGTTTATTTACATTTATCCTGGTGCTACTAGGAGTATTTGCTCCAACCAAGACTTTTTGGACAGCCTGTATACAGACATATACAGGGTGGTGCAACCAAGATGGGGTGGACGATTGTGAGTAAACGGTGAGGAATTTCGAAAAAATTTGTTTTGGATATTATCGATAGTCAGACACGCTATGTTTTAAAATTATTGCCATAATACTGGGTGGTCCGAAAAACTCGTGGCGAACCAAACTTGTATTTTTTTAAATGGGACACCCGGTATATTATTGTTCCAATTGATTCTCCTGTTCGTTACGATCATTTTGATATAGGGTTTATTGGGTCTAAAACTTATAGTAAGGGAATGGGAGGCGGTTAAAGTTGAAAAAATGCTCACAGTTCGGCCATTTTTTAAAGAAATTTGAAACAGGTATGGAAAAACCAAATATTCCATAAAACGTTACATATCCTTGAATACATTAATCACTTGCAATTTGTTTAAAATTATTCACTGTTATACAGGGTGGTCAAGTTTTGCAAATACGCCCTGGACTCATTTTTTTTAAATGGAACACCCTGTATATTTTATTTTCATGTTAAAGATAACATTACTAGCTTTCAAAAAATACCATACATGATGCCTTTCTGACCAACAGTTTTTTAGTAAACCAGCCGTGAAAGCAAAGTTTCTTCATTCTAATACGATTATACTGAATTTACGTTGTTTATTATTGAAATGAAACAAAAGATTGACGAACTTGTCAAAGCTACTGCCGCATAATCCATTATTTACAAGTTAAGTGTAGGTGGCCCAATAATTATGAGGTAAGAAAACTGAGACCCGAAACTTTTACATGTTTATTAGAGATATTTCAAAAAACAGAAAATATTGTTTTTAGGAAATGTAAAGTAATTAATAAACAAAGATAATCAGTTATCAGTATTATTAATAGTGTAAGGAAATTAATTAAGCAAAAACAGAACATCTTTTAAAATTATTTAGGTATGTACTTACTTGTTTAAATTAAATTAGGTTTACAAGTAAGTACATACCTAAATAATTTTAAAAGATGTTCTGTTTTTGCTTAATTAATTTTCTTACACTATTAATAATACTGATAACTGATTATCTTTGTTTATTAATTACTTTACATTTCCTAAAAACAATATTTTCTGTTTTTTGAAATTTCTCTAAAAAGCATGTAAAGGTTTCGGGTCTCAGTTTTCTTACCTCACCTACGCTTAACTTGTAAATAATGGATTATGCGGCAGTAGCTTTGACAATATTTTGTTTCATTTATAATAGTGTCATGGCCTCCTAATATTAAATATTTAATAATAAACAACGTAAATTCAGTATAATCGTATTAGAATGAAGAAACTTTGCTTTCACGGCTAGTTTACTAAAAAACTGTTGGTCAGAAAGGCATCATGTATGGTAATTTTTGAAAGCTAGTAATGTTATCTTTAACATGAAAATAAAATATACAGGGTGTTCCATTTAAAAAAAATGAGTCCAGGGCGTATTTGCAAAACTTGACCACCCTGTATAACAGTGAATAATTTTAAACAAATTGCAAGTGATTAATGTATTCAAGGATATGTAACGTTTTATGGAATATTTGGTTTTTCCATACCTGTTTCAAATTTCTTTAAAAAATGGCCGAACTGTGAGCATTTTTTCAACTTTAACCCCCTCCCATTCCCTTACTATAAGTTTTAGACCCAATAAACCCTATATCAAAATGATCGTAACGAACAGGAGAATCAATTGGAACAATAATATACCGGGTGTCCCATTTAAAAAAATACAAGTTTGGTTCGCCACGAGTTTTTCGGACCACCCTGTATTATGGCAATAATTTTAAAACATAGCGTGTCTGACTATCGATAATATCCAAAAAAAATTTTTTCCAAATTCCTCACCGTTTACTCACAATCGTCCACCCCATCTTGGTTGCACCACCCTGTATGTAAATCCGTACACATGGAAATGGAAATATATACGATTTGCTTTAAATCCGACAATTAAGTTTATATTTGTACAAATAGCAAAGGTATTTGCCCATACAAACTTTTGTACTTTTCGGACACCCTGTAGACATATATACAATCACGCACATGCTGGAAGATATAAAATGTATTTTCGAATTGTTCTGGTTACTTTAAAACGATCCGAATCAATTCATTTCAATTAAATTAAAATGATTTAATAATTATAATTAATATATTGCCCCAAAGGTATACCCGCTCATGCTTAGGAATTATTTTATATATTATAACTTTATAACAAATATTTGGATGCCACTGAGCGCAATATTAGAATCTTCAATGATGCTTTGTAGCGTCAGAGGAAAATCGATTAAAATGGTATTTAATCGGTATATTATGAAATGAAATGTCTTTCTACTGAAATTATAAGGTCCCTAAATCCCTTGCCCGGTAAATTTCAAGGCAAACTTGGTCCAGATTGGTCCAGATCTCGCAACAAAATGCTGACATTTGAGCCAAATTGTGATATTTCATACATTATAATTAAATTAATACATTTTCCCGTATAGAAATTGATTTTTATAATGCAATGTAGGGTCAACAAAAATTTCAAAAAAATGATATTTAATGCCCATCTCGTGCTACGAAATGGTCAGTAATAGATAAAAAAAAACGTCCATTCTATCAATTCCATGTATATTCCAAGCCGAAACTGGCTCAGGATCTTTAAAATATCGCTAGAAAAACTGGATATTTTGACAGCTCATATTTAACTTCGATGTAAAGCGTCACCAGTTACCAGTTCAATTGTTTTTTGTCATGGCATGGTATAATATTCGCAGTTTTTAAAATTTTTCCTGCACCGAAGGAACCGAAACCTATTTATTTATAACTTTAACGCAAAAATATGGAGTTTTAATTAGTTAGCAGTGTTCTCAGA
Organism: Philopedon plagiatum; assembly: GCA_963971165.1. Lineage (NCBI taxonomy): Eukaryota > Metazoa > Arthropoda > Insecta > Coleoptera > Curculionidae > Philopedon > Philopedon plagiatum. The sequence goes on from OZ020190.1 coordinate 48,608,351, forward strand.
TGATGACGGAAGAAAATAAACCAATAAAGAGCTGTTAAATAAGAGAAATAATACATAATAATGCCATTTAAAGATGAATTTTGATGGAAAAAAACAGAAAAAATGAGTCTTTACCCCCTAAATCAGGCCCTGGATCACCCATTCGGGATTCATGTTAAAGCCTGATTATATCCCCAACGGATAGCGTTGAAAAAGTTGGAAGAAATTAGATAGGAAAAGATACAAAGTGATTCGAATGTAGAGATGTCATGAAAAAAAATTGTCAAAAACCGAAATTTAATTATCAATTGCCCCTTTCCTATTAGGAATAAAGGAACCAAAAAATACGTTTCTAACGTATTTCGGCGAGCTCTTTCCGATAGGGCACATGGAATTTCGATTTGAATCCATTTTGACCCCCAAAAAATTAAATTCCGTCAAAAAATTTCATGAAAAAACGTAAGTTCCAGTTTTTCCCAAATTTTTCCAATTTCCAGTCGTTTTAGGTATAGGTAAATGTATTGCAAAAAGAAAGTATTTGAGATTCTTTAGTTTTATGTTCAAATACGTTTTTCTGTCCGAGGCTCCGGCTTCGACTTATTCAGTGCCAAATTGGGGTCTACAAACAGCATTTTTCGACATAAAAAAATTCAAAAAAATTACTTCCCATTTTCCGAATACCGCCAGTTTCAATAGTGTTCTGAAGCTCCCGGTCCTCCACAACCTCCAAAAATTTAAATCGATTTAATTCACTTTTGCGACCTGTACCCGATTTCAACGGAAATCGCTGAAATCTCGACTTTGACGTTTTATATCTCCGAAACGGAACACCCTGTATAACTGAATTTTTTACCGAAGCTAGCCACACTATTCCTCTATTAACCCAGAAAATTTGGTTGCCCCCCTCTAACCGTTTTCGAGAAAAAAAATTGAAAAGGTGAAAATGTCGAAACGGACGACAACATACGCACGCACGCACACACACACATTTTTCTGACCAAGCAGGGGGTATAGAGACCGTCCCGGAACGGGCGGTCTCAAAAATGGAAAAACGGATTCTTGATCAATTTTTCCGTTCTTTTCTGAACCATCCAATCTGTGTTTCTTCTCCCCCAGTTTTTAGAAATTTTAGGTTCATGTGGACATCCCATAGACAAGTAAATATTTTGACCAAGATTCACCATTTCACAACATACAGTAATAGCTGTACTTCATTTTCTGTGATTTATACAAATACACACACTAACAAGGGGACTACCAAACATGTTAAAAACCAATTTTAATTATCTTTATATAATATGTTGTAAAAGAGTTCACTCTCAGTAAGAGTCAATAGTATATTTGGCAACGATTATGTACTTTGACTTCGGTCTTTGTGGGCAGTCAGAAGATAAAAAAAAACACGAGCATAAAGTAACCACGTAACGACGAGTGTCGTTACGAATGCGAGGGTATTAATGGACATTACATGAGAGTTGCATATACTATTTTTCTATAACCAGTTATTAATAAATATTAAACTAAACAACATTTATTTGCTTTAGCAACAGTTAAATCAATTTTATTCTTTACTATCACTAATACCATAATCTGGCATAATTTCTAATTTAAATATTCTTAAAAGCTTTAATGAAAATGCAAATTTTAGTAAAATTAAAAGTACAATTTCAATAATAAACAATAGTTATAATCTTCATTGCATAAAATTCATCAAATCATTCTCATTTATTAATTATATGCAACCATGTAGATGGCGCTGATAACAGATGGTCACTCGAACAGATAAAAATACAGGTTACAAAAGGAATGTTAACTAAAATTTTTTGATATTTATTACTTACCATTTTCAAAAGTGAAAGTTTTAAGACATTAGCAATAATAACAATCATAATAATTATAAACCTATTTTCCTACATTTCTATAGAACTCACCCTTGGGTTTAAATTAAAACAGATATACAGGGTGAGTCGGGAGAAATGCACCAAATTCTAGGACGTACACGTAAATATAAGTAAAAAAAACCAAAAGTTATATTCCAATTTTTATTTGCTTTATCACCGATTCACCAACAAAAAAAACATGAAAATAAGCATCATATTTTTAAAATGTAATTTGAAAGGAAATCAAAATCGGATTACACTTCTGGGTTTTCCTGACTTATATTTATGTGTAGAATACACTCCTAGAATTTGGTGCGTATACCGAAGCTCCGTATATTTGGTGTATTTTTTAAGGAAAATAATCAGAGTTTATATTTGGAAAAAAGACTACCTATAATTTAATGAGCTGTGAAAGTGATGCTGTCGGAAAGATGCCGGAAAAACATAGTTTGAGTAGACATTATTCAACTGGATCATTTTCAAACCAGGAAATAAGAAAAATTATTGGTGTTGATGCTGATAAAACAAGCCAAGAGATAAACACATATCTTGATAAACAACGACAGCAAAAAAAAGAATGTAAATAGCGAAACCAGTGTTGAACAAAAAAGGGGTGATATACAGAGTACGACAATATTTTTAGTGAATTAAGTCAAGTGTCCGAAGATAATTTATTCATGCCAAAATGTAATATTTTAAGAACACCCCCATCAAGGAAAGAAAATACGACTAACGAAATTGAAGTTTCCAGTATACTAAAAAACCCACAGAAACGGCCCCGATCTGAGTTAAGCCCTGAAATTCAAGAATTTGGAAATATTCCCAAGAGAAATCATACTGGTATGAAACACTTAAACATGGACAATTTAAGTAGAAACAGGCAAACAAAAGCACAAGAACCAACAACTGATATGTTAGAAGAAATTCTTTAGAACTTTTACATGAATATTCAGAAATTAGTGTATCAACCAATGACAACAAAAGAAAAATATGTGATGCCGTATTTATTTTGCACGAAGTAAAATAAATTAGCTGATAGGATAGGAGGTTGAAAAAGGAAATGTAGCGACTCGAACAAAGTTTTTAAAGAAATGAGAAATGAAACAAGTCCTGAACAGCAACACAAATAGTCCACAAACATTTAAAAGTGTAAAAAAACTACAAGGAGGTGGCGCATGGATTTATTAAGACTGGATACAGGATGATTTAGCATTCTTTGAAGCCAAAACAAACCATTCTAAGCGACACTGTAAACACAATTTGTAAACACTGGCCACATCTGGTTTTAAGTATTTTACCTTGTATTTTTGTACAAAAAATACGTTAGAAGCATCACAAGATTTACTAAAAGTAATAAAAGCCCTAAAATCTGCTAAATAATAAGAAATTTAAATTAGGTTTTATTATTTATAGGTTATGTTATTTCTAAAGGTGTAAATTTAAATATATAAATCTGTACGTCGCACTTTTTCTTTTCTAGTTCATTAGACAAAGACGTACGTGTCACCGAGTGTTCGGACCGTTTTCCTAAGCAACCAGGACAGACAGCAACACTTCTGAGCTCCAACACTCCAATGTTATTTTATCTGTTTCTACTACCATTCTTGATTCAATTATGTGGTAATTCGTAGTTCGTAAACTCCTCTCACAAGAGAAAACAAACAACAAAGATAAGGCTTCACGTTCGATACGCTCACAGTATACGGACATCGAATCCAGGTGGCGTTTGGGTGGAATGTCACAATCAAGAACAAGAAAAAAAACTTAAGGAACCACTAAAATCGGGAAATAGTTTTGAAATTAAAGAAGTGCAAAATTCTGATCCAACGCTAATGTTTACTGGTATTGAAAAAGCATACAAATCGGAAGAATTTATTGCTACTTTACTTGAGGAAAACCCCGAATTGCAAAAAAAATTGGAGGTGATATAGGCACGAAAATAAAATTTATTACAAAAAAGAATTGCAGAAATAAACGCAAGGAAAATTGGATATTTCGGACAAATCCCATGATGTTTAAGTGGCTTATAAAAAATCAAAATGTTAACTTTGATTTAACTAAAGTATATGTACAAGAGTACCTAAATATTGCTATGTGCTATAAGTGTTGTTTATTTGGACATGTTTCAAAATATTGTAAAGGCGAAATCTGTTGTCACAAATGTGGTGGAAAACATGAAAGTAAACAATGCCCAAAAGACACACAATTGGATTGCCCAAACTGCAAGTGTTTCAAATTAAAAGATCGCGTACACACAGCCAGAGATTCTAAGTGACTTGCATTTCTCGAAAAAATTGAAAAATATAGAGGAAGTACAAATTATGGAAACCAAACAGCTACGACTGCGGATTTTTTAGGGTAAATAAAAAATGTATGCAAAAAATAAACTATGTATAATACACCAGAATGTACAGTCTATTGGAAATAGTACTGAGCGTATAGAAGATATTCTTATAGATACTCCAGAATGTGTCTGCCTATGCCTTACAGAACACTGGAAAACAAAAGAACAATTATTAAAAATAGGAATTAAGGATTTTAAGTTAGTATCGTGGTTTTGCAGAGGGGAAGGTCAACATGGTGGCAGTGCAGTGTATATAGAAAAAAAAACAGTGAATTATAAAGTATAAAAAATATTAATAATTTATCTGAGCAAAATGAATGCGAGTGTGCCGCTATTGAATGTCATCTTAATGGTAAAAAAGTATTAATTCTATCTGAATACAGACCGCCCTCCGGCAGTAAAGAGATTTTTTATAATAAATTAGAAAATGTGTTGTATAAGGTTGATACAGCCGCATTAATATTTATTGCTGGAGACTTTAATATAGAAATGCTAAAAGAAAATGTACATAAAAATCTCCCGTTTTCACTGCTGAATTTTTATAATTTAAGGGGAACAGTTTTTCAAAATACCAGAATTACGCATAAAGCTGGATTTATAAACTAAGTTGAGGTTCAGTTGAGGTTGAGGTTCGCAGTTCGTGTAGTTGAAAGTTCGCAGTTGAGCTTTTGGGCCATTTATAAACACAGTTCGCTGCTTTCATTTCATTGGTCCGGGGTAAAGTGACATTAATGACAGCTGTGACATCATAAACAGATTTAGAAAAAATAAAAAGCACACAATCCACAATCGCAATATTTGGAAAAAAAGATATGGAAACACACAGGTACACCAAACGGCCAAACAATTGTTTTGTTTACAAAATGATCGCAAATGATCGGCAGAGGTGTGGCTTCACCATCACGTGTATTAATTCTGCGTTTTGATTGGTGGCAGCCCAACTGCACCAACCGCGAACATAAAATTTGGTTATCTCGAACTTTACGCCAGCGTAATGGAAACTTCTGAACTGAGCTGAACTTAGTTTATAAACGAAAGTACGCGTTTGCGTTTATTTATCTTGAACTTCAACTTCAACCGAACCTCAACTGAACCTCAACTGAGTTTATAAATCCAGTGTCACTCTGCTAGTTGCCTCACCAACTTGGAAACCGCATATCAAACTAACGTTGTCGAAACACATATCTCTGATCACATGGCTCAAGTTTTATTTTTTAATATGGAAAAAAACAAAGTTAACTTTATTTATAAAATATTTTTTACTGAGGAAAATAAGCGACAGTTCTTAGAAGTCCTAAGAAGGCAGGAGTGGGGAAATGTTTTTCAGATAGATAAACCAGACGTTAATCTACAGTGGGATACATTTATTGCTAAATATATAAGAATTTTTAACCAGTGTTTTCCTAGGACTATGGTGTATGAAAATAAAAAGAAACCAATAAAGCGTAATGACGTCATACAGTGTAAAAAAAGGTTGGATACATTGTTGGTATTATCAAGAAATAATAATTTGTATAAACCTATTTATAATGAAACCAACAAACAGTATAAGCTTCTAAGAGGAAAAATCAAAAAATTATGAAAAGGTAAGGACCTCAGATAATAAAAATAAATGTTTATGGGCAATCTGTAATGAAATAAACGGCAAATTAAAGATTAATGAGACTCATTTTGTTAAAATTCTCAGAAGCTGGCTGATGATTTTAGCATGTAACTAATAAACGTAATCCAGAAATGATGAAAAATAAGACTACAGCCCCTTTTCAATGCAATATAACAGATAATGACCAATCGATGTATCTACAACCCATAACTAATAATGAATTGTTCGATGTAGCGCAAAAATTAAAAAACAAATACAGTAGCGGTAGTGATGGGAAGTGGGTTTTTATCCAACGGGTAAAAATATAAATACCGGGTATTTACCGGGTAAATACCCAAAAATTATTTTCCCAATCGAAAACAGGGTTTTTTCCTGGAAAAGCGTTTTATCGTAAAAATAACCGAAGCAGGACTTGTAGACACTTAAAACGCAGCTTTATCGCTCCTGTAGAAAGCAACCCACTGGCATTTAAATGAATTGTATGCTACAGAAGCACTTTTATTTCCGTTTATCTGGAAAAGTGAAGTTAAAATACAATCATTATCATTTTGTGTCGGTATAATCGTTTTTATTAGTTTAATTTGTTTTTTAAAAAGTGCCTGTTAGTAAACCGATATGCCACGTAAAAAAAGCAATATTTGGAAAATGTGGAAGACAAACGTTGACAATTCTGTTTCTTGTATATTCTGTTTAAAACAGATTAAGTTTTCTAGTGTGAATATAATGAGTGGCCTTACAGAAAACTGCAAAACTATACATATAATATTATTATTATTATTATTATGTATTTTTTAATTATAAAATATATGCCTAAAAAGCTTTTTACTGAAAAAAACATGTAAATACCCAATTTGGGTAAATACCGAGGTAAAAACCCGAGGAATAAACCCAAAATATATTTACCGGGTATTTACCCATCACTACGTAGCGGTGATGACGAAATTCCCACAAGTATTGTGAAGCTGTCCATAGTAGAAACTGTTAATATTCTGAACCACATAATAGATAATTCATTAAAATTCGGTGATTTTCCAAATCAACTTAAGCTTGCGAAAATAAAAGCACTTTATAAAAAAGGTTGTCCGAATGATTTAAATAACTTTAGACCTACAAGTTTACTTCCAAGCTTTTCTAAAATTTTTGAACTTGCAATGTGCTCTCATCTAATAAATTTTATGAATAAATGTCAACTATTCTCTCATACACAGCACGGCTGTCCAAGAGGTAGATCAATAACGTCTGCCGTCTTTCAATTGACAAAAGCTATTCTAGAATAGCTAGAAAATAAAAACCTAGCTCTGGGTATGTTCACAGATTTAAGCAAAGCATATGACTGCATAGATAGAGAACTATTATTGTACAAATTAAATAAATATGGTGTCAGGGGAAATGCATTTGCATGGATAAAACCATATCTCTCAGATAGAAAGCAAAGAGTAATGGTTCAGAATGGTAACAAAGAACTTATATTGGACGTACAAAAATGCAGTATTGGCATAGCTCAGGGAAGTATCCTGGGGCCTATACTATTTATAATTTTTTAAAATGATCTCAGTAGTATTGAAGAAAGTTTTACAATAACAAATTATGCTGATGACACAAATCTTTTTGTTTCTGGATAAAATACTCAGGATATAGCTAAAAATGTAGAAACTGCATATTGCAAGACAAATAACTGGTTTTCACAAAATAAATTAATTTTAAATGATGATAAGACCAAATTAATTCTGTTCAGGACTAAACGAAACAAAGTTGAAAAACCTGATAACATTACTTTATGTGAAAATAACTTTACATTAAATAACAACACTAAATTTTTAGATATTTTATTTATTTTGAGAAATATTTCTCATGGAGCAATCATATTGACACTCTGTGTTTAAAGCTAAGTAGTATAGGTTATGGTATAAAAGTAGTGTCACACTATATGAATTTAAAGACCTTAAAAATTTTGTAACATGTCAATTTTGAGTCAGTCCTGAGATATGGCTTACTGTTTGGGGGAAGTAGCTCCTAGCTACAAAGGGTTTTTGTAATTCAAAAGAGAATAATGAGGATATTAAACAAAATGAACTTTCTAGATTCCTGCCGAGGAATATTTAAAAGGTGAAATGTAATGACAGTGATTCTATATCTTTGAATGTTTGATGTTTTTGTTCAAAAATAGGGAAAAGCTTGAAACTGCAAATGCTCATAATGTCTATACTAGAACAAATAACTTATTGTATCCTCGTTATCGCTTAACTGTAACAGAAAAAAGTCCCTATTATATGTGTATTAAACTCTACAACAGATTATCAAATATCATAAAATCAATAAATACTGTGTCAAAGTGGAAAAGATATTAAAAATAGAGTTAATAGAAACTGAACCTTATTCGTTACAAGACTTTTTCGAAATGGAATGGTAAACCAATTCCACCATATGACATCATTTTATTTTATTGTGTTGCATATACTTTATTTGAAATAAAGAAGTATTATTATATATATACCTACAGGCTGATCCGAATTAAGTGTCCATCGTTGGTCATTGGTAACTTTGTTATTATTATAGATACAATTTTGTTTAAATGAGCAAAACTAGTAGTATTTTTAATGCTTATTAAAATAAAAGAAGGCAAAAACAATTAAGCATCGTGTTTTTCAGTTTTGAAGGAAAATAATTTTTTTTAATGATAAACCCTGTATATTGTATGTTTTTCTGTTAAAAGTTTAAATTCAAAACAAAAAAGGTTATAATGAATGCTTGTCTGCAAACCAATTTTCAAAATATCAAATTTATTTTTATTTATACAGGGTACCTCAAAAATAAGGTAATGTAACTTGTAAAAATTAAAAATGTCAATATTTTAAATTTTTGAGATATACAAAATAAAGTACCCTATACTGAAAGAAAAACAGTAAAGTCTCATCCCATTCCAGGTTAAACAGGTGAGAATATACAATGAACAGTTAGTTTAAATATTATCTTGAAATCCATTTTCTTGTACTTTTTGACCTTAATTATATTCTCACCTGTATAACCTGGAATAAAATGAGACTTAACTTTTTTTCTTTGGGTATAGAGCGCTTTATTTTATATATCTTAAAAATTTAAAATTTTTACATTTTGAATTTTTACAAGTTACATTACTATATTTTTGAGGTACCCTGTATAAGTAAAAATAAATTTCATATATCGAAAATTGGTTCGAAGACAAGCAAAAGCTAACCTTAAAAGAAAAACTGAGAAATACATAATAAAAAAATGTCCTATCTGTTAAGAAATATTGGGCACATGCTGTATATATATATATATATATATATATATATATATATATATATATATATATATATATATATATATATATATATATATATATGTATATATATATGGTAATTATTCGGATTAATGGATGCACCGAATTTTTTCATGAAATTTAGCACAGACCCTAATTTTGGGTCGTAGAACACGAATCCGAAGTCAGTTTTTGAGGGTCTCGTATGGTTTTTCCAAAAATTTTTTTTTAACTTTTAGGTTAGGTTTTTCAATGAATTTCTTTACATTTCGGCACTTTTACTTAAACACATATATACAAGTCATTACACACTATTTTTCTGAACCATATTTAGGCAAATTTATATAAAAACACAATAAAAAAACAGAGAAAATATCAAAAAACTGAAAGAAAATAAACACGCCATCTGTGGTACACATTCTGATGAAAAGACGCGCTGTTGCCAGCTCTATAAAGCTAGCAGTGAAAAGTCGGCGGGAAAATGCGAAAATGAACCATATCTGAACAAAAAGGTATATACCCAACCCAAGCAAACCTGAGCAAAAAGGTGGTCAGGTTAGCTCAGTTTTGATTGATATAGATACATATATATCTATATCAATGAAAACTGAGCAAACCTGACCACCTTTTTGCTCACCCAACCTGAGCAAAAAGGTGGTCAGGTTTGCTCAGTTTTCATTGATATAGATATACATGTATCTATATCAATCAAAACTGAGCAAACCTGACCACCTTTTTGCTCAGGTTTGCTTGGGTTAAAATTTTTAAAATTTGTAGGAAAAACGATTTGTAAATTTGGCATGGTCTTTCCATCAGAATGTGTACCACAGATGGCGTGTTTATTTTCTTTTAGTTTTTTGATATTTTCTCTGTTTTTTTAATGTGTTTCTAGATATATTTGCCTAAATATGGTTCAGAAAAATAGTGTGTAATGACTTATATATATGTGTTTAAGTAAAAGTGCCGAAATGTAAAGAAATTCATTGAAAAACCTAACCTAAAAGTTAAAAATTTTTTTTTGGAAAAACCATATGAGACCCTCAAAAACTGACTTCGGATTCGTGTTCTACGACCCAAAATTAGGGTCTGTGCTAAATTTCATGAAAAAATTCGGTGCATCCATTAATCCGAATAATTACCATATATATATATATATATATATATATATATATATATATATATATATATATATATATATATATATATTTTTATAGGAATGTTTTCTTGGGGTTTATAGATCCGGAATAATCACTATTTTTTTATATTTTGTTTTTGTTTTTATTAACGTTTCGGTCAATTCTTGTGACCTTCTTCAGAATACAGTGCTGTGAACGAAAATGTTTTTGGGGAATGCATCCTCTTAATTAAGATTTAAAATTGACATATAACACTAACATTGTGGACGACAGTTTAAAAACGACGAGAACAATTTTAAAAATATCATGCAGGCAAGAAGTCTGCGTGTCTACGTAGACACGCAGACTTCTTGCCTGCATGATATTTTTAAAATTGTTCTCGTCGTTTTTAAACTGTCGTCCACAATGTTAGTGTTATATGTCAATTTTAAATCTTAATTAAGAGGATGCATTCCCCAAAAACATTTTCGTTCACAGCACTGTATTCTGAAGAAGGTCACAAGAATTGACCGAAACGTTAATAAAAACAAAAACAAAATATAAAAAAATAGTGATTATTCCGGATCTATAAACCCCAAGAAAACATTCCTATAAAAAAATATATAGAAGATCCAAGAAAACAAATTCTATAAAAAAATATATATATATATATATATATATATATATATATATATATATATATATATATATATATATATATATATATATATATATATATATATAAGTGTTGACCATTTGGTTTTGGTTTGATTTGTGTTGGTAGGTATTTAGTTTAGCTTGATTTGACTTGACATTCAAATCTTTAATTATAGTGGAAAAAAGACAAATAAAGTGTCTGAATCAGTTACTTAATTTTAGTCTCATTTGGGTTAGAGATTGGCCTGATTTTTATTAATTTTTTATTTTCGTTCAACCCATGAAGGCAACAAGCCTGAGGACTAAGGTACCGAGGGTTGCATATTGTGAAGCCATGTCACCCACCCACCAGTGGTGGAAACATTCATAAGGATTTCACCACCCCTTTAAGAGGGTGTGTAGTAGGCAGGCGCGGCCCGTGAAATTTCAAAGTTGCATATCTCTGTTGCTACTTATGGGACCCATACCAAATTCAGGTTTTTTAATAGTGAGCCTACTAGGAATGTTTTGGTAAAGAAAAAAAATATTTTGCAATTTGCGAAAAAAAGTTGATTTTTTGAATTGACCCACCTGGGTAAAAAATTAACACGCTTAGATATTGTATGTATTATTATTTCTAAACAAATTTTACATCATTTTGTCGACAATTCTTAAATTTTAAGAGATAAAAATGTGTTAGTAGAAAGTTATAGTCATTTGAATTTTTTCAACCGAAAAATAATTTAAATTTTTGGTTGCAAAAAATTCACAATAAGAAGTTTTGGTAATTATTGATATTACTGTAAACAGCGAATTTTTTCATGAAATTTTGCACAGACCCTAATTTTGGGTCGTAGAACACGAATCCGAAGTCAGCTTTTGGCGGTCTCGTATGGTTTTTCCAAAAAAAAATTGTTTTTGGAAAACTTTTAGGTTAACTTTTAGGTTACCTTTTTGTTATAGATTCCTTTAAGTTTCGACACTTTCACTTCAACATATCTGTAAACTTATAATTTTTATTAGTTTTCGTCACACAAAACACCACATTTAGGCAAAAATAGCTAAGAAAATTGCTGTTTTCTATAGAAAATTCCATTTTATGGCTGTAGACGTCATAATTTTGCCAGCTGTCAATTTTCCGGCGTTGCCACGTTTACAAAACATTTTTCTCGCAAATTTTAACAATTTCCGGCCATAAATAAATCCAAAAAAAGAGATGGCAATATGAGAGTAAAATAAGACAGATAGCATTTTATTTTCCCTAAAAGGGCAAAAAGATGACCCCAACCAACACCCTGGGGCACCGATCCCTCTTCGCCTGCGAGGAAAGAGACTGGTCAGGGCCCCTAACCAGGTGCTAACCCTGCTCCGACCTTAGGGTGCCCTCCGATCCACCGTTATACCACCGTTATATCGAAAATATTAGATCTGTCACCTAATTCACCGACTTAGAAAAGTTTTTGATACGAACGGTGGATCGGAGGGCACCCTAAGGTCGGAACAGGGTTAGCACCTGGTTAGGGGCCCTGACCAGTCTCTTTCCTCGCAGGCGAAGAGGGATCGGTGCCCCAGGGTGTTGGTTGGGGTCATCTTTTTGCCCTTTTGGTTAAATTTGGTTCATTTTCGCATTTTCCCGCCAACTTTTTATTATTCCTAATTTACAACTTTGTCTTGAAAAATAAGTAAACCTGGCAACGCCGGACATTTGACAGCTGGGAACGTAATGGCGTCTACAACCAAATACAATGGAATTTTATATAGGAAAAAGCAATTTTCTTAACTATTTTTGGCTAAATGTGGTGTTTTGTGTGACGAAATAAAATAAAAATTATAAGTTTACAGATATGTTTAAGTGAAAGTGTCGAAACTTAAAGGAATCTATAAAAAAAGGTAACCTAAAAGTTAAAAAAATTTTTTGCGGAAAAACCATTCGAGACCGCCAAAAACTGACTTCGGATTCGTGTTCTACGACCCAAAATTAGGGTCTGTGCAAAATTTCATGAAAAAATTCGCTGTTTACAGTAATATCAATAATTACCGAAGTTTTATACTTACGTCACAACCAAAGAATTAAAATAAGAAGCCAAATCGCTAAACAATCCGATAAAACATTTGATAGATACATCAGGATGTTGATCTATTAAAGCACCAATTAATTTCTTAATAAAAGACTGGGAAGCTCCATCTCTGTATCTGTGTAATGTTAGGGGTATTACCCTACATATTCCTTTGACAATGTTTTCAGTAATACCTAAAGAGAATTCAATAATTTAATATTTATATATTTTTTTTTTAGATAAAACTTACCGGGATTCGGCAAAACATTTATAACGTTATCTACTACTTGTTTTCGCTCCTTTAAGCTGGATGTCTGAACTTTTATGTTTAAATCCTTTAATGCACTTGTAAGCTAAAACAATTCACCTTTTATTTAAAAAAAATATTTAAAATTTTCTTTTAAATTACCTCTGCATCTGCCATGACAAAACCGTGAATGAAAACGTGAAGAAAAAATTTTTCAAACTTCTTACTTCACTTGTGACTTCTGACAGTGACATTGACAACAGTTGACAGCTCTTTTTACTTTTGTGGCGGAAGCCTTGTAGGCTATGTTCAGCTGATTGTCAACGGTCTCAGCCAGCGACATGTCTCAGCAGCGTTGGATTTGGCAGCGATCACGTGATTACTTCAAGTTGAAAGACATGTCACATGTCATCTGTAAAATCCGATCAAACCCTTTTATTTTCTTTGACTGCGACTCTGAGACGTCTGGCGCTGGGATTCCAGAATGCTATTCGATATCGAAATATTCTATTTGGCGCAAAAAACCGATTCCCGTGTGTTTTCAGCTGATCGCGGATAGACTAAAACGATATCGAGTCTTTCGGTACCTCTAGAGATCCCGTTTCGGTCGATTTTGAGATAACAGTGATTTTTAGGTTAGAATTATTTGTTTTTTAAGTGTTGCAAGTTGTTTTTTTGTTTAATTTCACATGTGTGAAACATGTTACTACACCAATATATAAAATGTATTTATTTAAAAAAAGACATTTTAGACTTTTCCAGTTAAAATCGGATACTATAATGTTGTAGTCAAGTTGATTTTTAACATTTTGGACAACAAAACAATAAACACAGAAACACACTGTTCAGAAATGATCGTTCTTTCAACTGATTTTTTAAGTTTGGATGAAACAAAAAACAATTTTGTTTCTAGGGCTCATGGATTTATTAAGAAAGGATTCGATGTCCGTATACTGTGAGCGTATCGAACGTGAAGCCTTACATTTGTTGTTTGTTATGAAAACATCTTACAAGAAGGGCTAGAAAACCGGCCACCGGTCGCCAGTCGACGTCACGCCTTCCGCCTCCCTGCGCGGACCCCACACGCAGAAGCTGCTCTATGAGGTATCCTTGTAAATCTTGAGTTGAAATAACATTAAATGACCGGGGAAACGACTATACAGTATTGGTAGACATCAATATATCGCCAATATTTTCTTGAATGGAAGGATACAAAGTTAAAAATGATTATAAATTTAGGATTAATTTATTTATTAATGGCCGTTGCCCCTAAGCTAGAGTAAAATAATTATGTACTATTCACATCTAGTAAAAATATTTTATTTCAAAAAACAAGGCATTTGCCACCGCTTTTATTTTCGCGAGAGGAAAAACGGGAGTAAATTGTGCCAATCGAAAATTAGGGATGTATTCGTTTGGTAACTATATGCAAATAAACGGTGATCATACGCGGAATACTTTGGATGAATGATTTAAACTTCACTTTTCAACCAAATTTGTGACAAATGACAATGTCGTTCTGTGTTCTAGTTGACATAAAAGTGACAGGCATTTTCGCAGCGGTTACATATATTATGACGTCATATCGCTCGCCGTCCGAACGCGTTTGTCTGTCAGTTGTCAGTTTGATGATGATGATTTAAGTAAGTAGATGTGGCTTGCTTTAATGCTTCTGGAGCATTTAACTTGTATTATCTGGCTTAGTAATTAAAATATTTTCTGATGTAATACCATGTGCGTCAATCTATTTCCGTGTATAGCTCTTGTAATTTAGTCAGTGGCATATTCATCTATAAAAGTTAAACAAATATATGAACGTAGGTACGTTTGGCCGAAAAAGGTGGTTACGAAAAGCATATAATTATTATTTTTTCTTACGAATAGATGTTTATTTTAATAACTGGATGCATATATCTATAGTTTCTTCAAAATACACTGAAATGTTATTTATTATAAAATGCATATCTCCATAAGGAAACAAAGGGCTTTCCGAATTCACACTATCAGCTATTACAAACAACAACAAACCGCTACAGCTAACCAATAAACGAGGCCGTTTCTGGGTTTGTTTCTCCAGCAGTTTCAAATCAATCCTAGCCGATGAGATTGCCCGGTTTCGACCAGCAAACTGTTTTCCTTGGGGATGATTGGCTCTGAGTAGTTTCAAACTGCTGCAGAAACAACCCAGTAAACACAAGGTGGCTGCTCCAGAAGCGGACAGATACCGCATTGCCGAAAGCCGCGACCGGCCCGAAACACGGCAAACTCAGCGGATTGTAGACCGGGCATGTCCTCTTTGCCGCGACGGTCCATGGAATGCAATGCCATGAGTGGCATCACAGTACAGGGCCCAGTACCGTTGGAGATCCGCTGTCCGTCCACTGTGGTGGATTAACCAACTACAGTGGATGGCCCGCTTACGGCTAGGTGCAGTAATACGTGGTTTTAATACGAATTTATGATGGTCTGCATTGGGCATTTTAGAAAGACTTTTACAACAAAATAGTCACTGGAAATTAACAAAATAATTTGCACTTGCTGTTATATCAATTCTAGACAAGACATTTTGAATATGAATTTAAAATCTTTGTCCCTAAACTTGGGTATGCCGGGCTAAAATGCAATTATTTTTGGAAATTTTAACTGTAACTGTTCGGTGTAAACCCTACACCATATAATATGTCAAATATAACTTATATAATAAAAGTACAAAGTATATACATTTCGGCTTTATTTACCAAACAGTTATTGTTATCACATTGTTATTAAAAGAATAGCCCAAAATGCAAGTAAATAAAAAAATACAAGTTAGTGGATTAAACAGGAAATAAAGAAAGGTAAAATTTCCAATTTATTTTATTTAGATACCTAAATACAGCTGGCAAAAATATTTTTAAAATGACACCCTCTATTCTGCAACTTGGCAGTTTGTCCTATATAAAAGTGCAATTTTTATAACACTTTTGTTCACTAAATTTATATGTAAAATGGTTAGGTATGTTCCTTTTACATATTGAGTAGTTTTCCATGGAAATGTGTAATTTTTATAAAGTTGAGACTCGGGATGTAACGGGTAGCGCTTTTTAGGATCCGGCCAAACCGGGTACCCGGTCAATTAAGACCAGGCAAAACCAGGTACCCGGCCGGGTACCCGGTCCCGGGTACCCGGTCTTGCGGAATATTATTATTGGCAATATCTTCTTTTACTTCTAATCAGTGGGTCATAGCAGAAAAGTTGCTGGAGCTGCTACAACCATTTGAACAAACAACTAAACATTTCAGCAGTACACACTGTACTATATCGGAAGTAATTCCTACAGTTTTTTCGCTAAAGAGGTTTTTAAGAGAAACACAAGTTCCAGGCTTAGGATCCATGCAAGAAAATCTTATGGAAGGATTAAGTCGAAGGTTTTCGAATATCGACACGAACAATAATTATCTGGTTGCATTTTTTACTGACACAGATAATTTGAAGGAAAAAGTAATAAAATATATCCTTGAAGCAAATTTGTTAATCCAAAATAATGAAGTTAATTTGTCATCCAATTCAGATTCAGATGACAAATGTTCCTCTTAGTTTGTATACAGATAATCCATCCTCATCAAAAAGACCTAGAGAAGATAAACGCTCAGTTTGGGATGTGTTTACCAGTATTGCAAACACGCGAGATACAAATAAAAAATCATCTGCTAAAGCACCAAACATACAACAGGACGTGGAGGATGAAATAAGTTCATATTTGGCGTTGCCGTTAATTGATAGACAGTCAAGTCCATTTTCGTGGTGGCAAATAAATTCGCAGAGATTTCCTAATCTAGCAAAGCTTGCTAAAACGTTTCTTTCAGCACCTGCCTCAACAATATTTAGTGAACGGTTGTTTTCAGAAGCGGGCAATATTTATGAAGAAACCCGAAACCGACTATCCTCTGAGAATGGTGAGATTTTAGTTTATCTTCATCACAATTTGCCATTAATTGATTTTAGTTATTAAATGTTTTAACAAAGTTTATTATTATAACCTTTTAAAATCTGTTTTTTATGTATTTTTTATCATCACAAAAATACACCGTTTCAGTTCTTTTATGTTTTATTTTATCAAAAATAGAAAACATAATAAAAAAACCGGGTACCCGACCGGGTAACACCTGAACCCGGCAAAACCGGGTATCCGGCCTTCCCGGCCGGGTACCCGGTTTTGGCCGGGTAGACCGAGTACCCGTTACATCCCTAGTTGAGACTATATGCCTATATAATACCCCTAAGTTGACCCTAAGCTTGAAAGATGACCCGAAATTTTTACAAATTCATGCTGAAATTCGTGAAGGAATGGAATGAATGGATAACTACACAAATGTAAAACCAGTATTAAAAACATTGTCTACCAGGATGTATAAGAAAATTAGGGAGTGCGAGGAAAAAAAATTAACAGACAACATTGAGTTGAGGCTAAAACTACAATTAATTTCTCTGCCTCCACTCTCCACTGCAACCCAGCATTATATAAAACAAATATTACCAAAAGCAGGATTCTTAAAGAACAAACAACAAAAAGGACAATGTTAAAAAGGCTCTTTTGTGTCCATTAAGGCAGGTGACAAAAATGATATTTTTTGTGAATTTTGACCTGCTGAACATGATGGCGCAATTAGAATTACCGGATGCTTCCGGGAAAACCTTTTTCTTTAGTATCAAGTACATTCTAATCACATCCCATTGTTTAGCAGGTCAAAATCCATTATAAATAATATTATCATCTTTCACGTTTGATACCTTGACTGGCAAAAAATTACCCTTTTTTGCGATTGTTCTTTAAACACATTTTATTATTAAAACAAAACATACACTTTCACTTCACTTCACTTAAAACCATCCTAAAATTTGCAACAGTTTCTACGTTATAAATGAATTAAAAAAATACAAAAATAGCTAATAAAATTGTTTAAAACTACAAAATAATTATTGCACCGACCTGTCACAGATTGCGGAGAAAATTTGACAAACGTTTACACGTCAACTGTCTTAAAGTTCAAAGAACGAGTGAAATGATCGTAGCCTACTTGCAGAAGAATTATCCTACAGTGTCACGCGTAGTGGTACGATGGACTACTAATGGTGTAACGGTCGTGTTTCCACTTATTCAATTCAAGTTTCACCCATGTGGGAAACCTTCTTAAATTGACAAACTAAAATGATACCATGACGTCACCGTTGCGGGCGTAGTCTGGTTTTCGGGTGTTAGAGAAAATTTTACAGTTATTCTATTAAACCAAAAAAAGTATTGAGTGGTATCGTGGTGTCTCTAAACTACCCCAGTAGTTACCCTTTCCAATATATGTCACCATTTTCATAACACCCTGTATAAAGTGTACATTGAATGTATGAAATGGCGGGAGGGATAGCATAACATTTTTAAACTTTATTTGTTTTTCACTCGCGAAACTTCGAATCGACGATGGAAGAATTTGATTGTTGAAATATTGTTTAGCTATCAGCGCTTTCGTCAATGCGTACTTTCGCGGTACGTAAACTTATTGTCTTTATCTATCGTCTATAATAGACACAAAGCGATCGTGTTATTTTTGTCTGCCAATCATTCGACAGCGAACGTAAAACAGAGCGAAAAAATATCGCTTTGTCTCTACAAATGGAAATCTATGACCTCGCAGAGTCCCACACCTCAGCCACAGCTTACCTTCAGCCGATCTCTATAACAAAAAAAGCGATAACGATCTTGATCGCTTTCTAATTTTATATAGAGATGGCAATCCTCTCCTTATAAGATAGATAGAGATGGCAATCCCCTCCTTATACCTATCTCTATCGCTATCGCTTTCTTCAGAACTTACAGAGTTCGGGCACAGTTTATGTGCTGTGGTTCGGGTCCAGATCACAGAAATCGTGAAACTCACCCATTCCAGTAACTAGAGTGGAGCGAGTAGGTTCAAGTGAAAGTTCAGTCGATGTATTATTTATTCGGTACCGATTAAGTATCCAGTACTTTTACTTTTAGTGTCAAAAAATGAAAACAAAAACAAATTTAAAATGAATTTATTTCTAATAGAAATATGACTATTAAAATGCGATTGTATGTTTACTTAAATGTAGCCGTTATAGTGTCTATATTATTAATAATTTTCTATTTATATAGTATCAGGCAAATAAGTCACAGAGAATCTGTTTATTCAGAATTATCCATAAGTGTTCAAGAAACAACAACAGAAAATATATCGTTTAAAAAGTAGGTATTTTAATTAGTTTATTGCATATAAATATTGGATTTTTACCTTTCTGACACACGTAAAAAAAGTTTCCTAAAGTTTTCATATGTTGTAAAAAAAATTAGCTGTAGTGCATGCATCTGTGCATGTATAATTTATCCAGAATTTTGTGTAAAGATTTGTAACTGGAAACAGCTCGAATGCATTTATATTGTTATTTCATCAAAATTTTCGGTTAATTTTACGTGCAAGAAACTTTTTTAGAATACTTATTTCCTGAATAAAGATAATGCAAAAACTATGACAAAACCATGATGTTTCTTTCATAACTTGCACGATACACTTACAACGGTATTCTACGCTATAACGTCACTTCGAGGGAAAATCCGGGGTCCATATCACTTTAGTGCAGCAAAAACTAAGAGTTTTTTCATAAAAATAAGGATATTGTGAATGTTGTAGAGAGTAATTCTTTACAAAAAAGTGCGGATTTTGGTGATTTTTTGTTAAAAATTCTCGCTTTTTCTAACCTCAAAATTAACTTTCTTTCGGGACAGGAGAGTAAAAACCAACACCCTGGCGCACCGATCCCTCTTCGCTTGCGAGGAAAGAGACTGGTCAGGGCCCCTAACCAGGTGCTAACCCTGTTCCAACCTTAGGGTGCCCTCCGATCCACCGTTCAATATACACGGAATAAAAGTGACGAGCAGCTTTTTACCTTCGGGATTAATATTCTCGGTACCGGCTAGACGCTAAACGCTTACTTCACCAATATTAACCAATAGAAAACAAATATCAGTACGTCCTTCAGTGATGACGTCAGCCGGAACGAAAAGTAGTACCATATTGAAGAGGCTATATTTTTAAAAAACGTACATCATCCGCAATTTTTATTTGAAAAATCGTCGAATGGTTGTGTATACTAACGATTTATATTTGTATAATTTGTCGGGGCGTGGTGCACTAAAGTGATATGTCACCAAAATCCGAAATTGACTAGGTGCTTGCACTCCTTGTACATAAGTACAGGTTAGTTTATTGACCAACTGATGACTTAAAGGTTCAAATCAGGGACTTTAGAAGCGCCTATAGACACTCTATCAGAGTCAGTAAACAAAATGCTTACAATGACCATATTCTAACATCAAACAATGTCCTAAGGACATCCTGGGATATTGTGAATTCTGTGAGGGGAATAAGTAAGAATCGGGCAATGGATAAGTCTAACAGCTGATGACTTCAATACATTTTTTGCTGGTGTAGCTGAAAAGACTTTATCAAGGATACCTGATACGGGACGGCAGCCGCTGGCTTACCTGAGTGGGAGCAAAAATAACAATCTTAACTTTAAATTTAAGGAAGTATCTTTTATTCAGTGTAGAGACGCGATAAATGCCCTAAAGGTTAAGCCGAGCAAGGATGTCTATGATCTCAGTGTACCCTTGATACAGTCTTTGAAGGACGTCTTTATTGTCCCACTAACAAAGCTGATATTTCAATTTTCAATTTCAAAGTGCTTTATTATCATAAGATATAATCTTGTTGACAAAGCTAGGCAGACTAGTCTAAATAGTAATTATAAAAATAATATATAAATATAACTTTGGTCAGGAAGGTCATACAAAAGAACAAGTCAAAAATGTGGGCACAGCCCTCTACAATACAATCGTGACATTTGACACAAACATTAGGTACTACTAATATAGACGTTCAGTTCATAACTAAAGTATCATGAAAGTACTCTTCCAAAGAATAATAGGCTTTTTCCAATAGGAGACCCTTCACCATTGTCACAAATATCTTCTCAGACCTAGCGGTTTTTGCATTAAGGGGCAAGTGATTGAATATATTTTTCGAATCATACACAACTGATTTTTTAATCAGAGTAGAGTATGGGATCAGTACTTCTATATTTTGTGTTTGCCTGGTGGCATAGCCAGAGTACATTGACCTGCTGTCAATGCTAGACTTGTGCTTTTTATACATTAAACGGACCGTTACGACTATGAAAAGAGACGTAAGCGTTAGAATTCTGTGTGATTTAAACAATGGCCGGCAGGAGTCACGATATCCTGCACCGGAGAGGTACCTAACTGCCCTTTTTTGTAACACAAAAACCGAATTTACCAGACCCCTACTGCAGTTTCCCCAGAAGCATACTCCGTACCTAAGATGTGATTCTATTAAAGAAAAGTAAAATAATTTTGCAATAGAGACATCCAACTCTTTAGAGATAATTCTTATGCCATAACAGCCTTTAGCCAAATTGCTACATAGATTAAGGATATGGTCATGAAATGACAACTTACTGTCAATGTGTAAGCCTAAGAATTTAGAGCACAGGGAATTATTGATATCTTGATTTTCTAGTGTGATGTTATCAAGAGAGCATTTAAATGACATGATATTTGTCTTTTTAATGTTAAAGGACAGCAAGTTAGAATCGCACCACATTTTTACTCTTATGATGTCACTATTAATAGTCTCATAGAGTCGCTCCCGATCCCTGTCGTGCCACAATATCGTGGTGTCGTCCGCAAACATAGTGAATTTACCTTGGATATTGAGAGATGCAAGGTCGTTCACATAGAGCAAGAATAATATAGGACCAAGCACCGATCCCTGAGGCACTCCACAGTCAATGGATGCCTCATCGGACGTTACCCCTCCCGACGAAACAACCTGTCTTCGTCCCCTAAGGTAGGACTCAAACCACCTCAGAGAAACACCCCTAAAATCATAGTGGTCGAGCTTTCGCAGCAATATCCCGTGACTCACACAGTCGAAGGCTTTCGACAAATCACAGAATACCGCCGCCGCGGCATCCCCATCATTCAGACCTAGATATAGCTGTTGAAGAAAAGAAAACATTGCATCGGAAGTTCCTCTTCCGTTCTGAAATCCGAACTGGGCCGGCGTCAATGGCTGCATTCAGCCGATGGTCAGCGGTCTCAGCAGCTGGCTGAATTTGGCAGCGATCACGTGATTACTTATAGCAAATTGGAAGACATGTCACATGCCATCTGTCAAATTTGATCAACCGCTGAGACCGCTGGCCATCGGCTGAATGCAACCAATATCCCATGCCGCTCCAAAAAGGATAAAACTCTAACCTTAACAAGTCTTTCAATAATTTTTGACAACGTAGGCAGGAGCGAGATGGGGCGATAGTTTGAAGGGTCGCCACAATTCCCCCCCCCTTATGAATGGGAATAACAACCGCAAACGTCAGACAACCAGGAAACAAACCATCAACAAATGAAACATTAACAGCCTCTGCCAATGCACTCATAGCAGGTTCAGGTAAGTGCTGGAAAATCCTAACAGACATTTTGTCCCACCCTGATGCATTCTTATTCTTAATTTCCCTAAAAACTGTTTTTAATTCGTTAGTGTCAGTAGGCCCAAAGAAGAAGGTGCCATTTATAGGTGCATCCGGCATATATTCCAAGGGGTCATCCGCCATCTGAACACTCTGTGACATTTTCGAAGCCAAGGAGCAATAAAAATCATTAAGTACATCACATTGGGGGGCGGAAGCTCCGGACTTGTCGCCTTTTTTTTTGCCCCGTATCTCATTTATGATAGACCAACTTTCTTTTTGTTTATTGTTGGAATTCACTAGCCTTTTTCTATAGTACAATCGCTTAGCAATAATAACAGTCTTTCCATAAATACTCCTGTACCTACGAAAATAACAGGAAATAGAGTCACCCACTTTAGCAAACTTTCTGATGTAGTGCAAGGAGCGCAGGTTTTTGGAGGATATTCTAATCCCCTTAGTTATCCAGGACTTTTTACTTTTGTGCTTTAATTTCCTGCATGGAAATGATTTGTTTAATGCTTTATACATAGCACCGTGAAAGGCCTCCAAAGGTTCCCCGCAGCTCAGGCAGTATTGCCAATCAATATTCTGGCAAGCCCGCTCAAATTTACTAAACTTAAGCATCAGGGAGGGCGTCTTTCCGGAATACCTGAAGCTGTCAAAAGTAATCCCGGTTTTCAAGAAGGGTGCAAAGGGTGATGTTAATAATTACCGTCGTATTTCTTTGATTCCTGTATTCGCAAAGATCTTTGAGTGTATCCTAAAGGGGCAACTTTGTCATTATTTTGAGGCGAATCATATATTCTCTTCAAGCCAGTTTGGGTTTAGAGCTGGACTTTCTACCACAGATGCTGTGCTGGAGCTCATGGAGTACTTGGTCGACGCCTTTGAGGGGGGAAGGCATGTCAGTGCCACTTTCTGTTACCTGTCGAAGGCATTTGACTGTGTATCCCATGACATCTTGCTGGCCAAGCTTGAATTTTATGGCCTGGACCAGGGAAGTGTCAATCTGCTGGCACCTACTTGGAAAAACAGAAGGTTTTATATAATGGCAGATTGCAACTGCTTGGGCAGAGGTTAAGCATGGTGTGCCACAGGGGTCAATCCTGGGGCCACTCCTCTTTCTTATCTACATTAATGATATAAATAAAGCTTGCCCAGGCTCGAAGGTTCTGCTCTTTGCTGATGATACCTCATTGGTTGAGACGCACAGGGATGCTGGTGTACTGAAGGGAAGGGTGACGTCACGTGTGGAGGGCCTTACGGACTTAAGTGTAATAAGCTAACTTTGAATATTGACAAGACTGTGAGTATGTGTTTCAGTTTGCGTGGAGTTGAGCGAGAGGGGTCTGAGGGGGCGAGGTTCCTTGGGGTGTGGATGGATCCAACACTGACATTTGAGGCTCATGTAGATTACTTGGCGCAACGCCTGCTTAAGAGCATATTTTTGTTACAGAGCCTGGCGCGAATACTTCCGGGGACCTCGTTGCTGCAGACTTACCATGCAATATTCCAGTCAGTGGGCGTGTATGCTGTTCTGGCATGGGGTCATTCTGGCCAAGCAAAGCGTATATTTGCACTCCAGAGGAGGGCGGTGCGTATTGTGGCGGGCCTTGGATACAAGGATGATGTACGACAGACATAGTGAGCTGAGGATATTGACACTGCCATGTAGATATATTTATGAATGCCTCCTATACTGTTACAATAACCAGCAACGATATACTCCAAATAATTTTTTCCATGGCTATCCGACAAGACAGGGTAACGACATCAGACCTGTGTGTCTGCGTCTGCAGAGGACACGGATCTCTGTAAATTATTATGCGCCATCTTTATTCAATAAACTGCCAGTACGGTACAGAGATTTGCCCGAAAAAGGTTTTAGGATCACTATCAGGAAACTGTTACTTGAAAGAGCCTTCTATAGCATCGACGAATTTCTGCAGTGGAATTTCGTTGAAGTTTAGGATTGGGCATAAGAGAGTTTTAATGTGTATTTTGAAGTGAGATTTGTATTGTAAGTTTAGTACGTTGGTAACTGTAAGGTTTGTTAGTATACAAGATTTATATATGACATTGTGTGACGTGAGTAAAATTATTGTGATTACTAACTCGAAATATATTTGATTTGATTTGATTGTCAGGTAGTGTGTTGAGTTGACGTTTATTAAAATATTATTGTCATATTCACGATACACTTACAACGGTATGCTACGCTATGACGTCACTTCGAGAGAAAATCCTAAATTGATTAGATGCTTGCACCCCTTGTACATAAGTACAGGTTAGTTTATTGTCGGGTAGTCTGTTGAGTTGAAGTTTATTAAAATATTATCAACTGGTCAGTTTATTGTCGGATAGTGTCTTGAGTTGACGTTTATTAAAATATTATTGTCATATTTCATTTGCTCAGTCAATTTATGATTTTCCCTCGAAGTGACGTCATAACGTAGCTTACCGTTGTAAGTGTATCGTAGTCATATTTCATTTGCTCAGGTGCAAGCACCTAGTCAATTTAAGATTTTCCCTCGAAGTGACGTCATAGGTAGCATACCATTGTAAGTGTATCGTGATAACTTATTTTAAAAAAAAAACGTAACTGACATACAGGGTGTCGAAAATAGATGATACCACTATTGCTATCTCCGAAACGGTCAAAGATACGAGGTGTGTTGTAAGAATCCGGATCAAAATATCCGTTGATTCCGAATATCAAAATATTCGGATTAATCCGAATATCTCATATGTAATACGGAATCGGGTATTACTGATGTAGAGTAGACAGAACCGCTTTACAGGTTGTCGAATTCGGATTAATTGTCAATCCGCGTATACCGCCAAGTTCCGGTTGTGTATTCCAAAACAACTGGTGGAAACTAAAGGGAAACCGGTCCATTCTTCTTTATTTGTTTTTGGCGACCCGTCGCCCGTCGCGATAGCCAACCGGGTTTCGTATTTTTTATTCCGTGCGTGATTCGGATGATTTTAATCCGAAACGTAAACAGTACACGGAATCTAACGTGAACTGTGAATACACGGGCACCGAAGCACCGATGTCATTTTTCTTTTTCTTACATTGTATATTCACCGATCGGTGTAGGACAACGACAATATTGTTATTAGAAAATTAAAACCAGTTAGTAGCATCTCAATAGTGGATGTGCCATAATAATTATTAACAATAACTAGGTATATGTTTAATAAAAATTAATATATTATTTTATATAACTGAAAACTCTCTAATAATAATAATAATAATATACCATGTTTGTGGGTATTGATAGTTCATTATCAACTCGTAAAACGCAGTTTTAACTTAAAATATAAGTACTTAAATTTTTTTAATAAGTCTTAGATTAATTTAAAAAGTAGGTAATAATGTAATGTAATGTATAATAGTATAATAAAATAGGTACATAATAATAATGCAAAATATTTATTCTTAAATAACGGTTATAAAACAAGTAAAAAACAAAACAACAAATGTGGGTTTGTTAATCGTACCTAGGTAAATTAAAAAAAAAAATTCTTGGTAAATAAAAAATAATAATAGTACTTTACGAATTCGGATACGATCATACCGGGTCGCTTCGCCGGACACCCAAGCAAACAAGTTTTTACCGCCTATTGTAGAATTATATAGTGTGTTTTTGTGAATCTTTAAATTTTAATCCGGAATCTGATGATTAATCCGAATATTACTTTCATCCGATTCCGTATGTTCCGAATATCAAAATCATCCGAATATTTACATCACGAATACGAGGTCAGTAAAATTAGAGAAAATGCGCCATTTTTAGCCCCTATTCATATTCCGTTTACGGAGTTGCCAAATTCTCTATAGTTTCTTATCTACAGCGGATTTTTTAAAAATAGTCAAAAATTTAATTCTTTAATATCTGGAAAACTATTATAGTTACAAAAAAAATGTTTTAACAAAAATCACACGACTTTTTGCTTTCTCTAAAGTAACGTTATTGTTTTGTTTATACCATTTGGTTTTATTGAGTTACTGATACTAACTTGTTTTTTTTTTAAATACGGACCTGGACTTTTTGCTGCATTTTTTGAAAGAATACTTCGTACCCCCACACAACTGTGTATAACTTGAATATGTTTTCCGACGTTTTGATCAAGAACAGCAACATCATCAGGATTTTCTATCAATACGGACCTGGAATCTGGAATCTTCTATGTTTTTTTTATATCTAAGACATCACACATGTTAAGGCACAATTCACAACCTATCGCTATTGCTTGTGGTTTTTGTGATTGTGAAATGGCGCAATAACTTGAAAAATGCCAGGTCCGTACTGGTAGAATATCCTGATGATGATGCTATTCTTCACCAAAACGTCGAAAAACAATCAAGTGATACACAGATGTAAAGGGTATGAAATATTCTTTCAAAAAATGCAGCAAAAAGTCCAGGTACGTATTTGAAAAAAAAAACAAGTTAGTATCAGTAACTCAATAAAAACAAATGGCAAAAACAAAACAAAACCGTTAATTTAGAGAAGGTAAAAAATCGTGTGATTTTTGTCAAAACAATTTTTTTCTAACTATAATACTTACTTAGTTTTCGAGATATTTAAGAATTAAATTTTTGACTATTTTTTAAAAATCCCCTGTAGATAAGAAACAATAGAGAATTTGGCAACTCTGTAAACGGAATATAAGTAGGGACTAAAAATGGCACATTTTCTCTAATTTAACCGACCTCGTATCTTTTACCGTTTCGGAGATAGCAATAGTGGTATCACCTATTTTAGACACCCTGTATGTACAGGTGACCAACAATAAGAATGCAAATTGTCTCTGTAATTTTCAGTTATAATTCTATAACTACATAAAAATTATCAAAAATTCTGAAAGCAAGTGTGTACAAGAAAACTGCACGAGTTTATTTTCTCAATGTTTCAAAGTATAAATAGCCCGACTCTGAAAGAGGAGGGCTATTATTTGAAACAATAAAACAATAAATGAATGCGGTTTTCTTTAGGCAACATACTTTTTTCAGAATTTCCTGGTAGAAAATAGATTAACACATTACTTTTATTTTTTATTTATTGTAGGTTATAGTACAATTATTATAATTTACAACATATTGGCAAGATTTATTTGAATCAATAATGCAGGTTCTCTTTTCAATTACTGTAGAATTAATTGCAGTAAAAATACTGCAGTTAAATTTTCAGTATTGAATCTTCGCTATTGAATTTTCACTATGCAATTTTATTTGCACCTACTGTGCAATTTTTAATGTAATTCAGCTATAAGTGAACATCTCTTATGGACAAATTAATATATGTGAGAAATTTTCAGGCAAATTTTCACTTATACTATATCATCAAAAATAATTTCGGTGATATGTAGAGATGTGCCATGAGTAAAGCTTTGCAAACGGGGGTTATTCCAGGGATGGCTCTAACTTAGTTGGAAGTAAAATTAGTACCCGATTTGAAAATAAAATACAAATATTTATTTACCCACAATACTTCGGTACAGTGATATACCATACAGAGTGTCTGAAAAGTCTGAGCATGGGCAAATATATTTACTATTAATAAAGATTGAGACACCAAATTTTAGTTGCAACTTATTGGTTAATAAATCTACTTTTTTATGTAATTTGACCTTTTCAACCCCCTTGGGGGGTTACGCTAGGGAGTTGAGGTCAAAAATTTTAAATGCAACCTCATTTTAAAGGTCTTTTTGAGAATGGCAGATGTTACTTCTTGGCAGAGTTCCAAAATGGACTTTATTACTGACAAGAAGTTCATGGTGGTCATTGGTCTTTTCGAGAATGGCAGATGTTACTTCTTGGCAGAGTTCCAAAATGGACTTTATTACTGACAAGAAGTTCATGGTGGTCATTCTAAACAACTTTTAACGTAATAAGTAAGGCAGGCACTGCTGGTCTGTTACCAGAGGCGTCGATGCCGAAAATAAGTACGTATGTATAGGGTATTTGACAGAAATAATTTAATTCATGGGCGTTGCCGTGATTGTGTGAAATAAAAAAACGGTTGAGTGCGAGTTCATAGAGGGTTCCGTGCCACATACAATATTGTGAATTTCTCACAGGACACAGAAGTCTCAATAACTATGGTAAAGCTAACCTTGAATAAATAACAAGAGGCGGCCATGCCGGAAATAAGTCAGTGCGTATAGGTTATATAACTGATTAGTAAGGCTGGCAAGGTTGGTCTGTTCCCAGAGGCGTCAATGCCGAAAATAAGTACGTACATATACGGTATTTGACAAAAATAATTTTATTCATGGGCGTTGCTGTGATTGTGTAAAATAAAAAAACGGTCAAGTGCGAGTTCGACTCGCGCATATAGGGTTCTGTACCACCGTAAGATTGTGTTTATATATTTTTAATAAATTTGCTGATGTTTCATCTAATATTCTTGTTGTGCGGTGTCACAATGTCACATAGTTAAGAATGTTCAAAAAAGTAAGACGTCATAAAATCGTAGAAATATGTTAAAAACGTAGTTGTAGTTTTACTATTGGAGATATATTCTTCAAAGTGGGTAGGTTTGAATGTAGACACCAAAGTACATATCCTGAAATTCCGTGCGCATGTCTAGCGCGCTCGGTTTACGTGTGGTACGCATTTTGGCCTACTGCGCAAAAACGACAAATAAAGATGTAGAAAAAAAATTGGAAAAAAAGTTATAAAGTTAAATACATAGTGGTACCTTTACTATTGGAGATATATTCTTAAAAGTGAATGGGTCCAAATGTAGACACCAAAGTCCATCTCCTGAAATTCCGTGCGCATATCTAGCACGCTCGGTTTGCGCGTGGTACGCATTTTGGTCTACTGCGCAGATGTCAAAAAACGAAAAATATAAAAAACGACAAATGAAGAAGTCGAAAAAGTTGGAAAAAAGTTAGAAAGAAAAGTGCCCCACAAAACAAAAAATAAATGTGCGCGCAGACTGGTACTGTATGGCACAAGAGGTCAACCAACGGTCGACTTATGCCCCGCCCGATTATACGATTTACGATTTATAATTTTCATAGGCTTGCCAGTTAAAAATGAATTAAAATACGGGGTGTGCGGTAAAATGTTTCTTTTTGGAGACTTTTAAAAGAAGGGACCACACGGCATTCTTGACCTCAACTCCCTAGCGTCACCCCCCAAGGGGGTTGAAAAAGTCAATTTACCTAAAAAAGTAGATTTATTAACCAATAAGACACAACTACAATTTGGTGTCTATCTTTATTAATAGCAAAGATATTTACCCATACTAAGACTTTTTAGACACCCTGTATGTTATATTACTTTTACCGAAGTATTTTCGTATTTCGCATTTTCAAATTACACAATGTGAGTAAATAAATATTTGTATTTTATTTTCAAATCGGATTCTAATTTACAAAATACAAAATACGGTTCTGAACCTCCAATTCGCTAAATCCTGTACGTGTTCGGTATCAATTTCCGTTTTTCGTTCATGCGTTTTCTGTTTGAGCGAAAGCGAAAATCGGGGAAGTCCCGGTTTATCATTCCGTCACTTTCTGATTGGTGAAGTTTCGGGGAAGTCCCTGTTTAATGTTTTCAGTATTGCTTTGTGAAATTCTTAATTTATTCTGCGGAAAAAGACCTCAGTTATACTACAGTTATGTTATAAATGATTAGATATTATTAGTGACATTAGAAGAGGCACAAAAATGTATTTTAATTTATTATATTTACGAGTATTACCTTTCGTCGGTATATGCAGTAAGAACCCAAAATTCTTCGTTTTATATGTGCCAATATATCGGCAAGTTTCCTGCCGATACGATACGATACCGATAATCGGCAACAACCGCCGATATGCCGATATAACGATATCAATATCGGTATCGTGCGATCTCTAGTGGCAATTGTTGAAAACAGAAAACTGGGTGAACCCAAACACTAATTTATCAATTATCTTATTACTATCTGAATTAATTAAAATATTAAAATAAATTGACAAGGTCTTATTTTTACCATATTTTATGTAGGTATGTGACGTTAAATGGAAACCTTTTTTTATTATTTACTTTCAAGAATTAGGCCCTAACATAGCTGTGGCATTCAAGTGGCAGTTGTTGACTGAGTTATTTAATAGAAGGTGCATGAAGATAGTTTTATTTATTTATTTTGCTTATATGTATTTGTTTGTTAACAATTTATTTTTTTTGTATACTCGGATGAAGGGAGCAGTGTAAATCTGATCTTCGCCGAGTATAAAATAAAGACATTATTTATTTATTTTATTTAGGTAATATTTTCTGCTATGTTAATATTTGATTTTTTTTTTCAGAAATGATATCGTTGTTGCTGTAGTAGCGTGTGGCGATCGTCTTCGTGAAACTTTAACTTTGATAAAGTCGGCTTTAATGTTTAGCAAAGAAAAACTAAATTTTATTATTGTTGCCGAGGATGAATTAATAGAAAGCTTTACAGAAAAGGTAATTAAGATATTTGACAAATCACCGGACAAATTTAGTGCACTGACAAAACAAAAAGACATGAAAATAGTTTTGTAACCAAAATAAATATAGATCTTTCAATTGCCTATACTTTTCAAGAAATATTGGTTAAAGGAAAATTAGTAAAAAATAATAATTTTCATATTTTATATAATTTACAGTTGGATGGTGTTATGCAATAATGAGTCAACCCACATTAATTCGAAAATTGAGTTGGTTCGCTATTTAGACTCGCAAAGTGCCATTCTATAATAGACAAAAATGACTGAACCCATAACTATACGGTCACTAGTTGGCGCCACCGTATAGTTATGGATTAAATCATTTTTGCTTATTGTAGAATGGCACTTGCGAGTAAATAGCGGAATATCTCAATTTTCGAACTAATTTGGGTTGACTCATTATTGCATAACACCATCCAGTTATAAACTTATTTTTCACAGCTTCGCTGTTTTAATGATTCTGGGTAAAATATGTCAATACATGCTTTATTTCCTGCGATAGCTACTTTGATCACTACATAAAACTTTGTACGATTTTGCAATATTTTTGTCCACTCCTTTTTTTATTAGTTACGCTTTTCTGGTTTGTCTAGGAAAATTACTTGTGTTTTGATAATGTACTTCCATTGATTTATTTATTGAATAGCAACAATTTTCAGCTGGATGAATGGAGGTCTTTTACAAATAACGCATTTATGTATAAAGTAATGCCTTTGAACTTCCCAAAGAAGGACGGGAATGAATGGAAAACACTGTTTAAACCGTGTGCTGCCCAGAGGTTGTTTTTGCCCGTGAGTACTTTCTACACTTTTTTGCATCTACGCTATAAAAACTGAATATATTTGTTGTATACCAATTCAGTATTTAATCATATAGAAGATTAATCACGAGGGACTTCCGCTGCTGGCGCGTAAACGGGAAATACATACAGCGAAATTACTTTGCAGGATACAATTTCGTTTACGGTAGCGCGGCGATTAGACTTCGCAAGACCACGTTTTTTTTTAGTTTTTAGTAATATCGCCGGCTTCCCGTAGCGGTAGTGCTTCCGGCATTGGTGTGGGATCCTTAAATGGCGAGCGGTTCATTGGGTATCAAGGTATTAAGCAGTTAACTTAATATATAAGCCAACTCGGCATTTACTCTCCCTTGGATATATGAAGAATATAAAGCTGGAAATGCATTTTTTAAATTTGTTTTTGTAACAAATTATATCTTTATAATAAGACTAATCTGGATCGATTTGTACAATTTCATTATGTAGTTTTTTAAGAATTCTTAATTTTATATACTATCTCGGTGCTGAGTTGACTGGTTGCCATTTAGTGCTGGTGCTGAGTTAGCCTGATTTGCTGAATTAAAAATTATATCTACTTAGGTGTAATAAAAAACTGAGTTTTCATATTTGCGACAGTGTAGATATATTTTATTGACACATTCATAGTTCGTTTTAAAATAAATTTTAAACACCACGGTTCCTAAAAAGTAAAATTACATAAAGAAATTCTGTTTAATTTCTTTACCAAATTAGAGGGCTCCGAGATTTTTCAATAATTCCATCTTGAAACATTTTGCTTGCCACGTTATCTACTTCCGACTTTTTGGCCAAAAGTAATATTCTAGGTCATTGTCGTGTTGATTTGATGTTTAATGACGTTCGTTCGCTCCCCTCCTACACCGTATCTAAGTACTCTCAAATAATTATCTATTTTGCTATGAGCTTATTACCTTTTTTTAAGTTGACCTAGAGAAAGATGTTGCCATGGTTCTCGAAAATTTTCGATAAATTCTCTGATTAAATTTTTGGCTAACCTATTTAGGGCCAATTCGGGTTGGCGCTTGGAACGCTCCGAGCACACGAACTAGATACTTTATATTACTACATACTTTGTCATCTGTATAGGATATGTTACGAACGTATGTCTGAGATTTGCGCTCGGCGTCTTCCGAGCATCCAACCCGAAGTCCCCTAGTTGTCGTTGCAAGTAAAGTTCATTAATTGTTATTTGTATTTCTTATTTAAAATAGCAATTGATTTGTATATGTTTATACTTAATAAAGCTTCTGTAACTTCTAGCATTTATGGATTTTTAAATTGGTAAATTTCAACTTTTTGTAATAAATGTAGTAAAAGAGATTATAGTTGCAAGGGTAACTATATCAACCCTTTTTACCATGTAGGCATGATAAGCCATACCGGTAGTAACAATAATTGGTACCAGTTAGGAATAATTAATAATTTAATAATGGTGACAAGTTACCAACAACTCATACCAGCTAGTACCTATGTAAGTGGTATAAAAGTTTCAAGTTACAGTTGGTGTTAAGGTACCAATAACTGATTCGGATAGTGCCATTTGGTACCAAGATACCAAAGTACCTAATGATACCAAGTGCCAGCTGGTATCATGATATTAAAATACCAGTCGGAACGATCTTTAGTAGCGCTCTAGTTAATCTACTTTTGAGTGGTGGTATACCGTCTAATTTACACATAAAATAAACACATATGAAATGATTAGGATTCGTTATTTGAAAAAAAGGAATCGATTCTTTTTTAGGCAAAAAAGGAATCGTGAATCGTACTAAGGAATCGATTCCTTTTTGGGGATTCGGCTACGTTCAGCAGCAATTTGATGCATTTATACGATGTTTTAATTTTTAATAAGGACAGAACTGACAGAGGGGATATATCTCAAGTCGGGTTTCTGCCTGAACTAAATAGGGACATGTGGCAACCATGATTATCTGGTTAATGCAAGGTGTCGCAATACATAAGAAATTAAAAAAGAACTTGAAAGAAGGTAAAGATAAATTTCTTCGCTAATGCAATACAAGACCGTAAAATTACTTGAGAAAAAAGCTATTTTGAATTCCGGTCCAGTTGCCCTGCTACTATCGCAATTTCTGGACTCTTAGGTGCCCTTTATCAGGCAGGCATACGCCTTCAGTGACTGTCAAAAAAAAGCCATTGCGAATAGGGATGCTCCGAAGCGACTTTTTTTCGATTCAGCCGAACACCAAATCGGTTTTAATTTCATAGTGATTCGGTCGAAGCTATTCATGTGCATTTCTTTAAGAAGGCGAAAAAATAAAGCAAACTACTTATACCATTGTATGACTAAATATTTAATAAAAAATCAGGTACATAAATGAACATTTGTTGCACCTTGAATAGTTATTATCGTCACCTGATAAATATTTTCAAATATCACTTATCTTTTTTGTTATTTTTAAATTAACCTGCTTACCCAACCCAACCTGAGCTACTACTGCTCTCTTTCACGTTAAACATGAAATAACAGCAGAAACGACGTCTCCAACGCACTTAACGACGTAACTGAACAAGTCTTGACAAGAAATTAGAGGTGGGTTGCGATTTCGCAGACTGCTACTTTGTCACTGCTTCGCCTTTGTCACAGTCACGTCCTGCTTCGCATTTATAAAAATCGCAGTGATATTTCGGAGCAGTTTACGTCGCATTCAAAGAAGCAGAAGCAGTCGTCGCGTCAGCCGGCGCGCCGGAGCTTTGGAGCAGCGAGCAGTTTACGTCGCATGCAAAGAAGCAAAAGCAAGAAACAATCGTCGGCCGGCATCGGCACTTTGGAGCAGTGAGCGAGCGAGCAGTTGGAGTCTGGAGCAGTCGGCCTGCTGAAGCAGTCGCAATCGCAATATAAAACGTAGCATATCTTATTCTCGGTCTGTCCGTTGCCTCGAACTTCGCCAAATTGTCAAAAATTAATATTCTTCACAAACAAATGTGGCTTTTATTTAAAGTCTGTTTAATGAAATAATTAATAGATAAGTACTAATGATTTTTAGTTTATTAACATATAATAATATTAATAATATATTCATAAAGGCAACAAATCCATAAACAAATATAGCTTTATTTTCTCTTCTAGATTATTTTATATACTGCACAAAAACAAAAAACATATTACACAAAAAAACATTTTATTAAAAAAATAAAGGAAACAAAGAAACTATGCAAGGATTTCTGTTTTACGTTGCGCAAAACACACGCCTTGCGCTTCGCTGCTATAGAGAACTGCTCCGAAAAAGCACTGCTACTTGTCACAGTGACACAGCCGGAGCAGTCGCATTGTGTCACTGCTCCTTAAAAATCGCAGACTGGCCCACCTCTACAAGAAATGTTCACCGCGTCGCTTTGGCCGAACCAGACAACTGCTTCGGTCAAAACCGAATAGTAAAAAAGAAGGCCGAAGCGGCCGAATACCGAAGCCGAATCGATGGTTCGGCGCATCCTTAATTGCGAATGAAGAATTCATATACCCAATGAACTAAATGACGAAAAATATGAAGATTTTATTCTTTTCTATTTCAGGATATATTGTCGGACGTCGACTCTTTATTATATGTTGACACAGACACTCTTTTTCTGACTCCTGTCGAGAGCATATGGGCTTATTTTCGTAAATTCAATAAAAGTCAAATGGCAGCTTTGGCACCTGAACATGAAGATCCAAATGTAGGGTGGTATAACCGTTTTGCAAAACACCCCTACTACGGAAAGCTAGGTATGTGTTCGACAGGCATTATTGCAAATACTGGCCTTGATTAGCAAGTTCGTAGTTTTATAAAACACCTACCTTATGAATATTTATGTAGTTTACAAATTTTCTATCACCAACACATTCTAAAATCCTTGAGTGAGCATTATCTTAGCTTCTGTCTCATGAAACGTTGTGTTATTCCTGATACTTATCCAATTTATACACAAGTTCGTTGACCTAACAGATCTCTATAGATTTTAAGGTTTGCCATTTAAGAAGTTATTAAAAAATATTATGTTACTAATATTTTAGGAGTTAATTCCGGAGTAATGTTAATGAATCTTACGAGAATGAGAGCCTTCCAATGGACAGAATATGTAGTACCTATTTACAGGAAATTTAAACTTCATATTACTTGGGGAGACCAAGATATAATTAATATTATATTTCATTATCATCCAGGTAAATTGATATTTTAAAATGTTTTCGATAATTTCTGTGTTAAAAGTTGCTGTGAATTTTCTTACTTTGAATAGTAATCCAAGTTATATTCAATACATATAACTTATATGAGTATATCATTGCAATCTTACTTTGATGTCATATCCCAGAATAATAATAATTCCTACAGAAGCCTCAGTAGCATCACTTCATGAGTCAATTATTCATGAGTGTATTTCTGTATTTGTCCCAAAAAAAAGCTTGTTAAGACCTCGCCCTTCCCAAAATGGTTTAGCCCAGTGCTTAAAGATATGATCTTTAAAAAGAAAATCACCCACAAAAGGTTAATGCATTCGGGATCAAACTTTGATTACCAAATATTTTCGAACCTGAGAGCTCAGTGTAAAACTATTTACAAAGATTGTCATGCTAGATATATGCAGCAGGTTGAGAGCTCGGTTATATCGAATCCCGGGTGCTTCTGGAGGTTTGTCAGCGAGCGTCATAGTAAGAGTAACTATCCTAGCTCCATGTTCCTATATAATGAATCCGCAGAAAACGGCCAGGAAATAGCAGATTTATTTGCTAAATTTTTTGCCAGTGTTTATGATGATACGGTCTGCACCCCCCAGGTTTTGGATCTTCAGGGGTCCCACATTTCTATCTCACTCAGCAAGTTCTCAATTTCAGAGGTATACACAAAAATCTCCCAACTTACTGGTAGGACTTCCAGTGGCCCCGACTCCATTCCTGACTTATTTTTAAAGCGATGTGCCTTTACCATAAGTAAATCCCTAATGTTACTTTTTAACCTATCTATGGAAGAAACTAACTTTCCAGACCTATGGAAACACAGCTACATTATCTCTCTCTTCAAGTCAGGAAACTCGAATGACGTTAGTAACTACCGTGGTGTTCATAATCAGTGTGCTGTTGCCAAACGCTGACAGCATGGTATATGACCAATTAGTATGGAAGTGCAAGGGGCTGATTAGCGATAATCAAGCGGGTTTTTCTAAGGGGAGATCAACTACTGACAATTTGACTCTATGTGAGTGAACTTGTTGGGGGCTTTCGAGGATAGGACTCAGGTTGATGCAGTCTACACGGACTTTTCAAAGGCCTTCGACAGGGTCAATTTCAAATTACTGTTGTCTAAACTGGAATGGCTGGGTTTCCATCCACTACTCATTGATTGGTTGAAGCGTTTCCTGCAGGGAAGAACTCGCTGTGTCAAAGTAAATAACTTCATCTCAAACAGAATAAGAGTTACATCAGGAGTTCCCCAGGGCTCACACTGTGCCCCTCTCTTATTTAATCTCTTTGTTAACGACTTGCTGAGTGTCGTGCACTGTGCCATCGCAAGTATGTTCTCTGATGATCTTAAATAATACAGAGCTATAAAGCGACGAGAGGACGCTGTGGACATCCAGGACGACCTGGATGCTGCCTGGAACTGGACTCAAACTAATAATCTCCATCTTAATATCAAGAAATTAGTTTTCATAGGGGTGTGAAAAGGTTTGACACTGATTACAATATTAATAACGAACCTCTCACCTACATATGTCAAAGTTGTTAAGGACTTGGGAGTGTGGTTCTATGAGAGGATCAGTTTCATTGAACATATTGCACAAATTTCAATAAAGGGCCTAAACACTTTAGGTTTCCTAATAATTCGTAACAGCACGTATTTGTCCCTTAACACAACTAAACTTCTCTACTGCTCACTAATAAGATCCGGTTTGGAATACTCATCAACTGTCTGGTCTCCACAATACCAGACGCACAAGGATTCTCTGCGTGCAGAGTAAATTTCTCAGATACTCGGCTTACAGAATGGGCATATATTTTGAGGAATACCACAGGTCGGATATGTTGATTAGAATGAATTTGGATTCTCTAGAAAGTAGACGTATTCGCTTTGACTTATGTTTCGTTTATAAACTGATTCATGGCTTGATAAACTGCCCCTGCCTGCTTGCGAAGGTTCAACTTAATATCCCTTGTAGAGAACTGCGAAACTTCTCTCTGTTCCATATACCTTTTCATTCCACCAATTATGGTCAAAATGCGCCTATTGACTCTAAATTTATTGAATAGAATGAATGTAGATATATTCAGATGCACGTTGTTGGGTTACAGGAGATTGATTAAATCACGTAACTTTTAGTGTTTCTTTGTTGATTGTTGGGATGATTTTGTACATTTACTCTTGTTACTTGTTTAATGTAAATTTTTATGTCGGCTATCTATTGTTAACTATTTGAAGATTTGTTATATTGTAAAAATGGGGATTCCCCGTAAATTTAATAAATAAATAAATCAATTCCAACCAGCCGATCGGCTATTCTCACATTCATCGTTTTATGAACGGAGGTTTAAATCATGCGTAGCAGATGGCGCTGCGTTAAGCCATTGTTAGCTATTCTAATTTTATTTGAAATTTGCATTGGATTCAACGTTTTTACTCAAGTTCCGCATCCGCATGATTCCACAATTTCGCATCACGAAGAAACTTGAATTCTGTGTTGTGGCTTTTGTGCAAAGTGCAAACGAAGGAGATTGTTTTTAAATCTTGATAAATTGCATAATGTCGAAAGAAAGGAACAGAAGTATTAACAAAAAATTCAGTCTCCATCCTTGTTTGTCAAAAAATATTGTAATATAAATAGCTACATTTTTGCTGAGAGTTTAAAACGATGCCAATAAAAAATACGCATTTTTATACAAAAAAAACAGACATTGTTTTCCCTAATTAAAATGTTGGGGGATTTGAACGTAGTTTTAGGGGGATTATTTTTAGTAGTAGGCAATACGGGGTGACGCTTCTGTATGAGATTATTTTTCTGGGGTTATACAATGCGTTCAAAGTCTCGGACCGGCTGATTATTTTTAAAAATCTATAATTTGAAAACTAGTTGGAATACCCAACGTTGTTCAAAAAGTTTCCTCTGATCAAAGTTATATTGCCTTAAATAGAATACCCTATTTTTTGCTTTAGTTTGTGATTTTGGTTTAAATTGTAGATTAAGCTTATGTAACCCCTCCCCCCCCCCCCCCCTCCCCCCATAAATCCAAACCTAACAGTTCCAGAGATATTGCGATATTTGTATAAAATTAAATAAGCGTATTATTCCATAAAATGTACCTCTTAGAGAAAAAAGTACAAGATAATTCAGATTATTTAATGTCAGTCAAGCTAGCAGAGCCACAACGCCTTTTCAAATTTTTTCTTATACCAATTGTTGGATATTTTGCTAATTTATTGCCCTATTTTTAATTTTTTTGCTTCTCGTTAACACTAAACTAAATGCTTTTCCGAAATATTTTTATGCTGGGATTTTGGCTAACTAATTGTCCCTAAAATATGTAGAGAGACTGAGAAAAAACCAATCTGTAAGAAAAAACAGCGCTTTTCACTTTCGTCATATTGGGAGTATCATATAATATTACCTTAAAGGGTTGCATTTAAAATTTTTGGCCTCAACTCCCTAGCGTCACCCCTCAAGGGAGTTGAAAAACTTAAATTACATAAAAAAGTAGATTTATTAACCAATAAGATACACCTAAAATTTGGTGTCGCTATCTTTACTAATAGCAAAGATATTTGCCCATACTAAGACTTTTCGGACACCCTGTATGTATTGACATCGTACTCACTGTGAATACCGTACATTTTGTTATTGTTTTTATTGCAATATGAAAATTATAAAATACCATTGCTCTTGTGCTAATTGCAATTATCGCTGTAATGAGATTTGAAAATTGTTCGAATAGTCATAAGTCTTATGACTATACCTACGGCACGCATGCCGTAGGTTGCCGACCCCTGTCATAAGATATTAAGTTCTATTAGCGATAAAGTACATTACTTACTTAGATGACTACAACACTCGTTTTCAGCTCGAGTTGTACTTAGCCTCCTAAGTAATAGCCAACCGCTCATTAGTACTCTTAAGTATATGTGCACTTCCTAATAAACTTATTTGTTTTAGGGAGGTTATATATTTACTCTTGTAGATACAATTACAGGCCGGATCACTGTATGTATACCAGTATCTGTAAGCCAGCAGAAAGGGATGGAGTCGCTGTTATTCACGGCTCAAGGGGATTTTTTCATTCAGAAAAGCAGCCAATTTTTCGAGCAATTTACAACGTATTTGAATCGGTAATTATAATTTACTTTTTAGCTCACCTCGTAAGAAGAGTAATGTTGTTTAGAACTAGTAGACTGTGTATGAATATCACTAAAATTTATGTGTCAGTCTGCCATTGTCTTTACTTCTTTGTTTAGTAAGAACACTTGGTTACCTAATATTTCCAACGTTGGACCTACTGACTAACCAAAACATTTGAAACAAGTAAAAATACTGAAGAAGATTTTTTATTCACCCACTAACCTAATTGGCTAGATAAATTGTTTCCATTAATATACTAATATTAAAGATTTAAATAACTGAGCGACGTTATTTAAATATGTGCTAATTTACAAGGTGTAAATCACGATCATGTTATATTGGTGGGGTCCACAAATCTTTGTTTTAGAAATATGGGGAATCAAAAAGAAAATTTTTTAAAATATAATTCCAGGTATTTTGGGATACTTAAATATCATTTTATGGGTTTTATTGGGCGAATACACTGCATAATATAAAGTTGTTTGAATGTAATAAATTTAACTACTGATCGAGATTCGGAAATTGTCACTATTTTAGCAAATTTTCGACGCCACTGAAGTTGTTAAAATTGTTATTTTTAGAATTACCTGAAAAGCGTATCGTTTTTGATATATTTTGCACATTATTATGCGCCATCTTTGTTAATTAGTAATTTTTACTTCTTTAATTCGCATCATTCAAGTAATTTCGGTACTATAGTCTATCCACTGAACGTACGGAGTAATCACGAGCAGACAAGGCGGTGCCGGACGGCCCGGTTTACACTGCACAAGTACTTGCAGAAGTGATAATGCGAAAATCATCAGTGGCGTAGTATATAGGTAAATTAATGAAAATATATTAATTTATTTTAGAAGGTTTGCCACAATATAATGGTTAATATTATAATAGTGACTTTACTACTAAACTAAGCAGGCTGAATAATTGAAATGATTTTCTTTGTGTTGTGGACTTTTGTTGTGCCACGATGCCAGATTAACTCGATAGGATTAAATTCACAATGGTACGGCGGCAGGCGTAAAATTCTGCGATTTCGGCCTTTCTTGTTCCGGTGTTCGGAGCTTTATCAATACGCCTACTGTGGTACGAAGCATTATCCATAACAATGACAGCGTTCTCTTCTAGATGGCTTAGAATATTTTTGAACCAATTTTCAAATAAATCAGCATTCATGTCTGCGTGGTAGTCACCCATCTGCTTTGACTCAAAAACTAATGAGCCGCCTTCTACGAAGCCGCCATCGGATCCGATATGTAAAATAATCAGGCGTTTCCCTTTACCTGAAGGATTTTTTAATCCTGTCGAAAGATCTTCCAGAAAGGCTTGCCTGGGATGCTCTATTGAAGCATCCACCCATACTTTACTAACAGTGTGTCCCGCATTGACCCAAGTCTCGTCTAGGTAATATATCTTCCTACCTTCCCTTTCTCATAAACGGACAAAGATCGTTTTATCCGTTTCTTTGGTGGTAATTGAGGCTCATTCAATACGATATTCATAGTGAATGTTACTTATTCAAATAGAGCTGCCAGATATCCCGATTTTAAAGAAAGCACGCCGAAAAAAGAAGCAACACAATATTTTTAAAAAGCACTCAACCAACAAACAAAATTATAGACCGTACGCCACAGAACTCAGAATATAAATGAAACACCCGCACCAATTGAATATTGTAGGGTGTAAAGAGGACCGCTTAAATTCCGAAAATTTGACCTGATTTTACCTGAACCTGAATATCAGGTAGTTTTGTTACTCCGTACGTTCGGTGTACAGACTATAGGGGACTACAGAATAGTTCTTAAAATTTTTTATACAAGTGGCGTAGGTAGCTTTATAAAAATATTTAAATATACTATATACCTAATACAATAATATGCTTATTAACACTTTTTTTTTCAGTTTGAAATAGGCGGCGATATCTACAAAGATTTTTATCAACCTGTTGAAGCATATTTGGAAGCTCTAGAAAACACAAATTGTGGAAAAGTGAAAGATGTATTTTTGAAAAATGTTCGGAGATATTTAGATCTAGATTTTGACAATACCTAATCTGGTACCGTCCTCATCAAAAATTACCAAGATGCTTTATTTATGCCAACGACAAATACCTCATATGTTTAGCTTAAGCTAATTACATGAGTTTTATCACTGGGTCATAGACGAAACCAGGGTGTTGCTTGGGTGCTAGGTCCCAAAACTAAAATTAGCCCCCCCCCCAAAAAAAAGCTTTCAGACAGTTTCGATAATATAAATATCATTATGCATACATATATTGCCGTCGGTCTATAATATCTATAGTAATATAACAATTACACTGCATAATTTAAAATGAAAT
The DNA here is from genome assembly GCA_963971165.1 of Philopedon plagiatum. Taxonomy (NCBI): domain Eukaryota; kingdom Metazoa; phylum Arthropoda; class Insecta; order Coleoptera; family Curculionidae; genus Philopedon; species Philopedon plagiatum. The sequence goes on from OZ020190.1 coordinate 48,650,996, forward strand.
ACAAAATTTGGAACTTCATTGGTTTTATGTAGGTAGTTAGGTAAGGGGGTTGCTCATTATAACCAGTAAACCTGTACCTAGAGATGTGCCATGAGAACCCAAGTACCAAATTTAGGCATAAATTGGATACAAATTCTTTGCTGCGAAACGTTTCGAAACATTTTTGATTCAAATTATAAAATTGTGTCGAGACACATGTCGCGACACATTTTCAAATTTAGTTACTAGAAACGCTTAAGAACTGTTGGTTTCGAAATATTTTACAAAACATTTTCGACACGCAGGAATGAATATTTTTTGAAACATTTTTAGATAAAATTATGAAGTTGTGGTAAGACACACGCGCTCCCAAATTGCAGCATCACAATTTCGATTTAGGTTAATCAAAACAAATTGGTATTTTTCTGTTTCGAAATATTTACCAAACAATGGTATCCATTCATTTACGAAACTTGTGAAGCAAATAATTTTCGAAACTTCCAGAAACATACACGCTACGACCTCTTTGGAACAAATTATCAAACTATAATTTTTACATTTTGTGTATACTTTGGTTTTTTGAATCACCTATTTAACCATATTACGTTTGTGTTTTTAAAAATATGGGAAGAAAACAACAGTATAAACATTCCTCAAGGTTTTATAAGACACATTAAAAAGAAAAAAGAAAGAATTTGAAATTGAAAAGGAAAAAGTAAAACCACGAAACAGTGTTTCTATTTCGACACAAATACTAGAAATTGTGTGTTGACTCCATTTTAGGCCAAAATAATTTCTCGCTTTCTGGCGGCCATTTTGACAAATGAATGTTTATCTTGTTAAAATTGGTTTTAAATTCCTGCTTCTTTTGAAAACCCAAAGAGCTGTTACGTTAGTTCCATTTTAATAGCTAACTCAATTTAAAAAAGTAAAATTTTAAAAATATTTTAAATTTAATTTTTTTACAAAGTATTATTTTTTCTGTAATTGCAAATAAATGGAGAACGCGTTAAATATATAAAGCTTCTTTTATTTCACAACGTACAGGTATTTATAATTATTTGTTTGATTGGGTTTGATTCCCTATTTTGTCAATTTTGACATATTCAAATATCAGCCACACTTAGAAACAATTTTACCAAAATGTTTGCGCTAGTTTTGCCCATGCTCCAACAGTACCGCATCCTCTATATAAAATGTTGAACTGTCACTTGTCATTCTTGAATAAACACATTTGATGTAACAGTTTAGAAACATTTTCGATAAAAGTTTCGATTGTGTGTCGAAACAGCGAGTCACAGCTATTACCAACCACTTGCAAGCACGTGCAAATGCGCCATTTAAAATGTATACGAAAATATTTCCATATTTGTTGCCAGCAGTTTCCAGTTTGTGTCGGACCACATTGGTTTAGATATATTTACCAAAATGTGTCTAAAAATGCTACTTGGGAATGTTCTCAAGCGAATATTTCTGGAGAACTGTAAATTCAAATTCAAATTCAAAAAGTCTTTATTAAGGCGGGGCTCAGCCAAAGGCTGCTTAGGCCCAACCTGAAATACACATTATATTACATTATGAGTATAAGGTATAATACACAATAACTTATTAAGTATTATAAATGATTAAAACTATACGTCCCGATATGAAATTATAAAGTAAAATGTTACACCATTATTCAATATTAAAAAGGACATGGACTGAGGACACCATAACTAAATATTGTTAAAAAAATCTTTTTACAGATCTCTGTAGTAATTCTTAACTTTCTTCTTAAATGAGTTTGAATTAGTAATCATTTTTAAATTATTAGGTAAAGAATTAAATATGAAACTCGAGTAGTACGTAAAAGAACCCCTGAAAGCGGTGGTGGTGTGTAATGGAACATGAAGTAAGCTAGGCTGTCTTCTGGGTCTTTCATATATTCTATCAGCAAACGTTAATTTTTCATAAAGATAGGTAGGTTTACGTGTAGCAATAATTCTATGCAAAAAACAAGTAAAGTGAATAATACGTCTTTCCTCCATTCTCAACCAGCCCAACTGCAAGTATGATGGTGTGATGTGGTCTCTTCTTTTGACGCAAGCGGCATATCTCATACACGCGTTCTGCAATACTTGTATCCTATGTTGGTCCTGGCCTGAAAGGCAGGGACCATAAACAACATCGCAGTAATCAAACAAGGATAAAATAACCGATTCGGTTAATTTCAGTTTAGTCTGAGTATCCAGTATGTATTTAAATCTATACAGAGACTTAAGCCGGCCATAGGCCAATCTTAAAACAGTATTAATATGTTCACTAAAGGTTAAATTTTGGTCAAGAATAATCCCAAGGTTTTACATTTATCTGTAAATTGAATTGTTACTCCGTTTAAGAAAATTTTATTAGATATATCAACTTTGGCACGTTGTCTTTCTGTACCGATAAGTATTCCCGAGGTCTTACCTGGATTAAGAAGAAGGCCATTCTTTTTTGACCATAAATTTATTTTTTCTAAATTGTCGTTAATCTCTGCGATGGGGAGAGTTTGATTGCTAGGTGGGAACGATAAATAAATCTGACAATCATCAGCATAAAGCTGGTAACATGTTATTTCATTAGGCAAGTCTGCAGTAAACAAAATAAATAAAAGTGGTCCCAAAATGGAACCCTGAGGCACGCCACTAGATATTATTAAATTACTGGAAGTAACCAGCTCACCCCCAATATTCATGCTAACCTGCTGCCCGCGGTTAGTAAAATATGAGTTAAACCACTCCAAGACACCGTGTGAAAAACCATAGTATTTTAGTTTTGCCAGCATGAGCCGGTGATCCAGGCAGTCGAAAGCCTTGGAATAGTCGAGCAATATAAGAATAGTAGTCAAGGACTCATCCACGGCATGCAACAAATCATCAGTTAAATCAGACAAAGCCGATGCCGTGCTGTATCCCGACCTAAAACCGGATTGTCTGTGGGGTAGAAGATTTAAAGCATCAATATAATTTTTTATTTGTTGATACGCTACCTTTTCGGCAACTTTAGATGTTACAGTAAGTATACTTATGGGGCGCAATTCAGTCAGTTCCGAAATGTTATTCTTTTTAGGTAGAGGAGTCACAAGTGCATTTTTCCAACATTGTGGAACTTTTCTAGTTGAAAGTGAAGCGTTAACAATGTGAGTTAATGCTCTGATACAATATGATACACACATTTTTAACATTTCAGAAGAGATCCGATCAGCCCCCTTTGCATTGCTCTTTATACTACACACTATACTGGAAATACTCTCCTCAGAGACGGGGGAAAATTCGAAATCCCGCTCGACAGCGGCATGCCTATGATTAATGAAATAATCTATGTTATCCTGGGTAGGCGGTATTCGATTAATCGAATGTATAAAAAAGTTATTTATTTTTTGGGGGTCCAAAAGTTCCTCGGGAATATGAATTTTTTTATTTTTTTTATGAACGTCCAGTTTATCTAAAGTATTCCATAAAGCTTTGGAGTTTTTAAAATTCTTTTTTAATTCAGCATTTATATACGCCCTCTTTTCCCTACGTATTGAGGCGGTTACGAAATTTCTCATATTTTTATAAAATGACCACTTTGCCTGAGACCGCGTTGTAGTAATATGAACATTCTTAAGAGATTTTCTGTACTCAGACAAAGCTTTGTCTCTAATCCTCATCATAGTTTTAATGGTGGGAGTAATCCAGGGGGAAAAATCCTTTGTAATGCGAACCTTTTTAACAGGAGCGTGTATATCGAATAAATCTATAATACTTTTTTCAAACTCACTCATTTTTTTATCTATATCACCCATATCGAATACACGCTCCCAGTCAGCTCCCAACGCATCCCGATCAAATTCTGCCTCATTTATATTTTTTATATCTCTCATGTACAAAAAAACTTGATTATCCTTCTTTTTAGGGAGGTCTAAAAAACAATACGTCAAATAGTGATCCGATAAATGAGATACGTTCATTACATCAGACCGAATCACCAAATTAGGTTCATTAATAAACATTAAATCTATGAGAGTTCTCGTTTCTGCGTAACTCGAGTAGGCTTCTTTATTAACTGACTTAAAGAAAAGGTATTAAAAATCGTATTTAAGAAGTTATAATCTGTAGATGACACATTTAAATAATTTATATTAAAATCACCCACACAAAGAAGAACGTCAGCTGACATTGTGTAGTCAGCCAGTACGCTCTCAAGTGACTGGAGAACCCTACAATCAACGCCTGGTGGACGATATATGCAGCCCAAACTCACCTTTTTGTTGTTAATCACAGACTTTAGCCAAATCATTTCTACTCCTTGCGAGGAGCTCCTTTGCAAAACATCGACATTTTTAATATATGAGCAATCCCTCACATAAACCAACACACCACCACCCCTCCCTATCAAGCGATCCTGTCTAAACAATAAATAGCCAGGTATATTGAGCGCTCCATCTGGTATGTACTCAGACAACCAGGTTTCAGATATCGATATGACATCAAAATTATTAATACAAATTAAATCCTTTAAATCATCCAGTTTGTTCAAAAGAGATCTAATATTGAGGTGACATACAGAAACACCTGATATGGCGTCGTGAATCCCATCCTCTATTACATCGTATTCTTGAAAAGACATAGTAAAAAGAAAGAAGAAAACCCCCGCTATGCGTTCACTACCCCATAATATTAATATAGAAATCGGCGAGAATAAGCTATATTGCGGTCGCCGACAAAAAAAAAGCGAAAATAAACAATTTTCAGTACAAAAATGAACTTAAAAATATCAGCATATATACTCAAAACATATTTTTACCGCATTTACATTCCAATATTCTGATACATTAACATTAGAAATAAAGCCCGAACATTGTAAACATATTAATGTTTGCAAAAGAAATCATGTTTATAATAAACATGTTCAATAAAAAATCATGTTTACAATGCACAAGCTACGGGCCAACAAAAAATTAAATAATATGAAAACATAAAAAGATCAATCTTCAAATATAGGTCTACAACATCGAGAAAACCGTAGGCAATTACAAATCAGCGCCACTTTCAATACAAATTTTGGTTTTATTCTTGAGAACAAAAATTCTTCCATTCAAAGTACAAACATTTGACACACCATACTTATCTGCTGCATCCTTGACCAATCTTAATCTGGCACTAGTCAAGTCTTCCCTAACTACAAAACCAGTTTTCTTCAGGAGCTTTTTCTTTTGATAAATAACTGATCTCACAAAATAGGAAACAAATAGCACCAAGACTGGGCGATTCTTGCCTCTCACACAATTTCCAATTCGGTGGCACCTTTCCAGATCATTTCTTGTAATAGTTATATCCATTTTGTTCTTAAACATAGCAATCAGGGTGTCAGACAGAAAATCCGGATTCTCATTTGATTCCTCTGTTAAACCATAAACTCTTAAATTGTTGAGACGTAAATACTGCTCATTCTTATCAATTTGCAAAGTAAGGGTATCAATTCGCTCAGAGTTTGTATCCACCTGCTTCATAAAAGAAGACAGTTTATCTTCTAATTTCAAAAACCGTGCATCCATTCGTTCGAAAATTGTATCTGTCTGTTGTTTACAAATCTTTGTCAAAAGTTCCTCAGAAATATCATCCATACCATCTTTAGATGTAGACTGCACTCTACCTCTGGTCATTTTATCAACGTGAAACAGCTATAAAGGTAATCAAACAAAGCACCAACAAACAAAAGGCTAAAATGCACTTTAATACTTATTATTTGTACACCAAACTTAGACTAATAGGGAACTTGCACATTTTTTTTTTATTGCATAAAAATGTTCAGTCACATCAAAAAATAACATATGCAAAATATTACGACTTAAATATCACTCCTTAATTTTTTATTAATTATTAAAGTTCGCGCGCCAATCCTAACATTCAAAACGAGCTCCATGGCGCGGGAAGGCGTGTGACGTCACACCGTGCGTCGGGCAAGCAACGTTAAGCGGCAGTGCATTGACTTCGAGGTGGAAAATTGAATTGGCAGGGTCTGTTTACGTTTGTGTGTTTATTTTGCGTTTCAAAAAGCCCAAATAATGGAAAATACTAAGAAAAATACATACTACAAATACTGTATAGTATAGTGACAATGTGTCCTAATACGACTTTTAAAACTTCAAATAAACTGTGTATTCGTGTACCTGAAGATAAAAATCGCCGCGTAAAATGGTTTAAAGCATGCAGAAGAAACGTAAAAGACATTTCTGAAAAAAATACTGCACTTCACGTATGCGAAGATCATTTTAATGTAATAATACTTTAAATTGTTTTATTCATATCCTTAAAATATTTTTAAGGTAAATTTTTGGCCGATTTATATAGATGTGGAAAAATATTATGGCGCCAGAAACAGTCGGCTGCGCCTATTAACATTTCTGTGTATTTCTGGTCATATTCCACCCTTATATGAGAAAACGAGTTTTTTCAAAATTTGGATCTGCAACACAGAATAAACTTTTCTTTTTGTTACATATAAACATCTGCAGCTGAACTTGTGCTTTGTACTTTGCCGTAATATCATTATTTTTTTTAAATAATTAGATACCGCTTTTTCAGACTGAGGACACTTTATTTCAACTACATATTCCTCAGATATGACATCTGGAGAAGCTCCAAATATTGGATGTCGAATCCAGTTGTAGTCCTATATGACTTAATTTAATTGCATATATAAGCCTGTTTCAGTCTCCTCATCAATGTTGCAAGTTACAGCATATTGTTTTTTCCTTACATTGTGTTCGGGTGTTATTTTAGCTTTCACTGTGCAAATATTCTTATCTCTTCGACCTTGGACCCATCCTACAGTAGAATCTCCATAAGAATACCTTCCAGATCTACAATTAGTTACCTAATTATACTTATTAATACTTAGAAAAGGCATTTATATATTTTTTGCTACTACTATAGTCAATGCAAACATATTTTTGTGCCTAATGAAACGCTAAACATTCTAAACAGCAATTAACAGTATATAAATTTAACAAAAAACACAAGTTGCAGGATATAGTTTTAAGTCAAAGAAAACATACTTTTAAATATTTTACAGTTTTTCACTATTTTTGTACTTTAATCTAAAATACACATTTTTAAGGCGTTTATCACTACACTAGTAGATTTAAAACAATATTTTATGTTCTTTAAGTATCTGAATAATTCACAGATCTATTTAAATTTTAGCGCAAATGATAAAATAAACTGGTATAGGTACCTAATATAGTGTGCCTACTTACTTGCAAGCTTTAACACCGCGAACTTCACCAAGCGAAAAACTCTCGGAGTTTTATTTTATAAAAGTTGCCACCATAAACATATACACAGTGGGTAAATTGTCTGATTTTCCTTTTAAAAAACCTTCATCAGTCATCTTGGAACAATATTTATTTACTCTGAAACTTAAAACCCTAACAAGCACACTAAATTTGTTACCAAACGAGTCTTGGCGTACTGCCGCTCTCGGGTCATGTCTCGACGAACGGTTTGACGTCACAACCAATGGGGTCGCGTAACTAGAATTGTTCAAATTATGCAAGCTTTAATAGTTTATATTTAATCCAGGGGATTAAAAAATTATTTTTTTTTGTGAACTATGGGTCTTTTGATGATATTAGCTTACGTTTAAGAGTGTTATTTTTCAAATTTAATTTTCATGCAAGTTCCCTATTGACGTTTTTATTGCTATATTTGCGACTGTGAAAAAAATTTCCAATTATCAGCCCGAGAGTCAGCATAAAACTCAAAAATACGGGAGCGAACACAAAGCACGTGTTTACTGACCGAACATACCGGAGTGTTCTCTTACCGAGAATTTCCCAGCATAAATTCTCGAGAATTTATGATTTTAGAAAAAAATATAAATTTCTGGAAAATTACCGAAAATATTTCCGAGAACGAGAAAGTTCTTTCGGGAAAATTGTCCTGGAGAATATTCTCAAAGAATTTATGAGAATTTACGGGAATTCAAGGAAATTTATTTGAATTCCGCTATTGTATCATAGATGGAGCTTGAAGAATATTTATGTTTATTTCTTTTCTGTGTTGTTTTAAACAACTCGTTTAAAATTATTGTAAAAACTACTTTTGGTCAAAAAATGTTCTTTTAATTTATGCAGTCAAAGCATGAAATTCTCCAACATATAAAATAAATTCTCCAAAATTTCCGATAAATTCACATTTTTCTCGGAGAATATTTCCGAAAAATAAATTCTCGAGAATGTTCCATCTCTACCCGTACCTACTATAATATCGTATAGTGATACCAGTGTTTGTTTTATGTGTGATGTTAAAATGTCACTTCAAGACCGGTTTATCATTGCAGGGTTAACGCTAACTCAGCTAAATTTGGCATTTTGGCATTATTTATAGTTATTAACTCTGAGATTAGCGCTTAACTACATCGATCAATCGGCCTTAATTTAAAAAAAAGTGGGAAAAATCAACACAAAACGTAGCGGATTCTTTTTTCTTTTTTGCTCTTCACTTGAATGGACGGTAAAATAAGGAATATGCACATATTTTTTTTATTGCATAAATCGTTGAAGGAAGTCATTACAAACCCAAAAAAAAATATTTTGAAGAAAATTACTACGATAATTTAGCTACAAAAAAATGTTTACTTTTTGGTATAATTTATTACAATTTAAAAAGCAGCCACATTTGTCCTTGAAAAGTGACGTCAGGAGATCAGCAAAAATCTACTTGTTAACGTAAAGCTTAACCCAAAGTCGAACAGGTTTGATTTTCTCGAAAACAGTCAGTGGGAGAGAAATCGATTTTTTTTGGGTTGATAGAGGAATAGTTCAACTAGCTTCGGCAAAAAATTCAGTTATACAGGATGTTTCGTTTCGGAGCTATTAAACGTCAAAGTCGAAATTTCCTCGATTTCCGTTGAAATCGGGTACAGGTCAATTCAAAAATTTACCGTTTTTTCCCAAATTACAAAATATTTTTTTCTTTACCAAAACATTACTAGTAGGCTCAATATTAAAAAACCTGAACTTTTCGCGGGTCCCATAAGTAGCAACAGAGATATACAACTTTAAAATTTCACGGGCCGCGCCTGATGAAGAGTGACTTTTGTGGTAAAGCAAAACAAAAATTTCTTGCGATTTAGCAAGAACTTTCTGGGACACATTGTATACTAAGAATTTCCTGATATATATGTTTCTATTCAGAGAATCTTTACAACTTAGTAATTGTCTTCCCTAGATGTCGGCGTACATAAGAATTAAATGTGGTAATACAGCTTATATTATACAGACTCCTTTGATTATTTTCAGCAGAATAAGTACTGTTTCTTAATATAAAAGTAATTTTTCTACTAGTTCCTTAAACAAAAAGCTATCCAAGATACCCTGAGATATCGTATGAGGCTGTTGAATTTTATCTTAACGAAAAAAGTAATTATTAAAAAGATGTTACTTAGCTAAATTCCTGCAATTTTTAAATAAATACAGACCTATCTCAATGTAACTAAAATTTGGGGCACCCGGTATAAAAGTTTAAGAGTCTTTTTAATTTATTTTTTCTTAATATGAACTGTAAATATCAGCAAAAAAAGAAATGTTGCAAATTTAGACTGGATTGGTGTATTTCATTATTTCACGTAGTTAGAACATATTGTTTGGCTTTTACGCAAAAATTACTTTTAAAATATAAAATACAGTCGAACTTCGATAACTCGAACTGCGATGTGACGCATAAGAATTTCGAGTTATCAAGACTTCGAGTTATCAAATAATAACTGCACATATGCATGTACTTCTTTGTGAATGAACATTATGTATTTATTTCAGTAGAAATGGGTTACATGTTACATAAGTGCCTTAAGATATATGCTTTTCAAAGGAATTACAAAAATAATGAAACAGTACTATCAACATACCAGTGGCGTGTCGCCGAGGGGGCTAGGGGGGGCACGAGCCCCTCCCGCCCTCATCGTAACGGCGCCCTCGCGCCCCCGGAGATTTACTGATGCCTACTAGTACCACATACTCTCTAATAAAAGGACAGTAATTTACAGCGCCCCATGGTGATTCACTGCCTATTATGACCACATACTCCCCAATAAAAGGAAAATAATTAGGCGCCCCCAAATCAGTGTGCCCCCTCCGCTCCTAAAGGCACGGCACGCCACTGCTACATACATATTGTAGTATGTATGTACATTTATGTTTATGTGTGTTTACTATTTTACTGTACAAAAGTCAGTTATTTGTGACTGACGAACGGATTTCTTATTTTGGTTTTCGAAAAAAGCTTCAATTTCATTTAAACTACTATAGGAACGCAATAGATAAAGTTTTTAAAGTACGTTTTGATGACATATTAACACACGCAAAAATGTCTTCAATGTAATAAATGAAATAGGCACAGGATTTTTTACTTAGTAGTAACTAGTATGTCAAACAAGTGAACTTAGCAAGCGCAGAAACAGAACTGCCTGCATAAATAAATACATACGTTAAAAAAGATAATTAGGGGATTCCCCCAGAAATTTCGAGTTATCAAGATATTCGAGTAATCGAAGTTTGAGTAATCAAGACAAATTAACACACATTTCCTACTTTTGACGCTAGTGCTAACCAATTTGGTTCGACTTATCAAAAATTCGAGTTATCGAAGTTCGACTGTATTTTAAAATATTTCATTTTTCTTGTTACTTTATTAACTTCAATTTCTACTATGTACATTTAGATTTTCTTAAATATGTATTTATAAAGATTTTTTATCTAATAAGCAATTAATGTCTGAAGTATTGTGTAGGAACAGATATAGTTCTTTCAGTACTAACAACATTTCTTTGTCTTTTCTAATTTTTTGCATAAAAGCCAAACAATATGCTCTAACTGAGATTATTCGCGGAAAAATAAAATTTAAACTTCAAAAAAATTATTATTTCACATAAAATCAGCTCATAAAAAAAAATAATTTTTTTCTCCAAATGACATTAAAAGCGGCCTTTTAATGACACTTGGCAGGCTTAGAAGTTGTAATTTTAATGCCTAGGCAGAAAAAGTCCAATTTTACTGCCTAGGCAGAAAAAGTTCGTTGCTAGGCAACCTTCCAAGTAATAATTTAAATCAAACTGGTTATTAAAATTGACAATGACAAAGTAAACAGTAAACAAACATATTCAACAAACATCATCAGCGGAAACATAGTAACGCAGGGCCCGGTTACCTTTGATAAAATAATTTAGTTATTTGGATATTGATAATGAAACGCAATTTAAATATGGAAAAGTCGATTTTGCGTGGAATTGGAACAAATTTGAAGAAAAAATTATATGTTTCACACGGCAGAAAAGCAGATTTAATGCCTTGGCTGGTTTCATAGCCTCGCTACGCTCGGCTATGAAACACCAGCCGCGGCATTAAATCTTGTGCTTTTATGCCTAGTAAAACAAATAACTATTGTTATAAAGCTTAAACGTCAAAACACCGTTATGACGTAACACGAAAACATCTAGTACTAAAAAACAAAGTTAAGTGCAATTTTAAAGGCCTGTTTACATTACGTGCAAGTTGGTGCCATGCAAGGAAAAATTGCCTCCAAGCATGCGCTTTGGTGGCTTTTCGATCAGCTGATGCAATTTTACTTGCATTGCATAAAATTAGGACTAATTTAATTGCAAGTAGCATTCATTTTTAGTAACTTTTCGAGTAATATTTCGAAGCACCAACCTTATAAAAAGTAAACATAACCTCAAAAAATATCGATTTTGTTTTGAATGGCGTTTGAGTGGTTTATTTTGCGAATTTAATATATTTTTTATTGCTTATCTTTATAAAAAATAAAGCAGCATGTGGCAGATAAGTATGTACAATAAAAACGTATTTTTTAATCAGCTGAGTTAGATAGATTTTTAAAGTTGGTGACATTTCTTGTCAGAATACTTGCATACAAAAATTGCTTCGTGTGTAAACGGTCATGCAATGCAATTAATTGCCTTGCTACAACTTTCAAGCCGACGTCCCATGTGCGGAATTAAAGACGGAGGCGGAACGGAAAAGGCGATTCTATTGGTTTGATTTGAATTTTTGACGTCAAAAATTGTTCCGCCTCCGTCTTTAATTCCGCACATGGGACGTCGGCTTCATGCTATAAATTGCAAGTAATGTAAACAGGCTCCCTTGCCTTGCTTTATTTTCCATCGTGTACAGGGTTGCCAAGTTCGGGGATTTGCCCCCAAATTTTGGGTATTTTCCTGTGGACGGGGGAAAATACAGTATTTTTATGAATAAAACAATCCTATATTAGAAACCAAACAAATATATTGAATCTACGCTCCATCACTTTTCTCAGCCAATTACTGGTAAAAAATACAGTTTGTTTAATTTTTCTCGCGGGTTGGCGCCTGGTTGACGTAGCAAACGTGCAAACGCGACAATGTGGCAAATCGATCTGCAGCCGAACTCTATAACAAAAAAAGCGACAACGATTTTGATCGCTTTCTATCCTCTCCTTATACCTATCTCTATCGCTATCGCTTTCTTCAAAACTTACACAGTTCGGGTCCTGTTCTGTTTTGTTTTGTACTGAGATCGGAGAACGGAGACTCCCTGTCGACCTATCTTTCTATTTTATTTATTTCTGATTTCGTCATTCATTTCATTGCGTTTATTTTTTTTTTTTGTTTTTGCCATAACCATTTTTTCTTTATCTTTCATGTCATTTTATTTGTCAATTGTCATGTTTCTGTTAATTTTTTGAAAAAGATTAATAAACAAAAAAAGGCAATAAAAGAAGGCGTTTTACTTAAAAATATTCAACCTCCTTCAAAATAAATAAGATTTCAGGATGATTTAATAATAATTTATTTTTTCAACAAGTACAGTCAAGAATAAAACTATTTCTATTTGGGGGATTTTAGTTGCAAAACGGTGATTTTGGGGGTATTTTTAAAATCATTTGGAGGAATTTAGTTTCAACCATCTGATGGCAACCCTGATCGTGTATAACATTGAAATACATATTATTGATCAAAAGGACTCCCCGGCGCTGAATCTAGATAAAATAAGTTTTAAAACTCGAAAACCCTATTCAGATCGGTTAAGAACTTTTCCACTTGTTTATTTAAAACTGACCCTATACAAGAATTTGCCGAATTTGTTGACGAGTTTATTAAGTAATTTGACCACGAAGGTGTATGAGAAACAGCATTGTCATAATGTGAGGAGTTTACAAATACTAATGGGAAATAGGTTTAATATATATATTTTTTTTAATGACAGGGTGGCCTAATAAGGTCGGTAATGATAAAAATAACCTAATCTATATATTTTGGATAACAAAACGTGATTCGATGGATGTTGAATGTTGAATACCAAGGGCGCCTCGACCTATTTAGGTTGTTTAGGCCAACCAATGTTATTTTAAATATTGTTTTCAAAAATATGAAGGAAAATTTGATGTTTTACAGTTAATTGTCGAATCTCGTGGGGCAATGTAAAATCTTCTAATTGCCGCAATATTGTTGTCATTTACCAAACTCAAATTTTACCGCACGATTGTAGAAAAAAATATTTAAATGTTACAAAGTTATCAAAAGATCAATTTAGAGGAAGGGTCTTTGGATTTTAAACTATTTTATTAGTATAATGCACCGGCAGGCCCTTCCTCGTTCAAGAATCTCGGAATGATAACTACATAAATTATATCAGTATTAAATAGATGTACTAAGTGTTTAAAGGGAAATAGCAAATTTAAAATTTTCAAACCTATTTCTTTAAATTAATCCTTATTTAAAATATAGTATATAGTAAGTATAGATAGACGTAGTTTATTTATTAATGTAATTTAGTGTAAATATTATAAAGAAAAGTTTTTCTATTAAATGTTTTACGTTTCTATTGCCAGATTTGTGGATATCCACATGGAATAGTTTCAGTTTGTCGACTTAGTCTCTCAGATATACTGAGGGGTAGTCAGATATTTTTGTCTTATTTTTATGGACAATATAGTCATATCGGACAAAGAACATTTTGATGTTTATTAACGTTCTAACTTCGACGGGTTGCAATATGTAAACAAAAATGCCTTAGTATCACCCCTTGAATATCTGGGACTACTTGGGGAACAAACTTGTATATTCATTTTAAACTATAGCAGGTTTATTTTATAATTATTGTTTTTGGCAAGAAATTATAATTTCTTTACTCGGCAACAAAAATATTATGTTTGATTTACACATTATTGTGCCAAAATTGTTCCTATTTAGTGTAGATGTTTTTTGGTTATTTACTTTTACTAATGACTCTGAACGCCAGTTCTACTTGATTAAAAATTTTTAAAAAAACTTGATTTAAAAATTTGTAAGTGTATTTTATGTTTAAGTTAAGTAAGTGATTTACAGGGTCATCGTTAACCTCGTTGTTAACAAAATCATACTGGCCTACTAATACATGCTGTAGTCGAAAGATCTTTTATCCTTTAAACTGATTAAATTAGAGCAATAAAACAGTCTATAAAAATCATACCGTTTCAGTGACCTTATAGTGGATACAATAATTATTAGTCAGCCCTACTCGTAAAAATAAGAAAAAGTTTCTAACAAAACGGAAAGCCTACAGTAATAAAGGGCCCACACATTACGTTCTTTTTACGTCGATTTACCCGAGCGGCTAAAACAGTTCGGGTAAGAACGATGAACGTGAGTTGCATACACACTACCTTCAAAAGACATTTTGTCAGCAGTCTTTATCGAGACATGAAGCGAAATCAATTGAACATATTTATACACAGTGACGCCGACATTAGTCGTAAACTTAAAAATAAGAAAAAGGCGTACAAAGTGGGTGAAGTTTTGGCTTTTAAAAAGAAGCTAGTTGTCGCATACCTGCCAATGTATTAAAAGAAGCCTGGAGATTGGTTCAATTATTTACGAATGGACTATGAAACCTATTATAATCTTTTGAAGTTGGTGACTCCATTAATTCAGAAACAAGACACACAGTTGAGAGAAGCTATCTCATGAGACACTTGTAGCGACATTAAGATTTATTGCAACAGGCAGAAGTTATGAAGACAAAGTTTTCAGTTATCATCTCACCTCAAGCACTCGGAGAAATCATAAGCCTGATCTTTCTTTAATCGATCACTGTACTCACACAGTCAAGCGAATTTACTTTCCATTGGCATGGGTAACTTCGATAAATTATTTCTACAAATTCAAGTAAAAATTTTAAATTTACCTGGCGAAGATGCGTAATTTTGACTTAATTCTCCAAAATATAAATCAGGTCGATATTGTTATTCTAACCTGCTAAATACAACACTGCTGGAAAAACTGATCTTTAAATCTGTTTCCGCCACACACTGCCGGCTTGAACGAACACGTCGTAAATCCGTCGGTTATAATCTGGCTTTGCCTGATTATTTTTAATTTTGAATAAGGGTTTTTAGCCACACACTTCAGTTTTGTGTTGTTCTTACCCGAATGGTTTTACCCGTTCGGGTAAATCGGCGTTAAAAGCAGGCGCAGCCCGTGAAATTTCAAAGTTTTGTATCTCTGTTGCTACTTATGGGACCCATGCCAAATTCAGGTTTTTTAATAGTGAGCCTACTGGGAATGTTTTGGTAAAGAAAAAAAACATTTTGCAATTTGTTCAGGTTGAATTTTTGAATTGACCCACCTGGGAAAAAAATTTACACGCTTAGGTATTTTATTTATTATTTTTTCCAAACAAATTTTACATCATTTTGTCGACAATTCTTAAATTTTAAGAGAAAAAAATGTGTTTGTAGAAAGTTATAGTCATTTCAATTTTTTGTTAAATTATATTTTAGGTTTAAAAAAATTCAAATGACCATAACTTTCTACTAACACATTTTTTTCTCTTAAAATTTAAGAATTGTCGACAAAATGATGTAAAATTTGTTTAGAAAAATTAATAAATAAAATATCTAAGTGTGTTAATTTTTTACCCAGGTGGGTCAATTCAAAAATTCAACTTTTTTTCGCAAATTACAAAATATTGTTTTTCTTCGCCAAAACATTCCTAGTAGGCCCACTATTAAAAACCTGAACTTGGCATGGGTCCCATAAGTAGCAACAGAGATATACAACTTTAAAATTTCACGGGCCGCAGCTGGTTAAAAGAACGTAATGTGTGGGCCCCATGGATGAATTAGAAAGGATTCGGTGTTCCGTATACTGTGAGCGTATCGAACGTGAAGCCTGTTTATTTGTTGTTTGTTATGAAAACATTTACCTTAGAGGTCTAGTTTACCAACTTTAAGGAAATACGTAATTGAATCAAGAATGGTAGTAGAAAGAGATAAAATAGCATTGGAGTGTTGGAGCTCAGAACTGTTGTTGTCTCTGCTGGTTGCTTAGGAAATTCGTCTGAACACTCGGTTACACGTACGTCTTTGTCTAATGAACTAGAAAAGAAAAAGTGAGACTTATAGATTTATAAATGACTCGGAGCGACTTTAAATAAACCTTTAGAAATAACATAACCTATAAATAATAAAACCTTTTTAACTTAAATTTATTATTATTTAGCAGAAAAATAAAATATTTTAGGCCTTTTATTACTTTTAGTAAATCTTGTGATGCTTCTAACGTATTTGTTGTACAAAAATGCAAGGTAAACTAAGATGTGGCAAATGTTTACAAATTGTGTTTACAGTGTCGCTTAGAATGGTTTGTTTTGGCTTCAAAGAATGTTAAATCATCCCGTATCCATTCTTAATAAATCCATGGTGGGCCCCTTTATTAGATCGTGTCACGGTTTAGTGATAGTTATTGCTAACGATTTGGTTACGTTCGAAAACCACACTGTGCGACGCATCGATGTGAGCACCATACAAAGGGTATTTCAGGCGTATGTGGTGTAGCGATCTAAAATCAGTTGTAGCGTTCGGTAACCTAGTCTAGCGATTGATAGCCATTTGTAGGGACCTGACACTCGCTGTAGCGCGCTCTTGTTGCATTTTACTGCCAGTTGGAAAGCCCACTATAAACTATAATAAGCACTAAAATATACTTACTAGTTTGCGCCATCTATTTCCGGTACAAGTTTGTTGTTGGATTCTCAGTGCCAGTGTGTTACACCGCACTATTGTTTCTCTTTTTCTAATGGTGCGTTAATTTAAAGTTATTCGTCAATAAAATGAACACCGGTTCCTTATAATCACCTATTTATTATAACTAAATTAATTTTTAGTCTAGCGTGCAACCAGGGCCGTAGCTAGGTGTAGAGTAGTAGAGTAGGCCCTTGCCCAGGCGCGGCTCGTCCATTAGGTCATTTGGTCAATGACCCACCTAAAATTTTTAATAATCTACCTAATAATTTATTTTTTAATTTTTTAAAACAAAAAAAGAATCTTTTGTTTCAAAAAAGTGCAAGTTCCATGCGAAAACTCCCCAAGAAAGAATCAAGCCAGCCATCGTCGAAAGATTATCCAAGCTTGCTCCGGGCTGGGTCGTATTTTAAATTGACCTCATAGGTTTATATGGACGATATAAATTCATTAAAACTAAGAGAAACAGACATACAGGCTTTAGGAAGTTAAAAAGAGACAATTGGTCGACAGCCCACAAATATCGGGCCACTCCCACTATGGAAATACACTCAAGCCGCCGCCCCGTAAAATATACTCTTTCAAAACATTTGGTTCGGGAAAAGAAAAACTAATTAGGTAGCTAATATGCACATTGTATTAATGTATTATTAATTAGCGGTTAAACATAAAAAATTATAAATACGATCTCTGTCACGCCAGCGCTAGTCATCAAATATAACGGCATCTGACCGGTTTTCTTACATTACCAGCGTAGTCCAGAGGTAGAATCTCAGCGAGTTGATCAACAGGTCGTGGGTTCGAGGCTGTGTTAGGGTAAACTTTTTTAAAAATTTTTGTTATTAAAAAAATTAGATCGGCTCTAAAAGGTGTATTGGCAACAAGTTAGCACTTGTTCCTCGATAAAATATTTTTAAAATTGTTGGCAATCTCATATCTACTACAGCTGGCAGCCTGCACGTGCGTAGACAAAGATCGTATTACTATGTCTAGTCGCCAGTATTGTATTTATTAAAGAAAACGGGGTTTCCGCAGAGTTCCTAATTTTATTTTACGAATAATCATACTTTTAGCTCAGAATTTAGACCATTTATTCTGGTAAAGATATATGTACACCTAGATGTTTCACTGGGGCGGTTTTATGGGACACCTTTGGCTATTGTTCAGTTTAAAGGGTCTTCTATGACATGAAACGCCGCGCTTCGAATACATCCAGTCTCATTCCAAATTTTGTAGTATATGATTTAAAATAATCATATAAATAAAGGGAAAATACATACATTGATTGATTGATTGTCCACATCACAACCATACACAGCACATCTCATTTTTACTTTTAAACTCCTAAAAGTAATATAAAAACACTAAACAATAGCTGAAAACACAACACGATCTTAAAAAAGACGTGTTTCGTTTACAAAATATCGCGGAAATGGTCACGGCATGACGTAAATGGCCACGCCTACCTGCGCGGTATCACATCAATCAATCAATCAATGTATGTATTTATCCCTTTATTTATATGATTATTAATCATATAGGTACTACAAAATTTGTATTATAAGCAGGAGGCAAAGTATATTGCCAATAGAATTTAAGTATATAAAATCGCCTATAACTGACGTAACCTCTATATTACGCGCTATAAATTTCAAAAATAGGACACCGCGTGACGTCATGCCCGAACCCGGACGAATTTGACACGGTTTGGTATTATACCTTCTTTTATTTGTATCATGATATGAGATTAGTCGGGGTTTTTTCATTTTTCGGTGTGGAATCCCAAGCAGTAGCAAAATACTTGTATTGATCCGGCAAAAGTTACCAGAATTAACATGTTATCTTCTATGGGTTGTTGTAGAACTTTTAATTTAAATCAATGATATTAAGTGTTATATTTTCCGGTCGACTTATATGGGTCCCTGTATCAGTGTCATCTCATACTTATTTGAAATTAAGAAACTGCTTAACAAATTACACTTTTCGTCTTTTCAAAAATCTTACATAATTTTCCATACATTTCACTGGGGTTTGTACAGTTTTTATAACATGCAATAACATTTTCTTTTCAATACACGTAACAATAAACTTTTGAGCTTTTGCATCGTTTCTATTCCAATCAGCCTTTTATTCATCTTTCGTTGTCGCTGACAACAGCTCTTCTCCATTTACAATTTCCCATAAACAGCTTTAAACAGTATCTGAATTTGCAACTTCCATAGTTGGAAAGGCTCGCCGTTTACTAACTTCTCAATTTGTGCTATTTCTTCTACACTTGCAGACATTTTTACTTCCTTTTACTATTTAACTTCTCACTGTATTTTACTATTTAACTTCTTATTACTGGATTTTACTATTTCACTTACTGGATTTTACTATTTAACTTTTTACCGGGCAATTTCGTGAACCTGGGCCCATAACCTGTTCAAATAAAGATGTTTTTACTGAACACTCATCAATTTATCTTTTTAAATAAAGGATTCCAAACTTTAATGATGAGTTTTATTATGGCAACTACAAACTGTTTAATCTGACAAATACTAACTAGACTATAAAATATAAATACAGTGAACTTTTATAATCATTATTTTAACACAACACGCGATGAGGTTCGCGACGGTCACGGCACGGGATTTTGTCACAAGTTTGGACCAGAGACTATAATGAATATAGACGGACACTCGAATACACCGAAAAGCGGATCTCCCCTATATGAACAAACAAACTTTTAAACCATAAACCCACCAAATGTCTCAAGCAGGGAGACCCGCTTTTTGGTGCACGCAACTGTTCGTCTATGTATTATTTAGTCTATGATGATACTTACTACTTAGATTATTTAATTACATCGTGTTTGTTTTCACTTCAAAGATTGTAACCTTTTTCGTCTATGGAAACTCTTTCCAGGAAATAGTAAAGCCGGTGTCTCATACTCATGTGTGGAATTAAGACTCTAGCGGAACCTAATAAGCGATTCTATTGATCGCTGGGTTAGCTGTAAGAAGTGCTGTAAGCAGTAACCCGATGAAACCCAATCAAACCCTTTTTATTTTCTTTGGTAACCCGTGCGCACCTGTAAAATTTTGTCAGTAAAGTATGCAACGCCCTGTATAAGGATGGCTCTGGTGATATTAGCCACATATTAGCTCTGTTCGTAGAGGAATCACAAACCGATCAGCGCCAATAAAATTTTAGGTATTTGGTAACGTGACAGTTTGCCGACTGGTTTCCAGTAATTTCATTGGCTCTGACTGGTTTGTGACTCTTGTGCGAACAGGGCTATTATTTGTGGGAATATTAGGGTCCACGATTTCTTTTAGGACTTGTGTGCTAGGGTCCTATATGTACGCATTCTCAAAAAGAGGCTGGCGCTCAATTCTCGAGTTACGACTGCAACATGTCGCATGCGTGATATCCGAATCTCGACGGAAATGTCTATTCTTGAATCACGTATGCGAATTATATCGGTCGACATTATCACGAGTGGGTAAAATGATGTGAGATTTATTACGATCTCCGGCCGACTAATTACGATCAATTATTGTCGCGGCCTTATTTTAATTTTATGCGAATAGAATGAAAATGCCGGAATATGAAGAGCTAGAATTACTTGTTGCAATTGAAAATCAAGAAATTCAGGAAGATAATGTTAGATTTCCACGAAATACTATCAATACCGAGACGGGTTTAATATATCAGATAGGCAGTTTTTAAAACATTTTCGTCTAAGCAAGGAATTGACACGAAATTTGATTTAGTTCGGCCCTATGTGCGAGAAAGAACTAGGGTATCCTCTCCATAGAAACCAAAGTAGCTTGAATTAAAATTCAATATATTTATGTAATTTTATTAATGAATTATAATTAATTTTTATCTAGGTGCTTGTTACCATTAAACTTTCTGGCAACTGGATGTTATCAACTGCCCATCAGAGTAAATGAATATATATATATATATATATATATATATATATATATATATATATATATATATATATATATATATATATATATATATATCTATATATCTATCCCGATCCTCTGTTAGTCGATGTATCATCAAACCATATCATAAAACATATCATACTGTATATGATAAACATAACAACATAACCTTAATAGAAATCAACGATCGTGTGAATCCATTGAACTCCAATCAGTTCAATGTGTAAATCACGCCAAAGTAGTTCAAATGAACCCCACATGCTATGTTGCCACTTCTTGTCCTTCGAAAATATCTCGAATGCGTGAAAAAGATTCGCATTGCAATCCAGAATACAGGTGTGAATAGTCGTTCGACATGATCGTGCGACATTTGTCGAATGCGACATTCTTAAGCGAGGTTCCAGAATTGAGCGCCTGGTTGAACTTTCAGGAGTCATGGGCATTATTGTACTGAAAACGCGAAAGAAAAAAGAAGAAGATTATAGGTTAGATTATGTAATATAAACAAAATAAAATGTTTAAAGAAGTTTTAAGAAATGGGGCCAAATATAGCTTTTTACCCCTGATAAAAGATTATTTTGGAGCAGATAAAGTAGAGCAAATCACTAAAACTGAACAAACAGCAGATCGTTCTATTTCAAAATATGAAACTGGCTGGGATAGAGTGAAACGGATATTTGAAGTGGAGTAAGTTGAAACCAGATCCTTGATCTTGTAGATCAATCAAAAATTCCTTTTTTATTTAAGGTGACTACAGGTACTTCCTGTATTTTGTGGGATCGTCGATTTCTTTTGTATCCTATCCTGCATATTGAGCATCTTGCAAACTATCCTGGGTTTATCTTTGAGACCTTAAATCCTGATCTAGTTTACGTTCCTGTAAATAAATAATTGAAATGTGGCGTGGGTTTGGGCAAACGGGGGAGTGAAACTCATTTATTAGAAGCAACTGTTTATTTAAATATTTACAAAAATGTTCAAGTATTTTTACAGACAACTTTCTGTGTTGAATTTCAGATCAAGAAAAGTGCAAAGACCATAATACATCACATACCCAGCTGGTAAAAGCCCAAGCTAGCGAATAGAAATAGATTGTCTTTTAAAAACAAGAGGCACTACACTAGCAAAATCACACATTCGTGGGATATTTAAAACTTAAATCTTACCTCTACATCTAAAATAATAGCTTACACAAAAAAAATTGTTAAGTACCTAAGTACCTATTTATTTCTGAGTATTAAGTACATACTCAATTCAAAAGGCATAATACTTGTGGAATAATGGGATCAACTCTGGTGCGTTAACTTAGGAAAACTAAAATATCATTAATAAATAGATCCCCATGATAAATGTCAATTTAAAGAATATTGACTTTGGGCAGTTTTTTTTTTAGAATAGTGCAAATTGGTTACTGAATTATTTTTAGAATTCATCAAGTGGTGCTTCAAACAAAAGCTAGTAGGCTAAAAAGGTTAAAAAGCAAAAAAAAGAACTGCACTTGATAACCAGGATTTCTGAAAATCCCTAACATTATTATCATACATTCCTGTGACCATTAAAACAAAATTTTATAGTTGTTATTGAATTAATCAAGTAATACATTTAATTGCTATTTAGAGTTAGCTTTGGCAATGCCATTAATGTGTGTGCTGGCACATTACAAGTGTACATAGGTACAGCCGTTGACAACTCAAACTCTTAGATGTGCATTGCATTTCCATGTAGACCTGAAAGTTTGGATTATCAATGGTTGTACATACATGTCTTAATAAGGCTATTGGCATATTTTTATTTGCTAAAACCAGTTAGTAACATGGTGCAACAATAATGGTATAGAGTTGATTGTCTCGAAGTGCTACTCCATCACTGTTCATAGGTCTAGAACGGCGTTTGAACATCCTTACTTAATCGAAAATAGTATTATTTCTAATGTTTCTGAAATAAAAGATTTAGGTGTTGTTATGGACTTCAAGCTTACTTTTGTTCCTCACATCCAGTGCGTTTTATCAAGGTCTTTACAGCTTCTTGGTTTTATAAGGCGTGTTACAAGTGAGTTCACTAATATTAGGGCAATTAAACAACTGTACTGCTTAGTGGTGAGAACCCATCTCGAATCCTGTGTCTGGAATCCTCGGTATAACATACACATCCAGAACATAGAAAGAGTTCCGCATAAGCTCTTGAAATACTTAGCTTTCAAACTTAACTCGCCGCAACTAACATGCCCCCAACTAGAACATTATATTCAAATCAGATTTATAATATATTACATAATAAAGATAACTGACCCCCCCCCCCCCCCCACACTAAATAAAATAGGTTTACATGTGCCTTCGAAGGAAACTCGTCAAAGAAATACATTCTCGATAGCCGCGCATAGAACTATGGTCAAAACAATTTATATCAAGGTTGGGTAGCCTGGCCAACGAGCACCCCAGACTTGATTTTTTTTCAAATAACTCGGTTTTTATGAAACAACTGCATACAATTTGAAGCCTTTAATTTATAAGATCTATAAAATATACCATCCATACTTTGATTGTTTTTATGGTTATGTACTGGAATTTATTAGATATATACTATTATATGTATTAGATACTTACTTTGTAAAATTTTTGTCTGTTTTTGTGAAATTTCGCAGTTCCCGTTAATAAATAAATAAATTACAATTTATAAATAATCTATGTCCTGTTGTAAAGTGTTTTATTTTTTTTTAATTTATTTATTTATTTATTCATTCATTTATGGCCGTAGCCACTTATAAGCATACAACGATTTTGAACAAGTTTTGGTGTGCTTTGGGTTGTTACATGTTTAACTTAGTTTTGAGTATGGTTGCTTCATTATCTGTTGTGTCTTTTGTGTTTTTTATTGTATACAATTTCATTTCATCGGTTTAGTTTTAAGCAAAAAAAAATTGTTATTACTGATTAGTAGGTAGGTAAGAACTTTGTCAACAGGAATTGCCCTTCTTATGACAATAAAGTATTTTTTGATTGATTGATTGAATTAATTATAATTTTATGATTGTAACGTAACGCACGCACCAAGAAGCTGACATACTTGCATTTCTATAATTTTTACTGATATTGTAACACAGTAAAAAGTTAATAAAGAGAGTGGGCTTTCACGACCGGCAACTTCTATGTTAACTAAGATTTCCATGATATTAAGGTAATTCTACCTAATAAAGGCAATCCTACGCCTTAACACCACCGCTTGAAAGCCTGGAAATCTTTGTTAACATAGACAATAAAAGTTATTGAAATAGTAACTTTATAATCATAACCAAATTTTGTGTCACTGTCTCCGGAACCACTCAACACAAAAACATTTTATTAAAAATTCTGACACCTGCTTTTGCAGCCACTGTTAATGGTTTGTTGTTTAATCAGTTATATTTGTTTTAAGTGAATTTGGAAATGTTTCATATGAAGCCAACTCAATACTACAAACTGGATTTATGAGTTTGTTTGCTGGAGCAATATATGGCGGAGTGATGCATAGTAAAGTAGCATATATGGACTTCATGAGAACCAATGAAGCCACGAGTTTTACAAATCACATGGAAGCAAAGGTTTGTAAATAGTCAGATAGCAATTTGTAAAATCTGGTTTAAATTAAGATCTTATAGTTGATCAGTTATATTTTGACAGGTGTTTGTCCTGTCATTGTTAATAAGTCGTCATTAAAAACGTATAAATTATTTTGATATTTCAGCGATTTGCTAGGTTTCCAAATGATTTCCATCTTGGAACGAGTTCCTGTAATGAATTTAGTTCTATTATTTTCGAAAGTACATACTAAAATTGCCCGTTTCTTTATGAAAATGCTCAGAACTAAATTCATAGTATAAAACTTAGTTGTCTTATTCTTACACTTGTCAGTTTAAAACTTTTAGTTGTCAGATTAGACCGGACTTGCGTTGGAGAATCTGGCTGTACATTTTCTGCATATGCGTTTTGGATTATCGTCTCGGAGAAAAGCTGTACCCTTTGCCGCCATTTTTCATAAAATACATGACCCGAAGTGCCTTTTGTGCATACAATTTTTATTATTTGATATACTTTTGATAGATTTCTTATTGGTATTTATTCATTTACGGCCGTAGCCACTTACAATTAATTAATCCTTTTGTTTTTAATTTTATTTATTTCAGTAAATAAATTCAAATTGCCGCTCTTTTTTGATGATATGGAAATGCAGAAGTAGTAGTTTCTTAAGTCTTGCTTATCACTTCAATGCGCTTTGGGTATAAAAATTGAGTTTTTTGAGTATTGTCTACTGAAATTAAATCATTAAATCGGAGACGACGAAAGTGTAAATCTTTAGATTTAGTATTAATAAAATTCACATTACATGTTTCGTGTTCTAAAGAATTTAGAAAAATCAATAATTAATTCTCTAAAATATTTCTTATTGCATTTTAAAAATACTGATCCTAAACTTTTACACTTTTGTCGTTGGCAAATTTTAAGTTTTTATTTGAGTAAATAAATATTGTAAAAAAATAGATTACATTTTTATACCATAAGGTCATTGAAGAGATAAAGATGAATATAAATTTAAATCTCAATGGGTTTTATCAACGTCTATTACTCTCCCAGGAATTAAGTTTACATATTTTCTCAGATAAACGACGTTTGGTAGGCCCATTTTTAGTGTAAATGCTTTGTATTTTCTCAGAACAGACACATGTTGAAGTCAGTGGCGCAACAAGAGGAGGGGGTTGGGTTAACTTCCCCCTAGAGGCCTTACAATAAAAGTTTATTTACGGACATTTTTAAGAATTTTTCCCGTATATCTGTTTTCTTTACACCTAAGTAAAAACCCCTCACAGATGGAAATGAGGCCGCTATCGAAAGCAATTTCAGGTTACAGTTAAACCACTGGTCGAAGTTGAATCAGTTTTAAATTAGCATAGAAGAAAAATTTCTAACTGAAACGAGCTAAAAAATAAGACGCTTAAATTATTTTTCACTATTGAGAGCTTATTATGATGGTTATTTGCCTTCGCTTGGTATATAGCTGGGATTGAGAGTCATTAAAATTTTTGTCTTTTTGCCTCGAGCATGCTAATTAAAAAATGAGTTAAAAAGAATAACATTAACATATGCACTGTTCTCATTGATATAAGTAAATCTGTTCTTGTAACAATGTGGCAGCACAAATTTTTTATTACATTATTGAAGAAAAAAAAAGAAAAAGTATTTAAGATTTGTTTCATTCGCAAAGACATCTTTACTAGAAAGAAATATTTAAAAAAATCATTGACATTTAGAGAAATTGAAAATTACATAATAATAGTATATTATATATCGTGGGGCTAAAGTGCCCCATTTAATCTCGCGTGTGGAGTTTGTTGCCCAAGGCCAAGAGCCACTCAAAGGATTAAGTCACTTTAGTCCCGCGGTATTATATACTATTTTTTGCGCTTTCGTGAAAATTATTACTAAAATTAGGTAACATGTGGATATAACTTTAATAACACCTGTCAATGTTACAATTTAATTTGATAAGAACCGGTTGATCATTTTATTAGTGTGTTTTGATATAAAAAAGTCACTTATCTACGGTAAAAATACGTTGTCAGTGTGATCTATTTCTTGATCACAATTTTTGAAATGGAAGATTTTGACTTAAAAAAAGCAGCTAAAGAGGCGCTAGATGGTATTTTGCCGACAAAATCAAGGAAAATATACGAAGCGCAGTATCAGGCATCTGTAAAATGGTGCTGTGAACTCTCCTCGCACTTGTTTATTGTTTGGATTTCGAGCGGCGTTGTCGTAGGCGCGACGGGCGAGATTATTGCACAATTTTATGTTTAGTTTTCTTTATGTATTAACACGTGAAGGCCTAATAATTTTTTTTGTGATCAGTTGAGGGATATTTTTGTATTAGACTGTTTATTAATTATTATTAGTGCATTAGTGCGTAGTATTACTAGTAATTCTAGTACTGTGTATTTTGTTTTGTTCTTACTTTTAGGTTTTCCCGATCCGCCGTTTCCAAAAAATGGAATCAGAAATAAACAATATTTATTACAAAAGACTGTTTTACAATTTTTTAAGTAGGTATTATTTATTGATTTGTATTTGTGCACTCCCCCCCCCCCCCCCCCCAAATAAAAAAGTCACGAGCCGCCACTGAAGTCAAGGGGAGAATAATACCGGCTAGTTCTTTAGAACAAAATCCGTGGAAGTACCGGTGGAAAAGGGATAAATCCCCAACAGCGCGGCGATGAGCTAGAGAAGGGAGTTTTCTCTGACTGGGTCAATGGCTCTCTTTTGGATAGAATCAAGGATGTTAAGTGTCAAAGGTGATGCCGCGGAGCAGTACTCTAGGTTAGGTCTTATTTGATAGTGTATAAGTTGGAAGGGGAGAAGTATTTTCTTGCTCGAAAAGCGAAAACCAAGCTTTTTAGCTGACGATATGGCTACTGAAGTAATGTGTTTATGCCAGCTGAGATCGTGTTCGAAAGCGATGCCAACAAGATCGAACGTTTCATTGTTCTGCAGGGCTTGGCCATTCATGTGGAAGGGGTAAGCGTTGCCAGATTTTTTGCGTGACAGGGAGCAAGACTGGGTTTTGGAGGCGTTGAACTGAACGAGGTTCTTGGCACCCCAGTCTAAGATTAATTGAAGATCTTGGGAAAGGGATATGTGCATAAATCTGCGTCTATTATCCAGCTCTTGATTCGAGACTTGTCTGGAAAAAATGAATATTGGAGTGAAGAGTACTATCATCAGCGTAGCTGTGGATGGGATTGGTTGTTGAAGAGAGCAGGTCATCAATGTGAAGAAGAAATAGGGTTGGTGCCAGGACTGATGGGGGACGCCAGCATTAATAGGGTCTAAAATACTTGAAAAATGTATGACCTTAAAAATAACACACTTTTCTGAAAGTAATGAGCTTTTCTGACCGCCAGTATGGTTTTCGCCGCGGTAAAAGCACCGTAATGGAATTTCACACATTATTAAGGCTTTTCAAAATAGACAGTACACCACAGTCCTGCTCTGCGACCTCAGCAAGGCCTTTGACTGCGTTGGCCTGCGGAAGGTCCAAGCTCAAATAGCATCAAGTTATTGAAATATTATCTTGACAACATGTGTCAAATGGTAAAATATGGTGGGTGGCGTCGGCGGGGAAGGGGGTTAGCATTGGCGTCCCGCAAGGTTTAATTTTAGGGCCTATCCTGTTTTTGATCTATGCTGTGCGGTTTGTTCCTTTTGCTGATGACACCACACTCTGTTCTGTGTTTGTAGAGCTGGCGTGCTGGGTGGCTTTATTGTTATTGCTACTTTATATGTATTCGTTGACGTGTGTAAGCTCTGTGTATAACATGAGTGAAAATAAAAAAATTAATATAAAAAAATTAATAAATAAAATAATTTGTATGTACTACATATATTTTTATTGCCGCTCTTTTATTCTTTATAGGTCAGTTGTAATTTAAAAATAGAAAGTTGGGTCCGGGAATAAGAGAAAAGTTATTTTTTTATGGCTTGGCTGTAGTCAACTCTACAACCTGTCTATACAAAGCATCACTCTTTCTCCCAACTGTACTCCCAATGTACCGTTTTTTATTTTAGACTAAGCTGCAACATGCTGTTACTACAGCTTTTGGAAAAGGAGCTTTTAGAATGGGCTGGCGGCTAGCATTATTTTCTACGTCATTTGTGTAAGTATTTTGTGATTTAAAAGTACAAATGTATATATATATATATATATATATATATATATATATATATATATATATATATATATATATATATATATATATATATATATATATATATATATATATATATACATGTATATATAACCTATTAAGGTTGAGTTTTTCAGTTCAATTCGGAACCAAAGGCTAATCATGTTATATTTTTCTAATTGCACAATCTGATTGCTGGTTCAATGATTACTAGCCTGGAAATAGATAGATAGATAGATAGATAGATAATTTATTCGTGTTAACATACTGTCACAGCATTTACATACGTCAAAAATAATTACATTATATGTATACTATACTAAGTACCCATAGTAGTTTTACTTTGTTTGTCCCCAAATGCAGTGTGAGACTATATCTTACATAAAGGAAACTATGACAACAAAGGGTTACTTACTTACACTTAAAAGTCATTACATTCAAACATTACATCTAAAAGTTATCACATTTAAGTCATTACAATTAAAATTTATTTATTTCATGTTAAAAGATCTATATTACAATTAAAATATTCTTCAAATGAGTAAAAAGCATTCCTCAATAGTATGATCCTTACTCTATTTTTAAATTGTGTTGGTGGTAGACTCCGCACCTCTAAAGGCAGTCTATTAAAAAACTTCGCAGCGAGGTACCCAGGGCCATTTTGACACTTTCCCAACCTACAGTAGTTGATTACGAGATCATCCTGATGTCTCGTGTCATAGCTATGGATATCTCCGTGAGTATGATACAGATCCCCATATTTTTTTACATATACAAGGTTTTCCAGTATAAAGACACATGGAAAGGTTAATATTCCAAGTCGCCCGAACTGGTGCCTGCAGTCATCTCTATAACAAGCGCAGTGATTATTCTTATTGCCTTCCTCTGCAAACCAAACACCCTTCGGGCCCGCGCAGCGTGCCCCCAAACCAGGATGGCATACACCATATTCGAGTGGAAAATGCCAAAATATGCCGTTCTCAAAACACTCTCCGACACACACCCAGCAAGTCCACGCAACGCAAACAAACCACTTCCAAGCTTTTTGGCCACTGCATTAATGTGAACCTCCCATGATAATTTTGGGTCAAGATGAACACCCAAGAATTTAACCTGGGTGATGTTTTCATTCACAGTGCCAGTATTTCTCATTGAAAATACAACCTTACTCGTTTTATCTCTATTTAAAAGCAGCAAGTTAGCGCTAAACCACATCTCAACCCTCTCCTGCGCCATCGCCAACCCCTCCACCGCCTCCTCAAGTGCCGGTGCAGAAAACGATGCCGTGGTATCGTCAGCAAAGAGAGTGTATCTCATGCCGTTCTCCCTCAGAGGCAGATCATTTATATAAATGAGAAAAAGAATGGGACCCAAAACTGATCCTTGAGGGACTCCAATAGTGACCTTACTCTCCGCGGACGACACCCCAGCAACCCTAACCACCTGAGTTCTATCTGAAAGATATGAACTCAACAACTTTATACTGTTCTGGCTGAAGTGATATGCCTGAAGCTTCTGGAGGAGGATGTCATGCGATACGCAGTCGAAGGCTTTGCTCAGGTCACAGAACAGCGCAGCACCAAACCGACCGCCATCAAAAGATCCAAGAATATACCCCACCAGGTCGAGAATACCCAGCGTAGTGCCCCTGCCCTTACGGAATCCAAACTGAGAGTCAGTGAAGTATTTGTTCTCTTCAAAATAATGAACAATTCTGGATGACATGCATTTCTCGAATACTTTGGATATAATCCTTTTTATAGATGGGCGACACTAAGGCGCTCTTTAGTAGCTTTGGGAAAGTATTCTCTTTAAAACAGACATTAATTAGTTTTGTTAATGGATAAATAATGATGTTTTTTATTGTTTTAATTAATTTAACATTCAAGCCAAATATGTCATAACTATTTTTATTGTTTAAGCTATTAATGATGTCTCTAACCTCATTAAATGTTACCTCACCAAAAGAAAAAGAGCTATTGGGATGCGGGATATCACTCAAAGGCTCTACCGGACCAACAAAAGGTGCAGGAATTTTTTTTATTAGGTTTTGGGCAATGTTTGAAAAATAAGTATTAAACTCATCCGGCGTAATGTCACCTGATTTATGATCCTTATCTCGGTCTTTATTTACAAGGCCCCGTTGTCGGTTTATAATTTGCCACATACACCTTGCCGGGTTATTAGAGTTATTTATTAAGTTGTCATTGTTATTTATTTTAGCATTACGTATAGCTTTTCTATATACTGACTTGTATCTTTTGTATTCGTGCGCGTAGCCCGGCTGTCTATATTGTCTACTTAATTCTCCCAACATATTTAAATGTTCCCTCATACCCCGCAAGGTATCATTAAACCAACTAATCCGGTTACCCTGGTCCGGTCTCACCGTGTAGGTCCTTTCGGGAAATGACAGGATATATGCCTCCCTGACAAGCTCTATGAAATGATCACACTTGACATCAACACTCACTCCATCAGCACTTACAAAGTCCCATTCACAGACAAGCCTACCTGGGTTACTGGTCTACAAACTTTTTTTGTCTGACAAACATATAGTGGTCTACCAGCAAGAGCAAATTCCAGTAACTGACCCAAATGATCCGATATACCAAGGTCAACAACTGATCCTGAATGAGGTTCCGTATCAAAACTCACAAAGATATTATCAAGGCATCTACCTTCTCTTGTGGCTTCATTTATTGTCCGATACAGGCCAAAGCTCCTCATGGAGTCACCCAGCCTTAGAGCCCGTCCCTGATCAGTACCAAAATGGACATTGAAATCTCCTACTACAATGATGTTTTTATTAGAATCAATCTTATGTAGAACGCCCTCCAACTGGGTCAAGAAGGTGTCAAAATTTCCCTGGGGGGGGGGGGGGGCCTGTAAATTGCTAAAACATACAAATTTAAATTTTTAATATAAATACCACACAATTCAACACATTTTTCAATGTTAAAGCTATCGAGAAAATCTAAACCGTTTATATCTAAGTCTCTGGTTGTGTAGATCGCAGTACCTCCCCCTATACTCTGTGTTCTAGCGGAGTAAGTTCCTAATGTATATTCCCCCAGTTGAAAGGCCTCTAACTCACCGGCTGAGAGCCAGTGCTCATTCAGGCATACAATTTTGATGTCTTTATCAATGAGAAAGGCTTCCAGTTCTTGCCGTTTATGTCTCAGTGACCGAACATTTCCATGCAGGATCCGTATTACTTCTTTGTCTGTTGTGGGTTTGCAATTTCCTTGCGTTGGCTGCCCCGCTGGTTTGAAGTCACCCCCTGATGGCGCTGCAGATTCAGAAAATGGTTTACTGAAATTCCTCTTGGCCACAATTCTGGGCACAAGAAGTTGTCCCGTATGGTATAGGGAACTATTAACTTGAAAGAGCTCCGTTGTTTCGATTTTAAAGTTTTCATTTTCTCACATGTGCATCCTTGATCCAGGTTCTCACTCTTTAAGTACGCTATGATATCTTCATTACCGGTCTCTGGTGTGAAGCCAGAGACAAACAGAGAAGCCATCTTTTGTGCTGCCCTTAGAGTAGGCACATCGTCATTTGAACCCTGAATTGGCTTGGGACGAGGACGAGACTGGTTATTTGCTGTCTTATTTACTTTCCTTTTCTTCTTAACCTCAATCCATTTGTTTGTGTTGTCATTCCCATCTGTCATAATAGCCGGTAGATCAGATGCACTTTCCTCCGCGCCTTGTGTTTGTATCTCTGGTAGATCAAATGTTCCAGCATCGGCACTAGCACTAGCGACATCTTTTTGAGTGGTCAATGTTAATACTGTCGCCGGAATTTCACTATCAGCAACCGGCAGCACAGGTGGAGGGCAGAGAGACGAGGTTTGTTTATCGTCTTTTTTGTTACCTTTTTTGTATTTCATTTCCATGAGACCTGCTTTTTCTTTCCAAATTCTTCAAGAATTTTATTTTTCTCTTCGAGCTCTGTTATCAATCTCTTCAAGTAAGCGATTTCAATATCCTTGGAGGTTTCCTCTGCCCTCGCTGACGTAGTCGGCATCGGCGATGTAACCATAACCTCTTGTTTATCTTCCGCTACATGCTTGCAAGTCGCCTTCATGAGACCCGCAGACTGTTCCAAGCACGAAGGATGGAAGGCTTCCGCACATTTCTTGCACTTCACGAAAGAAACTACTATTTTTTCGCAATGTCTACACATAGTTTTGTTTAAATTTCTTCCGCGATTTGACGAGCCGTCTTTCGTTGGCGCCATCTTGGACATCATCCACTAAAAAAAAAATAAAGTTAACCGTAAACTGATAATCATAAACAAAAGGAAAATTGTGATAAATTGTGGACATTCTAGGCATGCAGAAAATAAAGGAATAGAAAATCTTTGAAGGACCCCCACCTTCTCTCTTAGGCGTAAATTAACGAGGTTAATTAGTAGAAAGCTAATAAAAATAAGTCAAAAATATTAAAATACACCAATATAAAATAAAGCCATAGTATGTAAAGCTTTTGTGAAGCACGTTACAATACTCGTATTTACAAGACGTTACACTTATCTTCTAAAAATCTAATAACTTTTTGCCTAAACTTTCCATGATAAGAACACTGGGTATTAAGTTCAAGAAAAACCTTTAACGATCATATTTTGTAGGTTTTTAAAATTCTCTTTTTGGTGTGACTTCTAAAGGACAGATTATCTAATGTAACTAAGTGCAAGCTTTTTTTGAATTTCTGTTTTATATTTTATTTATTTTTGCATAAGTTGCATATTTTTGCTGTGTTTGTATTGATTTATTTTTATTTAATTTCAGGGGTATTTCTACTATGATACAAGTATACAGAGGAAAAAACGGTATAGCAGAATATGTTGCGGCTGGTGGTCTAACGGGTTTTTTGTATAAATTTAATATGGGACCACGAGGCTGGATTGTAGGAAGTGGTTTAGGTGAGTTATTATACTTACCGGATACTTCTAGGTTAATAAGATTTTCAGAAAATAAGAAAATTTGCCTCTCAGAAAAAAAATTAATATTCTTAAGCAGACTTATTTGAGATCAGCCAAAAAATAGAATTGTGTATATTTTGGTAAAATAAAGTAATATATACATCTATCATTAGATTAAAAAAAATATTGGATATGTCTGATTTGCACACAAATCGTGTGTCGTAACTAGCATTTTGTAAATTTTACAGGAAATGCAAAAATATAAATCGGGTTCAGTTAAAATAATAAAATTTGAGGTATTTTTTTAAAAGTTCTGAACAATATTTACACAATGTATCTTATATAACAGATTAGCAACAAAATTTATTTGGTTTGTAAAAAATTAATCGCAAAGGCACTTAAGACTGATTGTGAGATTAACTGCAATGTTTATGTCAGATACAATTAAAAGTTTTTAACGGTGCGTGACCATGGGCGGCGGGACCGTAAATAAACGGTGTTTTAAAGTAAGAGCTAATTTACATAATACTAAAAAACACTCACCCGGTAAATTTGTGTACGGTGGGTACTACCCAATTTTTTCTGGATTCGCCAGTACAGTTCTGAAGTCTGTTACTGGCAATTAAATAGACAGATGACGGTCCTCGTGGATTTAATGTTCGAACTACAACATTGACCACGGAGTTTTTCTTTAAATCCACTGATCGATGATCAACCACAATTTTTTACTGTTTACTTCACGCCGAATTGCATTTTCCATTCGTTCGCGTAAACGTGGTAAATAATTTCGCAATGTCGCTTCGCATGGCAATTTCCAGTTGGGATTATATTTTGCTCAAAAGTTACGAAACGCTTTTTTTCTAGACTGTATAAAAATGAATATTACAAGTACTCAGCATAAATATCAAATCTAGTATAAATTCGGCATAGGGTTTTTGACTCCTTTTTTGTATTTTTATGATTTGTACTGTTAACATGTTTTTGGCACTGTGATCGTTTTCAACACAATAAGTCCCTATTGCACATCAAACAACACACGCGAGACCCGTCATATGTTAGGTCCGGAAAAGTAAAAATAAGCTTCCGAATATTCTGCGGTAACCTGTTGCCACCGCAAAGCATGTCGACACATCGCGGTAGTTATAGGCGCCTATGGTCTGGCGTTTTTATTTACGAACCCTAGTTATAAATGATGCCAGGACATCATTTTGTCAGAATGTGGAGGCCTATAATTATAGGTTTTCATTTTAAATTGATATATACGTAGCATATGCGTTTAAATAAAATTGACAAGCAAGGTACAAGAACTTAAACTACAAATTTTACTTTTTATACTTGTACTAACTCAACTAATACATTAGTACTCTAATTTTGGTACCAAGGGTTTTGAGAAATTGAAACAAATTTAGTTTTATTTTGTAATGTAGATGTACAAAAAAAGATTAGTAGATAGTGAAAGTAAATCTAGTCAGTTTTTATCTACTAAGATATATGGATTATTGTTATACGGAAACGGTTGTTGGGTGCATTTACCTACCGCCCAACTCGTCCGTCGAACGTTACAAATCATTTCGCGCCACCTGTGAGTCTTTGCGTAACAGTTACACTAACCATAAATTTCTAATTTATGGTGACTTTAATCTGCCACTGATCGAATGGACCAGAGAGGATGGCTCACTGGTCCCTACGGAAATTCGCTCGCTTTCCGCGGAGACCATCATTGAAACAATGTACTTTCTCAAACTACAACAAGTAAATTGAGTACACAACTCTCTTAGGAGAACACTTGACCTGGTGTTTGCCGACGACGTCAGCTACGTCTCAGTTTTGCACAGTTTTGCACAGTTCTCTACCACTGCTTGCCATCGATTCTTTTCACCCGGCAATAGAAACTGCTCTTGATACTCATTATTCAAAAACTTTAAGTAACAGTAATACCACGGTAGAATTATTAGACGGTAGCGACACTCGCCACTTATTCCTGTTTTTGCCGACTCTTCGCAAAACTAGTTTTATCCGGTTGCTGGCAACTCGTGGCGTCTTTACGGAGACAGTCAGAAAATTAGTCTGATTGAATACAGTCGAGATCGCGATGGTGTGTTATTACCACGTAGAAAATTGTATGAATAAAGAAGGCGAGGGAGTGTCCTTTTTTAGATGTCCCAAAGACCCTGTCAGGTAAGATTGATTTTATATTTGTTCGGTGTTTTGTATATTACATAAGAGTTTTCATTTTCATTTACTTATTATATTTTATATTACTTAAGCTAAGAAGGCGACTTGTCAACTGTAAATGTATTTTTTTTTCTTAGCTGATTGCCCATACCTCGGGATTAAATAAATTTTGGAAATATATACAGATTGATACATAGAATTAAAATTTAAAGTAGGTATTTCAGTCGTGTCTCGTCGATTTTTAGTATATATGAGCATAATGGCAGTATCTTAAAACTATTTATGCTAAAGAAACGAAATTTAGAGAATGGGATTTATAGAAATAATGTATAAGAATACGTATTTGATATACATATTCTGCTTACAACAAGGCGAAAACGGAGGTATTAAAATAACTGGATACAGATATTTGAGGTTGGTTAGAAAAATACGGTTAAAAAATCATGCGTTTGCGCGATATTTGCTGGAAGAAATCCCGACTTCCAAAGTGAATATTTTTAAAATCTCTGTTAAAAATGTATGAATTTCTGTTAAAAATGTATGAAGGGAAGAATAACCTAAATTTTATTTGAAACTAAAATTTACTACGAACCATGAAAGTCTGTTAAAATTCGGATAAAAATTTTAACGGCTTTTTTGTGGCTGTAGTAAATTTTAGTTTTAAATAAAATTTAGATCTTTTACTGCAATTCACACATTTTTAAAACAAATTTTAAAAATGTTCCCTTTTGAAGTCAAGATATCTTCCAGCAAATTAGCCCAAAACGCGTGATTTTACAACCAGGGAAATTCTTGTTAACCCTGTCTTAACTCGCTCACGAAACAAGATATCATATTTTTTCTTTCACAGAAAATTGCCGAATTTATTATGCTACATTTTCTGTCGACTACTGTTAGACTAATCTTTTAAAATAAAGAAGCTAGAGCCCTTTAAAGGCACTGCGACGCGCCGGAGCATGCTAAAAAGGTGGTGTAGCGTACGATTGCCCTTAAACCCAAAATTTAAACAACTGTCAAAAATATATTTTTAGCTCAGACTCTTGTGCTCAAACCACTTAAACAGATGCGAAGTAAATATGTTTCATTCAGACTGTTATGTGCTTTATTTAGCATGTTTAGGAAACAACGCAAGGCTTCGTGAACTGCCTAGAAAAACATCTCTTATTATTTATTATAACTTTATAAGGCAGTTTCATGCCGAGGGAGCAAACCACTGATCCTTCAAGAATACAGAGGTCTCCAAGATATCGTCAAGACTTCCTACTAATAACCTGAAGTATCCATGAGATGTCCTTGGGAAGTGTATGAACGAGAATATCCATGGATATCTCGCAGTGGTTTAGTCCTCGTTTCATGCCCTCGGAATAAGTGTCTAATAAAGCCATTAATACTAATGAATCGAAATACTAAAGAGTTACGTACCGCCTTTTAAATTTGTATGTATCAAATAACCGACCAAATATTTTTTCGACTAATACTTATCGAACGTCCCCGTAATACGCTGCCCGGAGAACGCAGTGTGCATCGGCGTTTTGCTTTGATGCAGAAACTTCAAACGATTTTTGCTGAGTGTCGCTACTCCCCCATTTCTCTACTCTGGTAATACAGTTTTAGTACATCAGTAGACTTTGCAGATTTAAATCGTTGTTTCGACCAAACCGACTGGACTTTCATATCCGACAGCGCTGACATTGATGCAATGATCTACAATTTCTACGAGGTGCTTTACGAGGGAATTAACCGCTTTGTACCGACAAAGACTGTCATGACTGAAAAATACCCCAAATGGTTCGACCGCAACCTTCGAAAATGCATCGCTCTAAAAAACAAACTTCATAAAAAATTTCAGCGGATACGCCTCACAAGCGACTACTGAGCATATTCCAATGTTCGTCGCGAGGTTAAAGTCAGAGCTGACATGTGCTATCTTTTGCATGTTACTAACACCGAAAATTTAATCCCCCAGAACATTACACATTTCTGGAGTTTTATTAATAGCCTTAAAAAGGATTCCAACTTTCCATCTCACATAAAACATAACGATCAGGACCTTGATGGACCTTCAGACATAGCCGAAGCTTTTGCATCACACTTCCAGGCGGCATATTTCCGCTATGTTGATGAGGATTTCACTGCGGTGGAACGGGTGAGACACGCTACTACATTGTCTTCTCACTTTTTCACTCGCGATGGCGTTGCAGCCAAACTGAGAGAGCGTTATGTGTCCAAGGGAGCGTTCCCTGACGTAGTCCCAGCAGTTCTACTCAGGAACTGCTCGTCATCTTTGGCACAGCCTTTGCAGGGAATCTTTCAACGCTCACTGAACGCAGGCTACTTTCCGACAACCTGGAAATTTTCCAATCTTGCCATTTACAAGTCTGGAGACAGGTGCGACTTGGCGAATTACCGTGGAATTTCAATTCTTTCGGTTATTCCAAAGTTGTTCGAGTCAATTCAGACGGACGAAATTTTCTCAACTCTTAAGCATTAGATCGTCACGGATCAACAACGGCTTTTACAAGGGGCGCTCAACTGCAACTAATCTTGCGATGTATCAGGACTTCTTGATTTCTTCTTTGGAGGCTGGACACCAGGTTGAGAGTATATACACTGACCTATCTAAAGCATTTGACAGCGTCAGTCATTCTCTTCTTTTGAACTCTCTGAAATCGGCAATCTGGGTATTCTGGGTCATATCTCTGTGATCGTCGTCAGCGCGTTGAGGTGTGTGGCTTCTCTTCGCGTGCGGTTCTTGTAACGTCAGACGTCCCCCAGGGTTCATACATTGGACTAGTGCTATTTCTTTTATTTATCAACGACGTTATGTCCTGCTTTGGGGGTTCCCACGTTCTATTATAAGCGGAGGACCTTAAATTTTTCAGTGTTGATGCCGTCTCGAACGGTTTACAATCTGACTTGGACAATTTTGTTTCCTGGTGCTCCTCAAACTATCTAAATATTAACGTGTCCAAATAGAAAGGAGTCAGTTTCTACAGATGTAAAAATCCCATTATTCATACATACAGAATTAACAACGAAACCATTGGAACTGAGGACTCATTTAACGACCTTGGAGTTAACTTTGACAGACAATTGTCTTTCAATCAGCACATTGATAGCATCGTTCTCAAGAGCTTCAGGATGCTTCGTTTCACAAAGCGCAACACCAAATATATCCACGACATGTAAACTCTTATGTGTCTCTACAACTTTCTCGTTCGGGAGCATCCTTGAATACTGTTCGGTTATCTGGACCCCAGGCTACACTACTCATAAGAATAGACTCGAGAGGGTTCAGAACAAATTTACAAAGTACTTATTGTACAAGCATCGTTTTCCCTCGTCGGATCTCTCCCACGAGACCAGACTGAATATTGTGTGGGATGAAGAGCCTTGAGCGCAGATGAAGTGACGCACTCCTGCTTTTTTTGTACAAGCTCCTGGACGGCCAGATTGATTGTGACAGACTATTGCGGCTAGTTCCACTATTTGTTCCTGCAAGGCGCACAAGGCAGCAACAACTTTTTTATGAAGGCTACCACCGGACCAACTACGGCCAAACCGCTTTTGTCAACAGAATAGCGTGGAACTACAATTCTGTATACTCAGACTGCGATATTTTAAACAGTACTTTGTCAAAACTCA
This sequence comes from Philopedon plagiatum, assembly GCA_963971165.1. Lineage (NCBI taxonomy): Eukaryota > Metazoa > Arthropoda > Insecta > Coleoptera > Curculionidae > Philopedon > Philopedon plagiatum. The sequence continues at coordinate 48,690,442 of OZ020190.1, forward strand.
AAAGATTAATATTGTTCAAATAATTTTAATTGTTTTATACTCTTTCCTTTCTGTTAGTTTACTCATCATGTTCATGCTTTTCTTTTCTTTCTTATCTTTTAGGTGTTTTCTGTGTTTTGTTTGTATACATTGTTTTTTATTTTATCTGTACTATTTGGAATTTACATTCCGTAATGTATATATATGACATAAATATTATTATAAGTTAAATGTGATTATTTTAAACAGTTTTTCGCTTGAACGAGGCCATTAAAACTAATTATAGATCATTTCGTGATCAAGCGCTAAAAAAAATTTTCTGCCAAAGTTTAAATTTTGCAAAATTATCGAAAGTTACCGCAAATACATGTTTTCTTTATTTGAAGTTTTGCTACTTTTACCTGAGACTAATAAATGTAATATATTTTAAATTTTATTCGAAAATATAATTCTCATGACCAGGTCAGAAAAATTTATGACCATCTTCAATTCAAAAATAGTAATTTTTATGAAATTCAGAGTACAGTGTGAATATTGACAATATTTTATCAGTATTTAAAAAGAAATTTAGGGAACATTTTCGTGATTGATGGTATGGTTTTCTTAAGAATACATTATTGAACTGGCCTTGACAACACATACTGCCAAAGTGTCCGGCGACCATGTTCATTGCTCCCAATAAAAATGGCATGTCTTTTAGGATCCCATTCACTATATCATTAATACCTACATCAGCTAACATAAATCTTTATATATCCATATATTTCAGTACCACTGTATGCACCAGTCAAAAGCACATTATGTAAAAATAGTATAGTATTTTTGTTTCTTAACTAACGCCTTTAAACAATTTAAAGTTATGTTTATTATCATGCAGATGGGGTCAGCGGTGGCTCGGTTGGTTAAGGCGTTAGCCTTATAATCCGAGTTTTGACCATCGTCGTGGGTTCAAATCCCACCGGAACCGTAAAAAGTTCTGGGCCCATTTTACGTTACTCAAAGTTTCACGCTACCGCGCGGTAGGTAGAAAAGCGTAGGGAAGAGTGTAAAATGATTTGACGTCAGAACGGTCCTATTCACGCCGGTTAAAGGGCGGATGGGATCGGATATCTCGTAGGATGAAGGCGCCGTTTCACACTCCTCCGGTAGAGGTAACAAAAAGGCAGCATAGGACAGCTCTGGTTGTCGTGTTAATGAGAACCGTGATTCGGAGCAGCGTTGCCATGTCCCAAAGAAACAGTGCATGAGAAAATTTTCGAAAAAGCATGAGATTAAAAAGAAAAAGTTGGAAAAAGAATCGCGCCATCTCATGCTGCCAGGTCCCAAAGAGACAGTGCATGAGAAAATCTTCGTAAAAGCATGAGATTAAAAAGAAAAAGCATGAGATAGTGGCCCTCCTCTAGCAAAGTTCATATTCGTTTGCATGGTATATATTTTTACTTTTACTCAGTATTGCTAATAGCCTGATAATTATCAGAATCTACCATAATTTTGACTTCAATCTGATAATCGATATAGAGCCACCAACAGAAGCCTAATCTACCATAATTTATGAGAACTGGTTTTTTTTTTATATTTTCCGGCCTTTACTTTAAAAATTATTTTACACCTTAATTTTAAAAATGAAGGAAGATTCTTACGGAGTTTCTTTTTATAAAAGTGGTAATACTTTAACGAATGTGCCACATTTTTGTATTTTGGTGAAAACGCAAGGTGAAGAGCACTAAAAGTTTTTGGAAGAAAATTAGATAGTTGTGATGTTACAACATAAAAAAGCGTTGGTAGGCTGGTTCTTAAAAAACACATCAAATCACAAAGAAAAATCTGATAATTTCTGCTCAAATCTGATAATTTTTTCATTTGCTTCTGATATTTTTACTACTGCCCATTGGTAATACTGAATCAGTTATATCGGGCAAAGCGTAAAAGACAAGCCACGAACGTACGACGCATGAACGAAACTAAAGCCACCAACGTCGGCAATTTCAATTTTAGCACCAGGCCGGGGAATCACACGCTCCACCCATGCATGCTAGTTTGTCCACTAGAGGGTAGGGGTCAGCCTCACAAAACTCGAGATGAACTACCATTTACAGTTACCTATTTTGTTTTGTTTTAGTTATCTTTTTCTTTATTTTTTTTTGTTATATTGTTATAAGCCAAAAAGCATGAGATTTTGCTACTAAAACATGATATCATGAGATTTGTTTGGAAAGCATGAGATCTCATGCAAAAGCATGAGACCTGGCATCACTGATTCGGAGCCCACGCTGTAGGTCCCAGGTCCAATACACTCGCCTGTAGTGCCAACGTAATAAAAAAAATCATAGACATGTACAGAAATCTAAAAAAAAAAATTATATATACAGGGTGTTCGAAAAATAGACGGAGATATTTTAGAGGGCGATTCTTTGTTATAAAATATAACAAAAAGTTTCTATAAACATGGGTCCGGAAATGCAGAGTTTTCAAGATACAGGATGTTAAATAAAAAAAGAATAAAAAATGAAATTATTAATGTCTTAAACAATATTTACTCGATTCTGTTGAAATTTGGCAATGTTATTTGTTGTATTAAGAGGCTAATTTAGCCCTAAATATATTAAAGTTATTAAGTCCAGTGGCGTCCCGGGGGGCACCTTAGCGAATATTATTATCAAAAAAATGTACGCCACTACCTTTTTTGTAACTTTAATATTTTTTGTTTGATTAAGCATCTAAAAATACAACTTCTTTGCCTCTTGTATTTTTTTCCTATCTCACTTCGTTTTCGAGAAAAAAAATAAAAACCGTTTTATTGCATGTCACTGGACAAAATTGGTTTATCAATTTATGCTAAAAAAAATCACAAGTGCCTTGGAAAACAAATAATCATTTCTGCATGGAGGTTTGACATTTGCGCGTCAGTTCTTTTAGAAAAGAATTATACACGTAATTTTCTTTGCGAAATTTCTCTAAAAAGTTTTTGTCTCGGTTTTTGTGATGGAAAATTACACTTTTGAGGAAATGGCAGACATGCATGTAATGTATGCACGTGCTTATAGTAACTGTTATGCAGCGAGGCGCCTGTATGCAGAAGCGTTTCCCCATCGGCAACTTCCAGATAGTTAATCCTTTGAAAGCGTAGACCGTAGATTACGGGAAAGAGGTAAATTTTCTTATTTCATTTTTGTGATGTTTTTGACAATAATGTTATTTAGGAAGTTTTGCCGTTCCCACCAATGATAGAGGCCGGCCGAGGTCCGTAAGAACGCCCGAGTTTGACGAGGCAGTGGAACAAAATCCTGGTATCAGTACTAGGACTATAATAATAATAATAATAATAATAATAATAATAGTTTATTGGTGCCAAGTACACAATAAGCGTTTACACAAGTCAATATACAAAAAATAGAATAAAAATCTTCACTACAAAATATGTTTGATTAAAGAAAATACAAAACAAACTCTCCTTACATATATTGAACAAACAACATATTAAAATATTACATTAAAAATTAAAAATATTAAAAACATATCAAAAATTAAAAATGACAGATCACAACCCAAGTTGTGATGTGTCACACTTTAGGAAGTCATCCACTGTATAAAAGGTTTCCCCCTCCAGGAACCTCCTCACTCGATCTTTAAATTTTTTTATTGGGAGCAATCTTATTGCAATCGGTATTTTGTTGTAGAACTTAACACCCAGGAAATCAGGTCCACCCTGACATCTCCTCAGCCTCCGATATGCCACCTCTAAGTTATCCCTATTTCTGGTGTTATGGTTATGTATGACACTGCGTGACGTGTATTTATCCTCATAGGTCTTAATGTACAGCAGATTTTCAAGGATATAGACAGACGGGAGGGTAAGAATCCGAAGAGAGCGGAAGGCATCCCTGCAGTCCTCTCTATATGAAAGGCCAGCCACAATCCTGATGGCTCTTCTCTGAAGCGCAAAGACTCTGCGAGTATGTGTTGAATGTCCCCATACTAAGACTGCATACGAAAGTATTGAGTGCACGAGAGCAAAATATGCAGTCCTCAGCACCCCAGGGGAAACAGAGTTCTGTAGCCCCCTCAGAGCAAAGACACTCTTTCTAAGTCTCTGGCATACATAATCTACGTGGACATCAAATTTAAGCCCCCTATCGACTTGAATTCCCAAAAATTTTACACTGGCAAGGCTCTCAGGCTTGCTAGATAAGTCTCTCAGGGAGAAATACATTGTGTGCGTTTTATCTTTATTTAGTAATAGCCTGTTGGCCTTGAACCAACTTTCCGCCTGTGACTGTGCCACCCCCAGCCTCTCAGTGACAGTATCATATGAGGTCCCACTACAGGACAAAGACGTATCATCAGCGAAGAGAGTGAACGTAGCTGCCGGGTCCACCAATGGTAAATCATTAATGTATATGAGAAATAGAAGTGGTCCTAAAATTGACCCTTGCGGGACACCGACATCCATCACCCTCTCCCCCGACGACACCCCTCCTACCATAACTATTTGGGTTCTGTTTTCCAAGAATGACTTTATTAGTTGTATACTATCTGGGTGAAAATTGTAGCACTTAAGCTTAGATACGAGAATACTGTGGGTGCAGGCCCGCGCCGTACATAAGGGCAAAGTCGTGTGGTGCACGACGGCGCCGAGGCGCCGAAGGCGCCGAAAAGCCTTAAAACTCAAAAGTAAAAAAAAGATAAAGCAACAAACAACATTGTCAAAACAAAATTTATAATGATAAAAAAAAACAGTAAGGAATTGCTAGCTATTACATTGTTTTTTATTTGTTTATTATTTTATTTTTACTCTTTGAGACGAGGGAACCGAATTTCTCGAAAATAATATATTTTCCAAATGAGAGTACGCAATAATAGCATTTATTCTAAAATACAAAAATTTTGAGTTGTAATACTGTTAGAATATATTTCTGTTTTCTATAACTTTATAATTATGTTATGTATCTCAATGAGAAAATACTTGTATGGCTTGTACTTGTAAAATATAAAAATAAATTTATGAATATACTTTTTAAAATTATTGTTCAATAGTGGATAATAATACCTAACTTAACCCGTATCTGTACTCACATATGAACGTTGAACGAATTTGGGGCGTTATTTTAAATTTGCACAAGGGCGCCAAAAGTGCTAGGCGCGGGCCTGTGTGGGTGACACAATCAAAGGCTTTGCTCAAGTCGCAGAGAGCAGTTGCATTATACTCTTGCTTCTCAAATGAATCCATCACATCAGAGATCAGGTTAAGAATTCCAAGAGAGGTATTCTTACCCCTTCTAAAACCAAACTGGTCCGGCGTAAAAAGATTATTATCCTCAAAGAAAGAAGTCATTCTCTTTGCCATACACTTCTCAAAAACTTTCGAGAAAACAGGCAACAGGGATATTGGTCTGTAATTTGAAACCAGAGTGCTGTCCCCATTTTTAAAGATTGGAACAACTTTTGCTTTTTTCAATTTTGAAGGAAATATACTATTTTTAAAACACAGATTTACTAGCTTTGCTACTGGAATGTATATTAGGTTTTTTATACTTTTTACTACCTTCATATTGACTCCGTAGATGTCTGAGCTATTTTTATTCTTTAATTTGCTAATAATATCCCGAACCTCAATATATGAAACTTCATTAAATTGGAAAATTGGACATGATGTTGTATAGTCAGTAACATTGTGAAGAGGATCGTTATCAGCCATCCCCATACCACCGATCAGGTTCTTGGCCACTGTAGCAAAGTAGTCATTAAAAACCTGAGGTGACAGAGAAACTGCCGTGTTCCCCACTTTGTCACCCCTCTTTCTAGATTGGTTAATTAACTTCCACATTGTTTTAACAGGGTTTGGAGCTGTATTAATCAGATTATTATTGTACTGTATTTTTGCTAATTTAAGTGCTTTTTTATAATTTGTCTTTAATCTTTTTAGTTCTGTTTGAGCGTACTCCGTTCTATTCCTGTCACTATATTCATTTAACAAAGCTATTGTGTCCCTCTGATTTCTAAGTTCGTTGTTAAACCAGCCAATGTTCCAAGATTGATCAGACCGAACTGGGTAGGTCCTCTCCGGAAAGCACTGCATGAATGCTCCCTCAATCTCCTCAAAAAATCTATTACATTTTTATTCAGTGCTAATATTATCAGAATTTACAAAATCAAAAGAAAAATTCCCAATCATATTATAGAAATCATACAAACCATAGCAACTAGATTAGGGGGTAATCATTCCAACAGCACTGTGTGGCAGGTTCTCTCCGAGCAACTCTTGTATCCCTATCATGTCCAACGTGTGCAAGCATTACTACCAAGAGATTTTCCATCTCGTTTACAGTTTTGCCAATGGTATTACCAAGAGATTAATAATAATAGGAATTTTAATAAAACCATACTTTTTACGGACGAAGCAGGATTTCGGCGGGATGGTATTGTTAATTACCATAACACTCATGTATGGAGTGACGAAAATCCCCATGCTTTCGTACAATGTCGCCACCAGGAACAATTTTCTTTAAATGTGTGGATGGGTATCGTTGGTGAGAATTTACTTGGTCCTTTCTTTTTACCCTTAAGATTAAACGGCGAATCTTACTTAGCGTTTCTTCAACAAGAATTGCACATACTGTTAGAAGAAGTTCCTCTAAATATACGTAACCAAATAACTTTTATGCACGATGGAGCTCCTCCTCATTTCAGTATACTTGTCAGAACTCATTTGAATAACACCTTTGGTGAAAATTGGATTGGAAGAGGTGGACCAATTCACTGGCCACCTCGCTCCCCTGACTTAAATCCAATAGATTTTTATTTATGGGGAGACCTTAAGACGATGGTTTACGCTACTCCCATAGAAACAATAGAAGAATTAAGAAATAAAATCGTGAATGCTTGCGAAGAAATAAGAAATAGACCTCGAATTTTAGCTCGAGTTCGTCGTTCAATGATTCGTCGAGTGAGAAGGTGTACGGAAATGGATGGTGGACATTTCCAACATTTGTTGTAGTGTACTTTATGTTAGGGTATTGGAAAAGTTGCAATACCACCCTTTCCTAGAAATGTTTTTGATTATTTGTTTACAAGGCACTTGTGATTTTTTTTAGCATAAATTGATAAACCAATTTTGTCCAGTGACATGCAATAAAACGGTTTTTATTTTTTTTCTCGAAAACGAAGTGAGATAGGAAAAAAATACAAGAGGCAAAGAAGTTGTATTTTTAGATGCTTAATCAAACAAAAAATATTAAAGTTACAAAAAAGGTAGTGGCGTACATTTTTTTGATCATAATATTCGCTAAGGTGCCCCCCGGGACGCCACTGGACTTAATAATTTTAATCTATTTAGGGTTAAATTACCCTCTTAATACAACAAATATCATTGCCAAATTTCAACAGAATCGAGTAAATATTTTTTAAGACAATAATTTCATTTTTTTATTCTTTTTTTATTTAACATCCTGTATCTTGAAAACTCTGCATTTCCGGGCCCATGTTTATAGAAACTTTTTGTTATATTTTATAACAAGGAATCGCCCTCTAAAATATCTCCGTCTATTTTTCGAACACCCTGTATTATTACTTGTATTGTCTGATATACAGAGTTTGCTTAGGTTATCTGGTAAAAAGTTTATGCAGATGGCTTTGGCTTAGTTTTGTTCTTTTACATTAGATGCCTTAATTTTTATATCCAGTTCGCGAAATAAATTCCGTGCCATGGAATTTTCTCGATTTTGAAACTTACATACGAATGCTTTAGCGATTTATAGAGACGCCCCTGGAGAAACAAACAGCTGATTAATATCATTTCTTTGTCTGTTATCAAAGTCTAATGTCGAAAAACAAACCCTTTTGTAATATCGTATGATAAACATTTTTAAATTAAATTAATTATTGTATGTATAAATATAAATTAATTTATTATTCATAAATTTATAATTTAATATAAATAGGTAACAAACAAGTATCACAGCAAATTACATGAATTGCGAGACTACGATAAGAATATTCACAAATTTGCAAACTTTTTTTAAGTTATAACTATCTACAGTTTTGATTAATACCATTTTTTGTCAACGAATTAGTACTACGAAATATAAATATACACTATTATATTCAGAAAAAAAATAACTCTTATCCATGTTAGCTAATAGATTCTTAAGAAAAACTCATACCTACAGGTCTCAGAATACAATTTTAACTCTGACGTTAATTTATCTGCTTTAAAATAAAGGTAAATTTAGAGAATAGTTTCGTAATTGAGGGTATAATTCGTTTCTTTAAGAATGGATTCTTGTACTGGCGTTGACAACACATACTGCCAAAGTATCCTAATATGTTCCGGGGAGATGTTTATTGGTCCCAGTAAAAACGGAATGCCCCCCAGATCCCTCCCATTCACTAATTCATCAGTGTCTATCTCAGCTAATGTAAATCTTGTCATATCCATATATTTTAGTCCATGGATATTTCTAGCTGCTATACCAGTCAAAAACACATCATCTATCCAGAAAAAAGTAGAATTCTGGGCATGTCGGTATATGTTAAAAGCTACATCCAGGTTAACTATAAAGTACCAACCAGAGCAATACAAGGGAAATTTTTCTTCAGGCCATTCTTCATATGAAACATACCATTTGCGAAAAAGACCAGTCGAGTCCCTAATCGGAGTCCGGGCGTAGTTGACCGTACAAAATATGCTATTATTAGTATTTATAACTGCCATATCGTTTTTTAAAAAGTTTTTTAGTAAGGGTGTGTTAATTAAAACATCATCATCGCATTTCATTAGAAATTTAGCTGTTGGGCAGTTATATATAGTATACTTCAAGCTCATAACGCTTTTGTATGTCATATTTTTATAAGAATCTAAAAAATTTCCTTGTACAATATCATGAAAGGTCTTATCCTCGACTTGTAAAGCGTTAATGTCTTTAGGATTATTCGAATCTCCTAATATAAATACAACTTTTACTTCACTGTCTGGCCGTCCCCATGTTTCTCTAATTACCTTTCTATTTAATTGGTTTTCTGGAGCTGAAGATACAGCGATAAGTAACAGTACTCTTTCATTTTGGCATAAGGTTTCTTTTTTAATTTTATATTCAAAGTTGGTGAAATTCACTAGCATTTTTTCATCATCAGGAGATAAGTGTCTTGTAAAAACATTAATAACATGATTGTTATTGTTGTTTTTTCGCCATATCCAAAAGACATTTTCATTTCTCCAAATTTTTGTGTCGTTTCCCAGATTACTTGTCCATGGGTTTTTACCATATAGTACGATGAGAATAACTTGTAACAGAATAATAAGTAGTAGAAGATGTGACGTTTTGGGGCAAAAGGTCAGAAAATTCATAGTAATATTTATGCACCTAAAATATAACAAATAATGAATATACATCTGAGGTGTTCTTTGGACGGCTGGAAATAAATAGCAAATCTAAACAACTAAAATTTAGACTAAACGAAGGGTGGACTAAAGGCCGCCACAGTATTGTGTATCAATTTGCTTGTGCAAACATAAGTTGTAAGATAAGTCGCTGCGTTAGTGTCGACAAATCAGCGGACTTTGATACTCCCAGGCGCGGCCCGTGAGTTTTTTTTACAGGTGGGTCAAAATTTTGTGGGCAACTAGTGATATCAACGCAATAAGCAAAATACACTTTTTCAATTAAGGAAGGTTTTTTTAATAATGTGCCTAGTTTTACCAAGAAATTATTTACCTACAAATAATCACCGCAAAAATCATAAAATAGGTACTGTACTTGACTTTTTGATAATCAAAGGTACTGTAATATGTTGAATATTGCTACTCTAGATGTCTGTGACTTTTAGTATTACTTTTATATGTGTTTTAATCTAAGATTTTTAGCGGCTGCCCGTTTTGATACGTCTCCTCAATACAGGTCGCGCCTGGTACTAAAAGTATGGTTATTCGTAAAATAAAATTGGGACAGCTAGCCGAAACTCCTTTTTCTTTAATAAATACAACACTGGCGGCTAGACATAGTAATACGATCATTGTCTGCGCACGCTCAGGCTGCCAGCTGTAGTAGATTTGAGATTACCAATAATTTTTAAAATATTTTATCGAGGAACAAGTGCTAAACTTGTTGCCAATACACCTTTTAGAGCCGATCTAATTAAAAAAAAAGTGTACCAAAGCACAGGCTCGAACCCACAACCTCTTGGTCCACTAGCTGAGACTCTACCTCTAGACCACGTTTCTAATGTGAGAAAACCCGTGCTGATGCCGTTATATTTGATGACTAACATTGGCGCGGCTGAGAGATCGTATTCCTATGTTTAGCCGCTAATAATACATTAATACAATGCGCATATTAGGTACCTAATTAATTAGTTTTTCTTTGTCCAACCCAAATGTCTGGAAAGAGTATGTTTCACGGGACGGTTTGAGTGTATTTCCACAGTGGAAGTGGCGCGATATTATTGGTAGGCCGTCGAAAAATTTTGTCTCTTTTTAACTTCCTAAAGCGCGTATGTCTGTTTCTCTCTTAGTTTTAATGAATTACTACAGTCCATATAAACCTATGAGGCCAACTTAAAATACGACCCAGCCCGGAGCATGCTTGGATATCTTTCGACGATGGCTTGGCTGCTTGGCTTGATTCGTTCTTGGGGAGTTTTCGCATGGAACTTGCATTTTTTTGAAAGAAAAGTTTGGTTTCAAAAAATAAATTATTAGGTGGATCGTTGAAAATAAATTTAGGTGGGTCACTGACCTTATGGCCTGGTTACTCCGTGCAAACATAAGTTTGGCTTGAACGAAATCAGGAATTGCTTGAAATTTTCGTGCGAGTACAAGCAAGTTGGAACTGGTGTGTCTAGTTGCGATTTGGGTTTCAGTTTTCCTATACGTTTACATGTACTTTTTCTTTTGTACTGTTTAAAAAAGTTAGATCAGCGATCCGAGCCATACTTTCATACCAAAACTAAATGGAAATGAATATATAAGACTAATTGTAAGTGGGTAATTTCGACTTTTTCTTTAATATATGTGTTGTAAAAATACACCTTTTACTTAATATTATTATTTTTTTTTAATATTAATATAACACCGGCACACAAAACAAAAAAAGTTGTCTGTACATTTGACCAAAACCATCTGTATTTTGATACTCTGAATCCAAATCCGAAGTCCGTTTGGCCCGTACACCCTCAAAATTTTGAGTAAATTGCAAAAAACCGCTGAAAATGGCTAAAAACTGCAGTTATGAAAATGAAGAAAATTTTATTGAACTAGATCAAGTATGTTTCTTATGTATTTTGATGCGCTGAATCCAAGTTCAGAATCTGTTAATCTCGATCATTCATATATTTTTCAAAAATCGTAAAAAATACCAACGAAGTAGCAGAAAATAGCAAAAAATAGTATTGTTCTTACGTACCAATGAGGACTTTTATTACGTATGTGGGAGTGATTTCTTATAACATTATACTCTACAGAAGCCAAGTTACTCACTAATGTAGAGCTGCAGTCGCTTGATGACGACGCCTCCCTTCTCACCCTGACCAGACGCCGATACTGGGGTTCCGAATCCCTGCATCGTAAAGCACTTATCGCTTGTGCCTGGTTACAGGCACAAGCAATCAGTCCTCCGAAGTTGAATTGCTATTTTTAGCAGTTTTTCGCAATTTACTCAAAATTTTGAGGATGTACGAGCCAAACGGACTTCGGATTTGGATTCAGCGCATCAAAATACATATAGATAGATGGGTCTGGTCAAATGCACAGACCACTTTTTTTATTTTGTGTGCCTGTGTAATTTTTAAAACTATCCTTACAATACTTATTTGTAACTTTAAGTTCTAATATTGCTTTTTACATTGTAACCATGTAAAAAAATTATATTTTGGATATTTTTCTACAAAAATAAGTGTAATAATTTCCTGAGATAATTTTATGTTTTAAGGATAAGGTAACGATAGGTGTGTGTTTAATTTTTATTTTATATATTTACAGGCCAGGCCTATTTTTTTAAACAAAATGTAACAATGTTTTGAATTTACAATAATCTTCAAAATTACATAAAAAAACAACAAATTAAATTTTAGTATTATACAGGGTGGTCAAAAAAGTTTGAACCAAATGAAAAACTTTTTTATTTGTTTCTCAAAAAATTTAATTCTTGAAAAAAGTTGGTGCTTGTTCCGCAATCTCTAAATAAGATAACATTTTTGCTAATATTTGCGTACTAAAGTCATAAATAAGAAAAAAGTGAAAATCGCTGAAGAATAAACTACCTCTATTTTTTAAAATTGACGAAAATGTTATTAAAAAAAGGTCCTTAGGATCTCATTAAAGTTTTAAATACAAAATTTGAAGTTAAAATTGTAAAGAAAAAAGTTTGACATATATTTCAAAATCTTACATCGCCCGATTACGGCCCTGACTCATTTATTTTTTTAAATGCGGAAGTTTACGCCTAGACGCAAGGTGGTCTAAGTTTAGTTCTGACTCCAAGTCATCATAATTCGGATCTAGTACATTATCTTCAAACGCAATGAAGCGACGGAACTTGTGCTGACCTTGTTCAATTTTATTTTTATGTATATTATAATAAGGTGACCATACACATCAGCCATATTCTAAATGAGGTCTCGCTAGGCTACAGTATAAAAGACGAATTGCTCCTAAATCTCGAAAATCAGGAGCACATCTTTTAACAAGACCCAACATTTTAACACAATCTTGGTCATGTGCGGGCCAAAACCTAGCGCGGCGTCGAACTTCACTCCGAGGTCTCTAACTGCAGATACTCTATTCAATACTACGCAATAGCGATGGGTCATTCGTTTATTTTCAAGAGAGCCCGCTCACTTGGAAGAGTCGTTCGCAAGGGGTCGTTCGATTGAACGAGTGCTGCTGAGTTGCGAATTATAGAATCGCGGAGCTCTTTATTTTCACGTGACACCTGCACTTGTTCATCTGCATAAAAGAGAGCATAAAACGCGGATGTGAATTACACATTTACGACTAGTGTTGTAAATATCCGTATTCTTTAGATATCCGGATAATACGGAATCGGAATCAGCTAATATCCGTATCCATTATCCGAATACGAATCCATTTCTTGACCCGCGCGACAGATCATGTATACGTATGCATGCAATACTAAAACATTTTCTATCCGGATACACGGCTAGGTAGGTCGATGCGGTATCGGTATCAGTCGAAGTCGAAGGTTAGGGATAGGAAGGCACCGTCGGCGTCGTTCGTTCTCGTTTGAATTCGGTTCGGGTGAGGCGGGCCTGGTTTAACCAATGGGTCTCATCCCATATGATACCCGTTACCCCGATAACTATGCTATCTTTTTTTAGGAAAGGTCATTAGAAAGAGAAAGCATAAGATCAAATATGCCACATCGCAGACCGTGTTGTTCGCTTACACTCGATTCCGCTTTCTCTTTGCACTTTGCATTAGTATACAGCCGATGCGAATTTATTTTGATTCCGAATCCATATTCAAGTTCTCGGCCGGTTTCGGATAATCCGGATTCTTTTAATATCCGTATCCAACGGATTTTTGGATACGTATCCTTACATCACTATTTACGACTGCCGACGGCCCGCTGCCTGATTGTGGCGCGACGGCTTCAAAGAAAAATAATATACATAACATAAATAAATTAAATAAAATTAATTAAAATATTGGAATGATTAAAATTTTTATTTGTTAAATGTTCAAAATAAAAATAAATACATATGTATTAACAAAAATGGATTTATTGTAGATTAGATAATGATTATATCATATGGATTTCAAAGTTATAAACTACCCGCAGTATACGCCGTTAAAAAACGTTGTTGCAGATTTCCGGCAAAGTAATTAATCGTTAATCGTAAAATAATAGTAATACGAAAGACGTAAACTGTGTAATGTATTATCATAGGCCGCTAGATGCTCCACCACTCTCGGTCTTGTATTATACGTTTGAGCCGCTCGCACTCTCGCGCTCTCTGAGTTGTCCGAAACTCGCGAAAGCGTGGAGTGGAATTTCTACGAACGGAGGAGAGCGAGCCAATAGTCATAGTCGCCTATAATGCAGATATTTTAACGAGCTGTAAACGTATCGTTCATTTGATGGGAGCGGCTCATTCGCGACTGTTTGAAAAGAGTCGTTTAAATTGAACGACTCGTTCGCGAACGACCCATCGCTACTACGCAAGGTATAATCAAAGTTTATAAAATTTCTACTTTGAGAAAAAACCATTACATGACACTTAGAAGCGTTCAACTCCATACCATTACACCTACACCAATCAAGTAATCTAGCTAGATTACACTGCAATCTAAGACAGTCATCATAACATGTAATAAAAATTCGGAAAAAGCATACCAATTGACACACTTAAAATCTCTGTACAAGTCATCATACACTAAGCCGTTATCATTACTGATACTTTTCCTCTCTATATGCAAGCACAGCGGGGGATGATAGTTGTCCACTGGGAGGCGCACGTCATCTGCCAATTGAACGGAATCTTCCTGATTGACAACAAATGCCAGATCGAGCACTGTATCACATACATTAACGACTTTGTTTACCCGGTATAAATTGTGAAAGGAGCACAATGAAGAGACTACCTCCAACGATTCATCTTCACTAACATATCGTCACTGAAATTCTAACACCTGGTAACCCACAAAAATTCAATTTTTCGTTTTTGATATATTTGGGTAGTATATACCGTATTCCACCATCTGTAAAAGGCTAGTAACCTACAAAACAACTTTTCGCTTAATATTCTCGATATTCTAATACCTCTTACCATAAAGCCAAACTATATTAAAAACAATAACTTGTAACCGACAATAGGAAAGATTTTAAATTTATCGTATGCCTGTATAACGGTCGTTTCTAATACCGCGTAAGCCACTTAATTCGTGTTGGAATAAATTCTTAAAAAGCCATGCCAGTGAAATAGCTTGACAACAAAAAGTCCTCCGGTCTGGATGACATGCCCGCAATTGTTCTAAAAAATGCACTCCAGAACTTGCGCCCATCTTAACTCGTCTTTTCCAGATATCCTATGACAAGGGTATCTTCCCAGATAGCTGGAAGGCTGCTCGTGTGTTGTCTGTCTCGAAGAAAGGTTCCAGATCCCTTCCATCCAATTACAGACCTATCTCTCTTCTCTCTGTTGTCAGCTAAGTTATGTAGAAAGTGATCAACTTGCAAATTCTAAAATACCTAGAAAAACAAAATCATCTCTGACAGAAAGTACGAATTTCGTCACCAAAGATCCACAACTGATCTCCGTAGCTTTGTCACACACAACTCAGACAAGTCTCTCCAATTTCATGGCGAATCTCAGATCGTTGCTCTTGATATTTCCAAGGCCTTTCACCAAGTATGGCATGCCGCACGTCTTAACAAACTACCTTCTTACGATCTTCTTCCCAAACTATGTACCTGGATAGGTAGCTTTCTCTTTAATCGGCGCATATCTGTCGTGTCGGTCACTCATCTAACTTCAATTCTATCAGTGCTGGCGTACCCCAAAGTGCAGTCCTGACACCAACCCTATTTCTTCTTCACATTAATGATCTGCTCTCTTCAACTACCAATCCCATCCACAGTTATGCTGACGATAGTACTCTTCACTACAACATTCATTTTTCCAGACAAGTCTCGAATTAAGAGCTGGATAATAGATCTATGCGCCTATCCCTTTCCCAAGATTTTCAATTAATCTTAGACTGGGGTGCCAAGAACCTTGTTAAGTTCAATGCCTCCACAACCCAGTCTTGCTCCCTGCCGCTAAAAATCCGGCAACACTTACCCCATCCACATGGATGACCAAGCCCGACAGAACAATGAAACGTTCGATCTTGTTGGCATCGCTTTCGAACATGATCTCAGCTGGAACGAACACATTACTTTAGTAGCCACATCGGCAGCTAAAAAGCTTGGTATTCTCTTTCGAGCCAGACAATACTTCTCCCCTTCCAGCTTACGCATTCTCTATGTTTTCCAAATAAGACCTAACCTCGAGTACTGTTCCCACATCTGGGGAGCGGCATCACCCTCGACTCTTTACATCCTTGATTCTATCCAAAAGGGAGCCATTCGACTCATCAATGACCCAGTCCTTACAAGAAAATTCCCTTATCTCGTTCATCGCCGCGCTGTTGATATTCATCCCTTTTCTACCGGTACTTCCACCGATTTTGCTCTGAAGAATTAGCCGCTATAATTTCCCCCATAACTGTTCCTAACAGAACAACAAGACGCGCGTTACGTCTGCATCCCTTTATTATCCAGCTACAAAAGCGTAGAACATTCCACTTCTCATACCTAGGGTCTCCAGATTATGGAACAAATTGCCTGTAGATGTTTTCCCTTCCCCTCTCAACCGCCAATCCTTTAAATCCCGTGTCAATAGACTACATTTTTCTTCTCTTCCGATGCCCACTAAGTACTTTAGTACTTACGCTTGAAGTCTACGTGGGCTGTCTCAGATAAAAAAAATCCCAACGTATATTTGTATGTTATCTTGTCCAATAGAATTTTATGTTTTGTTCGATAATATTTTTACATTTCTTTAATTATTAATAATAATTGTGTTTTTGTATTGATAAAGACTGTTAATACCTACGCACTTTTCCTAATCTACATCCTCATATCCCAAATCAATCCCATATTAGTGACATTTTTGACTCAATACCTCTTAACCAACATAGAAATTTAAGCAAAATAAAAAGCTCTCTTTGTTAAAATAGTTGTTCTTAAAAACTTTTTAGTAAAAAGTACACTTGTTATAGTAAAAATTGCAAATAAAAATAGTTTTTTGTCTTTCCTGTAAAATTGAATATTTGGGCTTACAAGGTATTAGAATTTCAATGACGATATGCTGTTGGTAGTGGAAACCCAGCCGAACTTAGCTGTGTTGCCATCCAGTTGGCATGCGGCAAATTAAAATCCCCAAAAAGGCAGACATCCACGTCCGTGTATTTTTCAGACAACTGGTCGAGGTTATTACTGAATATTTGGTAACTGGCGACAGGTGATCTTGGCGGAAAGTACGCGACGCCCAAGATTATTTTCTCCTTGCCAGCACCCATCATATTAAACAATTGTTCCAAGTCCCGAGTTGCTGACAAGCGTCTCGACTTGATCTCATGGATGGCAACTAGCACTCCTCCGCCCCTCGTGCACACACTAGTCTCTGCTGGCCGATACTGTTTATCCATACGGCTATATAAAATTGTAAATTGACTGACTCACTCATTCATCAAGGCCCAGCCAAAACTACTAACGCTAAAAAGTTGAAATTTTGCACACAGCTTTATTTTACGCCGTAGACATCCACTAAGAAAGGATTTTGCAAAACTCACCCTCTAAGGGGGTAAAATCAACCCCTAAAAATTAAATTATTTTTTACTTTAAAAACTACTAGGTTTCAAGAAAAACGCCAAAACATGTCAATTTTATTCTATTTTTACACAAGACTACTTTTTTTCGTGTTGGAATTTTACCCCTAGGGGGTAAAAACTCACTTCTACCACTGATTTCTCAAGGCCCAGCCCTAACTACCAAAGATAGAAGCTAAAATTTTGCATACAGCTTTAGTTTAGGCCCCAGACGTCCACTAAGAAAGGATATTGAAAAACTCGTAAAGGGGTAAAATCAACCCTTAAAAATTATATTATTTTTTATTTTAAAAACTACTAAGTTCTAAGGAAAATGCCAAAACATGTCAATTTTATTTTATTTTTTACATAAGAGTACTTTTTTGTGTTGGAATTTTGGCCCTAGGGGGTAAACACCCACTTCTACTACTGATTTCTCAAGGCCCAGCCCTAACTACCAAAGATAGAAGCTAAAATTTTGCATACAGCTTTGGTTTAGGCCCCAGACGTCAACTAAGAAAGGATATTGCAAAACTCGCCCTCTAAAGGGGTGAAATAAACCCCTAAAAATTAAATAATTTTTTAGTTCAAAAACCAATGGGTTTTATGAAAAAGGCCGAAACTTGTCGATTTTATTTTATTTTTTTACATAAGAGTACTTTTTTTGTGTTGGAATACCCATAAGGGGTAAAAACACCCCCTCACCAGAGCTACTAAACCCTACGTCGCGTTTGAAATTTGACATGCAGTTTTGCTTTGCGGTCTTGATGCAAAAGTAGTAGCGGGTGTTATGAAAGTCTCTTGCTAACAAGGGCGTCTATATGGGGGGTGGGGGTAATGGGTAATGGGGGTAATTACCCCCCCCCCCAGAAATATCTGAAATATATTATTGCTCTATTAAAAGTAGCCTGTTTGCATTACACACATTTTAGCAAAAACTTTTTTCCTAAAAATGATTTCCTTTTTTATTTTTATACTTCATGCTTCGACTCCATGCAATGTTGTAAAACTCCATAAATTGGGCGCCTGAATAGGAAACAGGCCTGCATCACGTCCTATGTGGACCGACACGCGACATTTCGGCCTTCAGGGCTTTATCCATATATATTATCCAAGTTCTTAGGAGTAAAAGATTTGATTTTTACACAAATATAATAATTTAATATATATTTGTTTCTTAAAGGTGTTTTGTATTTTGATTTTTTTTCTTAATTTTATTTTGATCCGCTAGACAGAGACAGAATTTTCCATCAGTTTTTCATGCTAAAATAAGGACCTGTTCAACCCACACTGAAATTACCCCCTCCAAAAGGAAAAAATATAGACGCCCTTGCTTGCTAAGGGGATAGTCATTCCCAAAAAATTAAAATATTTTTTATTCTTAAACGATTGACTGTGTTGACAAACGCCGAACGATGTCAATTTTTTTATATAATCAATTTTTTGTGTTGTAATTTACTCCCTAGGGGGTAACACCATGTGCAAACGTTTTTAGTTTATACTTAAATAAATCTGGCAACCGTGCTTTCAGCTGTTCGGTCCGCATGACCTGGCGTAATCTAGCCATCATTTTTTATTTTCCGCATTCTTTATTGTTATACACAGAAGCTGTAGTTTAAACAAAATTGCGCATACTGTATAGATGTATTTAACTGTCCAACAGCTTGGCTATTTTGCAGCCTCTACAAAAAACAACCAATGTCGTTTACAAGGAAGTGCTAATTTCCAAATATGTATTCAAAAAATATATTTCATAATTAAAACACGCTGGCGAAGCTCGCGGGTACCAGCTAGTAGATAATATAGTTGTCCATATGTACCTCATCATTGTGGAAGTCTGTCGTTAGCCAGGTTTCTGTAAATATTATGACATCATAAGGGGAAGTAGAGAATGGTTCAAGAAGCAAGCGCAACTTTTGCGAAGACCACGGACATTTTGGTAGTACACTAAAATTTTACTATCCTTGTTGTGCTTGCAACTTGAGGGTTTAAGCAGGGTTTTTCTTTCCTTGATTGTGTCCGTTTTTTGTAGAATGTATATGTGGAGCTCCATTGGAATATTTAATCACTAAGTCAGGTTCGCCATTTTCCCTTCTAATATTTAGCTCCTCGTACAGTTTTTTTTAAGTTCTTGACGCTGTAGGAAAGTCATGTCGGCACTAATTTTAAACTAGTATTTTCAAGCTTTTTGCGTTTCAGACACTCAATAACTAGATTAGGGTTGGAAAATACTATTCTCATGGGTCGAGGTTGGCCCACGACGACCTAGTCTATGTACAGGGTATCCCATTTTCGGCACTTTTGCGGGGTATCTCCCTTATTTTTAAAGATAGAGGGTTGCGGTTTTCGCGACAGTGTGCTACTTTTTTGTGAAATTAAAGATAGCGCCAGCAGAATTTTCATAGACCTTTTGATTTTTGAGATACAGGGTAGAATCGAAAAGTGTAACGTTTGAGGCACCCCCGTATCTGAGTTACTTTTAAACTTATCGAAGAAGTTAAAACGTATTCTTATAGATTTTTTCCGTAGAATCCAGTGGCGTAGTCGGTTTTTTTCTAACACTCCGTTTTTTAGGTATGAAGCAAACATATGTTCTTTTAAATGGAACACCCTGTATATCATTTTTCATATTTATTAGGCATAATGTGGGATTTCCAAAAAATGTATAATTGTATACAATTATTTTTAAAAACAAGCTCAGAATTTAAGATTTTCTAAAATTTTCTTTTGTGTCCAATCAGTAGGTAGAGGCTATGGCTAATTTGTTTGGAACAAAAGACAAAATGTCAAAAACTTTGCGGTTTTTGATTGTTAGTCAAATATTTTTGTTGCTTTGGTGTTATTTTTTTTAAATAATGGCGGTTTACGAAAATCATGAAAAGTATATGTTGGTTTGTTTCATACAATCTAATGAAAATCCCCAAGCCAAGAAGCTTCATAATTATATTTACAAAGGTAACGTATATTCAGCGCTATGGTTAGGATATCTTAGTGTTTTTTTTTGTTCACATTAGATATCCAGAGAGAAGGCAACCTTTCCCAGATATATTTGCCCGCCTTAAATCAAATTTAGTAGATCATGGATTTATCCAGCCCTGTCCTAAGGCATACACCAAACAAGATAGAGATCTAAAAGAAATAAACGTATTGGGTTATGTAGAAGCGACGCCTTCATCTTCTTGCGAGCGAATAGAGGAAACAACTGATGTATCCAAGTCTAATGCTCAGAATTTTGCAAAAATATAAGTATCACCCCTATAAATTCCACATAGTTCAACATTTGCACCCCGGTGATGCCGATGCGAGTGTTGTTTGGCCAATGGTATTTACAATAAATCAATACTGATGAATCTTTTGGCAGACTCGTTATCTGGTCCGATGAATCTGATTTTTCAAGTGCGGGAATTTTCAATCACCATAATACAGGGAATTGGTCCATAGAAAATCACCATTTGATTTTTGAGACGGCACAACAAGGACGCTTTGGGGTTGGGGTCTCGTGCAGGGCCGCGCCAACCGGGTATGCGAGGTGTGCGTCGCACAAGGGCGGCCAAATGTGAGGGCGGCCGCGGAATGCATAATTAACACACACAGAACACAAAAATTCGAATTCAATCCACCTATGCAAGATGGAATATAACATAAATCATTAATAAAATAGTCAAATCAGCGTTAAATTTCTACGTCTGATCTTGAGTAGGAAAAAACATACCTATATTAAATTTCACCCCAAACAAACCCAAACAAACTCTTGAAAACTTTAAGCCTGCACCGTAAATAATAACCCTCGACTTCTTGGTCAACTCGCTGAGATTCTACCTCTGGACTACGCTGGTAATGTAAGAAAACCGGTCCGACGCCGTTATATTTGACGACTTGCGCTGGCGTGGCTGAAATCGTATTTATTAATTTTTATCTTTAACCGCTAATTAATAATACATTAATACAATGCGCATATTACCTACCTAATTAGTTTTTCTTTTTCCAAACCAAATGTTTTGAAAGAGTATATTTTACGGGGCGGTTTGAATGTATTTCCATAGTGGGGGTGGCCCGATATTATTGGTGGGCCGTCGCCCAATTGTGTCTCTTTTTAACTTCCTAAAGCGCGTACCTATGTCTGTTTCTCTCTTAGTTTTAATGAATTTATATCGTCCATATAAACCTATAAGATCAATTTAAAATACGACCCAGCCCGGAGCAAGCTTGGATATCCTTTGACGATGGCTTGGCTTGATTCTTTCTTGGGGAGTTTTCGCATGGAACTTGCACTTTTTTGAAACAAGAATCTTTTTTGGTTTTAAAAAATTAAAAAATAAATTTTTAGGTAGATCATTGAAAATTTTAAGTGGGTCATTGACCAAATGACCTTATGGCGCCTGTTATTAACCTAATTGGTAATAAAATTAGAAATGTCATTTTGGATTCAATTAGACTCTCAAAATATTTTTCCGTTATTCTGGATTGCACTCCCGATATTAGTCATACAGAATAACTAACAGTGGTTTTCAGATTTGCCACCTTAAATACTGTCATAAAGAAAGTTGAAATTGGAGAACATTTTATAGAATTTTGTTCAGTAACAGATCAAACTGGATTAGGATTATCTGAGTTTGTTCAAAATTTGTTTTGCAACTTAAATTTAAATATATACGACATGCGCGGACAGGGTTATGACAACGGCGTGGTAAACACAATGGGCTGCAAAAAAATCTTGGAAATAAATCCCACAGCATTTTTTGTACCATGTTCTGCGCACAATTTAAATTTAGTGGTAAATGATGCTGCAGACGTTTCTTTTGAAAGAACCGCCATAGAAAGTGAAATATTAGACAGTCTAAACATTGACCAAACTATATCTGAATTTGCCGAAAATAAAGCACGAAAAATTAAGTTTTTGTAAAAATATGTAAGTATACTTGATTATTACTGTTATAAATTATGATATTTGGTTTTATTATATCAGTTCGCAGTTTTGTGTTTTTTTATGCAATCAAAGAAATATTTCCTGTATTTTTTTTTGTTTTATTTCACGGGGCGCCAATGAGATCTCTGCACAAGGCTGGCTAAGTTTCTTGGCGCGGCCCTGGTCTCGTGTTTCATTTTTGGAAGACGCATAGTCTACCGAATTTTTGAAGGAGGTCTCAGCGCGTACCGAGAAATCCTTGAGGAAGTTATTCCAGAATTGATGGAAAATGTTCCATTGGCCCTTTATAATGCCGTTTATCTTCAACAAGACGGTGCCCCAAGCTACAACTCTGCGCTTTTAAGGGCATTTTTAGACGATAACTTTCCTCAAAGATGGATTGGTACCTATCAACCTGTAAGATGGCCCCCTCGATCTCCGGATCTTTCAGTTTTGGATTTTTTCTTATGGGGTTTCATGCAAAATAAAATCTATAAAACACAATATCAGTCTGTAGCGGATCTTCGTGCGGCAATCCATTTAACTTTCCGAAATTTGGAAAGAAAGCCTATGATTCTTTTGAACGCTAGTAGAAGAATAACGAAAATCCCACCACTTTTAAAAAGTCTTTGCTTTTTCAAAATTCTGTTTCTCTTTTGTTTTTCCTAACTTAAGTTTTAAGTAAGATAGGTAATTATTGTTTTGTTTTGAGTAAAATTCAATAATTTTATCATAATTAAGTTAAAATGCTGTAATAAATAATTAAGACTTGAGAATTAAAAAAGATATTTTGAATCAAGTTTGAAAGTATAATAATTAGTTACATCGATTTTGTTTTTAGTAAATTTTAGCCATAGCTTACTACCTACTGATTGGACACAAAAAAAAATTTTAGAAAATCTTAAATTCTGAGCTTGTTTTTAAAAATAATTGTATACAATTATATATTTTTGGAAAGTCCACGTTATGCCTAATAAATATGAAAAATAATATACAGGGTGTTCCATTTAAAAGAACATATGTTTGCTTCATACCTAAAAAACGGAAAGTGTTAGAAAAAAAACGACTACGCCACTGGATTCTATAAGAATTCTATAAGAATACGTTTTAACTTGTTCGATAAGTTTAAAAGTAACTCAGATACGGGGGTGCCTCAAACGTTACACTTTTCGATTCTACCCCGTATCTCAAAAATCAAAAGGGCTATGAAAATTCTGCTGGCGCTATCTCTAATTTCACAAAAAAGTAGCATACTGTCGCGAAAACCGCAACCCTCTATCTTTAAAAATAAGGGAGATACCCCGCAAAAGTGCCGAAAATGGGATACCCTGTACATGCTATTTCAAGTTTTATTAGTCTAATATTATTTTTTCTGGAAGCAGAACTTTTTATTTTTATTTTTATTTTATTTTTTTTCGGATCACTTTATGCAAGAAATCTCTTTTTCCCTGATACAGAGAAATATAAGTAAAGAACCAATGCTTAAGCAATTTTTTTATAGAGAAAAAAATATAAACAGTTTTAGGCTTGAAATGTCCAAAACGGATTGGTCTTTTTTGTGGAATGCAGGTAACTTGGATGATAAATTTGCGGTATTTTTCGGAGTTATTACTAAGAATATCGGTTTTTGCTTTCCTTTTGAGAAAGTGAAGCCATCTAACTCCGTTAATAAAAAGCCATGGTTGACTGCTGAGATAATTGAAGAGGGTAAAATTCTTAGGGAAATGCATACAATGTGTAGGTTTTCTGATGATCCGCCACTGCGACTTCAATACAATGTCCTAAAAAATCAGCATAGTAAAAGAATATCTTTAGCTAAAAAAACTTATCACAACAATCTATTTATAAATTCTGAAAATCGATCTCGTACAGCATGGAAAATAATAAAAAATGAAATAAACATAAACAAGGGCACTGACCTGCCTGAATACTTTATTGACACTGAGAACAATAAAATTTCTGACCTAAATTCGGCTGCTGAAGCTTTTAATAATTACTTTATTGATTCCATTGAAGGGTTGACTTCTAAAATAGATAGTGCAAGTTGCGGGACAAGCTTACCCAGTAAAAACTGTAACTCTTTGTTTTTAGAGCCCTATTCTGAACATGATATGTATGAAATTATTATTTCCGTAACAAAAAAAAATTCATCAGGGTTTGACGGGATTCCCTGTTCCTTTCTGAGGAGTATTGCGGACTGCGTCATTGAACCTATTACGCACCTAATAAACGAGTCCTTTGCGGAGGGGTGTTTTCCTAGTGTGCTTAAAAATACTGTAATTCAGCCAATTTTTAAAAAGGGTGATAAACAAGACATTTCTAATTATCGTGGCATAGCACTTTTGTCTATTTTTTCAAAGATCTTTGAAAAAGCTTTTTATAGACGACTGATTGCGTTTCTTGAACACCAAAAGTTCTTTTCATCGCGACAGTTTGGATTTCGTAAAGGCCTGTCTACTCAGCATGCAATCGTCGCCCTTTATAACAGGATCTTGGAAAATCTTGATAAGAACAACCAGGCAGCTTGTCTGTTTTTTGACCTTAAAAGAGCTTTTGATATAATTAATATAGATCTTTTGCTTGATAAACTTAATAATTATGGTATACGCGGTAACGCACTAAGTTGGTTAAGGGATTTTCTAACACAAAGGTCTCAAAGGGTTGTACTGAAGCAGCACCATAAATCATATTCCTCCACTGCTAAAATGGTAACTAGTGGAGTGCCGCAAGGCAGTTTGCTGGGGCCATTATTATTTATAATCTTCATCAATGACATTGACTCGGATGGCTTTAGAGATCATTATATTTCCTTATTTGCTGATGATACTGCGGTGGCTTGCGCACCACCTACGACTGAGGACCTAAGTGGGAGTGCCTGTGTTGCAGTTTCCCTAGTGCAGGGATATTGCGAGAGAAATGGCTTGATTCTGAATGAAGGTAAGACCGAGTTGATTCACTTTTGTCTTAAAGATTTCAATAAGAGCTTATTAGTTAAATTGAATAATCAAACCATTGAGCAGTCGTGTGTCGCCAAATTTCTGGGAGTCTTCATTGATTCAAAATTGTCATGGAACCAACAGGTGGATTTTGTTCTGAAAAAACTTGCTGTCTACTGTTTTGTCATTTGGCAATTGCGCAATAAAATTGAATTAAACCTTCTAAAATTATATTATTTTTCGTACGTCCACTCTTGCCTCAGCTACGGAGTTTTGGCTTGGGGAAACAGTACTAGGGTAAATGAAATTTTTATTCAACAAAAAAGAATTATAAGAACCATGATGTTTAAAAATCGTACTTTCTCATGTCGGGAACTCTTCCCGCAACTTGGCATTCTGACTTTCCATTCTTTGCTTATATTGAACTGTTTAATGTACGCAAAAACTAATTTGGAGACATTTACGCGGACGCGGGAATCAAGTGAACAATATTACTTCAGACGAAATTTGAATATTGATGTGCCTCGTCACAGATTGTCGGCTGTAGCCAACAGTCCTTTGGTCTTACCAATTAAACTATTTAATAAATTACCAATGGAGATTAAACGGTTGAGTCACCAAAAAAAATTTAGCTTGACTGTGAGGGGTATTTTAATGAGAAATGCTTTTTATTCTGTCACTGAGTACCTAAACTATAAATTTTAAACAACTGGAATGTTTTAACAAAAAATTATTTTTGTTTGATAAAAAATAAACTGATAGGACTGTATTTCTATGACTGAACATAATGTGTATCTTAGAATAGTGATGTTTGTCCTACTATTTTTATTGTCTATTTTTGTAAATGTATTATTTCCGTATTATTGTAATTGTAATGACAATATCCCACAATTACGGTGTAAGTCCCAGGGGAAATAAAAGTTTTTTATTTTATTCTATTTTATTTATTTATTTATTATAAAGGGTAAAAATTTTTCGTAAAATTAATAATAAAAATGTTTTCCAAAGAACTTAAATATACACACTCTATGTATATACAGGGTGGTGCATCGATCCACGCAACATAGGAAATCCCGTGCGAATTTTAAGGTGGTCAAATATTGGCTCCCTTGTTTATTTTAAACCAATAATTTATTTTAATTTATTTAAAGGAATACTTTGACGATCTAACTTGAAAAATTTTGACCTGATTCATTTAGTATTTAAGGGGATATTTAGAAAAATGTAAATCTGAAATTGGCGAAATTTAAAAGTACGGTTCTGCAGCTTTATAATAAAAGCACCAGTTAATGTCAATAACTGACACGGGAGATGTTTATTACATGACATTAGAATATTAGAATTATTTTTCAGGAAAAATAGTTAAATGCTTCTTTAAGGATTTAAATTATTTAATGCAACTAGGTTTGTCTGTCTGTGATACAATCAAACGAAAATAGAGAGTAGGATAAATCAATAAAACATTTTTGGTCAACAACAAATACTTTATTTTTCGAAAATTGTACTTTGTAATGCATAATAAAAGAACTGAATTAATCATAACTAATTATTTTTAATTAAATGTTCAAACAACCCCCCATTTGCTGCTAGGCAATACCCCAGACGATCATAAAATTCGTTTCGAACATTTCTTAACCGATATACGGAAAGCCTTTCACATTCTGCAGTAATGGCATTTTGTAAATCTTCCAACGTCTCGTATCTAATATTTTTGTAGAGCGTCGTTTTTAGGTGTCTCCACAAGAAGAAGTCATTCGGCGAAAGATCGGGAGACCTAGCTGGCCAATTAATTGTGCGGTTTAATCCAATAACGTTACCCCTAAAAACATTTTGTAAATACTCCCTAACTGCTGCGGAGTTATGAGCTGGGCAGCCGTCCATCTGAAGCCAAATTTCCTGATTTTCTCGAACAACTTCTTGCAACGCAGGTGTAATTTCATTTTGAAGTAGTTCAAGAAAATATTGCCCGGTCAAATTGTGATTTAAAAAAAGTGGTCCAATAATATGATGTCCCAAAATTCCAGCCCAAACGTTGACTTTCTGGGGATACTGCGTCCTGGTTTCAATAAACCTAAATTCATTTTCTTGACTCCAATAGCGACAATTTTGTACATTAGGTTCATTATTCAAGGTAAAAGTACATTCGTCGTTAAAACAAATATTTTGCAAAAATTCCCTGTCATTATTTGCCCTCTCCATCATATTAAAACAAAAATCCGCCCTTCGAATCATGTCCCCATCTCTTAGTTCTTGAAGCCTGTGGTATTTATAAGGATAATATTTATGTTTATGTAAGACTCGCAAAACGGTTGTATGATGTTTCCCCACTTCGTCTCCAATATGCCGAGTACTTACAATTCCCTTATTTTCTTCTACATGTAGAAAAATATTTAAATCTTCACCATCTTCATTTGCAGGATTATTGTGTTCGTCCTCTTTTTCGCAGTGACATTTGTTGTCCAAGGCTTCGAAACGTATATTTCTCCGCCACCAGTCAGCGAAAATGGACAGCATTTGACGGTGTCAAAAGAATCTGAGTTGTGTGATTCGAATTTTTTAGATCTTCCAGTGGTGGAAGTGGGTTCATAGGCATAAAGAATAATTTGCATCTTTCACTAATTTTACTTAATATTCAATCTCTGAGAAATAAGACAGACGAATTATATATATTTTTAAGCGAGCAAGAGTACCCTCACCTCGTTTTATTAACCGAACACTGGTTAAGAAGAAACGAATTAGTTTATGTTCGGGAATATACAATTTTGTCGGTTTTCTGTAGGACCAGCTCTATTCATGGGGGTTCTATGATTTTGGCAAACAATAATTTTTTAAAACATAACCAGTTTGAGCCCATTGATAGATTTGATCATCTGCTGGTGGAAAGTACTTTTGAGTTCTCAATAATTTTTTCCAAGAGGCATGATTTGTATGTTGTCTGCATATATAGATCACCTTTGTCAGATGTAAATGATTTTTTTTATGGTTTGGATGAATTACTTTCTCTATTTTCAGCTTCTGACTCAGTAATTATCACCGGCGACTTTAATATAAATTTTGAGGACTCGAATTCTATTTCCACCATAAGACTGAGCAATCTGTTTGAGTCACACAATCTGCATATGCATGTTGAATCCCCGACACGCACATCGCAGTATTCGTCTACATTAATTGACTATGTTTGTTCTAATTTGGATAGTAAAAATGTTAATTGTTTAGTAGTTAATGCTGCTTTATCTGACCATAATGCTGTGATGTGTAACATTTTGACTTATGCTGCGCAGTCTGTCCCTAAGTTTAAGTTTGGTAGAGTATTTAATGGACATAACTATAATAGGTTTTACCAAGTATGTGCGACTACTTGCTGGGAGGACATCTTCGACTATCGGGATCCTGTTGAGGTGTTTTATGAAAGAGTGTTAAATATATTTAATAATATTTTCCCTATTCAAAGAATTAGGATAAAAAAGAAGACCCCATGGTTTACTAAAGGACTAAAAGCATCATCAGCTAACCTACGTTCTCTACACATGATTAGAAAGTATACTGATAATCCGGATTTTCACAATTTCTTTAATAAATACCGGGCACTTTATAGGACGTTAATTAAACAAGCTAAAAATAATTATTACTCTGACCGACTACAGAAGGCGAGTAATAAACAAAAGGAAAGTTGGTCGATAGTGAATGATGTTCGACATAATAATAGGGTTTTTCAGACGGCCTGTGAGTCGCAGTTGTCGCCTAATGCACTTAACTCCTTTTACTGCACTATTGCTGAGGAAATCACGAAAAACATCACTCCATCTACTGACCCACTTAGTTACATGGTAAGAGCGTCGGTAACAAATTCTTTTTACTTTTTACCCACTAATTTAAATGAACTAAAAGAAACTATATCCGCTATTAAAAACAAAAATTCTTCTGGAGATGATGGATTGTCAGTAAAAATATTTCTTAACCTCCCAGATACTGTACTGGAGATTTTGGTACAGGCAATTAACTCTTCGTGGGAATCGGGAGTGTTTCCATCTTGCTTGAAATTGGCCAAAGTGATTCCTCTACATAAAGGCGGTAAATTGGACGAACCTTCCAATTATAGGCCAATTTCTTTGCTGTCAACGCTTTCAAAGATTATTGAAAAGTTGGTTAAGATGAGAATGACTTCATTCATGACTAATAATGATATTCTGTGTAGCAGTCAGTTCGGGTTTTTACAGAACAGTGGCACCAATGATGCAATGTTTAGATTGTTGGAGAGGTTATACTCACATATTAACAGAGGTGGCGTAGCTGCGGCAGTGTTTTGTGACTTGTCTAAAGCCTTTGACTGCGTCAGTCACGGAATTCTGCTGCAGAAACTCCAGCATTACGGTTTTAGGGGTGTGGCGCTCTTATGGTTTGAGTCATATCTTACTGGACGCTATCAGAGGGTTTTTGTAGGGAATAGTTATTCAGTGAGTCAGGGCATCGACTGGGGAGTGCCTCAAGGGTCTGTTTTGGGCCCCCTGCTTTTTCTGCTTTTTATAAACGATTTGGCAACTTTAGATATTATTGGTCAGTTTACTCTTTATGCGGACGATACAACTGTATTGTGGCACGGTTCTGATTCTGCAGCACTAAAGAATGTCATTTCTAGCGATCTTATTAAAATTAAAACATGGTGTGACTCTAACCTTTTGATGCTTAACTTTAATAAAACAAGTATTCTTGGCTTTAAATGTCACCTTGAGGGCTTGGTGATTGAGAATACAATTGTTGAAAGCCGCCCAAATACCAAGTTTCTAGGATTAATTATAGACAACGAGCTTAAGTTTGATTCCCATATAGTTGCTCTAGGCAAAAAAGTGGCTTCAGGATGCTATGCCGTCCGGGTCACCGTTAGTGAGTTGGGTCCTTTGATGGGCAGGGCCGTCTATTACGCGCTTATAGAATCTCATCTTAGGTATGGAATATCTTTCTGGGGAATGTCAAACCTCTATTTACTTAACACCATTTTTGTTATACAAAAGCGTGCTGTAAGATATCTTTGTCGTGCCAAGAGGAGGGATTCATGTAGACTTTTGTTTGTTGGACAGAAACTCCTGACTCTTTTTAGTTTGTTCATTTTGGAAACTGTATGTCTTGTGTACAAAAATCGTCAAAATTTTATTTCTTGACCCTCACACTTTAGTACTAGACAATCCCTTAATTAACCTTTGCCCATCCCCTCCTTAACATTAACCAGAAAATCCATTATATATGAAAGCTTAAAAATGTACAATCACCTTCCAAACGAACTGAAAACTTGTCCCACGTTGAAAATATTTAAAGGAAGGACTCGAAAGGTACTGATTGGTAAGGCCTATTATAGTTTGGAAGAGTTTTATAATGACGTTCTGTGATATTTTTGTTTTGTTTGTTAGTTATGGTTTGTCTTATGTATGTATGTATGTGTGTGTATGTGTGTGTATATGTATGTATATATTTTATTACAGTGGTTGACTTATGTATTTTAATATGGTAATGTGATGTTTAATTTACCACTATTATTGCAATGTTTTGTAAGGAATTTTACATTTGAATATTGGGAGTGATGAGTTTTATCACACTGTTTTCTTTTTTTTTGGAGTCCTAACTATTCTCTCTCACAGCTATGGACATGTTTGCCAATGTCTAATTAAATGAAGCCTTCCTAATTTAGGTTGACTTTTGTTTATTGTTATATTCATTAATTTTGTATAATAGTTTATTTTTTGTTCTTTGATCTATATTTTTTATCTGTTTTAGTAAGTAAGTGCTTTGTCAATGAGAATCGATTTCTTCAGACAATAAAGCTATTTTTGACTTTGACTTTGACTTTGACTTTAATAAGAGTTCCACTACTTTCAAATTTTTTAATGATTCGGGTTACGGTCGATATTGCTCCCAACTAGCAAAATGATATTTATAATGCTTGTATAAACAGCTACACAATGAAAGTCGATAAAATCAAATTATTTTAAAAGCAGTTTGTAAAATATTTTAATAGTATAGTGTCTGTATTGTGGCATTATACGGTCATTATACAATTTATATAAGCATACTTAAATAACAATTATAAAACTGTTATATAGATAGATACCTTGGGCTGCCTTATACAACACATTTATTTTAATAGGCATATAAAAATTGCATTATAAACATATTGTTTAAGCATCCTATAACACAGTATATAATGCATTTAAAAATATTTATACAGTGTTGTTTAACGTGTTACAAATTCATCGTATGAACCTCATATAAGGGGTTATACAGATGCAAAGAGATCTATGAAAATTTGGTAAATCTTAAAAAACTTTTTAATTTTATAATATTGAAGAACTACACCAAAATATCGCAAGAATAATATATAGCCTACGTTCAGCAAGGACGTACAATATGGATAACATTTCGTAATTTTAAAATGGCGATGTTACTTATTTAATATAACAATATGATAATCATGTAATCATAGAATCTTGAATAAACCCCAAATTATACGATAATTTTAGGTGCGCCGGAAATTTTTCTGACAAAATATATATACTTTTGCAGTAAAAAATGCAAGCGCCTTCTCTTTAACATAAACTGAGTGTATTAGGTTCAGTTAAATTTAACAAAAAAAAAATAAAAAATTTTATATTTAATATTTTGGGCAAGATTTAATAAGTAAATGATAAAATAATTATATAATGATGGTGTTTCTCCAAAAAATGTAGTAATTAATGGGTATTTTGCTTTTAAAATTTTAATGTTTCACAATGGCGTTAGTCGAAACAGGAAAATAACTGATAAAAACATGGCGGATTTTTTATACATTGTTTTTGTTCTTTTTGAGTCATTATACGAGGCTTTAGTTGAGTAATGTTGTCTAAGTATGCGCTAAAAGTGCCGTTCGTAGATACCATCTTTACCATTTTTGAAGCGTTGCCAACTTTTAAGTAGGCAAATGTATTACTAGACAAAAGTCGAGAAACTTTTTAAATTTTGGGACCTCCTTGAGCCAAACACTTTTATTACTATACTGTCAAAAGTCATGTAGCAAAAGGAACTTGTTTGGCGTAATTTTCACCTCTCCATATTTTTATTATAATAAAAAAAAGTTTCATCATTTAACGGGCTGGATATACCAACGTTTTTGTTGTTTCTTTTTTTTAATTGTTACCTTCATAAGCCAACGAGTGAAGTTTGTATGCGCATTTTTTGATCAAAAAATAATGTATTGATATAGGTACCTACTTATTTTGCCAGGATGCTGGAACAATTATTGTCAATAATTCATTTTTTGCTTCTATTATCTGCATTATTTTATACATGATTTAAAGGGTTTAAAATCAAATACTTATTTAATTAATTGCACAACGTGAATCTTAACTTCTGTTTCGTATTTTTGTCGAACCCAAACACATAAGCTTCAAATATATACAATTCGGCAACCCTGTTTTCAGCCTCGACCTCGTGCCTTAACAATTGTATAGCGCGTCGATAGACCACTTTATACATCATAATTTCCGTATAACGCATAAAAACATCTGCTTTAAATAAGTATTTAGTCGTAATTTTGTTGTGGTCGGCACAGTTAAAGGAGTTAACCTAAAAATTATTTTGTATCATCGTTTGTTTTGATTTAATCCAGAGCTTTTCACGTCGTGCAATTATTATTACATATTTGGTTTTAAATTGTTTAATCATGTTTAAAATAGTGCAGACAATAGAAAAGGGCACAAAGGAGTTGACAATTGTTCCAGAATCGTGGGAAACTAACAATACATTATTTTGGTCACGAAAATGTGCATGCAAATTTCAAAAAGAAGTGGATACAACTCGAGAACCAAATTGGTTCACAATGAGTTGCAAATTAAAAAGAAATTATTTGGGTTCATTTAAAATGTCCACTTTGTTTAATTTTTTTCCACTGAGAAATTTCTGTAGGCTTCAGGTTTATGTAAGGATGAATGAAAATGAGGTTAAGTTGTATAACGCAGTGTTAGTACACGGTTTATTCTAATAAACTACATTTTAATGCTATAAGAATTTTATAATAGTGACAATTTGACAAGATTATAAATACGTTATAAAATAGTTGTAAAGTAATTCTTTAAGAGTTGTATTCTCTAAATATATACCACTTCTAATAAATGGTTTTAAAGTGAGCTACACAACTTGTTATACAATGTATATAAAACTATTTTATAGTATTTTTATTAGCAATTACTATACTATCTATACAGCTCCTGTATATATCTTTTTTAACTGTTTTAAAAAGGCTTTATAAAAGGTGATATACATATTTATACAACGCTAATAAAACGGAGATACATCTGATTGCCTTTTGTGCTTTAATATTTGTTGTATATTAATTCTTACAACTATATTATGGGATAATTTGATTCGTTCGCTAAAATGGTTTTAACTCCGGGCATTATAGAATTGACTTCTTCTTTAAAGAGCACTAACGGATACCTATATAATACTTTTGTCCTTTTGGAGATCTATTTTGCTAGTTGGGCTGGAATTGGCCTCTCTGGATAATGTACTGCAAACATATCTGATACGTTTCGGCTGCTGTTTCCTGCATAATACCACTTAACTATGGTAATCTTTTCAGACGTAGAATAGTTCATAACAAAATAGTGTTGAAAATTAAAAAATTGGTCAAACTTTGTTTGAAGTTGACACTGACAGAATTAGTCAAAATATTTGCTGGTGTCTTCATTAAAATAATTCAGACCCGTATTATTTATTTTAGGAAAATGAAAGATAATGTTCGTTAAATAACTTTGGATAGATTTCATAAAAATTATTAAACTTTTGCAAGTGAGTTAGGCTTATTGAATTCTTCAAAAAGTTTAAATACACTCTTAATCTAAAACAAATAGGGGAGCCAATATATGATCACTTTAAAATTTGCATGGGATTTCCTATGTCGCGCCAGCCCATGCACCACCCTGTATACATGCATATATATATATATATATATATATATATATATATATATATATATATATATATATATATATATATATATGTATACCTTTTTCTTTAGTCAGTAAAAATAATGGTACCTAGCCTTGCCTAACAGATACCTCCATTATCCTTTTAAACCAAGCAAATGTGTACTTTATCAGACATGCAGAGATGTTCATTGTTCAAGCCTAAGTTCAAGCAAGATTTTGCACTCGCAAAACTCATTAAGTCTGTAACTGTATGTAAGCCTGACTGGTGAAGCCATCAACTGTCCTTAAGTCGCAAGAAACTAGTCCTATACTAGGCAGAAGGCACTAACTGGACCTTCAAAACTTTGGCCTTGATAATTTTTGCTTAAATTCCTACGATATACAAAAATATGCCTTTCATACTTCTGATATCTTTGTCGCAGTCATACATGTAAATCATAGTTCTGATACAGGGGTTTCTCAAGATTTGTTAATAACTGCAGTCGTAAGGATAATACAGGAAAAAAGTTATAAAAAAATGTAAAATTATCGAGCAGTGCTTTTGCTAACTATTATTGAATTGAGTTTGGCAGTGTTGTGGACCATCAGATATGTTTGTTGTAATATGGTTGTGTTTATGATTGTAAGTAAATGTAATGTCTGTCTATATATAGGTAAGGATGTTTTTTAACAAAACGTGACATGGGCAAAGTGTCCCTGATAAAAACACTTGTTAGTTTTTGGGATAAAGGTTAAATAAATTCATATGTGAAAGGCTAAATCCGCCGAATGACAAATCTAAGTCGTACATCAGCCCTGAGGAACAGACGGTATACTATCGAATTTGATTCTAGGGACTCAGAAAATTGAATTAAAGTCTTTTAGAAAAAGTATCCCTCAAAGATCAATTCTGGGCCTTTTTTTGCACCAGTAGCGGCTGGTGAAATTTTAAAGTCGTATATCTCTGTTGCTACTTACGGGACCTATGCCAAATTCAGGATTTTTGATAGTGAGCCTACTAGCAATGTTTTGGTAAAGAAAAAAATATTTTGTAATTTGCGAAAGAAAGTTGTATTTTTGCTTTGACCCCCATGGGGAAAAAATGAACACGCTTAGGTAGGTATTTTATTTATTATTTTTTCTAAACAATTTACATATTTTAAACCTAAAATATATATATATTTTTTAAATTCAAATGACTATAACTTTCTCCTAACACATTTTTTTTATCTTAAAATGTAAAAATTTTCGACAAAATGATGTAAAATTTGTTTAGAAAAAATAATAAATAAAATACCTAAGCGTGGATATTTTTTTCCCAGGGGGTCGAAGCAAAAATTCTACTTTTTTCGCAAATTGCAAAGTATTTTTTTTTGTTTACCAAAACATTCCTAGTAGGCTTACTATCAAAAACCTTGAACTTGGCATTAATTATTGGAAAACAGACTGATTGATTTTGTGGGCAAAAAATAAAAAATTGGCAGCCATATTCTCCAAAAGTTTTAAACAGACAAGTGTATGAATAGCACAACTAAGTTTTATACTATGAATTTGTTTCTGAGTGTCTTTGCAAATTTTTGTAACGTCAAAGGTCAATTTTAGTACGTACTTGCCACAGTACTAGAACTAAATTCATTGTAGCAACACGTTCCAAGATGAAAGTCATTTGGAAACCAAGCAAATCAATATTAGAATAACTCCTAAATTTTTAAGGACGGCTTACTAATTATGACAGGACAAAAACCTGTCAAAACCTAACTGATCAACTAGAAGATCTTAATTTAAACCAGTACTAAAGCATAAACCATTTTAGTGAATCTGAGCGTAAATTTCTAACCAAAATTAGAGGAAATTTTTCATTTAGTGCAAATAATCTAATTTTTAGGTTACCCCGTCTAAGTCTGAATTTCAAATGAAATATTTTTGTTACTTCCAGCCGTTTTAAAACCCTATATGCAATGTGTTAACGGTTAAACTTACCCCGTATTTCAAAAAATTTTTAAAAACCGATGAGATGTGTTTGTTCGTATTTAGAAATTTAATTAATATAAACTATAAGTATGTAACAAACCTGAAAGTTAAAACTACAGTTACTCATTTTTATATCGATTAGATAAGCTGATAAAAGACACGTTAGTATTGAATATTTCTGGAAAAGATGTAAGTAAATTCGTTCATTATTATTTGTTTTAATACTACTGCAATGTTGTTTAGTTGGTAAATGTATCTTCCACATAGAATTATAAAAAAATATATGCATACAAAACTTACCTCGCTACTACAGCACGAAATTTTTAAGATCCTTGATTTTTGAGGTTGTTTGCAGTATGTTATTTAATTTTCTTTTAGGCTAAATTGTGCCAAATGTACACATCGAGAAAATGTCTTAAAATGTAACTGATGGGCTTATCCAGCATTTTTTTATTTCATAATATGAAAGTACTCCATTCAAAAAGATTATACCCAAAAAATCAGATTTTTATGATCAAATTCACCCTCAAAATAGCGATCAAACATCGCTCATTATAAAACGGGAAATGGCCTCTGATGTAGTCCCACGATGGGCAACCCAAATTTAAGTAATAAATTAAGCGTTGGCACCGTTGCAAAAATTTTCCGACGATTCCGTACACAGTGCATTGGTTTTCGAGGTTCTATTAGTACTAAAAAGGCCGATAGGGCACATGGCGGTGTTGCCGTACCCTTAATTTGAGTCGTGACATTGCCCATATGTTCAGTTATTTTTCGTAGGGTGACGCCAGGCTGGACCCTATACTTTTTGAATTTAGTCGAAACCTTAATTGTGTTATTATCCGTCCAATTGACTTAATTTTGTGTGTGTGTGTTTCGATTGACTCATTGGGATATTAACATATTTATTAAAACCAAGAAATGACTGAACAAACCTATGGAAGGATTCCATTTGAAAAAACATATGTTTGGTTGATATATCGAAAAATATCACATCTGATGAAAATCTAACCACGGCCACTCGATTCTACGTAGAAAACTCTAATAGGATCCATTTTTACTTTTTTTATAAGTTACAAGATAACTGAAATGCGAGGGAGGTCCGAAAATGGAAAAAAATCAATTTCGTTCTGTATGTCAAAAACGAAGGGGACCATGAAAAATATTTTTTCTACTCATGTCAATAAAAACCTTTTTTGTATGTTCAATAGTAATTGCGGAAGATAGTCCATTGTTTTATACACATTTTCATTGTGCTTCAATCACCATGGTGATTGAACTACAAAGTTCACTTTGTGCGCGAGTATATTTTTACAAAGGTGGCGTTGACCGGTGCCGCGTCAAAATCTTTATAATTTCATTGACATTTTTTGACATCTTAAAAAGAAAAATATTACTAATCCCATTTTATTAACAGTAACATTCGTAGAAAAAGTATAGTGTAAAACTCGCATGGAATGACCATTTCCTACTCGTATGATTTGCAGCACTCGCCTGCGGCATCGTGCTGCAAACGTCATACTCGTAGGAAATGCATGTCATTCCATGCTCGTTGTACAATATACTATTTATGCCATCTTTCGTTTCATCAAAAAGTAGCAGACTGTCGCGAAAACCGCAACCCTCTATCTTTAAAAATAAGGGAGATACCCCGCAAAAGTGCCGAAAATGGGACACCCTGTACGTCTGTAGTTTTTTAGTATTCCGAATTTTTAAAACTTAACTACGGCATCATAGGGATTTGTTTTTGTTTCTTTTCGAGTGTCAGTTCTCGCTGGGCAAGCAATAAATGCTATTACCTAGAACCACAAAATATTAACTTTATAATCTGTGTGTATCTACCGTGTTTTAAAACTAATTTATTGCGAATTTATTTTTTATTTTTTTGCTCGTCGTTAAAAAAAACATGGGGCTCCGCTGGCTTGAGTTCAAGCTAGCAGAACCAGCTGAAAAACCCACAAAATAAAAATATTTTCCTAAATACTTTTATAACGCAATTTTTGGTCCCTGAAATATGTACGGAGACGGAAAAAAAACTTTTAGAAAAAACCAGCGCTTTTCAGCTTCGTCATTAGAGAAATCAAATTACTCGTAGAGAAATCAAATTATATTACCTAAAACCACAAAATATTAACTTTATAACCTGTGGGTATCTAACATGTTTTAAAACTAGTTGATTGCTAGTTTGTTACCCAATTTTTTTGCTCCTCGTTTTTCTAAAAAAAAAAAAAAAACGCGTGGCTCTGCTGCCTTTAGTTCAAGCTAGCAGAGCCACGCTAAAAAAACACAAAACAATTTGTTTCCTAAATATTTTTATACTGGAATTTTTGGCCAATTAATTGCCCCATAAATAAGTGCAGAGGCTGAGAAAAAATAAACTGTTTAAAAAAAAACAGCACTTTTCGGTTTCGTCATTAGAGGAATTAAATATTACCTAAAACCACGAAATAATTTTATATTCTGGGTGTATCTACCGCGTTTTAAGACTAATATATTACCCCATTTTTAATTTCTTTGCTCTTCGTTAAAAAAAAACAGGTGGTACTGCTGGCTTGAATTCAAGCTAGTAGAGCCAAGCTAAAAACCACAAAACAAAATTATTTTCCTAAATATTTTTGTACTGTAATTTTTGGCCAGTTAATTGCGCCTGAAATATGCGCTAATTTGTTGCCCATTTTTAATTTATTCTCCTGCTCTTTGCTTAAAAAAACGTGGCTCTATTAACCAATAAATCAGTCTTAGAACATGGTAGCTATTCACAGGTTATAAAGTCAATATTTTGTGGATTTAGGTAATAGTATTTGATTCCTCTATAGATGAAACTGAAAGCTCTGCTTTTTTAACCGTTTATTTATTTTTTCTCAGTCTGTGCATATTTCAGAGGCAATTAATGGATCAAAAATTTCGGTATAAAAATAGTTAGGAAAATCATTGTGTTTTGTAAATTAGTATTAAAACATGGTAGATACACACTGATTATAAAGTTAATATTTCATGGATTTAGGTAATAGTATTTTGATTCGTCAAATGATGAAACTGAAAAGCGCTGCTTTTTTAACCGTCTCTGAGCATATTTTAGGGGCAGTTAACTTTCACAAATCCTAGTTCAAAAATATTTAGAAAAATAATTTTGTTTTGTGGGTTTGATAGCTTGAACTTAAGCCAGCAGCACGTTATTTAAAAAAAAGTGTGAGCAAAAAAAATTAAAATGGGGTAATAAATTGCAATAAATTAGTCTTAAAACATGATAGATACTTACAGGTTATGAAGTTATTATTTCATGGATTTAGGTTATCCTCGTAATATCTGATATCTAATGACGAAACTGAAAAGCGCTGTTTTTTTCTAACAGTTTATTTTTCTCCAGTCTCTGTACATTTATTTGTACAAGTATTTCAGTGGCAATTAATTGGCCAAAAATACCAGTATACAAATATTTAGGACAATAATTTGTGATTTTTCAGCGTGGCTCTGCTCGCTTGAACTCGAGCCAGCAGACCCACACGTTTAAAAACAAACGAAAAGCAAAAAAAATGGTGTAATAAATTAGCAATAGATTAGTCTTAAAACTCGCAGATTATAAAGTTATTGTTTCGTGATTTTAGGAAATAGTATTATTTTATTCCTCTAATGACGAAACTGAAAATCGCTGTTGTTCCAGTGTTTTTTTATCAGTCTCTACATATTTCGGGGACAGTTAATTGGCCAAAAATTCCAGTATAAAAATATTTAATAAAATAACTTGGTTTAGTAGTTATTCAGCGTGGCTCTGCTAACAGAGCCACACGTTCTTTCGAAAAAACGAAGAGCAGAAAAATTAAAAATAGGGTTATAAATTACCAATGAAATAGCCAAACACTGACATAAGAAAAATTTTGAAAAGGCGTTGTGGCTCTGCTAGCTTGATTGACATCATTTCTGAAAAGCCAAAAACGAGCTGAATTGAATCAGAGTAAAACATGTAAAACAGTGATTTAGAAAAGCGTCACTTTAGTTTATTTTTAAGGAGTGGGGTTTGCTTGGGTGCCTAAAAAAATCTATTTACGTTACGGGTTTCTGCGAGAATCCGATTTTATTTTCTCAAAGGGTTATAGATAACTCAGATACGAGGACTGCTCAAAAATTGAATTTTTTTATTTCGTCCTCTATCTTAAAAACCAAGAGGGCTGAGAAAAATATATCTTTGGCTTTTTGAAAGAGTGGCACAGTGTCGCGAAAACCGCATCTTTCTATATTTACTAATAAGCCAAATACCCTATAAAGCCATCGAGAACTGGGCACCCTGTAGATTAAATGTATTAAACAATAATAATTATTACAGTTTACTATTTGCATTTTCTTATTAACAAACCTAGTATTTATTAGCGCAAACCTTTAGAAAAATTACTTTTTAAGAGCGATTTACAATCAATAACACACAGAAATATTTTTCTAGCATACTTTTCTAGCTTTACTTTAATTTATGTTTTTATTCGCTTTAAATTTTGTCTCAGCCATAAATTAGACTACGGGCTTGACCGGCTCGGCTAGTCGGTTGAAAAAAGCCGAACTTGAATCTGCTCATAAAAAAGCGCGAAAAGACTTTTTTATTATACTTCTTTGAAAACACCTTATTTTCATCTGTTTTAGTAATAATGTAAGATGGGCTTTTTCGGGCTAGCGCACGGAAAGAGCGCACGGAAAAAATTTTCCTGGTCTCCAGTTCTTTCAGTGTGCTGAATGAAGATACCGACTATTTTTTGGCTTTAAAATAGAAATATAGGTATAGGAAAATAAACTAAACTCAAGAAAGTCTATATGCTATCTGATATTTAATACGTACCTATTTTGTATTTTATTTCGTAAATATTTGAATATTTAGATGAATTTCTGAAATATTTTTTGACGTTTTGTCAATCTTATCTGACATAGACAAATTTAAATCACCTTTTAAATGATTTGAAAGTTACCATGAAAACGCATCATACCTGCCAAAGACCATATTGTCAGCGTTGTTAATTTTCTGTCAATTAAATTCATTCTAATAAAATGTTCTCTCAACCTGAAAAAGTGGCATCTTTCATTATTAATAGTTAATTTTTAATTACTCTAGTAGTTTTTTTTTAAATTCCGATAACAGTTGTGAAAATAAAAATATTCCAAGTTTATTTTGTATGTATGTATTTTTTTATGTTATATTTTGTTTTATGTTATCGTTTTCAAAGAAGTATAATAAAAAATATCGTTCATTACACGTCCAGAAATGGATTTTCCGTGCTTGCTTGACTTCCCGTGTTCGGCTGCGCCTCACACGAGAATTTGTCAAGCGCGCACAGAAAAATCCTTTTTTCCGGACTGGTAATGAAATATACTAGTGCGTCTTCGGGTTTCTTTTGGACGCGGTACACGTTTTCCCCTACACGGAACTTTTTTGACATGTTCATCTGTCCAGTGCATGAGTTTTCTTTGCTTTTGTAGTGCGTAAAATCGTCTTCGTGTAAAAAATATAAACTAGGGTAAAAGACGTCTAGCATTACGACGGACAGTCCGTCATTCGGTCTCGTCCGTCATTTATACTCGTCCAACTCATAGGCGTGTTTAGGATTTTTTCGTGTGGGTGCTGAGGCCGTACGCGAGCGCCCTCCTCTATAAATTTAGTCATTGATATAATGCGTCGATTAATGGAGTAATTTTTTATTCTAGAATTATTTGTCTTAATTCTCTCATTGCAAATGCGAGGTTTTGCATTTCAAACAGAGATATTTTTTAATTACTATTTTTAAATTTAAAAAAAAACAGATTTTAAAAATTAAGTTAAAAAATATTTTTGCTTGAAATGTATTATGAAACTTTATAGCGTTTGCGAAGAAAGAATTCAGACCAAAGAATTCTAAAATAAAAATTGCTCCAATTGATCGAGTAAAAATATTAATATTACATGTATTCCATATTGTACACCATTGTAGGTGAGTGTAAATTAAAGAGTGAGTAAAAATTAAAAATTCATAAAATAAATTCATAAATGTATTAAAACTTTTATTATATTCATAGGTATTTTCAAATATAATTGATAACAAACAAAATCGAAGCATTGAACAACAAAACTATAATGCCATTCTTCGGTTGAAAGGCACCATTTTTTTAAACTCATCTACAACCATATCGAGATCTAAATTAACAGCAAGATCTTGCTCTATGAATGGCACCATCATATTTTCTAAACGTTCTTACCGCATCGTCGAGCGAAGTTTTTTTACGATGCTTAGCTTAGAGAAGCTTCGTTCGCAAGTGCAGCTTGTAGCCGGAATTGTGGTGAATTTTGTCATTAATTGTTCAAAATTAGCAAATATCGTGCCTCTGTTATGAACGGATAGCCAGTCTAACCATTCAAGAGTTTTTGAAGGGAGACATTTTTTACTTTTTTTCGTTTTTAAAAGTCCAATTTCCGCCTCCAGCTCTGAAGAGTTCAGATTAAATTGCTTAGAAACACATTGAAAATCGTTTCGATTTAGTTTATATTCACTTAATCCTAACGTCATCAATTTTCCTGTAGTATAAATTATGCTCTTTGTTTCCTGGCTAAATCTATCGTTTAATGATTGAATCATCTTGTCTAGCACAGGATTGAATACAAATAACTTAATTTCGTCATTTTTATCCTTAACCCCCAATGCCGTATCGGTTCAGGAATTTCTT
The DNA here is from genome assembly GCA_963971165.1 of Philopedon plagiatum. Taxonomy (NCBI): domain Eukaryota; kingdom Metazoa; phylum Arthropoda; class Insecta; order Coleoptera; family Curculionidae; genus Philopedon; species Philopedon plagiatum. The sequence goes on from OZ020190.1 coordinate 48,733,207, forward strand.
TACCAAGACGATCATAAGTGTCTTTTACTCTAGACTCTAGAGTATATGTTACTATACGCACTTTCTTCTGTTCTTAACTCTTATCTCTATTTTAACTGGAAAATCTCTTTATTAATAACTTAACATTTTATTAATTATATTAGTAAAAATATATGAAATAATCCAAAAAATATTCCGATTAAATATTTTTACTAGAATTGTTTTGCTGTACTTAGTATGATTAATTAATTGAAAGTATTACGTATAAATTAATTATTAAATGAAATAAAATAAGACCAAAAAATAAATATTTCAAAATCATGAGTATTTGTAAGTACATTATTTTTCAACCTTTCATTTTAAACTTTAAATAAAAAAAATTGCAACTGATGGGAATCGATCCCAGATCAGCCAGAACCGTAGGCCGAAGTCCTAACCACTCGGCTACCGTTGCATGCCTAAGGTTAATATTAGGAACTTGGATATGATCATCGACCCCTCCCACACCCCACCCAACCTGAGAACTCTCGCGTACTCACTGCGTGTTCTCCCATTGGAAAATTGTTTTTTCGATAGCGTTATCTAAAGAATTCCTGCGTATTCTTGAGAATTCTCGAGTTTTACGAATGGGATTTCGTTAGTAAGGAGCCCTCGAGTCTATAGTCTATCCACTGAATGTACGGAGTAATCACGAGCAGACAAGGCGGTGCCAGACGGCCCGGTTTACACTGAAGTGCAGTACTGCAGTACTTGCAGAAGTGATAATGCGAAAATCATCAGTGGCGTAGTATATAGGTAAATTAATGAAAATATATTAATTTATTTTAGAAGGTTTGCCACAATATAATGGTTAATATTATAATAGTGACTTTCCTACTAAACTAAGCAGGCTGAATAATTGAAATGATTTTCTTTGTGTTGTGGACTTTTGTTGTGCCACGATGCCAGATTAACTCGATAGGATTAAATTCACAATGGTACGGCGGCAGGCGTAAAATTCTGCGATTGGTGGATTTGGCCAATTCATCAATGACATATTTGTCAGCGTCAGCACCTTTATTTTCTTTAACAAGAGTTAATAATTCTGCCTTGACCATATCTTCCTCGAATGAAATAATATGCCTTCTTAGCCATTCTTGTATTTCGGCATTTCTTGTTCCGGTGTTCGGATCTTTATCAATACGCCTACTGTGGTACGAAGCATTATCCATAACAATGACAGCGTTCTCTTCTAGATGGCTTAGAATATTTTTGAACCAATTTTCAAATGAATCAGCATTCATGTCTGCGTGGTAGTCACCCATCTGCTTTAACTCAAAAACTAATGAGCCGCCTTCTACGAAGCCGCCATCGGATCCGATATGTAAAATAATCAGGCGTTTCCCTTTACCTGAAGGATTTTTTAATCCTGTCGAAAGATCTTCCAGAAAGGCTTGCCTGGGATGCTCTATTGAAGCATCCACCCATACTTTACTAACAGTGTGTCCCGCATTGACCCAAGTCTCGTCTAGGTAATATATCTTCCTACCTTCCCCTTTCCCTTCCCTTTTTCATAAACGGAGAAAGATCGTTTTATCCGTTTCTTTGGTGGTAATTGAGGCTCGATTCAATACGATATTCATAGTGAATGTTACTTATTCAAATAGAGCTGCCAGATATCCCGATTTTAAAGAAAGCACACCGAAAAAAGAAGCAACACAATATTTTTAAAAAGCACTCAACCAACAAACAAAATTATAAACCGTACGCCACAGAACTCAGAATATAAATGAATCACCCGCACCAATTGAATATTGTAGGGTGTAAAGAGGACCGCTTAAATTCCGAAAATTTGACCTGATTTTACCTTAACCTGAATATCAGGTAGTTTTGTTACTCCGTACGTTCGGTGTACAGACTATAGGCTCACAATCTTCTCGGAAAGTTTTGCACCTCACAAATTATTTCCTGAACTATTGTTGAAAGTAGAGTTTTTTTTCACATTTCTAACGCTTATTTTTTTAAATTTTTTAGAAGAGAAATGTCTAATTTCGGCGCCCCTTTGAGTACGCGGGTGGGTGCCACGGCATCCACTATGCACACTCCTATGGCCCAACTTAAATGCTCGTTAATTTGAAAAGCAGTTACGAGAAGTCAACAATTTTTTCAGAGAAGCGCTTGAAAACTGGCTACACTTGTGACAACCAGGCGTTTTTAGAACTTTTTTTTGTATAGTCCGTCACTTAGGCACTGATCCATTTTATATAAACAAAGAAATGTTGCCTTAGTATATTAATTTCAGTTTAATTTAATAACAAAACAATTTGATACTGACTAATCGGCTTTTTTTGCCGACTAGTCGCTAAGTACAAAAATGGTCGACTAGTCGTGATATCTCGACTATAAATAATTTTGTTTAGGAACAGTGGCCGTATTTAAGGGAGTACGGGGGGTCCCCCTGGACTTCAGGATACTAAATGTCCTGGTTTTAGGACAATCAGGGGGATGACTTTTTGGTTGACACTTGATTTTAGCCTGTGCTCCTCCCCCCACCGATTATAAAAGCAATTATGTCGTTATAAACTATGAAGCCAGCCCCTAAACGAAATTCTAAATACGCCACTGACTAGGAACACAAAACAACTTGTCTCTTATATCGAAAATCTGCATATGATAAAATGTAAAATAGTTAATTTTATTATTATATTATTTTAGGCGCCACGTTGGGACTGATATGCGGGGCTACAACAATGGGAATTTTAAGTTTAACTGGACTTTCCGCTGAAGAAGCTAGATATTGGCAGTATCAATGGAAAGACTCTAAAAGGGAGTATTATCGAAAAGGATTAGCTGATTATCTCGAAAGGGAGGACTTTGCAGTAATAAAGTTACATAATGATGCAGTTGGAGAAAAAGGAAGACACATTGATAATTTAGATAAAGTAGATAACAATGTTAAAAATAGTAATACTAAAGTAGAAAAAATAAACCCTAATTTACAAAATACCGGAAAATAAATTAATTGATTATAATTACAATTATTGTTTACCTTTCGTGCTCATTTATTTATTTAGATTTACAATTTAGTATTTTGAAATGGCTACTTAGTAAGCATACGTTGGTGGTAATATTCCAAAACGCCGATATTTTGTTCTGGTTTCTTCGAAAAACAATAGAAAATATGCATGTGTGTGAATCACGGGCAGTAGAAGTGAACCTTTTCTTAAATTTTAAAACTGTTAGCCTTTTGTCGTTCTCGGTACGCTCAGACGAGAGAGGAAAATCGATATTTTATATTTTTTAAATTTATTAAATTAATGTTAATTCGATGATTTCCCATTTAAATATTGGGTTAGCAAGAAAAAACATATATTAAATTATTTGGACAACATACTATGTTTTTGTCCGCAGGTTAGCAAACAAACTAAATTTTATCAGCAAGTAAACATCTGTGGTCAGCTTAATATTTATGTGTATTTCAAAAGAAATATCCATGAAGCAAAATTATTACTTAGCAGGATTATAAAATTTATCAGCAACAAAATAATATCCATAAGCTATAAAATTTATTTGTTTGCTCAGGTTTGCTCAGTTTTAGGTTTTTAGGTATAGATTTAACTTAGCTTTGATTATTCAATAACTGATTTGATTACTAGGCTAGGCAACGAAGAGGTTGTAGAGTGATTGAAGGGGGGGGGGGGGGTGGACTTTTTGCTTCGGGAATATGTTGGGGGTAGTTAGGACGTTAACATCCTAAAAGTCCTCGCCCCTAGCCTGTCCGCTTCGGGGGGGGGGGGGGGGGGTGGATAGAAAGTTCCCTTTTTTTTGGTTTCTCGCTTATAACTCAAAAACGGTGAATTGTAGCAAAAAATGTCCTGTATAAAAATGAAAGCTTGTAAGATTTTCTACAAGATTAGTTCTATACATTTTTTCACTACGACGCACCGTTTTTGAGATATCTGCTCTATACAGTCGATAATTTTTAAAAAATGTTTTTTTATCCCACGTTTTTTGTCATAATTCTCCTGGTAACTCCTCGACCGTTTGTTTTACATAATAGTTCCGCTTTTCTTTTCTTTTCAACCACCAGAACAAAGATGAGCTGATCAACCTATTGAGCTCTAAACTCTAGGAAAACGGCGTCACAACACATCAAGCATCACACGATGCTAATGTGTTGATTGTAAGCACTAAGTAAAACATCCAATGTGGCTGTTATAGGGGAAGATGTCTATCCCGCTGTGCTACCTACAGCAAAAACGCCACCCAACCACACCATCCTGTTCATAAAACCTGGCAGGGGAAAAGTGCAAACCAACGTTTATTCCACCCACCAAATGCAACAGCTGGAACTCAAGGAAATTTTGCTCCTATACGCATTGACTGGCTGCGATTCTACTAGTGCGACATTCCGAAAGGGTAAACTTAGTTTTGTAAAAATGCACCAAAAACATCCTGACGTACAAAGAGCAGCCGAAGTGTTCACAACCCCTCCTCCTCGCACGCTGATGTTGAGGAAGCTGGGCGAATATGCATGCTGAAATGGTACGGCGCCCCTGCAAAGATGAACTCTCTCAACACCTTCAGTACGAAATCGGTATCCAACATAAAACGGGATCTCGCATCACTTCCACCCAGCGAGGGGGCAGTGAAAGAGCATGCATAGCGTGCATTCCACGAGGTGCAGCTCTGGCTGGGAAACCAACTACCCCCAGACCTGGGGGGCTGGGAACGAAAAAACAACATTCTAGTTCCTGTACTGACCAAAAACCAAGCAGCGACCAGAGAAACTTTAGACCTCATCTTTTGCAAGTGCACGAAAGACTGCAGCAGTGGAAGGTGCAGCTGCAAAAAGGCAGCGATGAGTTGCTCTCGACTGTGTCAAAACTAGGGGCACAACGGCGTGCCCATTTTGAACGAGGACGACGACGAAGAAGACTTGGTGCCCCTTCCCACATCCCCTGGCGGACACTTTATCCAACATTCAGAAAACTGAAGACAAAAGCGTAGGTGATTCGCAATTCGTGCTGCAATCAGTGTCGATGGTAGAGCAAGAAGCCAAGAGAAACAGGCCCAATTAATTTGTGTTTTAAAAATAATTATTCACGTATTACGATTTTTCATTTGTTCTAACATTTACTGTAGTTTAATGGTCGTTACACAATCGCCTTCTTCCCAGGTTTTCAATTTTTCACAATTAACTTGAAAATTGATAATTAGAGTTTAACAAATGGGGGTAATTCCAGAGACGGCTTCTAACCTAGTTGGAAATAAAATTAGGATTCGATTTGAAAATAAAATACAATTATTTATTTACCCACATTGTGTTATTTGAAAGTGCGAGATACGAAAATATCATACAGGGTGTCTGAAAAGTCTTAGCATGGGCAAATATCTTTACTATTAATAAAGATAGCGACACCAAATTTTAGTTGTACCTTATTGGTTGATAAATCTACGTTTTTATGTAATTTGACTTTTTCAACCCCCTTGGGGGGTTACGCTAGGGAGTTGAGGTCGAAAATTTTGAATGCAAACCTATGCCGTGTGGCCTCTTCGTTTAAAAATCTTCAAAAAGAAACATTGTTTTAGTATTTTAGTATTTATTTATTATTGTAATTCATTTTTAAATGGCAAGCCTATAAAAATTATAACTCGTAAATCGTATAATCGGTCGGGGCAAAAGTCGACCATTAGTCGACCTCTTGTGCCATACAGCACAAGTCGGCGCTGCTATTTTTTGTTTTGTGGGGCACTTTTTTCTAACTTTTCTCCAACTTTACTTCTTCATTTGTCGTTGTTATATGGTTTGTTTTTTGACATGCGTACGCAAGTTCAGGAGATGTACTTGGGTGTCTACATTCGAACCTATTCACTTGTAAGAATATATCCCCAATAGTTAAGGTACCACTACGTAGTTAACTGTATAACTTTTTCCCAAGGTTTTTTCGACTTTATTTTTCGTTTTTTGCCATGTGCGCAGTAGACCAAAATACGTACCACGCGCAAACCGAGCGTGCTGGACATGCGCACGGACGTTTAGGAGATGGACTTTGGTGTCTACAGTTGAACCCATTCACTTTTCAGAATATATCTCCAGTAGTTAAGGTACCACTACGTATTTAACTTTATAACTTTTTTCCCAAGTTTTTTTCGTCTTAATTTTTCATTTTGTGCCATGTGCGCAGTAGACCAAAATGCGTACCACGCGCAAACCGAGCGTGCTAGACATGCGCACGGAATTTCAGGAGATGTACTTTGTTGTCTAAATTCGCAGTGGTACCTTAACTACTGGAGATATATTCTTAAAAGTGAATGGGTTCAAATGTAGACACCAAAGTCCATCTCCTGAAATTCCGTGCGCATGTCTAGCACGCTCGGTTTGCGCGTGGTACGCATTTTGGTCTACTGCGCACATGGCAAAAAATGAAAAATAAAGTCGAAAAAAACTTGGGAACAAAGTTATAAAGTTAAATACGTAGTGGTACCTTAACTACTGGAGATATATTCTGAAAAATGAATGGGTTCAAATGTAGACACCAAAGTCCAACTCCTGAAATTCCGTGCGCATGTCTAGCACGCTCGGTTTGCGCGTGGTACGCATTTTGGTCTACTGCGCAGATGTCAAAAAACAAAACATATAAAAACGACAAATGAAGAAGTAAAGTTGGAAAAAAGTTAGAAAAAAGTGCCCTACAAAACAAAAAATAGCAGCGCCGACTTGTACTGTTTGGCACAAGTGGCCGACTAATGGTCGACTTGTGCCCCGCCCGATTATACGATTTACGAGTTATAATTTTTATAGGCTTGCCATTTAAAAATGAATTACAATAATAAATAAATACTAAAATACTAAAACAATGTTTCTTTTTTGAAGACTTTTAAACGAAGAGGCCACACGGCATAGGTTTGCATCCAAAATTTTGGACCTCAACTCGCTAGCGTAACCCCCCAAGAGGGTTGAAAGAGTCAAATTACGTAAAAAAGTAGATTTACTAACCAATAAGGTACAACTAAAATTTGGTGTTGCTATCTTTATTAATAGTAAAGATATTTGCCCATGCTAAGACTTTTCAGACACCCTGTATGATATTTTCGTATCTCGCACTTTCAAATAACACAATGTGGGTAAATAAATATTTGTATTTTATTTTCAAATCGAATCCTAATTTTATTTCCAACTAGGTTAGAAGCCGTCTCTGGAATTACCCCCATTTGTTAAACTCTATTGATAATATTTTACCTATGTATCCATATGTATGCTTGATACTGCACTTCATGTACGCGTAGTGTACGCTATTTATGTGTGAATGCACAGTATTATAGCTTATACAGATAGCTGCAACTTTGGAATAACGAAAATATCGAAAGTTTTAAGGAGTTTTCTTGAAAAATCATTACTTTTAGCCAAAAAATTCTGCTTCTGACCCACTGGAGAAAAATTAGCATATGTATATATATTCTTGAAGAAAATTTAACGCTTTATAACATTTTTAATGGGCTTTTGTGTAAAACAAACGGCCGAGGCGTTACCAGGAGAATTATGACAAAAAACTAGCGACAAAAAATATTTTTAAAAATTATCGACTTTTGAGAGCAGTTGTCTCAAAAACGGTGCATCGTAGCGAAAAAATGTATAGAACTAATCTTGTAGAAAATCTTACAGGCTTTCATTTTTATTCAAAATGTTTTTGCTACAATGCACAGTTTTTGATTTATAAGCGAGAAACCAAAAAAAGGGACCTTTCTATCCCCTTCCCCCCTGAAGCGGACAGGCTAGGGGCGGGGACTTTCAGTATGTTAACGTCCTAACTACCCCCAACATATTCCCGAAGCAAAAAATTTTCCCCCTCTCCATGCACTCTACACCCCCTTTGCGGGCATTCATTGACTAGCCTATACCTATTCAGCTTGCCAAAATTTTATTCAATCTGACTTACGATTTGCCTCTTTATTACTTATATCCCTGCAAATGTATTGAATTAGCTATAGAAATAACTTTAGAGCTGCCTAATAAGACATTGTTTGCTGATCAATCTTGTTCTACTTGCTGACCACAAGTGGCGGCTCAACTGACTATATTTGCCGTCAGAACATATTTTAGAGCTGACCAAAACCTCAATATTATGCTGATCGTTTAAATGATAGCCATTAATTTTGTATTATTATTTACTTGACTTAAAATAAATAAAATAATATAAATCTATTAACGTTAAAATTTAAAAACGGCAAAATAATATAATTTATACACGTCAAAATATATCAGCTATATTATTGGTTAGATATAAAAAGTTGTTTATTTTAAAAACAATAATTGCAGCAGTATCTAATCAGACAAACAATACAGTTATAGCGGAAGATGAACAAAAGAACAGTTTGCGCAGTTCAGCAGGATTTGACTTACTTCGGACTCAAAACGATTTAAAGACGAGTTTTTTATTTTTTCTCGTAATGCAATACATTGCGAGTTCTCCCTGTTCTCGTGCATATAAAAGGGCGGTTGCGAGGTATAAGGGAAGGACCCCGTATACAGGGTGTCCGGGAAAATGTGGGAAATCTCCCGGATATGAAAAAAACACGTGAAAAGAGTACTACAAGTTCATATAAACTTTTTTCGTATCGGCCTCCTCTTCGGAGATATGGGCTCCCAAAGAGCTCCAATGAAATCAAGTTTTTTTACACATAATTATAGAACCACCAGGTATATTCCAATTTTTTTTTAGTATGATGTATACCAGGTTAGACCCTTCAAATTACTATCCAAGAAAGTATTGTGAAGTACTCACAGCTGCAGGGACGAACTAGCTCTGACACTCATGACCCCATTTTTTTTACGCCCTGTATGATAAGAACTTTGGACCACGTTTTTTACATACCTTTAACCATTGACTAAAAATTAAGTACTCTTCATTCATGTCGTTAATCCTAACCGTTTTCGAAAAAAACGTCATTTTATTTACACTGTTAGTCCCCTAACTTCTGTCGGGTTGAATATGAAAAAGAGGAATTTTTCCCTGTCGCCAACATAGTTTCAATAAAACGTTAAAATTTAACTGCTTAGTTAAAAACTTCGTAAGAGGGTTCAACATGGACCCCGTGAAGTCTTATACACTCGCGGGCACGACGAACTGAGGACTGTTGTACCCGCCACAATAACCCAGCATTGTTCCTTATTTGATCACAATGAAACGTGATTCTCCGTAGAAGTTCCTCCCTACTATCGACGGGAGTAGAATACACCAAGATTTTGAGGTGTCCCCACAGGTAAAAATCCAACGGCGTTAGGTCGGGAGATCGAGGAGGCCTGGCAATAGGTCCTCCCCTACCTATCCAACGGTTTGGATAGACGTTATTCAGGTGCTCCTGCACAGCAACGCTGAAATGAGGTGGTGTTCCTTCGTGCATGTAGTACACGTTTCGGCGGATTTCAAGTAGTAAGTGCTCTACTAAATCATGAAAAGCGTTCTGGAGGAATTCCAAATAAAGTTGTCCTTTCAGTCGTACCGGCAATACGAATGGTCCAATCAAAAAATTGCCAATGATTCCTGCCCAGACATTAATTGATTGGAACCGATGTTGACGATGCGAAACAATAGTTGCATGAGGATTTTCATCAGCCCATACATGTGAGTTGTGTAAATTCATGCTTCGTCCGTGAAGAGAATCTTCTGGCTTCCAAAGCATTGCAAGATGCAAGACCATACATCAGATGTATATCTGCATACTCAATAAACGTGTTATTTCGAATTATTTCACAATTAATTTCACCACGAAATCAGCGATGTGAAAGTTGACAAGTTCTAAAATGCAGGATATTTATTTCTTTCGTACCTAGTAACGTGTGCAACAACAATACTTTGTTTTTGGGGCCGATAAAATAAAACGCACATTTTTTGCGAACCTAGGTCGAATTGCAATTCACAGAATTAGACGTATCTGTTATCGAAATACGCCAAATACATGATGTAAATAATATGACGTTTTTTCGAAAACGGTTAGGATTAACGACATGAATGAAGAGTACTTAATTTTTAGTCAATAGTTAAAGGTATGTAAAAAACGTGGTCCAAAGTTCTTATCATACAGGGCGTAAAAAAAATGGGGTCATGAGTGTCAGAGCTAGTCCGTCCCTGCAGCTGTGAGTACTTCACAATACTTTCTTGAAGGGTCTAACCTGGTATACATCATATTAAAAAAAATTGGAATATACCTGGTGGTTCAATAATTATGTGTAAAAAACTTGATTTCATTAGAGCTCTTTGGGAGCCCATGTCTCCGAAGAGGAGGCCTCTATACGAAAAAACTTTATATGAACTTGTAGTACTCTTTTCACGTGATTTTTTCATATCCGGGAGATTTCCCACATTTTCCCGGACACCCTGTATATAGCCACCACTGAACAAAAGTGATTGTAAGAACGAAATTTTGTGTATGCCAATATGGACAAGCTTTATTAAACAATACGAGAAATAAGTTCTACTGTGCGATAACATTTTAAGTTGGGGGATTATGAAATATGTTACTATAACCCCGCTGGAACGCGATTACGTGAGCGGGATTACGAAACTGCAGCACGTGTCATTTAGCGCTGAAAATCACGGAATACGAATACAGTGAATTATGTGTACCGGCTACCATGGAACCTGCCAATTCAGCACTTTCCCAGGCTTGCGATTCTTCGAAGAGTGTCATGTCAAGTTAATATTCTAAACAGACAATTATTGCATATTTATAATTCATTCTCTGTTGTGATCTCGTCTTGAACAGACATATTTACCAAAAATTGTATTTTCACGTAAATAAAATCTTAGATATTTCGGTGTCGAAGATATTTAAGTAGTGGAAGTCTGAATTTCTTGTAAAAGGAGCCGTTTTTAATACTAGCACCACTAGTTTTTGTTGATAATATTAAGGCGAAAGAAAAAAACTAGTTGAGATTAAAAGAAGATTTTAAGAGAATACAAAAGTATCTTGGAAATTAAAAAAAGACAAATAATTTTTATTATATTAACAACAAAACAACGTTACTGAAATGAATGACAAAAATATCATAAATGAATGAGAAATATGTATATTACAATAAGTTATTTGTGTGTTTTGTATTATGGTACCTATAGGTACCTTCCCAACTGCTCTTCATATAAATATCCTAAATGTATGAAAAACATCTCAGATATAAAAAGAAAGAAACCTTTTTTTTAAAGATTATTTGTATACATGTTTGCGGGATCATGAATTTTAGTCCTGCGAATACCGGGACTATAAATTTGCAGCGGGATTGCAACCTCTACTAACCAGCGTGAATTCATTTTTTATTCTCCTAATATATTTAAATAAAAAGTTTAAATATTGCGGCGTTGCTCACTTTTTTAAGTGTAATGCCCATTTAGTAATTTTAGGAACAACCGTATAAATAAACCAAATTTATTTTAATTCTATTTTATGCTTTTGTAAAAATACGAAAAATAATGCCCGATTTATTTTCAGTTTTATTTTTCAAATGTTGAAAAAGTTTTTTTTTAATGTTGGAATATTATAATAATTTTTCTTCATCATTTCCCATTTTATTAAAAACAATGTACGTTATTGTTGCCAAAAAGTATCTATCGGATTCAGCTTCAGGCCTTCCGCACAACATAGTAGGCAACGCTAGACTGTGAGACGGGATGGCTAGTTCAATCGTCTCTGGTGAAGTAACATCATTTCAACAAACTGTATTTTTTGAATTTGGTCGAATTTTAAACCTTAACAAGTTTGAACCCGTCGAAATTCGACGAAAATATACAGCATATCCAAGTCCACGGATGGGTAGACAAGGGGACAAATTCTTTATAAAAGTTTTTGCTTGCTTTAAAAATAAGATCCGCGATGCCAAAAATTTGTTTTTTGTACAGGGTATCAAAAAATACTAAAGCGTAAAATCTGGTTAAGAGTAAAGTGGCTTTTTTTTTAAATATTAATGCAAAACGTTAAATAAAAGAGTTGTTTTAAATTTTAAAAGAATTGTTATTCCAGATTTTCGAGTAAAAATTTGAAATTTCTAAATTACGGCTTTAAAATCAAAATTTTTCCAAGTCACATTGTCACCTTTTTTATTCGATGACACCTTTGATAACTGTATCCTATTTGTCAAAATAATAAAGAAGTTGTCTTTAGAGCAAAGAATATAATTTTATAATCCAAAATCATTGCCGTTTAGATGTGCTGAAGCAAGAGCAGGGCCGGATTGACAGATTTCTTTCACCGAGATGTGGTCAGACCGGCCTCTAGTCGGAGCGGCCTCCTTGGGACTCTTGGGAGGCAAATACAATACAAACGGGTTAAAGACATTTAACATTTAAATTTAAAAGAGTAAATATTTTCTTGAAGATAAATATATTCATATGATTTACAAACAAAACAGATATAGAAAACAGAAATCCCAAAAATAAAAGAATACTCTGTTAACCTTAAACAACAAAAATAAAATGTGATTGTGGAAAAAAAATCATAGTTAATAACTAAGAAGCTTTGGCACTGTGTCACTTTTTTCGGCTATAAAATCTATTTTGTACAACTGTCAAAAAAAGTTGACATTTTTTCATCGCTATCGATACGTAAACCTTTTGTTTTTTTAACAGTGAAAAAAAGACTTTTTTTCACGGTGAAAAAAAGACTTTTTTTAACTGGAAAAATGATTTACAAAAAAAACGATAAAACATTACTTTTTAAAAAATGTATTGAATTTTTTTGTACAAATTTACTAATTAATTACCAACTACCAAAAAATCTCATTTGTTACAATAATAATTGATGGTGAAGTTCGAACAATTGCTTCCAATATTAATTCCCGAAGCTAGTCCACCTTGCTGCTGATCAGAAACGCTAGATATTCCTTGAAAAGTTCTCTTCTTTATATCAATATTTTCTTTAACATTCAACATACTCTTCAACATTGAGTAGACACTCCATAAAGTAGAAGGTTTTACAGTTTTTGATTTCTCCTCAAAATAGCATATAAGTACCTTTTCAGACACTTTTTGTATATTTTTCTTGCCGCACCATTCACGGAATTGGTTATAATTTTTCTCGTATATAAATTTTGATTTCGCCGGTAACATGTTAGCTATAGCCGAATTTGCTATATCGGCTATATCTGAAGGAATCTCGCTATCACTATCGTAATCTACATCCATTTTAAGTACTTATACTATTTATTTAAAAAATTGCAATAAATATGAACAGCTATCAACGTATGACAACAAAACAAGCAACGTGCCAACAAACCATTTCTATAGTAACGACAGGGCTGTTAACTTGATTATGTGAAATTATATGGTAAAATTTTTATTATAATATACAATTTTACCGATTAATTCAAACTTTCAGTTGTACAAAAAATGTTGTTTGTATTTCGTTTGTGAAATTCGTGTTTTAATGGCACATTCGAGAGAATTTTTCGCCTCGACCTGCGGTCTCGGCAAAAAATTGACACTCTCATATGCCATTAAAAAAACACTCACTTCACGCACTTAATACAAAAATAACTATTTCGTCTTGCGCTTGAACTTTATTTAAAAAACACGATTTGGGGCACAACGAATTGTCAAATGTAGAACAATGTTCTACGTTCTACCTACAGTTTCGACTTGTAAATTTATATCCTAATATTCGAACATAAACTTTAATATATACTTTTTTAAATCTTTTAACAAATATTTAGGTTTTTCAGTGACGTAATTTAATAATAATAATAATAATATAATAATAAGGTTTATTTAAATTAATTACAATTTAAACATGATTTCACATATGTATATTATAAATAAACTTGTTAAAACCCCCGAAGACGTGCTTGTTGGGGGTTTTAAGAAGTTTATTTATAATATAAGGCCAGTGCAGGTATTTTCGACACTCAAAGTAGGGAAAGTTGGATGATTGCATTGGCAGCACTGAACGCGATTGCGTCGCACAGTGTAACGGATTTGATATTTCGTGGCCATCGGGCAAAACAGCGACTATCGAATTTTAATTTGTTTGGTCTCTAGATTATTCGTAAATTGTCTGGAGTTTAGTCGTTTAGCAGTTTTCTTCAAATGTATCACCGTAAAGTACTTCCATTTTAAGCAGAAACTTGACTTTTCTGAGAGCAATAGAAATGATGCGAACTGAAGTCCAACTTTAAAAAATTCATAATATGTGTTCTATAAAAAATTTGAAAGCAATTTTTGTTGTAGCTATAGTATTCTAACTACTCCTGATATTTCCAAATTTTAGTGAAAATATTTGTAAAGTTTACTTACATACGGAATTTTAAAGAACCGTGGTCCTAGTCAAAGAAAAAACAAAGTTTGGTGTGATTTAAAAAAAAAAGCCTAAATATGCCTAAGTTGTCACATACATTAGAGTAGAGGATTACACATCTCCTATACATTAGAAATATCCAAAAATCTCATCCGACAAAAGTTCCTTTCTAATGCCGCTTTAAAGATTTTCCAGATATGTTATTAATCATATTAAATTTTCTATGTTACAAGTAAATTTTAACTAATTTAACTTTTACTAAGAAAAGTGGCTAGAATAATATTAAATAGGATTCATGAATCTAAGTACCTACCGACATAGTTTTAAAAATACATTATTACACCTTTTAAATTGTTATTTTATTAACCATTATATTATTCTAAGAAGTAGGTAATAAGTTAACTCATTAAGTAGGTTTTGTAATTTAGGATGCCACTAAGGGCGAAAACAATGTAATAAAAAAGCAAAGAACAAAGGAAATACAAAATGATTTTCGATATGAACTTTGGATACTTGAGACGTTGTAAATCAGAGTGAGGGCACTACAAACGACGGCGAACTTTTTTTCGACATTGGTTACGAAAAATCAGCAGCAATCACTTGATTGAACAAAAATTTAATTAAAAAATTTGCTATAATTGTTTAAGCGTTTTCTTCGGGTCAAAACTTAAATGTTGATACTTTTCGAGAATATTTGACAGACACTGCAAAACTGATGAGTCATTATATAGTTAGTACTATATGCCATCAAGTGTTCACATGTTATTAATACATAGGGCAGAAATTTGCGAAATATTTCTATGGGGCATTTATCTGAAAGGCATCAGAAGCTAGAAATAGAGATTCGTAAATTCCAAGAACATTATGCGCGAAAGCGAGGACGGACCGAGAATATTGAGGACATACTGCACAACTTGTTAATTTCTTCTAATCTCCTTATTTTCCTTATTAGACCGAAATATACTGCGAAAAAAAAATTATCTGTTCTCAGAAACCGAAACACTTTTTAAAGAAACTAACGTTGAGGAAGACAATTCTGATAGATTAGTCTCCAGCTCAGGTTGTAAAAATTAGGTTAATTAAAGTATGTTTTTCGTAATTAGTATTTTTAGTCTATTAAACTTGCTTGCATAAACTGCTTTAAACCGAAAACAGCACTTTATTATTTATTTTATCAAAAAATAGTTATATTTTTTAGCGACCTAGTTAGGTACTACGCAGGTCTAAATTTAGTACAGTAATAACGTACTCCAATATATGTTTTTATATGCTACAATTTTTACAAAACACCGAAGTAAAGTACCAATGTTCACGAATTTTCGATTTCGTTACACTGTGCGTCGGTCTAGAATAGTCTAGATCAGCGGTTCCCAACCTCTTTTAATGGCGTACCACCGAAAACGTTTCATAATTTTAGGTACCACCTAATTAGAATACCTATCTAGATCATTCTAGGTATTCAGAATTTCGAAAAATCGGCTGAACGGTTTGCAAGATATTTCGAGGTTTCCATATTTTTGTTACACACTGTATAGATGATTTCGTTGTTATACGTACAATCGACGTAATTTTTTGTGTGCGCGTTTAGGTTTGAATGTTTGTGCAATATTAACATATTTTTTGAAAAAACGTGATGACTGAACAAGCCCTTTCGTTAAGTATAGTTACATATTAATAATATTAATATCCCAATTTCAGTGCCCTAAATACACAAAAAGGTAGTAGTGAATATATTAATTTAAGTATACCTTACATTATGGATTGAAATTTGTTTCGTGTTTTATCTTAAAATAATAAAGCGTATATAGTGAGAATAAAATATATTACAGTAGTTTTAATAGCATACCAGTTTACACAAAATATTCAGAAAAATAAATATCTAAATTTGATTCGTACCTATACCATAAATATTTATAGCTGAGCACATAATTAGCAGTATAAAAATACAGTAAAGCTACAACAGCAAGAATGTGGTCATATTTGAGCGCTTAATACTTTCAAGAGGACAGCACAATTCTTCACAAAACTTCCAAAGTCATGGAAAATAATTTAGAACTGATTCTTATTCAAACAGTTTTGTCTCTAACTTATTTTTTTTTAATTTAACATTTTAATATCTTTAGTGCTTTAGGTTTTGTCAAAAATTCGTGCCTTAACTCCCTCTTAATAGAAATGTGAATAAAACAATCCTGATTTGTTCTAAATTTTACTGATTTTTTGTCATTCGCTTTGGACCTCTCCCAGGGGGGCCTTTTGGTTTTGAAAACTTTGGACGATGCAGACTATTGGTAGGATGAAGCTGATCATACAGAAATTGCTCGGTGAGCTCTGACCCCAAGTCAATTTCAATCTAAAAAATAACCTTTATATCAGTGGCGTGGATACAGGTGGTCCGCTCCGCCCCACCCCCCCCCCCCGCATCTAGATCCAAAAAATTTATTTATATTAAACGGTGAAATTGAATGATGAAACAATTGGTGCAAACGGTCTCATCCCTATTAAACAATTGGTGCAAACCGTCTCATCCCTATTACGTATGAGTCACATCCCTACTTCGCATTATAAAAAACATAACGTGCATGGAGGGTAGTGTGGTGTAAGTTAAAGTGATCATATTTTGTTTAGGCAAAAGCGGGACAAAAAGCTGAAAAAAAAATTGCCCAACAACGAAGGGTCTTCTGGCACCCCCAAAGCCATTTAGATCCAAACAATTTATTTATATTAAACAGTGAAATTGAATGATGAAACAATTGGTGCAAACGGTCTCCGGTCTCATACCTAGTAAACAATTGGTGCAACCGTCTCATCCCTATTACTTATGAGTCACATCCCGACTTCACAATATAAAAAACATAACGTGCGTGGAGGGTAGTGTGGTGTAAGTTAAAGCTAGTTTGCCAATTGTGCAGGATTGAAGCTAAATATTTATATGATGGTGGCGGATTTATACGGAAAATATATATTAATTGGGTGCTACGCCACTCTTTTTTTAAGGAAAAATTAACATTAAAAAATATTAAAAGTCAAAATCACTGCGTTTGAAAGTAACAAAAATAAAACAAATTCTGGAAAAAAGTTATCTGTGCACTGTCGGGCATCCTTTTTATAATAAGAAGGTTACTGACAGTACACAAAAATATATTCAGTGCCCAGTTACTTAACCAATGGAAGAGTCTGTAAAAGTGCCCTGCATAAAAGAATTGCGTTCAAAACACTGGCTTTTTCTTATTGCTGGAAAAGAACAATGGCAAAACCTAAAAGGGTCCATGGGCGTGATCGGTCGAACTTATTCGAATAGGTTCTTTGGTCGTTTTTAGATTTGTAATGTAGATTTGGGATGTGAATAAAAACCAAACCAAACAGGGTAAAGAAAAAAGGTTTTTATTTTTGGAAAAAACATATCACGCCATTTTGAGTTACAGAGATTTTGAATCCCGTACAACTTTGTGTCGGGATATTCTTCAGAGTCATTTCCCCAACAGCTGTTTTGATCTGTAGCGATGAAGCTCATTTTCATCTATCGGACACTGCTAATAAACAGAATTACAGCTACTGGGCAGAAAATAACCCAGGGGAACTCCATCAGCGACCACTTCACAGCCCCAATGTTACAGTCTGGTGTGAGATAAGTTCTTTCGGTGTGTAAGGTCCTTATTTTTTGAAGACGGAGGAATAACGGTAACAGTCACCTCGAATCGTTATTGTGACATGCTAGAGAATTTTCTCCGTCCAAAATTGGACGAGTTAAACGATCACGATCGAACAATTTACGGTTCGAGCAAGATGGTGTTACATCGCACACCTCACGTCAGCGACTCTGTATTCTTCGAGAAATGTTTCCGGGTAAAGTTGTATCTTTATGCGGCGACATTGCGTGGCCATCGCGTTCGCCTGATTTGACCCCTTGCGATTTTATTCTGTGGGGGTAGCTAAAATCAAAATTTTGTACACAATTACCCACAAAATTTAGCAGATCTAAAGGCAAGAAATCGCAGCAATACCGCAAGATCTGGCACACGCAGAGTAATGACGCGCGTTTGTGAAAATCTGCAAGAGTGCATTGACAATAACGGCCGTCATTTAAGTAACGTGATTTTTAAAACAGAACATTTCAAAATGGCATGATGTGTTTTCCAAAAATAAAAAGCTTTTTTCTTTACTTTGTTTGGTTTGGTTTTTATTCGCATCCCAAACCAGGGCAACCTTTTTGCCGCACCCTGTATATCACGTAGGAGGTGATATATCACCGCTGATGAATTTTTTTTAATCATCGTTACCAGAGTTTAGACTTTAAACCAGGGTTGTCAGGTGTAGGGAAATTTCCCTAAATCTAGGAAGTTTGAATGCATTATAGAGAGGTTGGTAAATATTTTCAAATTAGTAATAAATCAAGGGAATTTTCATAGCAATACCTAAAGCTGACAGTAAATTACATTTTATAAATACATTTTACATTAAATAATAATTGGTAGAATAGCGTTCGTTTGGAACCTTGGATTCACCAAAACGCAGTCAGCTGTGGCACTTTAATGTTGAAATGGTGACATAGACCAAACAGTTTCATTCCGTTTTGAAAATGCTCGGATAGATGTTTCAAAACTGGAGGGGAGAAAACTAGATTGTCATTTGTCAAAACTAACCTGCATTTGTGTATTTGTGCTGTACTCTGTGCTATGTTTTATTGTTTCGTATTTTTGGGTACTGGGTTTCTTTAATGTTTTTGTAAGCAATGACATCTCCTTACTCGTTGGTACAGGTTATGTCAAAAAATAGAAATAGGATCATGTCTTCAAATAAATGACGTAGGCATTTTAAAACGGGTCATTTTTGTGCATCAACTGAGCGATGGCGTCAGCGTTAAAACTGTTTTGAAACGCTTTCATCACAGAAAAACGTCTCAATTTGTTTCTGCTTAAATCTGATTGATGACGTCACCGTGGTCGCTTATAGATGTATTATATGATGCTTGTAGCAGATAGAGGACCAATCAAACAAACATGCCTCAAGATTGTTATCTTTTTAATTTTGACTTACTTCGCTAATTCATGTCAGAGTGCTTAGATGACAAATGGTGAAATGACTTCGTACGAATTCGTAAATAAGTCACGTGACCATACATCTGGTTACTCGGACGTGAATTACCGACAAGACATCCGTTTTTACTTTGCAACGTTCATAAATGTTTGTTTGAGTTGTGTTTTGTAAAAATAAATAATATTTATAACAAAATAGCATCATTTTTATTTTTATGGTAACCTTCATTTGAACAAAAATAGTGGCTGAAAAATTGTGATTTTTTTAGGGAAATTTAATTAAATATCCAGGAGACTGAAAAATATTAGATGAAATCGCATCCGTCAGAACTTCTTTGGTCAAAAAATTGTAGTTGGGAGCTAATAATTTTTTGCCTTGCGTTTTTCAAACATTCAACCGGCTTTATACGGGTTTTTTACTGAACAAAAATACATTTTTTAAACACTTGCTATGTTTTTTCAATATAGATGTATTTAGCTCACGGTCCTTTAAAGTCCTTTTTTTTAATTTATCAATCACTCAGCACCTTTTTTATGAGGTCGCTGCGGTAAAAATCCTGTACTTACCTTTTTAATGATTTCCAGTCCTAAACTAGCTATATTGTCTGTAAGTGGATTTTTGCAACTAGAATATAACATCCTCTCTTTTACTGAACAATTGTACCCTGGCATGGAATAAATAAATACTAAAAAGAAACAACACTATTAAGCTGTATTTTACAAGGCAGTTACTGTATGTTCTCGTAAGAGTGGCAGGATTACGGTCACTATTTCATACACATTGTCTTAAGGGTTGTATGTAACAGTATGGACACAAAAAGCTTAAAAAATTACAAATCTTAATTTCTCAAACCCTTTCTGCTTACTCATAATGGCATTTTGTAAATTACAGAATAATAAGTAAGTTTATGAAAAAAAATAGTATAATGTGACATTTTTTCGCTTTAAGCGTCTTACGTCAAACTGTCGTTTACACAAAGGGCAGAAGTGGCTTATGTGCAAAAAAAGACTCAGATAATTTTCATCAGTTTGATACGGCGTTTGTTTAAAAAGTGTCAACACCTTTTTTTTGTTAATTACAGGTTTTTTAGTCAAAATTGCATTAAAGACTAGGCATATAAAGATGTTACAGTCAGACAAGAAATTGAAAACATGAAGAGTCTGAAGATCGCAAATTTAAAAGGATGTTGTCATCGCCAGACAGCGTAATATTCCAGCGGGTGGAGTGGAGTTGTGTTCAGTTTGATAAGTACTTTCTCTGCATACGTTGTGTTTTGTGAATAACCAGAAATTTTCTTCTAAGTTTTCAGTGTGAACTATCGTCACAACAAAGTGAAAAGTTTCGAAACATAGATCATAACGCATATAAAAACTATAATCAGAAGTAAAAATGTTAGTTTAAGTGGAAATATAATTTTTGCAGAGTGCCTAAAGACAAAACTAAGAATTTTTTTCTTTTCTTTCTTCTATAAAGAACATAGGCAGAACTAGAATTTTTGCTTGGAAGGAACTGAAGTTCAGTTTATTGAAAAGTTGCTCACAGAGTTTTACGTAAGAAAAATAGTCACTGAAAAATTGAGGGGAGAGGGTGTAAAATCGTGTATTTTGTCAGTTTCGTTATAAAAAAAAGTTTTGGTTGTGGGGGAACTGCACCTCCTAGTTGAGCCATCGATTAAGAAAATAGATCGTGGCATGATGGAGGTACTTTCAATCATTTTTTTAGAACAATTTAATAAAAGTTGTTTGTTATATTCGAAGTAATCCAATACCTAAAATATATACAGCCTTTTTTGTGAACCAAGCAGAAAATTTAATAAATGAATAATATGTATTTCAATAAAGTAAGGAATAACTTATTAAATAATACGAGTTCGTTTGAGGATAAATACTGGTGGGCGCATTTATTCTGTGAAAAATATCACATTAGAGCCTAAACTGGGGTTCCACATGCAAAGATTACTGGTGTCAGTTTACTGGCCCTACAATTAGTGGCGCCACTAGTCGTTTCCACATGTTTAAATGGCGTCAACTGCAATTCTTCGTGTCGGTATCAATGTTATTATGCAAATATTGTGTTTAGAAATACAGACAATACTAAAGAGAAGAAAGCAAAAAACGTAAGTGCTGGGTCTGTAACTAAATTTTACGTAGAACTACCTTAGGTGCATCAAATTGGTTGATTCAAGAAGTGGCTGGTGAAGACCAAAACGCATATTTTAACAATTTAAGAATAACAGATCAGTTCAACTTTTTGTCGAATTGCATATCAATAAAATTTTGATAAATACACTGGTTTTTGTATACAACACGCAAACTGGCGCCAAAAAGTACCCCAATTTTTAACTTTACTGGCGCATTAATTAGGGATGCAACTAAACTGGCGCCTGTCGATTTAACACGTTTCCACATGCAAATAAGCTGGCGCCAAACGAGTGGTGTCAGTAACCTATGCATGTGGAAACCCGCTTAAAACACTTATGTTTTCGCTTTCTTTTCGTTAATATTGCATGTATTTCTAAACACAATCTTTGCACCATAACATTGATACGGGCACGAAGAATTGCAGTTGACGCAATTTTAAATCACTACGCCAGTACAAAATTAGGTAAATATGTGAACACGACTAGTGGCGCCACTAATTGCAGGGCCAGTAAACTGGCACCAGTAATCTTTGCATGTGGAAAACCTGCTTTTTAAACAGACCTTCGGAAGTAATATTTGTCTAAGAATGTATAAAAAAACTCTTTTATAATGGCTTTCTAACATTTTGAGGTATTAACCTCATCATAACAAACAAATTTCTATCAACATAATTTCGTCTTAAATAAATACACCTATTATGGTGTATTGTACCCGTGGACAAAATATCGTTCATCCTAAAACTGTGGCAATTTAAGATAAAGACTAAATTATGTTAAGAGAAACTTGTTTGTTACAATACATTGCTTAGGATTCTATAATTGTCCTGCAAGGTATAAAAATCGTAGGATCACTCTATAGAGTGAACTAAATTTTGTCAGAAAATTGAAGAAAACGTCATAAAGGCTGATGAGATTCAAATAAAAATAATTTCAGGATTTGCAATCTTCTATACATTATTTACAATGAAAAGAAACATAATACACTTTCAATGAAATTAAGAGAACCAAATTTATCTGGATACTCAGAACGTAAATATTAAATTACTATTCCATGCGGAAGGCTGATTTGAATAAAACGACTTTTGCTTTTACTTTCACTATTTCGTCCCACTGTCTATTAATCAGGAATTCGCGCAGCACTGGTTCCTCTGAATAAAAACGACAACAGCGTAACGCCACCAATTTAAAGAAATGACGCCATCGAGATGTTTGCTAAAAGATCAAAGGAATTTGGATGGGTGTCCCCTCTTGTTAACCTTATTTACTCTTTGATTCAAGGGCGTACCCAGGATCTGAACTAGAGGGGGGCAACTCATATTATTTTTGAGGAAGGTGGCAGGATGCGAATTCGGTTGCGAAGATTATAACTTTATTTTTTCTTCTAAGGGGGGGGGGGGGGCAGCTGCCCCACCCTGCCCCTCGCTGGGTACGCCCTTGCTTTGATTACTTCCTTTTACATTATAAAATGTATCTATTATGACCAGCTTCAGAGTATGTCATAAATAATACTTACCTATATTTTCTAAGTAATCACCCTCATGTGTATGTTTGAACAAATACAAATGATACCTAGCTGTATCAGAGGGAATTTTAGAAGGAAGTATTTCGAGTGCTATATTTTCCGCCGATACTAAATGAATTACTTCTTCAGGAATATCTAAAAACAAAATCTTATTCAATTATAATTGAGTGTAATAATGATTATAACAGGTTTGTGGTCTTAAATGATTATAGCTTTGGTTTACATCTGATAACTGCGTCTCATGTCTTATTACTAACTAAAAAATGAACGGATAGAGCAATTGCCATAAATATGTAAACGCCAACTGGGTAATGTGACAACTAGTAAGAAATGATACTATACAGTGGACAATGAATCTTTTGAATAACAAATGCATCATTAAACCCTAAAATACTCGGCTACAATATGCATACATAATAAAAATATCGACAGTAACATTATTTTTTAAATTAATTTTTACTACTGTCGAGTCAGCAGACTAGTGTTGTAAATATCCGTATTCTTTAGATATCCGAATAATACGGAATCGGAATCAACTAATATCCGATATCCGTATCCATCATCCGAATACGTATCCATTTCTTGAGCCGCGCGAAAGCGGTTACGAAACATGTATGTATATACGGAATTATTACGGATAAGGGTAGATAGGTAGATGCAGTATCATATGATTCGAAGTCGAAGGTTAGGGATAGTAGGGCACCGTCGTTCGTTCTCGTTTGAATTCGGTTCGGGTGAGACGGGCAGAGTTTAACCAATGGATCTCATTCCATATGATACCCGTTAACGTTGCCACCAGTATGCTATCTTTTTTGAGGAAATGGCGTTATAAAGAGAAAGCATGAGATCAAATATGCCAAATCGCCGATCGTGTTGTTCGCTTACACTCGATCCCGATTCCGTTTTCTCTTTGCACTTTGCATTAGTAACCACCCGAATGCGTATTTATTTTGATTCCGTATCCGGATTCAAGCTCTCGACCGGTTACGGATAATACGAATTCTTTTAATATTCGTATCCAACGGATTTTTGAAAAAGTTTCCTTACATCACTACAGCAGACTCCAGCAAACAATGTAGTTAACATGTGTAGCATTGCGTCGGAGACCCCCGGCATCAGGGTAAAATCAGTAGTAGTAAAGAACTGTGCACTGACCTGCAACATCTGAGTTCATTTGTATACATAATATAAAATAAATGGCCCAAAATAGATCCCCGAGGAACACCACTAGCAAGGCTGATTTTATCTAAGGCTATAGGTCTACCATAAGTGTTATTCTCGATTACCTGTTGGGTACGGTTTTCTAGATAAGATTTAATTAATTTAAGATTCGTCTGATTTCATAAGTTTCTAATTTTTTACATAACGTCTTATGATTGACGCTGTCAAATGCTTTTGACAGGTCTATGTACATTGACAAAGCTAGTATTTTACTGTTAAATGGTTCTAAAATGTTTGTAATTGCTTGGTAAATTGTTCTTATGGTAAACTTACCTTTTCTAAAATCGTTTGGATTGTTAGCAATTAATGATAACTTTTTCAAAAAATTTAAATCTTTAATCTACACAACGCGACTCTCACCTACTTAATTAGTTACTAAATGCTTTTTTAAAGGGACATAAAGGCATGGAAAACTCCAATACTTCACGGGTGGTATTAAAAAGGCCTTTGAATTCTGGGCACAGAGTCATTGAAGCATAGTTAGTACGGTGAAAGGGAACTCGGAAAAAAGTATGGTTCCTTATATGGTGGGTACGGCAAGGAGCACTAAAATCCTGAAGCTGGAGCAAATTTGGCGCGTCGACACGACAATTAACGAGTTTGTAGAGAAACATAAGTTCCTGCGATTTGCATCTCTCACTATAGCACAGGACTGATAAGTTAAGACCAATCTTACAAGAATATATCTTTATAAATTTATCCTGAACCCGCTCAATGGACTTAATGTGAGTTTAATACTATGGTGACCAAACAATAGAACCATAGTCTAAACAAGGGCGTTCATACGTACAATACAATAACTTGAAGTTGTTAGGGGGCAGATCCTTGCAATGTCGCAGAATAAAACCCAGCCTCTGAAACGCTCTAGGCACTAATGTATTTATGTGATTACTGAAATTTAACGCTTTGTCAAAATAGACTGCCAGATCTCTTACTTGGGTTACTCGTGTTAAATTATCAGCATTAATGTCATAAATAAACTGATGGAAATTGTTGTTTCGAGAGACAGTTATCACAGTGCATTTAGAAGCGTTCAAATCCCGCCGAAGAGTAACATAGTCCTGATTATCATGTATAACTCGATATATTTTGAGATCATCTGCATATCGTTAGCAAAATTAAGAAGAGCAGAAATCCGCAGTGGGACCCTGAGGTACCCCAGATGGTAATTTAAACTGATACCTAACCGCCACGATATTGTTTTCGTCTTCTGATAACTTTTGAAAAGTGTAAATAAGAACTATA
Organism: Philopedon plagiatum; assembly: GCA_963971165.1. Lineage (NCBI taxonomy): Eukaryota > Metazoa > Arthropoda > Insecta > Coleoptera > Curculionidae > Philopedon > Philopedon plagiatum. The sequence goes on from OZ020190.1 coordinate 48,758,610, forward strand.
CTACTAATCAATCAATAATATGACAAGAGTAATTGTTATTTTTTTCTAAACGTTAGGCTAAATGGTTTGCTGAACCCCTCTATGTTTGTAACACGCGTATGTCTTAATAAACTAATATAAATACAGGGTGTCCGAAAAGTCTTAGTATGGCCAAATATTTTTGCTATTGGTAAAGATAGAGACACCAAATTTTAGGGGTGTCTTACTGGTTAATAAATCTACTTTTTCATGTAATTTAACTTTTTCAACCCCCTTGAGGGGCGACGCTGGGGAGTGGAGGTCAAAATTTTTTAATGCAACCCATGCTGTGTGGTCCTTCTTTTAAAGGTCTTCAAAAAAGAAACATTTTAACGCCAACCCGAGGTCCGTATTGTAATTCGTTTTTAAATGGCAATCCTTTAAAAATTTAAAATCGCGAAAAAAAGTAAAAATTTAAATACCTTTATTTCTCTTATTTAAACTTTAAAAGTTGTTCAAAATGACCACCACGAACTTCTTGGTAGTAATAAAGTCGATTTTGGAACTCACTTCTCACATTTTCAAGAATGACAGGTGTTACTTCTTGGCAGAGTTCCAAAATCGACTTTATTACTGCCAAGAAGTTCATGGTGGTCATTTTGAACAACTTTTAGCAATTAGAGAAATAAAAATACCCTAACTAACAACCCCGCTAACAACTTTACATAGGATTTGATATGTTAGTATTTAGTTTGATAATAAGCACCAACTTTTACCACAAATGTTTTTTTTGTAAAACCAATGATAAAAGTTTCCCATATATATTGCATACTCTTCTGGACACACTGACCAATAGATTCTTATTTTTTTACGATTTTTAATTTTTATAGGCTTGCCATTTAAAAACGAATTAAGATACGGACCTCGTGTTGCATTTAAAATTTTTGACTTCAACTCCCTAGCGCCACATCTCAAAAGGGTTTAAAAGGCCAAATTACATAAAAAAGTAGATTTATTAACCAATACGATACACCTAAAATTTGGTGTCGCTATCTTTACTAATAGCAAATATATTTGCCCAAACTAAGACTTTTCGGACACCCTGTATACTAAATATTGTGGAAACTATTATAAGCATATAAAAACTAAAACAACATTTAATTTCGACGCACTTCATGATAGAAAATATCATAATTAGCAAGTGGTGCAGCGTTTTGGGAAAAAATATAAAAAAAGAAGTATTAAAACTAAATATACCTCTCTCAGATTCCATATTTAGCTTTAGTGTTTAGTTAAAACAACTTTTCTCTGTATCTTTTTTAACTATTTTTAAAAATAAAGATAAGGGTACTTTAAGCTTGCCGAGTTAATAAAAACGCCATTTACACTCTTGCTAACAACATTACATAGGATTTGATATGTTAGTCTTTAGTTTGATAATGAGCACCAACTTTTACCACAATTTTTTTTTGTAAAACCAATGTAAAAGTTTCCCATATATTGCATACTCTTCTGGGCACACTGACCAATAGATGTGTTAATGTAACACAAATTAGATGTTAGTTAATGCGCCCAAAAGAAAACATTAAAGCTTACTTTTTTTGTGCTTTTTTAAACACTTTCTTACAAAGTCTGTTTTATTGTTATTACCTTCATTTCATGTAGCAAAACAGTAACATTCATAAAAATTTTATATTACCTATTCTTAATTGTAAATAATTATATGATCCCCTGGCCATATCTGTAATTGCTTGCTGAGCGCCCTCAGTTAGTGGAAACGCAACGCCACTAAGAGTTTGTTGCTTTGTACTAATACTTATTTCTGTATTTATTTCTGTCTTTTTGATTTCTTGTAATTCCTCCTCCCTCATGGACAATGGCGCTGGAGCTGCTACATTTTTTTTGTGTCTTTTGTACCCATCCAATGTAATATCAGACTAAAACAACTTTAAATCAATATAATTGGCAATGATACAAAAAACCTTCACGGTGCCTACACACCTGATTAAAAGGTTTTCTTAGGAACATACTAAGTTGCAATGCCTCTTTCACTAAATTTTAATTGATTTTGTACAGAACAGGAAAAACCTCTTAATATTTAGTACGTTTTCATGAAGATCTGAAATCGATTTAAATACATAATATACAGTTTTGAATACTCCATGAAAACTCGTACTGAAATCGTTTGGAGCTTCAAGGTCGGTTTGCCAAATTTTGGAATCGTATCAGGATTGAATATCATGAAAACGCACTTTTGAACTGACAACTGAACTCCCGTTAAGTGAAGGACCGCTAACTTACAAATTTTATCGTTAATGTGACGCGCAATTAATTTGACGCCTTTTTATGCTTCTCATCTTAAAATGCCTTTGATCCTGGCAGCTGTCACATATCAAAAGTTCCAAATGTTTTTAAATCAAATTGAAATCTGTGCACGAAAACACTTGGGTACAAAAACCTGTAACTGTACTCAAATTGATTCTAAAGCCAGCGCCACACATGCGGCTTTCGGCGAAAGGCGAGCGGTTACTCGGCGAAAGCTGCATATGTGTACCTGTCGCCCGCCTATCGGCGTCTGTCGTTCGCCATTCCCGTTTCGTGTCGGTAAATTAGCGCAAATCAAAGGATCCGCTCCACATTCGCTCGTCGTTCGACAAATAAACAAATGCGTGTATCAAAGCACTCGTATTTCACCAAAAGCCACTCGGCGAAACCCGAATTTCGCCTTCTGTCGCAAGTCGCATGTGTAGCGCCAGCTTAATTCTCTATGAAACATACTAGTTGGTTTTTTTGAGAAAATAAAAAAAAAGCGAAATAAGGCTCTTCATAAAAAATCGCCCAAGTTCTAACTACGCCATAATACCATGTTTATGCGCTCTCTTTGGCATAAATATATTTTTTTTTGCAAAATGCACGTGAAAACGTTAATAAATCAGATTAAACCACTAAAACGATTTTTTAACGTTCATCCGTGCATTTTAACAAAAATATTTCACCATACAGTTTTAAATAGAGCATATTGTAAACTTGGCAACACAAGGACCTCGGAAATGTTGGCCAGGCGATGTTGACAGAATGTGCGGTCTTGCAGAAGCATCTTGTGTCATTGAGAGGAAAAGATTTTTTTGTAAATTCCTTCCTTCTCCCTTCTTGTAAAAATGTACATTATTTAACAAGGAGAAAAAATAAAATAAAAACTTCAAATTTTTGTACTACAATAGCTAGAAGATCGAATAATTATGGACATAATTAAATTTAGATAATCTACTAATGTTAAAAACATTTAATATTGTTTATTTTTATTAGCATTATTGACTTTGTTTAGAATGGGAAGTATTGAAAGAAGAAATGATGGCTAAGCTGTGTATTTGATTGACTTTGGTCAAACATGCCCATCCACAAGACTGGTGACAGGGCTGATATATGTAATTACCGACCTGTGTGCATTCTCAGCACTATACCTAAGCTTTTTTAAAACCTTGTAGCGAAACATTTAACTTCTGTTCTCGGCCACGCTATCATCGACCAGCAGTTTGGTTTCCGGAGGGGCAAGTCTACCGAGTTGAATCTGCTCACCTACGAGTATGTGGAATATCTGTCGGACGTCTTGGAGGGTGCCGGTGAGGTTCACGCGGTTTACACCGACTTTTCCAAGGCCTTCGACCACACACTTCTGCTTGCTAAGTTTGAGGCCTTGGGTGTGAATGGTCCTTTACTGGATTGGTTGTCCCGTTACCTCTCGGGACAGACTCAAATTGTAAGAATAAATATCTTCTAGTCGGGTGAAATTAAAGTTTCATCGGGTGTGCCCGTAAACGATATTGAGTCCTGCTTCATGTATTCAAAATGTATTTGTTTTGCGGATGACCTTAAACTATACTTGTCATTTAAGTCTTCGGATGACTGTGCAAGGCTTCAGTCTGATTTGGGTCGTTTGGAGGCGTGGTGCGAGAGGAATGGCATGAACATCAATGCGTCAAAGTGCCGTGTTATCTGATTTAGCAGGAGAAGAAACCCAACAAACTTTCATTTCAAGATCAATCATAACATTTTGTCATCCTCTCCCTCCATCAAGGATCTTGGGGTAATCATCGATGCCACCCGTTATTTGTCCCGCTAGGGCCCTTAAGATGCTCGGGTTTGTTAAGAGGTGCACAGGCGACTTCAATAATACTTCAACTAGGCGGTTGCTATACTGTATGCTAGTCAGACCTCTGTTGGAGTATGCTTCCTCCGCCTGGAGCCCCTTGTAAGCCTGTCATATACATAGAATCGAGCAGATTCAGAAGATTTTTGTGGTATATTTCCTTCAAGGCGAACATCATTCTCCCTGATAACTATGCTCGCGATTATAAGTTGCTTCAGGGAACTTTTTCGTTGCCTGCTCTAAAATCAAGGAGGGAGCAGAGGGACCTCGGGTTACTCTATAGAATAATTAAAGCCCAGGTTGATTGTCCACCGTTATTGGAGTCCGTCGGTTTGGCAGTTCCAGTTACGAGCACTAGATCCACTAACATTTTTCACCAACCCCTTTAACGTACCAATCTGAGGTTCAACTCTTCTGTGCCTAGAGCGACAAGGTTGGCAAATCGCTTTTCAAATGTTTTGGATTTTTTTTTTCACAGCAGAGGACATTTCGAACGCCTACTGTGATGGCTTGCTGATTGATTGTTCCTGGACTTCCTATTGTATCTGCGGTTTTAATACTTATATATGTCCGATATTATCGATTTGTGTGATGTTATGTTCCTGTGAGCTGATAATTTGATTATTTAATTATTCTGTGTGACATGTTCTATGAAGTTAGGCTAAGCTAGGCTGAGATTTAATTACTTTCAATTAAAGTTATTTTGTAAATTAATGGGCAAGGCCCGTGAATGAATAAATAAAAATAAATAAATAAAACATCCGATTTTTTATAATATAACACAAAAGTCTTTTAAATTGTTTATAAATGTTAATATACTGCATATAAATGATAAATAGTTGTGCATATTTTATCAGAGAGGTGTTTATATTTATATGGTAAGCTACAAAGTTATCACATAAATATAGTTACAAATTATAAATTATTACGCTGGGGCTGGATTGTATCATTATGTAAATGTAATCAGTATTAAAAATCTAGCAAATGCCAAATTGAATTATTTTAACATGTATTAAATGGTTTTGTTTTTATCCATATTCGTTTGATTTTTACTGTAAATGCCATTTTAAAAAATTTATTTGCTGCTTTTTTATCGTAAAAATGTCTATTAATTCATTTTTGTTGACCTTCGGTATCTTTTGGTAAATACCGACATTAAATACTAAAAACTTAAAAGCCTAACTACATATTATGAACTTTAGTGCAGTCATACTGATTTGATATGCACAAAACTGCATAGGCATAACACTTCCTGCAAAATATATTATATTCTGGACTTACCAAAACAGTTCCATGAAGCTCCTCTTTTATTTGAGAGGAACCAAACTCCTGTTTCAATGTGGCCTTAGTAGATGCATATAACATTTTTTGGCGAACCGGAGCAGAATCTGGAGACCAACTGATAAACAGCCATTCATAACCTAATGAGTTTTTACGGTCCAATCTGAAAAACATACCTTACTTAAATTTAAAAAAAGGTACATATATTTTTGACACACTGTAGCTCGTAAACTATTCGTCCTACAAAATGACATCTGTGAGGGATATTGCAGAAAATTTAATGTTTCACAAGATCGTTATTTCATATTTTTATGTACAGTTGGTAGTTTATGAAGTAATTCGCAAAAAAATAGTTTTTGCTAATTTTAAAAGATCTCCGACGCGTATAGTAATAAGCTTCAAATGACGTGTTATTATTATTTCTACTAGCAAGCCATTTACATAATATGCGTCAAATACAAGGATTGAAAGTTATTATTATTATTATTATTATTAAAAACTAGTTTTCTGTACTTCGGAGTATTTAAATATGTCACTTATTTTTACTTCGGCAAGTAATATATTGCGAATATGGTATTGGAAAAATTTCGTATGCTTCTCTTCACTTAAGTGTATATGACACAAGTCAAAGGTGGCCTATTGCAAGAAACAATCAGTGATAAATTGATTTTATTAATCTCCAGTTACATAAAAATGTACCTACCGAAATAAAATATAACAGGGTTGATTTTCTTCAATACAGGGAAGCACATATTTTTCATAATCTTTTTCCCAATTATGTTTTTCATTGTTATGTTCTTTCAATACCAATTGTTCTAAAAATAAATCATACATTAAAACTGACTGTAGTTATTGTCACTTGGAAATTAAGAATCAAAAGTAAAATGATTGAATTCGCTTTTTTGTAAATCGCTACGATTACATTAATGCTACACAGCCTTGGGTTCGGGGCAATTAAATTCGGCAAATTTTCACGCGGTACCTTACTAAGTATAAAAAAGACTCAAAAAAAAAGAAAAATTGTCAAAAATAAAATACCAACGTTTAGTAATTTGTCAGTTTTCACTGTAACTGAAGAAAATGCCTTGCCTGCGAATTGGTCTGAGAACACAGATTTGCCAATATAAAACTTAAGCTAAAAGACGCCAAACAATTCATTGAAGTTGAAGAAACATAACCACCTCTAGCTACAATGTCTTATCTAAAGCCGTTAGAAAGCAATTCAGACGACCAGAAATAAAATGAAAAACTCGCAGAAAATATATGTAGTGTAAAAAGCGCAAGTAAGGCACAGACATGCTGATCATTTCCAAACCTGGCTGAAACTATTAGTAAACAACACAATATCTTACACGGGGATAAAAACTGTAGACGGCGTTTTGAAAGGCCGATTCGAAGAATTGACTAGGCTTTGAAAATGACAGCGGAAAGAAGCTATAGCAAACATAATATGATTGCAGTTTTGAGAATGTTTAACACTGAATAAAGAACGAGCAAGACACGAGGTCATAGAAGAATTTCGGTGATATAACCGAACCAGGTTCAGGCTGGCTGACTGTCGCTTACACAAGTGGACATAGAAATCAAGAACAGAACGGAAGAAACTAGATCACAAGGTAAAAGACTGCCGCCCTCAAAATAAAACTCGTAAAATAAGATGCTATAAACGCAATAAAATTTAACATTGGGCCTCTTCACGCAGAGCTCCAACTCCAAGAGAAACTCGTTCTTGCTATAGCTGTAATAAAACAGGACATTAACAGCAACATTGTCCTAACAAACCACGAAAAACCCACACAGTGGTTTAAACCCTAACGCAGCCGCTTTTGGCCGTGTAGGCAGGCAACATTGATAATAAAACATCCTTATACCATTACTAAGGTAACTATAGGAAGTGAAAACTGTTCTTTATTAATACATTCTGGAGTTACTGTATTCAGCGAAATCCCGTATTATCAAGGGGATTGAAACCCAAGCAAACCCAAGAAAACATTTTATTCCGAAGTGCATATATTACTTCTAACTTCATCAAAGAGTAACTCATTATCAAGTGACGAAAGCTGGCGTTCCCGCCTGTACTAATTTTTTGTGCGCATGTGCAAGATCGCCATCTTTGAGGTGGTGCTAGGGTCAGAGCTCGGGCGGTGTCGAATTTCGTGTCGTGACCAGTGCTGCGAGTCTAATACTACATCTAATACCTTTTTAAGTCATCTAGTATAAGTCATCTAGAGTCACAATCTAGTATTTCGTATTTCTTATATTTTCTTTGTCCATAGATTTGAACTAACCATGGATTTATTATAATAAGGATTCGATGTCCGTATACTGTGAGCGTATCGAACGTGAAGCCTTATATTATGTTGTTTGTTTTTGTTTTTGTTATTCTCTTGGGGGAGCAGTTTACGAACTACGAACATAGACAAGACTACGAATTACTACGTAATTGAATCAAGAATGGTAGTAGAAAGAGATAAAATAGCATTGGAGTGTTGGAGCTCAGAAGTGTTGCTGTTTATTATGGTTGTTTAGGAAAACGGCTGAACCTCGGTCTGAACACTCGGTTACACGTACGTCTTTGTCTAATGAACTAGAAAAGAAAAACTGCGACGTATAGATTTATATAGATTTATAAATGACTCGGAGCGACTTTAAATAAACACCTTTAGAAATAACATAACCTATAAATAATAAAACCTTTTTAACTTAAATTTATTATTATTTAGCAGAAAAATAAAATATTTTAGGGCTTTTATTACTTTTAGTAAATCTTGTGACGCTTCTAACGTATTTTTTGTACAAAAATACAAGGTAAAATAAGATGTGGCCAATGTTTACAAATTGTGTTTACAGTGTCGTTTAGAATGGTTTGTTTTGGCTTCAAAGAATGTGAAATCATCCCGTATCCAGTCCTAATAAATCCATGGAACTAACTCTTTTTTCAGAGATTGGAAATAACTGTTTCATTTTCAAAATTAGGAATAATTACGTATTAATTTTTTTTATACGAAATGAAGATTTAAAAAAAAATCTTTTTATACCTCCTCTTGTCAGTGTGTTAGACGCGCATGCATCGTCTGCTTTGTGAAGATCTAGTACATTTTAATTAAATTTAGTACTTCTTTTTTAATAAAATAAACATGTTTTCCAGTGTACATCGCAATCGGATACAAATTTGTCATTAAAATAACACTTTTTTACTGTGTATAGTCTATATCGGCTTAGAGTTTAATGGCAGCCGTTGAAACATGTCAAAATATTTGCCAACTTTATGATTTGAACGTTCCCTAATTCAGAAAACGCCTCGCGGACACAGACAATCGCTGAATTGATGAGAAATGGCCATACATTTACAAGTACGCGACGAAGACGCATCTAATCCTTGCAGCCGGAAAAGCGTCAACAGGTGGAATATGTGCAGCACCTCACATCGCAAGCCGTGTAGATTGGCATCCCTTTCTTATGCCTTTGCACCGGCATATCTCTTTCCCGCAGTCTTCGAGCCGTCTGTATATTCCGCGTTAGTTCCTTTGATTATATTCAAAGGTTAGTTCGCTATTTACAGAGCCGTCCTGTCCGATTTTGATAACTAGAGCGGTCCAAAATGTTCCGCGCGACATAGGCGTACGCGTCATAGTAAGTATAATATAACAGAAAAAAAAATAAAGAAAACAAATCAGTGATAATTTTGAAAAATGTGTGAAGCACTTATCTTCTTAAGCAGCGTTATCACACAGCTTGGCTGGTTGCCGAGAGGCATGAGGATATTAAAATTACCCAACATAAGAAGTAGAAGCAAAGGTATCAGTGTTATCACAACCTGGATAAGGTGTGTGAAACATATGCACCATCAGTTATGTTTCACACTTGTTTCAGTAAACTATGTTCGCCGTGATGAAAAAATGTTCTTATATCTTGAGAAAGAACGTTCGACATCTACTGATGTAATAGAGGTATAATTAAGATACCCTTTGAAATCAGTCATCGGACCTGTATGGGTACCATCACAAATTTTTCTTAATGTAGTAAAATCGGAATCTTTCTTTAAAACACTCTCAAACTTTTTTACTACGTGACCATTTTTTGCGTCAGCTATCGCGTGTAGTTGTGTAATAACTCGGTCCATTATTTGCAGTGCGTCCACTAACGATAACGCAGTATTTTGTAATTTTTTTATTGCTTCAAGTAATTCTTTATAACTGTTATGAATAGTTTTTAAATCATTCTTTAGGGGCCATCAATAAATTACGTCACACAAAGTTCATCGTAAAATTAAAACAGCACTTCCAATATTTTTTTTTATATTTTCGATAAAGTAACAATTTGTACGTTCCCAAACAATAGATAGGTACTCAAAATGAATAGAAAAAAAATATTCTTAAATTATTTTTGGCTGAAAACTGAAACGAACTGAAAAAAATTATTCATCTTGTGTCCATGGACCAGAAGTACCTGAGATCATCTGAACTTTCAGTTTTAACAACCTGTAATACCGGCTGTAAATGGATAATATCAGTGACGAAGTAAGATAATAGTATATAGATGCAGTGTCCGCCAAATCGCCTGCACCATATAGGAAACTTTCTTAAAATTTAATTCAGGTCAAATTTGACTTTGGCATCAATTTTTGCTTGACCAAGAACCTTAAATGACATATATAAAGATCACGTTCACGGTCACGTTATCCATGTTAACTATCAAAAGTTACATTTTTAAAGAAAATGTCATGAAAATGCTAAAATTTCGAAAAATGTCATAGGAAAAAGTTGTTTGATTTCTCATCGAGGTTCTATCTGTAAAGTCTTGTTTAAAAACTTTTAACTTTTAATATTTCACATATTTTTTTGGTATAATAAATTCGTTTCAATTTTTAACGTTTATTTCGTTATTATTAAGTTTAAACGACATATTGCAATGTTTCTAAAGATAAGATATACGTATCCCTAAGTCTACAGAGGTTTTATAGCAGAAAAATAAATATTTTTTAAAATTTCCCGAACGCTATTGGATTATTACTTGATTTTTTAAGATCTATAGGGCTTATTATTAACCTTATAAAACACACTAGTAGATACACTATATATATATATATATATATATATATATATATATATATATATATATATATATATATATATATATATATATATATATATATATATATGGAGGAAGAGTCAGAAAGAAGTGTCCCCTTTATAGACCCCAAATTAATTCGGACACAGGACAACCAGGTGATCTTAGATTGGTATGTCAAACCTACTAACTCAGGTAGATACATGAATTACAACTCATACCACTCAGAAAAAATGAAGATCAACCTGGTGCTTGCCCTCAAGTAACAAATCGAAAAAATAAGTCACCATACACTCAGACAAAAGATCTGGACAGACTATATCGTACATTACTTGAAAACTCATACCCCCAGGGTTTGTTAAAAAAACTTATATACAACACCAGAACGTTGGCCACTGTAGGAGATAGGGGGGGGGGGGGGGGGGATGTCTCACTACTCTGCTTTTAAATCCATAAATAGAGCTCTATTCTATTATTCTCTACCAGCAATAGACTCTATCACCACAAAGATTATTAAGCGATTCTCTAAGACGGTGGGTAACATTTTCACAAAGCTCAAAGATAAAGAAAAAACAAGAGACAAATCAGGCGTCGTGTATAGTATTCCTTGTTCTTCCTGTGATAGGGTATACATAGGACAAACGTCTCGAGTGCTTAAAGACAGACTAACCTCACACAAGAGCGACTGCAGATTAAAAAAACCCTCTTGTGCTTTAGCTGAACATCATATAGAAACTGGTCATGATCCAAACTACTCAGAGACCAACACTATATATACAGAAAGTAAACTGAGAAAAACTCTTCTTAGAAAGGGCAGAAACACATTTGACACCAGACTGTCTTAATAAAAAAAGGGACATTGTAGACCTGAGCTCAATCTACTCGTATATTGTCACTCTAAACAAAAATAAAACCACAGAGGGGTCTCACAATTCCTCTTTGGGCATTTAAAGTAAAAAGAGCACAACGAACTCAGTTTATTTTCACCTCAAATTTTCAACTGTCTTGAAAGCACCAGACAAAATAAATTCCCCTTTTGTTTTTCTTTAACTTTTGTTCTTAATAATCATAAAATAACCCACTACAAACAGAATTTCAGAAATTATATAATCGAGATTGATATGATAAGACGAAGATCAATAGTGTAACAGCCCACATATAAAAAAAATGAAATGGTTACTCAGGAACACAAGGGAAGGGTGTGCTGTCTCCCTAAGTGACAAGGGAGACAGTACAGCTTTCTAGAGAAAAAACATTTTATTTAAAATATGTTAGATGGTTGCTTGACGCCATTCGCAAGTGGCAGGTGTGGGGGCGGCTCTGCTTACGCCATTTGACATATTAACTTATGACCAACAAACCTTGGTAAAACAGAACGGGTTTCCTGACCAATGCCATCTGGTGCACGACTGTGTGTTCGGATGACTGGAACATTCTGCAATATTCTCCAGCCTTCTAGGCCGACAGTTCTGACACTGTTGACACACTAGATCTTAACCTGACCGCTTCAGACTGTAACAAAACCATGTGGCCCAAACCTCAGGGTTCTCTAAAAGACATTATGTAATTGCAATAACGTATATTTAAACTGTAAGACTCATTGACTTTTATATATAGACCCATACACCTGACAGCCTGCGCAAACAAAAGTTAAGTTAGCAGGGTGAAATAGTGTGTTTGTACGCACGACCACCGGTCATATTTCTCGAGCCAGATCGGCGAGGGGCATGCGCACAACTCGCTTGTTGTCATCTGCTACACGTTTTGCATAACCAGCTGGAAAACAATCAGCAAATCCTTTTATGTTCCTTGACAATCAGAGTGGGATCGACCATCACAGCTGACACATTTTACAGTGCGCATGCCCATGGCCGATCAGCTTTGTTTACATGCGCAAGGCCAGAAATTTGCCACTTTCGCGATTATTGTTTGCGGATCCATATTAGAAATCAATGGTAAGACATGGGTTGGAGTGTTTGTCCTGTTGTGCCAGACCTAGATGTTACGAAGGTTTTTTTAACTCACTTTGCACCCTAGGTAATGTCCAACATAATGTAAATTAATTAAGTTACTAACTGTACTCTGTGTTGTAGCCTTGATAAAGAGAATAAACATTTTCGAAAGCTTGGCGTAGTAAAAAGAGTTTACTTCCGATGCCCGAATAGACTGATGCCTCAATAGCTACTGAGTTTGTTTTTTAACTAGTCAGTCAAGACTACCCTACCAAATAATATATATGTATATATATATATATATATATATATATATATATATATATATATATATATATATATATATATATATATATATATATATATGTATATATATATATATATATATATATATATATATATATATATATATATACATATATTATATTATATATAGTTGTGAAATATTAGGTGGTCAAATACTTATTAAAATTGCTCCATGTCGAAATAAAATTTAGCAAGTTCAGTATATTTTTCACTTTCACACACTTTATTTTCCTTTTTAATTAGTATTAATGGCATTATAAAATTTAATGTGATCACTAGGTCTTACAAAAACGCAATATTAATAAGAAAATAATGCTATTCTGAAAGAGGGCCTGGTCAAATTGTCGGTGCATGCACATTACTATTAGAAAAGTATTTGCCTTATTTTTAAGAACATTTGCGAAATTCGAAACTTGTGTGTAATATCGTTGCAACAGACATGCAGATTTTGGTTACTTAAAAAAATATAAATCTAAGTAAATTTCACAAATTTGCTTCAATTGGGTGAAAGTTATGCAAAAGTGATTTGATTGTGGTTAATTTCAACAACCTATTATAGCTGAATATTGAAAAAAAAACATTATACGGGGGTAATTTCAAATTTTCAAAAAATATATATTTTGTGAATACAAGGAGACTTTGTATTTGAACATATCTTGTAATTCCAAACAACTTTTCTTAATAACATTTTTCTGTACTTTTCGAAATAAGGGTACTGTGCTGTATGCTGTTTGACTTGAAGTCATTCTAAGTGCACCTGATATGGTTATCGGATATGCATCAACTTATATATATATATATATATATATATATATATATATATATATATATATATATATATATATATATATATATATATATATATGTGTGGGGGGCGACTCTGCTTACGCCATCTGGCATATTAACTCATAACCAACAAACATTGGTAAAACAGAACGGGTTTCCTGACCAACGCCATCTGTTGCGCGACTGTCTGTTTGGAAGACTGGAACATTCTGCAATATTCTCCAGCCTTCTAGACCGACAGTTGTGACACTGTTGACACACTAGATCTTAACCTGACTGCTTCACTGTAACGAAACCATGTGGCCCAAACCTCAAGGGTCTCGAAAAGAAATTATGTAATTGCAATAAAGTATAATTAAACTGTAAGACCTGGGTTGGAGTGTTTGTCCTGTTGTGCTAGATGTTACGAAGGTTTTTTTAACTCACTTTGCACCCTAGGTAATGTCCAACATAATGTAAATTTAATTAAGTTACTAACTGTACTCTGTGTTGTAGCCTTGATAAAGAGAATAAACATTTTCGAAAGCTTGGCGTAGTAAAAAAAGAGTTTTACTTCCGATGCCCGAATAGACTGATGCCTCAATAACCACTGAGTTTGTTTTTTAACTAGTCAGTCAAGACTACCCTACCAATTCATATATATATATATATATATATATATATATATATATATATATATATATATATATATATATATGTGTATATACAGGGTGGTGCAACCAAGATGGGGTGGACGATTGTGAGTAAACGGTGAGGAATTTGGAAAAATTTTTTTTTGGATATCATCGATAGTCAGACACGCTATGTTTTAAAATTATAGCCATAATACAGGGTGGTCCGAAAAACTCGTGGCGAACCAAACTTGTATTTTTTTAAATGGGACACCCGGTATATAATTATTCCAATTGATTCTCCTGTTCGTTACGATCATTTTGATATAGGGTTTATTGGGTCTAAAACTTATAGTAAGGGAATGGGACGCGGTTAAAGTTGAAAACATGCTCACAGTTCGGCCATTTTAAAAAAAAAATTGAAACAGGTATGGAAAAACCAAATATTCCATAAAACGTTACATATCCTTGAATACATTAATCACTTGCAATTTGTTTAAAATTATTCACTGTTATACAGGGTGGTCAAGTTTTGCAAATACGCCCTGGACTCATTTTTTTTAAATGGAACTCCCTGTATATTTTATTTTCATGTTAAAGATAACATTACTAGCTTTCAAAAAATACCATACATGATGCCTTTCTGACCAACAGTTTTTTAGTAAACTAGCCGTGAAAGCAAAGTTTCTTCATTCTAATACGATTATACTGAATTTACGTTGTTTATTATTGAAATGAAACAAAAGATTGACGAACTTGTCAAAGCTACTGCCGCATAATCCATTATTTACAAGTTAAGTGTAGGTGGCTCAATAATTATGAAGGTAGGAAAACTGAGACCCGAAACGTTTACATGTTTATTAGAGATATTTCAAAAAACAGAAAATATTGTTTTTAGGAAATGTAAAGTAATTAATGAACCAGTTATAAACAAAGATAATCAGTTATCAGTATTATTAATAGTGTAAGAAAATTAATTAAGCAAAAACAGAACATCTTTTAAAATTATTTAGGTATGTACTTACTTGTAAACCTAATTTAATATAAACAAGTAAGTACATACCTAAATAATTTTAAAAGATGTTCTGTTTTTGCTTAATTAATTTTCTTACACTATTAATAATACTGATAACTGATCATCTTTGTTTATAACTGGTTTATTACTTACTTTACATTTCCTAAAAACAATATTTTCTGTTTTTTGAAATATCTCTAATAAACATGTAAAAGTTTCGGGTCTCAGTTTTCTTACCTCATAATTATTGAGCCACCTACACTTAACTTGTAAATAATGGATTATGCGGCAGTAGCTTTGACAAGTTCGTCACTCTTTTGTTTCATTTCAATAATAAACAACGTAAATTCAGTATAATCGTATTAGAATGAAGAAACTTTGCTTTCACGGCTAGTTTACTAAAAAACTGTTGGTCAGAAAGGCATCATGTATGGTATTTTTTGAAAGCTAGTAAGGTTATCTTTAACATGAAAATAAAATATACAGGGTGTTCCATTTAAAAAAAATGAGTCCAGGGCGTATTTGCAAAACTTGACCACTCTGTATAACAATGAATAATTTTAAACAAATTGCAAGTGATTAATGTATTCAAAGAAAAGTAACGTTTTATGGAATATTTGGTTTTTCCATACGTTTCAAATTTTTTTAAAAAATGGCCGAACTGTGAGCATGTTTTCAACTTTAACCGCGTCCCATTCCCTTACTATAAGCTTTAGACCCAATAAACCCTATATCAAAATGATCGTAACGAACAGGAGAATCAATTGGAATAATTATATACCGGGTGTCCCATTTAAAAATATACAAGTTTGGTTCGCCACGCGTTTTTCGGACCACCCTGTATTATGGCTATAATTTTAAAACATAGCGTGTCTGACTATCGATAATATCCAAAAAATAAAATTTTCGAAATTCCTCACCGTTTACTCACAATCGTCCACCCCATCTTGGTTGCACCACCCTGTATGTATATACAGGGTGTCCGGGAAGATGTGGGAAATCTCCCGGATATGAAAAAACACGTGAAAAGAGTACTACAAGTTCATATAAACTTTTTTCGTATCGGCCTCCTCTTCGGAGATATGGGCTCCCAAAGAGCTCCAATGAAATCAAGTTTTTTACACATAATTATTGAACCACCAGGTATATTCCAATTTTTTTTTAATATGATGTATACCACGTTAGACCCTTCAAATTACTATCCAAGAAAGTATTGTGAAGTACTCACAGCTGTAGGGACGGACTAGCTCTGACACTCATGACCCCATTTTTTTTACGCCCTGTATGATAAGAACTTTGGACCACGTTTTTTACATACCTTTAACCATTGACTAAAAATTAAGTACTCTTCATTCATGTCGTTAATCCTAACAGTTTTCGAAAAAAACGTCATTTTATTTACACTGTTAGTCCCCTAACTTCTGTCGGGTTGAATATGAAAAAGAGGAATTTTTCCCTGTCGCCAACATAGTTTCAATAAAACGTTAAAATTTAACTGCTTAGTTAAAAACTTCGTAAGAGGGTTCAATATGGGCCCCGTGAAGTCTTATACACTCGCGGGCACGACGAACTGAGGACTGCTGTACCCGCCACAATAACCCAGCATTGTTCCTTATTTGATCACAATGAAACGTGATTCTCCGTAGAAGTTCCTCCCTACTATCGACGGGAGTAGAATACACCAAGGTTTTGAGGTGTCGCCACAGGTAAAAATCCAACGGTGTTAGGTCGGGAGATCGAGGAGGCCTGGCAATAGGTCCTCCCCTACCTATCCAACGGTTTGGATAGACGTTATTCAGGTGCTCCTGCACAGCAACGCTGAAATGAGGTGGTGTTCCTTCGTGCATGTAGTACACGTTTCGGCGGATTTCAAGTAGTAAGTGCTCTACTAAATCATGAAAAGCGTTCTGGAGGAATTCCAAATAAAGTTGTCCTTTCAGTCGTACCGGCAATACGAATGGTCCAATCAAAAAATTGCCAATGATTCCTGCCCAGACATTAATTGATTGGGACCGATGTTGGCGATGCGAAACAATAGTTGCATGAGGATTTTCATCAGCCCATACATGTGAGTTGTGTAAATTCATGCTTCGTCCGTGAAGAGAATCTTCTGGCTTCCAAAGCATTGCAAGATGCAAGACCATACATCAGTGCATATCTGCATACTCAATAAACGTGTTATTTCGAATTATTTCACAATTAATTTCACCACGAAATCAGCGATGTGAAAGTTGACAAGTTCTAAAATGCAGGATATTTATTTCTTTCGTACCTAGTAAGGTTTGCAACAACAATACTTTGTTTTTGGGGCCGATAAAATAAAACGCACATTTTTTGCGAACCTAGGTCGAATTGCAATTCACAGAATTAGACGTATCTGTTATCGAAATACGCCAAATACATGATGTAAATAATATGACGTTTTTTCGAAAACGGTTAGGATTAACGACATGAATGAAGAGTACTTAATTTTTAGTCAATAGTTAAAGGTATGTAAAAAACGTGGTCCAAAGTTCTTATCATACAGGGCGTAAAAAAAATGGGGTCATGAGTGTCAGAGCTAGTCCGTCCCTGCAGCTGTGAGTACTTCACAATACTTTCTTGGATAGTAATTTGAAGAGTCTAACCTGGTATACATCATATTAAAAAAAAAATTGGAATATACCTGGTGGTTCAATAATTATGTGTAAAAAACTTGATTTCATTGGAGCTCTTTGGGAGCCCATATCTCCGAAGAGGAGGCCTATAGGAAAAAAGTTTATATGAACTTGTAGTACTCTTTTCACGTGTTTTTTCATATCCGGGAGATTTCCCACATTTTCCCGGACATCCTGTATATTTTTATAGGAAGTTTTCTTGGGTATAGGCTATTTTGTAAAACCAAACATAAAATTTAAAAATTCACAACGTTTCGCACATTGTACAACATTGTGCTTCTTCAGGCTTCGTAAACACTTGGAATGTGCGCATTTGCATGATCTAAAAATGCTTGTGTGATGTTCGTCAAGGAATGAAAAATGTTTTTAATTTTTAACGTTTTAGTCAGCAATCAAATCTTTTCTAATAAATGTTAAAGGAAACGTTACGAGGAGGGGGGGGGGGATAGAGAATAAAGGAGGGGTTGAGAATTTCTCCAAAAATCGTAACTAATATATTATTTTTGGGGTTATTGAGGTCAGAAAATCTAATTTTGTCTAACAGATGTTAAAAAAATTAACGGGAGGGGGATGATGTGATAAAAATGAGGTTATTTTAAACAAGACATATCTATTCCGATTTTTTAATAAAATATTCTGAATATTTGTTGTGATTTTATCTCAAAAACAACACGAAGGTTTTGCGCTTATCGGCTAGTTGGGGTTTCTTTCGATCCCGCCGCATCGAGGCTACAATCCTTTGAGCCACAGAATTCAACTTCGTTGACGTTCGTTCGGTTTTATTCGTGTTAATTATAAACCAAAAGCACGCGAAAAGGCGCTCGGCCCGTGAGCCCAGCCCCCATAGTGATGCCAGATCTGCAGAATATTCTGCAGTATGCAGAGTTTTACAGTCTCATTTAGCCATTTGCTGAATTGCAAATTTTTATAATTAAAAGGCAGAGTTTTAGTTTGCTGACAATTATATTTTTATTTTTAAATATTTACGCATTTTGAAGAATAGTCATAATAATAGGTTAGTTCTGCTAAATAATATTAAGTACATTTTATCATTTTTTATATAATAAAGTTCATCAACAACCACGATCCGAGTTCTTTTTACAATCCTTCCGATTTTTTTCACAGTAGGGCGCTGATTTAGAATATGCAGAAAATCGCTTTGTTTGCAGAATTTTCAGTTAACAAGCGCAGAATTCGAACCGTACTCGTCTGGCAACACTGAGGCCCCAGCAGTCCACTGGTTTATTCCGCGGTGTCGTAGACGATTTGCGTTTATATTCGTTTTTCGACATTTTTTGTTGTTTCAATGTGTGGAAAATGACAAATAGCGTGCAAAACATTTTAAAGTGATTTTTCGAGGCTTTCGTTGGCTGAAAAAAAATCAGATTAGATCTCTTGAAAGACCTACCCCTGATCTGAACCTTTCTCAATCGGATAAAACAGCAAATCGTTGCTTTACAACACATTTCTCCAAAGAAGTGTATAAAAAACCAGTGGATATGCGGTTGTGAAACTTTGAATGTACTGTTCTGCTTTTCATGCTTATTCAGAAAGTACGGATAAAACATGGACAAAGGTAGGATACACAGATTTGAAACATTTACATAAAAATATTAAGAAATACGAAGTTTAGGCACGGCACATGCATTGTTCGACTGAACTTGCTTCATTGGGCACAGTTTATATTAATATCGCCTCTCAATTAAATTCCGCATATCGTCACAGCATCACCAAACACAACAAACAAGTGGACAGAAATAGATATGTTACAGTAAAAGCATGTGTGGTAATTAAAGACTAACACTAATGAACCTTTTTTTTATTTTATATTTATGTTTGGCAAAATATCGAATGCGATTTTTTAAAAATTATTTGTAGCCACCCCTATCCTCTAGGCCACGAGCCGCTCAATTTTGTGAAAATTGACAGCAATGGCGGGGGATAAAGAGGAGCGACTGCCACTTTCTTCAAAAATGTCTAATGGGCCATTTTCGGGATAATTGAGGTCAAAAAGTTTATGTAACGGATGAAAAAAAATTACGGCGGGAAGGGGGGCGAAAAGAGCGGGTGGAAATTCTTTAAAAATGTTAACTATGTCATTTTCGGGGTTACTGAGGTGTGAAAATCCAATATCACATGAACATTAAAAATTTAAATGGGGGGGGGGGGGGGTGGGGGAGGGAGAATGGGTGAACTAAAAAAAATGAACCGACTTCACAAAAGAAAATACACTAAAAATTATGAATTAATATTTTTATGTACTTATAACAGTGGATATTAGTAGGAATAATTTTGTTCAAAGTTAGGTAACTTGTACACCGAAGTTTTAAACTTTGAAGTCGGCGCAATTTCACAGTATAAGGATCCGTAATGATAATTCATAAAAAATTAAAAAGGAGTTGCGCTTACTTTAAAGTTCAGAACGTTTGTGGACAAATTATTTAAAGTCGAAAAGAATTAGGCTGACCATCAGGCTCAGTAATAAATACTAAAAATATCACTCTTTATTAACAATTTATTAATGTATTATCATTAAGGATTCCTATAATACTTCAAAATTGCGCCGACTTAAAAGTTTAAAACTTCGGTGTACAAGTTACCTAACTTTGAACAAAATTAAGTTTACCAATAACCACAGTTATATACATATATACGTAAAATATTATTTCATACTTTTTAGTGCATTTTCTTTTGTGAAGTCGGTTCAACAATCGGTTTCAACAATCAACATATCATATCTTTACCTACTTAAGAGATAAAAAAATACTATATTGCTAGCTGAAAATAAACATCAATCATTTTTCCAAAATTATTGCAATGTATGTATAAAATGAAACTAAACGCAACTTTTCGCGATATTTCCATAACAAATTTATCTAAAATGCCGTAATTAGTACGAACATTTTGGGGTCCAGTGGCGTGCTGTTGGTCGGATAAACATAGCTCAAGTGGCGCGATTGGCGATTTTTGCGCCCCTGGCGCGGGCTCCGGTTGCCCTGCCCTAGCTAAGTCCATTAAGTGTGCAACAAATGGGAAATTTTGTTATTAGTTGCACAATCAAAATATAAATATCGCCGAAAGTTGGTGCATATCCGATAACCATATCAGGTGCACTTAGAATGGCTTCAAGTCAAACGTCATACAGGGCAGGCCAAAAAATATAAAAATCGATCAAGGGCAAAGTACCCTTATTTCGAAAAATACAGAAAAACGGTATTAAGAAAAGTTGTTTAGAATTAAAAGATATATCCAAATACAAACTCATACCCTTCTATTCAAAAAAATATATTTTTTTGAAAATTTTAAGTTACCCCTGTATAATTTTTTTTATATTCAGCTATAATAAATCAAATCAAATCAAAATTTGCTTTATTGTCCAAGAAAAATGGTTCTATTGACAAAGCATACCTATAATAAAAACATTAATCTAAAATACCCAGTTATATAAATATAATCAAAAGCCCAATGATGCAAATAACTATCTTAATTAAAAGTCAGTTAAAATATGTTTTAATGTCAAATGTCAAAAAATAAAAAAATTTGAACAATTATATACACTTAAGACCTCAAGACAACAATAAATAAAATATCAGACATAGCCGTAAACAATTCAAGTTATAAAAATATAAATTCATATGAATGTACACCAAACTAACCCTAAGGAAGAACACACCAATACTCAACTCAGGGCACCTCATCGCGCATAACACAATACTTATAAAAATCTAAGGATAAAAAAGAGAAAAAAACAAAAACAAAAACAGTCAAGTAATTCTCTAATTAAAGCTTTCATCGGAAAACTCAGATATGCTGTTGCAGGGTCTCACAATCAGCAATGCTTTCAAAACCCTACGAAGTCTCTTCTTATTGACTAAACATATAAACAAGACAAAAAAGTCGATAGCAAAATTTGAGACATACAGACACCAATCAAAAAGAATCAGCCAAATACATTTCCAAATTAACAAGAATTTATTTATTTATTTATATACGGGACCAGCCCAGTCATTACAATAAAAAGAAAATACATTTACACTTAAGTCAACATCCAAAAATAACACATTTTACAATAGCAATAGCAGATTGACATAACACAGTTACCAATAAAGACAAGAGACCCAAAGAACCCCCATACTATACACTATTAATTAATTGCCTGAAGCTAGAGAAGACCTGACAGATTGTAAAGTTACATTAAAAATATCTATTTTCAGTTTGTTTGCATTATTCATCATCCTGTTAATGCCTGTTTTTTGGCCATAGAGAGTCCTATGGTGGTTCAATACAAAGGTTTGTTTGTCCCTCAGCTGGCGTTGGGGAACATAAATATTAATTAATTCCAATAGTTCAGGACAAGACATTTGGGTAGATAACAGTTTATACACAAAGATTTTATCAAAATTGTCTCTTCTTTCCTGAAGCGGTAATATTTTTAAATTTAATTGCAGGATATTATAATTTATGTCATTCCTATCAATACCCAGTTTATAGGCTGCATATGACAGGAATTTCCTCTGCACCCTCTCCAGTTTATCTATATATATATTATAATAGGGACTCCATACACAAGTGCAACCTTCTAAGTGGCTGCGTACTAGGCTTGTGTATAACGTTTTTAATGATGTTATGTCACTAAAGTCCCTTGTATGCCTTTTGAGGAAACCCAACATTTTAAGGGCCTTATTACAACAGTGCTGAACATGAAGATTAAACGTTAGCCCCCTATCAAAAAACACACCCAAGTCACGAATACTGTCAGCTGAGAGCAACTCCGAACCACCAAGGTAATATACATTTTCAGATGGACAGACTCTACGAGTAAACTGTATATACCTGCATTTATTGACATTCAAAGACATATTATTAATCTTACACCATTCTTCAAATCTGCATAAGTCATTCTGCAGTAATAATGAATCATCATGTGATTTAATTACTTTGTAAATTTTTATATCATCCGCATACAACAATATTTCACTATGCTTAAAGCAATGAACAACGTCATTGATAAAAATGTTGAACAACAAAGGGGACAAATGAGCCCCCTGCGGCACACCTGACGTCACACAAAAAGGTTCTGAAAAGAAGGTATTATTGATTCTAACAATTTGATGGCGATCTGTCAGGTATGATTCTATCCACTGCACAAGTGAGCCACCCAGACCATAGCAACGTAGCTTCTGCTTCAAGATGGAATGATCCACCCTATCAAAAGCCTTTGCACAGTCAGTGTAGACAGAGTCCACACAGTAACCCCTCTCAAGTGCAAGTGATATTGTGTTCTGGTAGAGTAGAAGGTTACTAGATATTGACCTTCCCGACGAGAAGCCATGCTGCTTTGTGGTAATAATATTTTCAAATTTGTGTGTCAGATAATCATTGACTATGGACTCGAGAAGCTTGGGGATTTGAGATATTAAACTTATAGGTCTGTAATTCTGTACTAAATCTCGATGGCCTTCTTTTTTGTAAATTGGTATTACAAAACTTCTTTTCCAAATGGAGGGAAAGATACCATGGGTAAGTGACTGGTTAAAAATCAACCACAATGGACGAGAGAGAGCAAATGCACACTCTCGAAGTAAAATTGGGGGGATTCCATCAGGACCAGGCCCTTTATCAGCCTCTACCGAGACTAGTTTTTCAAAAACCTCAACAATGGAAACACCAAGTTCATTTATCTGCTGATGGTTACTGCCACAAACATCAGAGAAGTTCATATCGCAGCTGTGAGCAGACTGAACATACACAGAAGAGAAGTGTTTAGCAAAAAAGTTTGAAATGGTGTCAGCATCAGATGAGGATTCATCGTTAAATTTAATTATAGCAGGCAACTCACTATCTCTTGTCTTCGAATGAACAAAATCCCAAAATTTTTTGGGATTGCTTTTTACTCCCTGTTGAATGCCATCAATATATTGTTTGAAACAACTTTCTGCTAATGCTTTACAAGTAGTTCTTAAATCACTAAATACAGTGTAGTCATCAGGATGCCCTGTATCTTTATAAGTCCTGTGAGCTTTCTTCTTTTCGGTTATATAATACTTAAGGTCATCACTAAACCACAACGGAAACTTAAACCTATTTTTAATAACAGACTTAGGGACAAGGGATTCTATAATGCTATTCAAGACTGAGTAAAATATATCTACATTTACATTAACATCATTAGACATGAGGACTGCGTCCCAGTTAAAATTTAACAAATAATTAGACATATCCATATAATTACATTTCCTGAAATTAAACACTATATTCTCATACTCTAACCCGGCAGCCATTTCCCTATCACAATTCATTTCGATTACAATGGCAGGATGATGACGATCACATTTGACTAAAACCTCATCAGCACAGACAGGCTTTGATTCATATGAGCTAAATACTAAATCCAACAAAACATCATTACAGTTTGTTATTTCATTGCACTGGAATAGGTTCAGATAGGGCATTGTATCAAGAATTGGTTCTGCATTCGGAGTAACCCCCTCTGCCAAGACTCCCATAGAGTCATTACTCCATTTTATTTTCGGTAAATTATAGTCGCCAACAATAAAAGTATGATCTTCACTATACAAGTTCATATTGTATTCCACAGAGTCACAGTGCAGTTGATAAACCTCTGAAGGTGACGCTGGTGGTATGTAAACGCAACACAATATATGATTGATACCACCCTCTTCTATTCGGACCCATGTTTCTTCGGAAATGTTGTGGATTGTATTAATTAGTACTGATTTAAATTTTCTATGAACTGCTATTAAGACTCCGCCATTCCTTTGTTTACCTGTTAACAATGCATCCCTATCCCTCCTATAAACACAGTAATTATGCAACCCCAATTCAGCTGTGGAAAACTCATGGTTTAGTGATGTTTCGGTTAACATCACCACATCATAATTGCACACTGATACATTCCTGGCAAACTCTGCAAGCTTTGTGCGAAGCCCATTTACATTCTGATAGTATACCAGAAGCTTTTGGGCACTGTCCTTTACGTTGGGTTCTATGCTCTTCTGTTGACATGACTGCGATGATGAAAATTTTCATTTCTGTCTCTATTTACATATTCCTGCCTGGGATAATTACCGCCAGAGTAACTGCTGTTGTACTGTTGATGGAAGTCAAACTTTCTATGAATTATATTTGTGGGCCAAAAGTTTTCCTGCATAATATCATTTCTGTATGATTCATCGATACCAATTTTAAATGATTGTGAATTATTTTTGGTTTTAAGCCGTATGATTATCAGTTTGTCATCTGGTATATTGATTTTTGACTGAATATACTCTTTGACACACTCCACAGATACATTGTTCACTACTCTTCCTATGTAGTACCAGAACTTCCTAGGGACCCCTGCAAGATTTGAACCAACTTCCACTTGCTGATGTTGAGCCATAGCAGAATCCACTGCAGAGGCGACTTGTGACAGGGTAATGGAACATTTTCGTGCATTCGTGTCCAGGATAAGAGACTGAGATTCATTACAGTTATCATTTAATTTATCATCACCATTTTTGGCATTTTTATGTATATTAAGAAAAGTGTGGTTGGAAATAGATTTCTTCTCTTTATGTTTCTTGGTCGTTCTCCCACTTGGCCTATCGTCTTTAGCAACAGTCGTTGGTGACAAGTTGCCAGTAGTTGAAATATCCCCGTTCGTTGTTAATTTCACCTCAAAGACCGCGTCATCCTTTACGCAATGGGGGATGTCATGCGTGTGATGCGTGTCAATAGAGGATGGCGGAGGGGTGAGGGGTTTACTAACCTTACTTTTAATAAAACTTTCCAAATTTTCAATCTTATCTTCCAGGAGCATAATTTTATCACGTAAAATGTCGTTTTTTTCAGTAAGCTCTATCACTAGATGATTAAGAAGGCCGTTACTTTTGGTATAGAAGTGGATTTTTTCCTCGACCGACGCCATTCCTGCGTCATTACAACTATCACAAATAACTTGATTTGAGGCGATCACACGGAATCCGGGGCATTTCACTATAGAATCAAATTACTTCCGCATAACTTTCATCAAATTGAAGCAAATTTGTAAAATTTACTTATATTTATATTTTTTTAAGTAACCAAAAACTTCATGACAGTTGCAAAGATATTACACACAGTTTCGAATTTTCGCAAATATTCTTAAAAATAAGGCAAATACTTTTCTAATAATAATGTGCATGTATTTGCCTTATTTTTAAGAATATTTGCGAAATTCGAAACTTCTGTGTATAGTCCGGCGACACTGAAAACGAGAGCTGTCCGGATTAGCAAAGTTGTACTGTATATTCACCACTACAGAAAAAGAATTGTTAAAATATCTTTTAACTAACACAAACACCCCAGTTGAAGACTAGCCGAGTGGGCTATGTTTTTACTGAAGCATAGTTTTACTACTGAATACAGAGTCGGAAAATAAATACTAACAGATGGCTCATAAGAATAAATAGTGAAAAATAGAGATTATCTGTAACTAATGGCTGTATGACACTCGTGTCAGTGCTGCCAGTTATCTGGTCCAGAGGTTTTCAAAATGTACCTAACATAACAACATATCATGGGATTAAAAAATATTATAACAAATATAAAACTAAATGGTAATGATTTTTATACAGGGTGTTCGGAAAATACATTGGGAAACTTGGAGAGCTGATTCTACCTGGAAAAATAGTTGTAGTAGTTCCATAAAACAAATTTGGAAATTTCAATATTTTCCGAGTTATAGCTGTGCAAAGTTCAATTTTTTAAATTATTTTTTGTCATGCTGGATTTAATTTGTTACATATTAAATTGAAATTTTGCACACAAACTAAGTTTAGTGGACTTTATAATCCTGGGGTAAAAGTTCTTCACTGCTTTGCCACTAGAAGCACTTTGCCTAAAACATTGCCTTTAAAACAGTCGTTTTAAAGGTAATACAAAACTTAACAAACAATGTACTCTTCACTGAAGTCGATAGACCTCACCGTTTAGTTGCGAATCGGCAATAGTTTTTTTTTTTACTCAAATTTTTAAACAAATTGAGATGTAGGGCTTCAAATGTAACACTTTCATGCTCAAAAACTTCAAGAACTTTATGAGGGTGATCAGCAGTTGCGGCACGATATGTGCAATCATATTTTGGAAAGATATCAAAATAAACACCAATTTATTAATGTAATTTTAGCACCAACAAAGCTGGTTTTACACATGATGGTATTACTAATTTTCACAATATGCATCAACGGGACTGTAAAAATCCAAATGCGATTGTAGAAAAACAGCATCAGCACCATTCTTCTCTAAATGTATGGGCCAGAATCGTGGGCGATCACCTTATAGGGGCCCACCTTGATGGACCATTAAGTGGAGAGATTTATTTACATAAATTTAGCAACTATATATTTTTATGGAAATAGTTTTTGACATTTTATAGAAAAAAAAATGTACAGAAATGGTATCCTTGGAACATATTGTTGTGGTTGAGGTCTTATCTTCCAATCCATTACCAACAGGTCAAAGTAGGTGGCTACATATCTCTCGTGGCACTTCGAGGTTACCACAGGATTCTCACTTTGATCCTCTGCTATTTATTCTATTCATTAATTATATTGATACCTCACGTAACACAAAATATAATAACATCCATAGTAGATAAAAATTTACTCAAGGATGAGTGGCCTGCGATATCTAGATGGTAAACCATCACAAAATGTGTGTGAATATTGATGAGATACTTTTCTGTACAACTTAGTAGACTAAGGAATGAATTTCCAAGGCAGTACATGTAGATTGAATATGGTGTCCTCTAAAGGAGATATCAGATTAAGTACCTATATCAGACAAAATTTTAGCTGGAAAGACAATTTGTCCAGTTAAGAGATCAGGTAACCCTATTAATGAATGTGTTTTATGTAATTCTTGTTTAGAACAGACTTTAATTACCGTTTTATGTCATATGCTACAAAAAGGTTAGACAATCAAAACCCCATGATTAACAAAACCTGTAGTTTTTATTTTGATATGAACTAAACAAATTACCCAATAATCTGCTACAAGCATAAATAATATAAGCTATACGTTACCGTCTTCTATAGCAACTTTAAATATCCTAATTTTTCCATCCTTACACTTAGAAAAAAACTTTTTTAATGATTCGTTCGCTAAAAAATAGTTTAGTAGTTAAATGTTGTGGTTTGATTTTCAATTGTTTTTTCACTTACCTTTTATTCCAGTCTGATGGGACATATTTAAGTTTAGAAACTTTTTAATGTGATTGGTATATACGGATAAAGATTTAAATTTATCACCAACACCCACAATAAAAATTGAATTTTGTTGGATTTGTCAATTTTTGTGGTTGTGGTACTGGTACTAGTAATATTCCTTTCAGGCAGGGCTGCCAACTGACCTTTACTGATTTACTCTCAAAACTTTCCTGGATTACTCACAATTACTCACAACCTCAACGTATCAATATCAAGACACCTTTTTTTTGTATAAACCATAACACACCGTAGGTATATTTGTTAATACTAATAAGTGGCAACTGATGGCGCTTTTGTTTTTATTTTACTACTGTGTAATGTTGCTAAACATCAAAAGCTGGTGTTGAGTGTTGCTAGGGTTGCCAACTCGGAAGAAAGCTAAAGTAGGAGCGCTTTCACCATTTTGAAAGGAATATGTTTTATGTGAATTATAGAGACGGCGTTCTGGTTCTGCGTTCAAAATCGTAAGGGAATTTTTACGATAACTGGCAACATCGCAACATCAAGTACTAAAATAAGATAAGTTATGTTAAATGTAAAGTTCACATTTTATTCACCGATTTAATTTAGAAATAAAAATTCTCTCTTGAAAGATAAAATAATCTCTTTTTCCTTATTAAAATCAAAGGAGCTGCAGCCAGGTCGAAGTTTCACGATGACAAGCGCTAATACGGTGGTGCGATATATTACTATGAAGCCAAATTTTTGACAAAAGTTAAATTAATTTATTTTAAAATTATTATTTTATAATGAGTTAAGGCTAACCAAAGTACGTACAGAAAAATAAAATTATCACAGTAATTAAATATTTTTAAGTATTAAGTTATACGTTAAAACATACATATAATTTAATATTTAAAAATATTTAATAACTGATAATTTTGTTTTTCTTTACGTTCTTTGGTTAGCCTTAACTCATGTTAAAATAATAATTTTAAAATTAATTTAAATACTTGGCTTTTGTCAAAAAATTGATATTCTAGACCACCGTATTGGTGCACTGCTCAATAGTTTAGTTTAGTTTAGTTTTATTTATTTGTCCATAGGCTATTTACAAGCTGGCGCACCCAGGGGAGGGGCTGGAGGGCTGCAGCACCCCCAGACCAACATCCTAGACACATAAAAATTTAAAAAGTGCACTACTAATTGAAGAAATCCACCAAATTGTATTATTCACCCACACCCCCCCACCCACCCAACCCCCCACCCCCCGAGACAAAATTCCGGGTGCGTCCATATGTTGTTACGTACAACAAGCAATTTAAATATTATAAAAATATGAAAACAAAGTCCACGTTTCCCACATAAAAATAAAAAACGATCAACTTTGGCTTGTACTACCTCAATAAATCTAGTTATTACGTTACCATCCTTTTTGTTGTTTAAATTAAAAATATGTTTATTTCAAAAGACATGAATTTGATTACAACAGAAAATTTTATTGCACATATTATGCAACTAAAAAGATTATTAAGTAACAAAATAAATTATTTACTGCTCTTGAATAATCAAATTAATTTATTTCATGCTCTTTGCCGGCTATATATACTAATATAAGTATTAAAATAATTTATTCTGTACTTGATATCTTCTGTGCAGAATCGCCCTTTCGGGGAAAATATCAGAATTAGAAAATATCAGCTGAACAGCGTGACAGAGAAATACGTATAAATAATCGTACCTATTATTTTATACCAAATATCAAAATACTGAAAATACTCCAAACACCGCGGCAGATATCGGTACCGGCGGCGCTCGCTGCTCGGCTGCTTAACCAAGAGTATTTTACGTAAATAATACTTTACACGTATTTCCTCTACTGAACGGCCGACGCGTGACTCCGACCCGATACTCCTTCGAGGCCAAATATCGCGTTCGCGTACATGAGTATTTAAATACGCCCCTAGTATTTTTGGTAAAATCGATACCTGTTACCTGTACCTACCCATTATGCGGTCATAACTGTTACAAAATACGCGTTCCTAGTATTTTGTATCAACTCTAGTTGCAGTATCAAACAGACGAATCATACTTATCCTCCTATATTTTTGTTTTGGCTAAGCAAGAGAGGTCGCTAAAAGCAGTGCAAATCTAAAAACTGCAAAATTGTAATTACTGCTAGAGCGCCTAAAATTATGCCTAAATTTAGATTTTTAAAATTAAATTTTTAATAAATTATCAGATTAGAAATCTGCATAACTACCAAGAATATACTACGTGAATATACGCTGATCTCTCGATTACTCACAATTTACTCACAATTGCCACTTACTCACAAAATTACTCACAGACCAGCAAATTACTCACAAATGTGAGGAATTACTCACAAATTGGCAGCCCTGCTTTCAGGTGTCTGACGCCCCGGAGCGACTCGCCCCGGAGTCACTCGACACCGTTCCGAAAGGAACAGTTGACAAGTTTGACATTAAGCTCAAGTCATAACATCTACCTCGATGAGTCATAAGTAATGCACGATGGGGCAGGGGGGATAGGGCTCGAACTTGGCTCGAAGCTCGAACGGTTCAGGTGCTTGATGCCCCAGTTGAATGGAACAACTGTGTGCTGCTCAGGAGCTGTACGGGAGCTCCTCCTTGGGGCTGAAAGGAAGATACCTACTGGCATATAGTTAGTAATAAATATATGGGTACTGGTACTGGTTGTTTTTCATATGGTTTGTTGTTAGTGTTGCACGAAACTGTACTACAAAAAAGTGTAGGCTAGTGCAGTTTCGTCCATAAATTAACAGGCCTATAGTGTTTTCCATTCAGGGAATTCGGCTGAATCGGCTGGCCTCTTTATCGTCAAGGCGCAGTTGAGAAAACGCGTAAACGCGAATCAGTTTGTCAACTCCTGCGAATTTCATTCATAAAGTGAAGCACCTATCTCGAGTGTGCGCAGTAAGAGCCACGTGAGAGCCGAAATATCGGCAAATGGTTCAATTTACGACGTATGTGCTACGATTGGGCAGAACCGGATTACTACAGTTAGAGCAAGAAAAATGTTTCACGTACGTCGTATCCGTATCGTAAGCACTTCTTGCAGCGCTGCCAAATCTCGATAACCCTAAACCCGAAGAATTTTGTTAGTAATATTGGGGAAATAACACAATCAGAGTAAAAATTATATTTTTAGGTTTTTTTAGACTATAAACTGATGTATTACTATTCTTGTTACAATAAAACTATCTTTTTACAGTCTAAATTAACTAAGCGGAAGCGAAACCCATCAATATATTAACGGAACCAGTTGGTTCAGTCAGGGTTAACAGATATGTCTTCTGTATTAAATTTGACTATAATCCTTTGATTAGAATTACATACCTAATTAGTTTTAGCAATATAGCAATTACATGTTTTCCTACACCTACTTCTTAAACGTCCGTCGTGGCAACAATGTTTGCCGCCTGGAATAAATTGAAAAATGCGCAAGCGTCAACTAGGAAGGCCTGCTGCTATTGGTCCACATTCTTGGCCTCAACGATCTTGCTAAAATACCCAAGCTGATTCGGGCTGAAAAGCCCGTTTTTTAAACTGTGGTCAAGGCGACCAAAATGTTACCAATCGGTTTCGGATGGAAAACGGTGACGTCATGGTGCCCCTTTGGTCTGTCCATTTATGAACACGCCTCGTTTAATGGTTAGTGTTCATAGCCTGCGCTCTTTAAATGTACGCTTTGGGACCATATCATGATAGGTACAATAAAAGGAAGATATGATACCAAAAAGTATCAAATTCCTCAAAGTTCGCGCGTGACGTCAGAGTGTGAGTTATTTTTGAAATTTATAACGCGCAATATAGAGTTTACGTTAGTTATAGGCGATTTTATATAAATTCTATTGGCAATACACTTTGCCACCTGCTTACAATGCAAATTTTAAAGTATATGATTTATCAGTGGCGCAGCCAGGAATACGCTCTGGGGGGGGGGGGGGGGTGTTTGACAAAAAAATTTTGACAAATACGCTCTTGTTTGACAAAAAATTTTGACAAATATTGCTTTATTTTCGTTAATTTGGGAAATGGGTAGGGTAATCTTTAGGCCTTTGGGGGGGGGGGGGGGTTAACCCCAAACCCCCCCCCTCCGTGGCTGCGCCACTGTGATTTATAATAGTCATGTAAATAAAGGGATAAATTGTAAAAACATTAAACACATTTGACATTCATGACATGACACAATGTATGCTTCAAATTACCTTCATAATCACTTTCGTTAAAATTTCTAGAACAGATTCTAGGATTTTTCACATTGAACTTATCTTCTCGTTTGCACAGACACTTCCAAACACATTGTGTTTCTTTGTCTTTGGGGAAGCTGAAAACTTTAGTATCGGGCATAAAGCCCTTGCATTGATTGTTCACATTACAGCCATACACAACATACCTCATTTTCACTTTTAAACTCTTAAAAGTGATATAAGAACACCAAAAAATAAATTTAAAACACAACGCGATCTTAACAAAGACGTGTCTCGTTTGTAAAATATGGCGGAATTACTCACAGCGTGACGTACATGGCCACGCCTACCTGCGCGATGTCATAGCTGGGTTCGGCTATTTAGGAACAGAGTTGGAGTGGATAAGGAATGGATTTTCGTCACGTGATTTTAGAGTAGAAAGTGTAAACTAATAATACCCGAACTACTGGAGCAGGAAGAGTCCCACTTTGCAGTTAGCTGATTTTGTACCCAATGATCCAAAATTAGGGTATGCGCAAAATTTCATGAAAAAATTCGATGCTTCCATTAATCCGAATAATTACCAAGTTTATTTAAAAACATATTCCAAAATTTCGTGGAAAACGGAACTTATTTCCAAAAAAAATACTTACAGCTTCGATAGCAAAGTAACAATGATCCATTCATGATAATGCATTTATTGTTTTCATCTGTTACATCAAAACAGGTTTCTTGGTTTATCTCCATTACTGTAATTTATTAAATTTAGAATGTTTTTAGTTTCAATTAAAATGACAAACGATTAGACATATATCTATTACTACTATATTGTTAGCATCCAATCTACCCCTTGTTAAAATTTGAAGCAAAGATAAATCTTTTGTTTTGTACCACGTGATGTTCAGCCCTTTTGACGGACTGTCACTTGCTGTCACTGTCAGTTCAGATTCAGACATAGTTCTGACAGCGGTTTAAAACGTGAGCTTCTTGTCGGTTACCTTTTCGTCTTTTTACCTTTTAAAAGTAAAAATAAATGTGTTTTTATTTGTGAAAAGTGGATTAAATGTTAATTATTATCCTATTTACGATATTGACATAGCTAATGTACCGATAATGCCAGTTTTAAGCAGCAAGAGGTGAAGAAATTACTTGTAGTTTTAGCGGTGGATATTCTTCACAAGAATGTAAACTGAAGAGTGAATACATCATTTTTAATTTGAGATTTTGGGGCAAAACGGGTAAGAACATTATATTTAGAATCAAAATCTTCTTTAATAATTAATTACCTGGCTTGTCAGATTCAAATTTGGACTTTTAAATATGACAGGCGTGAGCGGCCATGTTATCATCTTTGGTGTTTTGATTGGCGGACGGTACGTAGTTCGTTCACTTGTTTGGCAAATCACGTGGTGATTTATGAGGGATGTTCAGGACGTCACGTGACTTTTTACATGTGGTTTCCAAAGGCTACGTCTTTGCTTCAACATTTTTTCGTCGTTCACTATATAGTTAGTAATAAATATATGCGATTAGAACAAACCTAACCACAACCATAATTTTGACAATGCGCAAGCTCACTCTACGGATCCTGCCTTCTCAGGATGGAACTTTTGGAGTGAGCTCGATTTACGCCACTCCTTAGTAGTCGAACGCAAACTGAGTCACTCTATTTGCACTATACCCGAACCATGCACTATACCCGAACGCCTGGAGTACGTACGGAGTGCACGGAGTGAACCGAGCTTGATAGACGAACCCAGGCACATTCAGAATCGACGCCGGGTGTTCCCGGGTAGACTTGTCAATGACGT
Organism: Philopedon plagiatum; assembly: GCA_963971165.1. NCBI lineage: Eukaryota > Metazoa > Arthropoda > Insecta > Coleoptera > Curculionidae > Philopedon > Philopedon plagiatum. The sequence goes on from OZ020190.1 coordinate 48,792,628, forward strand.
CACGGCCATAAGAAACAACGGCTGGCCCTTAGACAAGGGAAAGAGAGTGGACGCGTAACGATGCCTGCCTGCCTGTTACCCACTGCCACATAAATCATGGCCGGCCAAAACAGCAAGGTCTCTCCAGTGGCGTATCGCGCAAAAGGAGTATAACGAGGATTTTAAATACGGTCATATTGATATAATTTATTAAAAATAAAGTTGTTTTAATGACGATGGCAGTTTTATTGCAACCTAAACGTTACATTTTAGTTTAAACTAATAGTATGTTTTTGTTATGGATACTTTCAAGTTGTTGACTTATAGAACCAGAAATGAACTGTATAAAATAAGAATTAGTTAAAAAACATTTACATGGTTAAATAGGTTTTTTTTCAGATATTGATTATTTTTCGTTGTTTGTGAAAAATCTAGTTTAGCTTAATATAATAAGAAACACAAATGCAAAACAAATTTTTATTAATTTTAAATAAATTAAGTACTTGTCATTTTGTTAAATACAAAAAATGTAAAACTACATACAAACATAAAAGACAAACTATTTTACAGCATCAAAAGTAATTAAAGGATAATAATTATAATATATCAGTATACAGAAAACGCAAATATAAACATAAGTAATACAGTAAATGTGAAGCCTGGGGCAGCATTAATATTTTGCAACCATTTCCCTAGTGTACTACAGTGTGGTAAGCAAATATCAAAAACACTTCTTACATAATTGTATGCCTTGGGAGAAAAAAAATTTAAAGTGAGAGCAAATTTCCGTAATTCTGGCGAATATGTTCTTTTTTCCCAATTTTTCTTTGTAACATTTCTTTAGTTACAGATGTTATATTCCCTAATAGCATTGCTTTTTCATTATCTAATAAATTATTTTTTTGTAAAGTTTGTACCATTTGCTTTAAAGAAACAACTTTTTTTTATATCTTTTTAAAGACTGAGTTAATACCCGAATTTTTCTGGTTTTTGCTTTGCTTTTAGCAACCTCACGGAAAAGCTGTTTTCTTAATGACTTCTTTCGTGGCTTCAGGATCTGCTACAGGCAATGTAGGCTCATTTGAAGGGCCTGGTTGTGGACTACATGCTCTCTTTCTTGTCTACAAAAACAAACAGTTTTACTTCAACTAAATGAAAAAAATATTTTTTTTACAAAAGCTTTTATACTTTACAACTAAAAATACCTTCTTTGACTGCAGATAGTGTGGAAGCTCAGAAAATAATGTTGGAACTGCTTCTTCATTCAGTAAACGAACTCTTGACTGCGAGTTACTTTTGTAGAACCAATGCTTTTCAAAGTGTTTTGAACAAAGGCGATCATGTTTTGAGGGCATCCAATCATCTACTTTCATGTTTTCTATCCACTTTTTGCATTGCTCTCACTCTCTAGGAAAACTGAAAGAAAAAGTTAATTACTTAAGTAGGTAGGTACTACTCGTCCTTTTTTTCCCTCTTTTATTTTTCTTTAGTTACCCTTTTTTACAACGAAACATGTATTCTTTTACACATTTTAAACTATTTAAACTTTCTTTCAACGAAAATTTATAATTTTATATCGATACATTAGGTACGCCTATAAACACAAGGCGTGTTTCACCAAAGAACCCGAGTTTAAATACATAATTCTGACTAAAAGTAACTAAATACTTAGATAAAATTTTGCCTATTGTTACATTTTTGATCATACTTTAACATATTATAAAGAAATAACTCAAAGACTAGGCTTTATATCCAAAATTTAAACATCAACTAAAAGGGACAAAAGCATCTCTATTAGTTTTTACCTGTGAAATGATATTCCAGGCTCTTTCTTCTCACTTCGACTTTTACAACAATATGCTGAACAGTTCACCATAATGAAATTTAATATACTTCACTTCTCACCTTCACTTTACTGATATAAATTCCCAAAATAAACTTTCGATGCGTTTTGTTTGTTTGCCACATAAACAATGGCCGCCGCTCGAAAAGCGTAACAGTTTCTGCTCATTGGTTTAATGGCATGCGCGGTATCCTCTCTCTTCCCTCATCTAAGGGCTGGCCTCACGGTCAGCTGTTTACCCGGGTACACCCGGCGTCGATTCTGAATGTGTCCCAGCAAGTATCTTCGTTTATTTGTATGATGGGACCATATTATATACTACTTGTGACTTGTGACCACACCGGCCTGGTGTCGCGCCGACAGCGTTTTCGTCCAGTGATAGTAAGAAACCTATGATTTAAGGGTGGTTTGTCTCTTGTTAAGTCCTGTAAGGAGGCGCACCAGCGTCGGTCTTGTCACCAACGCGCACGCTAGCGTGCGTCATAATGTTATTATAATGGCTGTGCGCGACGTTTTAAACGCAATTTTTTTCCCAAAAGTTTTGGCATTAAACAGCAGTGGCGCACCCAGGGGAGGGGCTGGAGGCTGCAGCCCCCCCCCCCCCCCCCAGACCAACAACCTAGACACTCAAAAATTACAAAAGTGCACTACTAATTAAAGAAATTCGCCGAATTGCATTATTCAGTCCCCCCAAGACAAATCAGCCCCCAAGACAAAATCCAATGTATTTAATTTAGATTTTCATCTGTGTGTGTGACACAGTTCTGTAGATTTGTGTTTGTTCATAGAGTAGCTGTAACGTAACTGACTATACGCCGTGAGCCTGGGCCAATTATTTAGAAACATGAGAGATTAAAAGTAACTGCGCTTTATATAGGGCTGCCTTCACTGGTAAGTGGCGAAATTGCAATAACGTCGACAATTTGTAGTGTATTGGAAGAATACCATATTTTCTAGTATATTGGCTATGTAATATTAGAGAGCAGTATGTTAAGCTTCCTACTGATATATTATGAACCTCACTATAGGTACCATAGTGAAATTTTTATACCCGCATTGGTTCTTGTGAACTCATATTGGTTCTTGTGCACTTTAAGTATGTCGGAATTAACAAATTTTCGAATGGGCAAATTAAAGATTACGTTCTTTGCAGCACTTTAACAAAAAAAATCGCTGGATGAACCATTTTTTCCAAGAAAATGCCAAAAAAAGGGGAAAAAATTGGAACGTAGCACAGCACGAATTTTTATATGGTTTCAGACGACACAAAACACAACAAATGATTATAATCATCGCCAAGGATATGTATTAGACCCAAATTCAATCGTGTAAAGTACAATGACGTTGGTGCCGGCGGAAAGATTGTTGCGTCGCCGTCTCTCTCGAGCCTCGTGTGAATTCATTAACAACCAGTGGTTAACTAAAAGTTTTCCCTCCGCCGCGCCGGCACCAACGTCATTATACTTTACACGATTGAATTTGGGTCTACATATACAAAGTTGACTATACACAGGAAATTAAAAATTTTAATTTTTAGACGAAAATGAATTTATAATGATCAGAAATTATTTGTTTACTTCTTATTAGGGAACGCGTCACTTCGTCGGCATACTTCGTTCGGTCTCCTGTCAACTAAACCCTGTAAATGCAAAGTTGCCAAATCTATTACAATTTTGTATTTTAGTATTTACATTAAACTGTCTGGTATCATATAAAGGCTAATCGGGAAATGCGTTAGCGCTACTTGTATAGTGTTTCCATGGGCGCCCGCAGGGGGCGGGGGGGGGGGGGGGGAGGCGGGCCGTGCCCCCCTGAGATTGTGAGATTGTCATACTTTTTAATTATTAGTAATAAAATCTTTAAAAATATATTACATTTTTTTATTTTGCTCCCCCTGAGAAAAAAGTCTGCGGGCGCTCATGAGTGTTTGCTCAAGTTTGCTAGGTTTGTTCAGGTTTTACCCACTTTTACTTAGTATTTTTTATATTGAATTTTTTTTTGGTTGTGCGATTAATGATTTGTTTCGCAAAAGTACGCAAAATGTGGATTGACTAGGACCTAGGACAAAACAAAAATCGCCCCTCAAAAAAATTTGTTTAATCACTGCACACCACTGGTAATAAAATACATGGCCATATAAAGAACAGTGAGCTAGGTTGCTGTGTTGCCAGGTCTTTTAACAATATTTCGGGTCTTGAGCAATATATACGACCCCTCGAATTTACAAAAAATACAAGTTTTAGTAGCTTGTCAGACCTCCGGTCGAAACGATAACGAATCGTTTGTGCACTTTATTATCACCGATGAAATGTAAACAAAATTTATTTCCGTCTTTTCAATAGTATATTTTTGGGAAAAAAGACTTTATATTGTTTGATAGTAATCTGTTGAGAAAGCAAAGTGGTTTTTAATATCGTTCTTTCAAAAAAAATTTAATTGCCTTCACGAAAAACAGTTATGAAGCTACTAAACAGGATTCCAATTTCCAATACTATTGGATACTACAGTGGCGGCTGGTGAAATTAGAAAGTTGTATAATAATATCTCTGTTCCTACTTGTAGGACCCGTACGAAATTTAGGGGGTTTAATAGTGAGCCCACTGGGATTGTTTTGGCAAAGAAAAAAAACATTCTGTAATTTGCGAAAAAAAGTTGAATTTTTGCTGAGAAGCCAGGTTGGTGCCAGGTATCGCCCCTCAAAATAATTTTTCTAATCACTGCACGCCACTGGTAATAAAACACATGGCCATATAAAGAACAGTCAACTAGGTGCCGTGTTGCCAGGTCTTTTAACAATATTTCGGGTCTTGAGCAATATACGACCCCTCGAATTTTCAACAAATACAAATTTTAATAGCTTGTCAGACCTCCGGTCGAAACGATATCGAATCGTTTGTGCACTTTATTAACACAACATTTGTGTGTTAAACGTTATTAAACCACATGGGCTAATAAAATAGTTAAGTGAAGTTTTGCAACCAATAAACAATTTCTCTTTTTGGTAAAATATGGTTCATCCAACAAATTTTTTGCTTTAATGTATTTCTTTTGAGGTAAGCTTTTTAAAAAATCCAAAAATGTTATGAAATTCGTCGTATATTGCTCTAGAACCCAATATTTCCATGTAACAAGTTTGAAGAAATAATATTTTTATTACATTGCCTTTAAATAAAGAAATCCTAGTAACTCTCCTAAAATTCTCAATTTCAAAAAGTTAAAATACTACCTATAACACAAATTCAATAAAACACTCTCGAGAACAGCTGTTTAAACCTACAAATATAAATACCTTAACTTCAACTAGCTACCAAGGAATTAGTGCTTTACTAATTTAAAATAAACAACCGCGAACGATATTTTGTTAATATTAAATGGCTTCAACTTTTGTTAATATTTAACAGCTTTAGCTTTTTCACAACACAAGAATAATGTACACTGTATTATTAAACTCGTCAAAATGCATCTTTGGTTTGGATTAAACAGCTGCAGCTGACGAACGATTTCGGCCGGCCCACGGCAATTACCAATCAGGTAGGCGCTTACTCTGTGGAATGGAGTCAACAACCCTTCAGCGTGGCTTCGGCGGCTACATAATATCTCACCGTCGAAAGATATCTAATATTATTATGTATTTAAATAATGTATTAATATTTTTTTTACCAAATTTCCTTCTGTAATCAAAGAAATTGGTTAAAATTTTATAATTCTGTGCAGTTGTGTTCAATTAGTGTGATAGTAAACTATGTGAAACCATATTTGCGACTACCGTCTGTAAATGTGTTAAAATTAGTGGGATACGTTTAATAATTTCTACACTTTAAGCCAGTAGGAATAATTTTCATCTCATTATTAACGTAACAGGTAAGTCATAATTGTTTGTGTTACCGTATAACATTGCCTATTTTATTCTGCTTACAATATCAACCTAATTTCACGAGTGCATATTCTCCCATATTAGGTAAATTGCTGTTAAATTAAAATAGACATTTTTGGTAAAATTTATCTGTGGAATTAAAAATTGGATTATTTTCGGTTTTCACTAAAACTGATAACAAAATGAGATTTCACGATAATATTTAAGTTTGACAACGCCCTGGCTGGATCATTTGTTTTTCTTCATAATATTAGAAGGTATAACGTCAGACTCTTTAAAGCGTCAGATACGGGGGTGTCTAGGGATTTTTTAAAATAAAAAAAAGTGCGATTTGAGGGGAAAAAGTATTGGGTATGTCCGTAGACTACCACAGGAGTCACCAATTCAAATATATGTAGTGAATTTCATAACACCCTGTATATATGCTTATTTTCAGGGCCTACCTGAGGAAAATCATACAACATCCGAAAAATACTGTCAAGTTCCCACAAACTTGCCTTCATCGCTGGCGCCGATTGAGGCAAAAGCTCTAAGATATATTGCATGATGTTGTCAAAAATCTGAGGGCAGCCTTGTACCTACATGCAAGGAGTCTCTTGAAAAGCGGTACTGACAAAGCCAGTGGTGACGAAACTTTTTTAAAATTTAAAGAGTACAAACGGGCAGAAATGCATTTGCAATATGTCAATACAGGGTTTTTAAATAAATGAAAATATGGTTTAGCTGTTATTAAATATACATATATTTACTAGAAACCTTCACAAAACGGGCATTCTGGAATACATATTAAAAATGTTGTGCAAACAAATTAAATTTACAGATTGTTTTCATGATGCAAAGATCAAAGCACAAATTTTCAAATATTTCATTAAAAATAATGTTTTTAATTATTTGACACAATTAAGCAGGATACTTACAGGTTTGGACCCAAGAAATATTCCTACAAATGCCTCTAAAGTATTTTTAATGCAAGAAGATATATTTAAACACAATTAAAAGAAAGAAAGCCCAACGTAAGAACAAATCGTAAGAAGTGTAAACATTTTTTTTATCATATACTGTTTCCTAATCTGGTTCTGGTTAACCGAATCTGTATAAAAAAGAAAATATAAACTACATAGACAATACTTTTTGTACTCAGTAAGCATTTACTGTTCTATCGCTTTTGTACTAATAATAATTACTTGTCTCTATCATTTAAATATAATTTAATTTAGATATTGATTAACCCCAAATTACAGAAATGGTATTGTTTGCCTAAGATATCTGCAACCGGCAAAATAATTAAAAGAATGCAAGGGACGGCTTAAACAACGTTGCAAATTTGTTTGTTAACCAGATGTGGCAAGAAAAGTTTAAATCTTATTTTCGAAAAATTAACCACTTTTTCAAGACTGGTTTACAAACAATTAGTAACGTTGTTTAAGCCTTCCATTGCATTCTTTGAATTCTTTTGCCGGTTGCAGATATCTTGGGCGGACTATACCAATTTCACTTTCACAATTTAGTTTAATATATGTGGTGTGGTATTACCTAAATATAAGCTCAACTTTTGTGGTTTTAAAAGCTAGATTTATAATAGTATAACGATACTAAAATAGTAGTTAACTTTATATAATTATCTTTAGTTGCATAAAACAGTATAATATATATAATTAATGATATACTTTTATCAATCCATATTATTTATTTATCCCATTCACATCCCTAGCTATAGTTTTATGATAGTTTTTAAGATAGTTAAAAAGAAGAACTTACCAAGATTTAACATGCTGTAGTTTTAAAATGTACCAACTAATGACGAAAGATATTAAATGTCGGTAGTCTTTGATTCACTGTCGGTGATGTGTTCATCATTTAATTTTTTATTAGATTCGTTTTTTTTTGTTTTATCTAAAATAAACCTTCGTAGTGATATTCTGGACCTAATTACATAGTTTGAATCTTAAAAGGTTGCAATTATTAATGAATACAAGCGAAAAATCGATGATGGTGAAATTTTGCTAATTCTTAATTTATAAATAACAACTTTTTAAAGTTCAATTTGTCTAATTGGGCCCACCATGTGACTATAGAGGCTTATTTTGAATAAAGCAAGAAATTATGAAGCTAATCAAAAATAATGACGGTGAATCTCGAGAGAAATTTCAAATTACCGCCAAAAGAGTAGCCAGTGCCATCTCTTAGATAACTCTGTAACTGAATTTTTTATAACCAGGTCACGAGATGGCGCAAATATGTTGCGCCGTTTGCTAACACGGCAGAGTCCATTCTATCCCACCATAACCTTTTTTCTATGAGTATAGCAGTTTGTTATTCAGATTCAGATCGTTTTCGGCCGGCTAGTTGCAGCTGCAGTGGGACTATGCGTCGTTATAGTACTCTACTATAGCTTTGTACTATAGAAATCTACTAGCGTTTTCTACTATCGTCAAATATGCAATTCTATTTAGTTGTAGACAATGATCGGGTATCTTCGGAACTCGCCAAAGTGGTAACTGTCGGAGCTAAAAACATTGCGGAAATTCTAGGGATTTTAAATTTTATAACTAGAAGTTTCGGATAGAAGAAAAGTTTGGTCATGATACAAGTAAAAGAAGGTATGATATCAAGCGCTGTCAAATTCGCGCATGACGTCACCTGGTGAATTTTTTAAATTTATAACGGTCAATATAGAGTTTAATGTTAGTTAAAGGCGATTTTATATAAATTTTTATTGGCAATACACTTTGCCTCCTGCTTATAATACAAATTTTATAGTATATAATTTAAAATAAGCATGTAAATAAAGGGATAAATACATACATTCATTGATTGATTGTCCACATCACAACCATACACAGCACATCTCATTTTTACTTTTAAACTCCTAAAGGTAATATGAAATCACCAAAAAATAGTTTTAAACACAACGCGATCTTTAAAGATGTGTTTCGTTTACAAAATATCGCGGAATCATAAAAATTAAAAATTTTGGTTTTGAGAATGATGACAAAACCCCATTTTACAATGGACAAATAAAGTATATCTATCTCACCTTTTCTCTTTATCATATTTTGAAATTTTGACAACTAGAAAAAGTTAGGTTAAGTTAAGATAAACAGCAACATGACATTTTGAGCATGTCCCATAAGTTTTTTCTGTAGTGTTGATAATAAACGAATAAACCTTTATTTTTCTGTGTAGAAAATGTTTGTATAAAGTGTTGGCCGCTTAAATTTATTTATTCTATAAATCTGTTACTGGCTAACAACTACCGAAAAAGTACGACAAGGCCGGGCATTGTGGAGATGATTAACCAGGAACCTCGATCCCAAATAGTTCGTTCGATAAAGAAGTCAGAGAGGAGGAAAGAATGAAAATTACCATACCATCTAACCAGGAACCTCAATCCCAAATAGTTCGATAAAGAAGTCAGAGAGGAGGAAAGAATGAAATTTACCCTACCCCTAATCATACAAAAATTTTGGTTTTGTTACAGTAAAAGTACCAGGGCAAAGTCTGTTTATCCTTCTAGAGCTAAACTTTCAACATTTAATTGAGAAACTGTCACATTGAGCTAAACAGTTATAATTTTTATTTCTACAAGTACTTTAAGTTAAGAATTTCGCTGTTCGCAGGTTGAGGTAGGGTTTGTAGAATTTATCAGAGAATAGGGAATATTTCTTTAAACTCATGTTATGATTTATTTTAATAAAAAATCTTTACTCAATTTTGCTGAGTTTTCTTTATTTATTAAAAAAAATGCCCGTGCATATTAGGTATACAGAAATTAAGGCAGAATTAAATTATCATTCATAAGCACATGGTTATTGGGCAGTAGCTATCTTCAAATAGTAAAATTTTTACGTTTATAATCTGCTAGCAGTATCTATGCTAACAGAGTTATGTTAAAAAAAAATTAGTTTAAAGGCAGTGAAGGTTTCGAAGATTTTGGTAAGATATTATTATAAAACAGCACTCCAAAAGTAGGTACTTCAAAAGTTTATTATTTTTAATAGGAATATTCCTTCTCTTTCCAAACTCCTCTAGGTCCACATTGTTGTGAATGAGGTTTGTGTGTGTCCACGTAGAGCAAGAAAGACACTACTGTTATGAAAGAATAAACGTCTGTCTATTAACATTATGATAGTGGATATTTTGAAATGAAATTACAAAATTCTAAGTCTGCAGTAACAAACAAATGTAGCAAAAGGTGGAATTGGCAAGGCACTGATTATTGTTCATATCAACTGTAGGTTTAGAACACACATATATATATATATATATATATATATATATATATATATATATATATATATATATATATATATATATATATATAAAAAGAATCTTATAGACTGATAGAGTTGCGATAAAAGACTGTGATGAAACAATCACGTGCCTGAGGAAAATTAATTAGTCATAGAATATAAAAAATTGATATTTTTTTAGAAGAAATTTCTTCAGTTTTCTTTTAAACATTGTAATTTTTTTTATATTTTTTATTTCTGGAAGACAATGCATTTTAATACCAGAGTAAAGAATATACTTTTTTAAGAGTATTATTAAAACAGATGACTCTAATAAGTTGATTAAGGATAAAGTGTAGGTACAGAGTTTAAAAAGACAAAAAAAAACAATTCAATTTATATTTCAAAATTTATTTAAAGAAACAATTTAAAAATAACAAAAAATATAGGGTAAAACATACAGTTGTTGGCACCTATATAGTGATTGGCACCTAACTGATATTTTTGTCGGTTCTAAGGAGTTCAATAGATATGAAGTAAAACCAGTGGTGGCTGGTGAAATTTCAAAGTTGTATATCTCTGTTCCTACTCACAGGACCCATACCAAATTTAGGGGTTTCAATAGTGAGCCCACTGGGAATGTATTGGTAAAGAGAAAAACATTTTGTAATTTGCGAAAAAAGTTAAATTCTTGGTGTGCCCCTCCTAAGAAAAAATTAACACGTCTAGGTATTGTATTTATTATTTTTTCTGAACAGATTTTACATCATTTTGTCGACAGTTTTTAAATTTTGAGAGAAAAAAATGTGTTAGTAGAAAGTTATGTAGTATATTATGTTTATTGAGCTCAATAAAATAACATCACTTTCTACAAGTCCGTTTATTTACTGACTGGTGACCCCACGGATACCAAAACTAGCCAGAAGCACCCTATGACATAATGTCAACTACACAATATCTTACGGTGAGTCTACATTAAATAAGCATTATACTACAAGTTATAGTCATTTGAATTTTTTTAAGTCTAAAATATAATTAAAAAAAAAAATTCAAATGACTATAACTTTCTACTAATACACTTTTTTCTCTCAAAATTTAAAAACTGTCGACAAAATAAAGTAAAATTTGTTTAGAAAAAATAATATCTAAAATACCTAGAAGTGTTCATTTTTTTCTTAGGAGGGGCACAACAAAAATTTAACTTTTTTTCGCAAATTACAAAATGTTTTTTTCTTTACCAAAACATTCCCAGTGGGCTCACTATTAAAACTCCTAAATTTGGTATGGGTCCTGTAAGTAGGAACAGAGATATACAACTTTGAAATTTCACCAGCCGCCACTGAGTAAAACCAAGGACTTAAATCCAATGGCTCCTTCTCACTAGACTCCACAGGTGTTTCCAATTGGTTTTTGAGGAGTAACATCTTTTTCAACCTCTCCAAAATACCACGATGCCTCCGTAATGGTAACAACATAAGACATATCATTTATCCTGGGTCTTGAAATGTAAATGTAATGTAATGTAAATTAATTTGCCAGTTTCATGGTTTTCCTGCAAGTTCATTATTTTCTCTTCATTTTACTAAAAACAAAAAAATTAATAATAATAATAATAATCCGTCCATGTTTCGGATTATTATTATGAGTTCAATGTCCATAGTCCATAGTAGAATGTGTAGGTAATCCTAACAGGGTCTAGCAATTTTCTGTTCAGATAACCCAGACATTACTGTATAGTATAACAGACAAAAAATGCAAACAAAATACTGGATAAAATATCTATTACGTATACATTAAAATATACCTACTAAGAAAATGATTGTAAAATCTTTCAAAATGTTAATTTGGGAAAACCAATACGTGCAGTTACTTACATATGTATATGCACGCCTATTGCCAAAAGCTACTTGGGTTTAATTAAAAGCCTTATCGAACAAAGAATCTATCTTATCAATGCAGTACCTACATTTTTTTAAAGCACTCCACAGTGTATTACATGTTAAACATTGTTTTACATTTTAAGCCCATGTTGGGTTCTATTGACATATATAGGATAGGGTTAAACTTTGACATTTTTCAGAGTTTGATTGGGAGAGTAAGATAGTGTTAATTTGCCAATATTATGTCAAAAAAGCTTCAAAAATAGCTAAAAAATGCTTTTACTTTTTGAAAAACTTGTTAAAAATTTTCACATCCCTTGTAGTATTGTTTTTTACCTTTTCATACCAAGTACCTACCTAAAGGTTGATTGATAATAATTTTCTGACATTAAAAACTTTATGGACACAATTTTAAATGCATTTTTTAGCCTATTTGGCAAATTAAAATAACCTTAAGACTCTGAAATTTATATAATATTATGTCAACTTTTATCTCAATACTTCTAATATAACAGGGCCTAACTTGGGGTTGTTCACATGGAAACAACGCATAAATAAACCATTTACAGACCACAGGAATATTTTGAAATTGCTTTGATACCTATTATTATTACTAAGATCACGATACACTTACAACAGTATGCTTACGCTATGACGTCACTTCGAGGGGAATCCTAAATTGATTAGACGCTTGCACTCCTTGTACATAAGTACAGGTCAGTTTATTGTCGGGTAGTGTGTTGAGTTGACATTTATTAAAATATTAGTACAGGACAGCTTATTGTCGGGTAGTTTATTGGGTTAATAATAATAATAATAATAATAATAGTTTATTGGTGCCAATTACACAATAAGCGTTTACACAAGTCAATATACAAAAAATAGAATAAAAATCCTCACTACAAAATATGTTTGATTAAAGAAATTACAAAACAAACTCTCCTTACATATATTGAACAAACAACATATTAAAATAGTACATTAAAAATTAAGAATATTAAAAACATATCAAAAATTAAAAATGACAGATCACAACCCAAGTTGTGATGTGTCACACTTTAGGAAGTCATCTACTGTATAAAAGGTTTCCCCCTCCAGGAACCTCCTCACTCGATCTTTAAAAATTTTTATTGGGAGCAATCTTATTGCAATCGGTATTTTGTTGTAGAACTTAACCCCCAGGAAATCAGGTCCACCCTGACATCTCCTCAGCCTCCGATATGCCACCTCTAAGTTATCCCTATTTCTGGTGTCATGGTTATGTATGACACTACGTGACGTGTATTTATCCTCATAGGTCTTAATGTACAGCAGATTTTCAAGGATATAGACAGACGGGAGGGTAAGAATCCGAAGAGAGCGGAAGGCATCCCTGCAGTCCTCTCTATATGAAAGGCCAGCCACAATCCCGATGGCTCTTCTCTGAAGTGCAAAGACTCTGCGAGTATGTGTTGAATGTCCCCATACCAAGACTGCATACGAAAGTATTGAGTGCACGAGAGCAAAATATGCAGTCCTCAGCACCCCAGGGGAAACAGAGTTCTGTAGCCCCCTCAGAGCAAAGACACTCTTTCTAAGTCTCTGGCATACATAATCTACGTGGGCATCAAATTTAAGCCCCCTATCGACCTGAATTCCCAAAAATTTTACACTGGCAAGGCTCTCAGGCTTGCTAGATAAGTCTCTCAGGGAGAAATACATTGTGTGCGTTTTATCTTTATTTAGTAATAGCCTGTTGGCCTTGAACCAACTTTCCGCCTGTGACTGTGCCACCCCCAGCCTCTCAGTGACAGTATCATATGAGGTCCCACTACAGGACAAAGACGTATCATCAGCGAAGAGAGTGAACGTAGCTGCCGGGTCCACCAATGGTAAATCATTAATGTATATGAGAAATAGAAGTGGTCCTAAAATTGACCCTTGCGGGACACCGACATCCATCACCCTCTCCCCCGACGACACCCCTCCCACCATAACTATTTGGGTTCTGTTTTCCAAGTATGACTTTATTAGTTGTACACTATCTGGGTGAAAATTGTAGCACTTAAGCTTAGATAAGAGAATACTGTGGGTGACACAATCAAAGGCTTTGCTCAAGTCGCAGAGAGCAGTTGCATTATACTCTTGCTTCTCAAATGAATCCATCACATCAGAGATCAGGCTAAGAATTCCAAGAGAGGTATTCTTACCCCTTCTAAAACCAAACTGGTCCGGCGTAAAAAGATTATTATCCTCAAAGAAAGAAGTCATCCTGTTTGCCATACACTTCTCAAAGACTTTCGAGAAAACAGGCAACAGGGATATTGGTCTGTAATTTGAAACCAGAGTGCTGTCCCCATTTTTAAAGATTGGAACAACTTTTGCTTTTTTCAATTTTGAAGGAAATATACTATTTTTAAAACACAGATTTACTAGCTTTGCTACTAGAATGTATATTAGGTTTTTTATACTTTTTACTACCTTCATATTGACTCCGTAGATGTCTGAGCTATTTTTATTCTTAACTTGCTAATAATATCCCGAACCTCAAAATATGAAACTTCATTAAATTGGAAAATTGGACATGATGTTGTATAGTCAGTAACATTGTGAAGAGGATCGATATCAGCCATCCCCATACCGCCGATCAGGTTCTTGGCCACTGTAGCAAAGTAGTCATTAAAAACCTGAGGTGACAGAGAAACTGCCGTGTTCCCCACTCTGTCACCCCTCTTTCTAGATTGGTTAATTAACTTCCACATTGTTTTAACAGGGTTTGGAGCTGTATTAATCAGATTATTATTGTACTGTATTTTTGCTAATTTAAGTGCTTTTTTGTAATTTGTCTTTAATCTTTTTAGTTCTGTTTGAGCATACTCCGTTCTATTCCTCTCACAATATTCATTTAACAAAGCTATTGTGTCCCTCTGATTTCTAAGTTCGTTGTTAAACCAACCAATGTTCCAAGATTGATCAGACCGAACTGGGGTTGACGCTTATTAAAATATTATTGTCATATTTCATTTGATTAGGTAAGTGCCTTGTTAATTTAAGATTCTCACTCGAAGTGACATCAAACGTAGCATACCGTTGTAAGTGTATCGTGACTAAGATACTTATAAATAGGTAGGTACCATTATAAGATAATGTGAATGCTTACAAAGAAGAAAAGGTTTAATGCTACCATAAAAATTATATAAAAAATACTTGAAAGTTTCTGACAGTTTATTTTTTTAAGTACTATGTATACCTACGGTCGCATTTGATTTTAGCTGCTTGCCTTATAAACAAGGAAGGCAGGAAGCTGTCGGGAAAATTCCGTTTTTACTTACAGTTTTCCTTCATACTGGAAATAATTTGTGAGCATTCTGAAATAGTCTTTTTTGGTACTTACCTTTTGGATGAGCAACTATACATACTCAACACATTCACATTCAGCTGCAAACTCTGGGTCCTGGAAAAGGTAGAGTTCTTTTGTAATGAAACTTTATTTCTTTTGTAATGAAGCTTTATAAATATTTATTAGCATTTCCTTTGGCCTTCACATTTAAGTTTTTTTGTCGTTTTCTTGGTGGGGATAAGGCCCTTTCGGTGGAGGTTCCTGGGATATCGTCGATTCCATTCCACTTAGCCATTGGGAATACAAAATGGGCACAAACAAGGCAAAAATACACAAAAAATACGAGTCTGTGACATTTTAGCAACATAGAATTTTTAGAGGTTATGTTATGGTATGTCAGATCCAATGTCGCCAGGTTGTCTCAGATACCAGACCAATTTATGGTTGTATTAGAATTTGTTAACGTGGATTGAAATCGTAGTGCTTTATAATTTTATTTATTAATTTAATTTCTGAATTAGTTTAAAACAAATAATTATTATTAGGTAATTGCACATTTTATTCCAAAAATTTGGCAACCTTGCAAGAGGTCCCCAGCCGGGGAACGTAGTTACAGTTCATCCTCCAAATGGCAACATCTCTTTATTTGATACATTAAGTTAACAAAAGACGACGATATAACTCTATAGTCGATTCTATGTTAGGAACTCACGTAGCTCGATCGTTTAATATCAAATGTAATACCGATGAGCACCAGTCGCTCCTACTGACGTTTTTTAACAATATTGCAGGGTTTTATTTGATTTTACAGTGATCTTATGATATAAAGGTGTTCTAGGAAATGCAGCAAAACCAGGAAATTTCTCAAGAATAAAAAATATACACGCATATACATGCGTAAGTAGACAAGTTAAACTAAACGAACTTCAACGTGAAAACATCTGGACTGCCATGTGTATATTTTTTCCTTGTGTAAGCTGCCCATTTAATTTGACCAATGAGATGAATTTTTGTTCATTTGTTTTTTCTGTCATTTTTCTCAAAAGTCTCCAGGTGACGTCAGATATCATATCTTCTATTTATTTGTATCATGAGTTTGGTGATATTTATGTTCAAAAGTAAGGTTATGTTGAGTAGTGTTGGGAATAATCGAATGAATTAAATAATCGAAATATTAGCTCTCGAATGATTTTAATAATCGAATGATCATTCGAAATAATCATTCGAATCAAAAAATATAGCAAATAAAACTACACAAAAATCATCTCTTGAATTTTTTTTGCTTGGATTGGCCGTTTCCGATAAAAACAAAAAAATGTAAAGTTATACATAACATTATTTATTAGTATAATTTGTTAAAAAAACCAAAAAGTAAGAGATCCATGAAAACAAAAACACTTCTTTAGACAAATTTGGCAACTAGCATGATTCCCCTTTATGCATTAAAAATTGTCACCAAATTTCAACTTTATACAAATTTGCGTCCTCTAGTTATTTAGGAAAAACCTTTTACAAAAATTCAAAACCCTGTGTATTAAAAACAAAGTCTTTTAGAACCTATGTTTTGTCTTAAAATTAAGTAAGGAATAATACCCTCAAGTTTGGCCACATACTTTACTAACATACTGTATATATCATAAAAACATGCAATAACACTATGCGTTGTCGAGAGATGAAATAATGCTCGATCGATATCGAAGGATCAT
The DNA here is from genome assembly GCA_963971165.1 of Philopedon plagiatum. NCBI lineage: Eukaryota > Metazoa > Arthropoda > Insecta > Coleoptera > Curculionidae > Philopedon > Philopedon plagiatum. The sequence goes on from OZ020190.1 coordinate 48,809,461, forward strand.
TCGAAATAAACAATCATTCGAATGAAAAAATCATCCGAGACCCAGACAATATTAAAAACATGCTATGCGTTGTCGAGAGATGAAATAATGCTCGAGCGATATCGAAGGATCATTCGAAATAAATAATCATTCGAATGAAAAACACATCCGAGACAATCGCATCGTAACGCAACGTCGAGTGCCGAGTCGGCGGCGGCATCATTTCGTATTTCGTCTCGTCATTCGAAGCGCCGAAAGGCGATTATTATTATATTATAATCTCTCGGCTAAATCATTCGAATGATCGCGCTGACCTCTCGAGAGATCTCGAGTGATTTGAATAATCGAATGATCGATTATTTTTCATTCGAGATATCCCATCGCTAATGTTGAGTGACCTTTCGAAAGTCTATTTAGCCTGTTTACATTACGTGCAAGTAGGTGCTATGCAAGAAAAAAATGCCTCCAAGCATGAGCATTGGTGGCTTTTCGATCAGCTGATTCAATTTTACTTGCAGTGCAGGAAATTACCCCTTGTTCTAATTTAATTGCAAGTAGCACGCATTTGTAGTAACTTTTCTAGTAATATTTCGAAGCACCAACCGAAAATATAAAAAAGTAAACATAACCTCAAAAAATTAATATCGCTTTTGTTTTGGATGGCGTTTGAGTGGTTTATTTTGCGAATTTAATATATTTTTTATTCTTCATCTAGATTTAGATATATTTATAAAGTTAGCGACATATCTTGTCAGGGCACTTGCATAAAAAAATCGCTTTATGTTTAAACGGTATGCAATGCAATTAATTACCTTGCTATAACTTGCATGCTATAACTTACACGTAATGTGAACAGGCTTTTAGGGAATACAACCCACATGATCCAGTATGGCGGTTATGAGTAAATATAAATGACATTTAGTTGTTTCTCATATGAACAGTTAAGGCCGGGTTTATCCAACTTCTTAATTCTTAATTCCTAACTCATAAGCAAGTTCACAATGTACTATTAAGTGACACTGATTACCCAGTTTCTTAATTCTTTATTCTTTATCCTTAATTTTTAAGAACGACCTTGAAAGTTGCCAATTTTTAACTTTTACGAATTACGAATAAAGAATTAAGGAAATATTAAATGCGCATGCGGCTTGTTCAGCTGTTTTAGACAGATCTTGACAAATGACATTGTTATCCGGGGTAATTTGACGTTTGGTGATGGACGACAGTCTGTGAACGTAAAAAATTGTATTGTATTTAATTTTAATATTGAATTTAACTATTTATAACACAAATAAACAAGTTGTGTTTATATTTACTATGTCAAATTTGACATGTATTGTCCAACTGTCAAGAGCTGAAAAAAGAAGAATTGGAAAAAGAAGAGATAAAAATTAAGAATAAAGAAACTGGATACACCTGATCTAATAACTCACTCAAATTTTACGAAATGCTTAAGAATTAAGGACTAAAAATTACGAAGTTGGGTAACCCAGGCCTAAGAGAAGAGTATTATTATAGATTTTATTTTTGAGACTCGTGTTTCTTAGTCATTTATCTTTTACGTGACTTGTCTACCCTGCAGTGGGACTCTGCGTCGTTATAGAAAACCATTATTATTGCTTTCTAAGACTATAGAAATCTATTAGCCTTTTCTACTAAAGAAAATTTGCAACTCTATTTAATGAGCTACGTTCGGGATTGCCAACGGATTTGGAGTGGAGTGAAAGTAGATTTTTGTCACGTGACTTCGGAGTTTTGGGAGTAAATCTTTCAAAGACGAACGCTCTACGCCAAAAGTGCAAAAACATAACCTTAAAAATAAACATGTGTTTGACTTGCATATGGGTTAAATTTTAGACAAGGATTTAATTAAAATTATTAAATATGTTCAATTCTTTCATCCTCATTTTAAACTTTGCCAAGGAAGAATTTTGTGAAAACCTCCGAAAACGAGGAAATTTCTGAAGAAATAGTGAGAATTCTGCGGAAATAACGGTCCCATCAATGACGGACCAAAACTTTAAAATGCATTTTAGAATGAACCCGGCTTAGAATGAAAACATTCCCATTTAACCGACATAAACAAAAAATTAACTTAACCATAAAATTTGCAAACGCAGTTGCGCATGCCCGCTCCTAAAGCACCTCTCAGCGAGACGGGACTTTTGGAGTGAACACTTTTCACTCTGTTTTCGATACCCGAACGCCAGCGGATTCACTCTTTCTGCTCCGAATTTAATACTCGAACGGACGGAGTGCACTTAGGTACGTCCGGAGTGAAAAGAGTGCTAATCTCAAACGCACCTATATTGTAGACTAATGATCCGGTATCTTCGGAACTCGCCAAAGGGGTGACTATCGGAGCTAAAAACATTTGCGAACATTCTAGGAATTTTTAATTTTATAACTAGAAGTTTTGGATAGAAAGAAAAGTTTGGTTATATTTAATGTTCAAGGTTCATGTGCAAAAGCATTTTACCCTCGACCTAAGTTCAGTTTTTCCATGTGCCATCCAAAGCCCTTCTAGAAATAGTAACACCTAAGTACAGCTTATACTATAACACAGCTGTGCCCTAAGTAAGTTGAACAGGGGCGCACCCAGGATTTTGTATCAGTAGTAGTCTGTAGGAGTGTCTCAGGAATTACGCAATTCGGTGGATTTTTCAATTAGTAGTGCACTTTTTTCATTGGTGTGTCTCTAGGATGTTAGTTTAGGGGGGACTGCAGTCCCCAACACCCCTGGGTACGCCACTGAAGTTAAACACTGCAACGCAAGTCGCAACGTCATCAGCCGCGAACTTACTGCCGTTTTCGACTGGTGATGTTGTGGAGTTTAACTTAAAGAAGGTCCTCACGGGCGGAAGAAGCGGAACAGCGTACAGGCGCATTGCTTGTTAAACATGGCGACATTCAACTAATCATAAAACGAAGCGCCTCTCCGCTGTTCCGCTTCCTCCGCCCGTGAGGACCCACTTTTACAGCGTTACTAGTTCTAGCATCTTTGGCTGTTTATTTGGTTCTTTTTATTTCTGGATGAGCTTCAGCGAAGCTAATCAAATAAAGCCAGTGTTCATTTCTTAGGCGCATTTTTCTACAAAAATCCCTTTTGTTTGTTGCTTATTTAAAACTATTTAGTAAAAAATGAATGTATTTCGATCTCAAAATTTTCAACCGAGTAATTCTTATCCAAATTATAAGCAGTGCCATGTATGCATAAAAGCAAAGTAAGGAGCATTCACTGGTCCTTTTTATTTTTTATAAGCTCTGTACTTAGGATGATTTGTGGATATACCTAATTCCAGAGTGAAAATGTTCATAATTTTGAGACTCGCTAGGTATAATCTTAAACAGAAAAAGCAATAGTTCAAACATATGACCCTGGGGCGCATTCAGAATCGAGGCCGGGTGTTCCCGGGTAAACAGCTGACCGTGCGGCCAGCCGTTATTTCTTATGGCCGTCATTGACAAGTTAATTTTTACCCACCCGGCGTCGATTCTGAATGCGCCCCTGGAGCCGTCGTTCACCGAACACCGAACCGGATGTGCTCTGATCCAAAGATATGTAAACAACTTGATTCATAACCTCACAAAACCGATAACTACAGCGTTGGCGATGTCGTTTCAACACGACAAGATGGCTGCCACATAATCGACTCCGAATCCTACGCAGAGTACGAAACGATTGCTCCGTTTCTACAAATAGAATTCTACGACATCGCGGAGTCCCACCGCAGCGTTGGCGATGTCGATGTCGTTTCAAGACGACAATACGGCTGCCACATAATCTACTTCGAAACCTACGCGGAGTACGAAACGATCGCTTCGTTTCTACAAATAGAATTCTACGACATTGCGGAGTCCCACTGCTGCTTAGACAAGGAATTCCTCGTCTAAGGGCTAGTGGCTAGTGGTTCTGTGTTCTGATTGACATAAAAGTGACAGGATTTTGACAGCGGTCAGACATACCATGACATCATATCGTTCGCCGTCCGAATGCTTTGGCCATATGAAGGACTTGAAGGGAGGAGACTGATCGCATTCATCGCAATACGTTGGCCGCTGTCTCAAATTTGCGTAGTTAAGCTTTACGATTTCGCCGCTTGCGGCGCATGTGCTCCAAGTGATGTTTGAAATACATGGATTTTTATGGGCGCAATAACTATTTTTATTTAAATTAGTTTACTGCCGTGTTTTATTTTCAAAAATTAAAATCGAATAATATTAAAAATGTTAATCACAGAAAAATAAAAGGTTTACGATTGAAATCCCATTTCAAAATTTGAATTTGTTATTGAAAGACTATTATTTTTACAACTAGAACCTTGAGTTTAAATTAAGAAACGAAATACAGGTCCCTGGTATACAGGGTGTCTAAAATAGGTGATACCACTATTGCTATCTCCGAAACGGTAAAAGATACGATGTCACTTAAATTAGAGAAAATGTGCCTTTTTTAGTCGCTATTCATATTCCGTTTACGGAGTTGCCAAATTCTCTATCATTTTTTATCTACAGGGAGGGAATTTTTTAAAAATAGTCAAAAATTTATTTCTTACAAATCTCGAAAACTATTACAGTTAGAAAAAAATTGTTTTAACAAAAGTCACACGATTTTTTACCTTCTATAAAGTAACGTTATTGTTTTGTTTATACCATTTGTTTTTAATGAGTTACTGATAATAACTTGTTTTTTTCAAATTCGGACCTGAACATTTTGCTACATTTTATGGAAAGAATACTTTATACCTTTTACAACTGTGAATAACTTGAAAATATTTTCCGACGTTTTGATCAAGAATAGCAACATCATCAGGATTTTCTAACAATAAGGACCTGGGATCTTCCATGTTAAGGCACAATTCACAACCTATCGCTATGGTTTCTGGTTTCTGTGGTTGGGAAATGGCGCATTTACTTGAAAAAGGCCAGGTCCGTACTGGTAGAATATCCTGATGATGCTATTCTTCACCAAAACGTCGAAAAACATAATCAGGTCATACACAGATGTAAAGGGTATGAAGTATTCTTTCAAAAATACAGCAAAAAGTCCAGGTCCGTATTTGAAAAAAACAAGTTAGTATCAGTAACTCAATAAAAACAAATGATATAAACAAAACAATAACGTTTCTTTAGAGAAGGTAAAAAATCGTGTGATTTTTGTTAAAACAATTTTTTTCTAACCATAATAGTTTTCGAGATATTTAAGAATTAAATTTTTGACTATTTTTAAAAAATCCCCTGTAGATAAGACACTGTAGAGAATTTGGCAACTTCGTAAACAAAATATGAGTAGAGACTAAAAATGGCATATTTTCTCTAATTTAACCGACCTCGTATTTTTTACCGTTTCGGAGATAGCAATAGTGGTATCACCTATTTTAGACACCCTTTATATAATATAATATAGTTAAGCCGTTTAAACTCAATATTGGAGATTAAGATGTAAAATTCAGCTAGACCTCATTTTACTTTTGAAATTCTGTTTTTTGCAATACGCAGAATACGCTACAGCAGCTTTAATTAAACGAAGCGAGACTCTTTTGCTACAGTAGTACTACAAACAGAAAAATCGGGTGTGCTCTAGCGAAAGCATCAACGAATACGGATTGAAACCATGATACAATTAAAAGAAGATATGACACCGCGCAGGTAGGCGTGGCCATGTACGTCACTCTGTGTAATTCCGCCATATTTTGTAAACGAGACACGTCTTTGTTAAGATCGCGTTGTGTTTTAAATTTATTTTTTGGTGTTTTTATATCACTTAAAAAGTGAAAATGATGTGTGTGTGTGTGTATGGTTGTGATGTGGACAATCAATGCAATGGCTTTATGCTCGATATTAAAGTTTTTAGCTGCCCCAAATACGAAGAAACACAAAGTGTTTGGAAGCGTCTGTGCAAACGAGAAGATAAGTTTAACGTGAAAAATGCTAGAATCTGTTCTAGACATTTTAAAGAAAATGATTATGAAGGTAATTTAAAGCATATTGTGTCATGTCATGAATGTCAAATGTGTTTAATGTTTTGACAAACTTGCTCCAATAAAAAAGTTTACTGGTACAAGCAATTGCTAAAAATCTTCACGGTAACGATTCACCAAACTTTAATCGAGAAAATACGACAAACAAAGAGACTGAAAAAGGCTATTTTCTTAAAAAATAATTTCTTGGTTTTACCTATGTTTTATGTTTTTTAATAATAACTACATTTCTTTTGAACTTCTTTATTAATTATTGTTATAAATTTAGATAATTTTGTCTTGTTTAGAATATTTTTTGGCATTTTAAGATTCTTTTAAATTTGAAAAATCAAATAATACAAAAATAAAATAATTTTTAATAATTTACTATTTAAAGTGTAAAAAAACCCAAAAAAACTATCCTAAAAAACATGTTTCCGTCGCAAACATACAGATGTTATTTACCACAAAAAATAGGTATTTTTCAAATTATAGCAACAGACAAAATTGTTATTTATAAGATATTTTCGGAAGACTCTGTAGGTAGGTATATATTTTAATAAGAATCTGCCTCTAAATAAAAATTATTATCTTAATTATTAGGCATAGTTTTATTTTATAAAATTATTTACCTTTTCTTTTCACGTAAATAAATACATAGAACGCAATTGGCAGGCAATTTACCAATATCTATTATTTTAAATTAATTTATCCCTTTATTTACATGATTATTTTAAATCATATACTTTAAAATTTGTATTATAAGCAGGAGGCAAAGTATATTAACAATAGAATTTATATAAAATCGCCTTTAACTTACATAAACTCTATATTGCGCGTTATAAATTTCAAAAATAACTCACACCCCGACGTCATGCGCGAACCCGGACGAATTTGACACCGTTTGGTATCATACCTTCCTTTTATGTATCATGGATTGAAACCCTTGGATTGAAACTATTGAAAGCACCATTAAGGTGCGCGCCCACTTAGGCGAAGCGTCGCGAAGCGAATTTTATCCATCCAAGAACCTTACATGCAATGAAATGGAAGCCCGCACACTGAGGCGGCGCGAAGCGAAGAGTTGATTGACGCTCGCAAAGTCTGGAGAGCAACTAGACGACGTTTTTCTCGCCGCTTCCCGTCGCGTCGCTTCAGTGTGCGCTGAAGAGGAGAAGAGAAGATCCAAAATATTTGATTGTCGTTACTTTTTAGACGGCGGTACCAGCTGAAACGTCTTGTAGATTGTATTGTGTTTTCTTAAATCAGAAAACAGGTGATGGAATTTACCGAAAGTATCCCTCTTTTTATTTATTTTACTAACCCAAACTTTTCATTTTGGTTTCCCCAGTGCCGGATCAGGCTAGCGCGGGGCCCGTAGCAAATGCTAACAAGAGGCCCTTGGTTTGTTTTAGGTCCTAAAGTTTAGGATATAAAATAATACAGCACTTATACAAAAAAAACTTTTCTCGGTTTAATGTGGGCAAATTTAGATATTTTGAATATCGATTTCTGTGAGCAAATCATATTCTATATTCATTAAGGTGAGGTCATTTAGACGTTCTTGTCTTCTTGTCCCATCGTGTTCCTTAACTCATTTGTAATGCGCTTCAATGTTGGAAAAGAACGTTCGCCACTGCAGTTGGTGATCATCAACGACAAGTAAATCCGCAAGACCATTTCTACATTTGGGAAACACGATTCTAATGAAGTTTCCATTAGAAGTGTATAAAATTGCAGTTCTAGAGCCTCGTGCTCTTTGCTGCCACATCTGTTTTGAGCAGCCCAGCGAACTGCATCAGTTCGTCGCCTAGGCTTCCTTCCAAATCGTCTGCGTAAGCACTGACGATAATTGTAGTTTTTTTCAAAATCTCTTCCGCTGTAAGAGATTTTAATTGCCGAGGTATTCCAAGAACACTAGTACACTTCCATGCGGTTAACTAATGCATACAGTACATTATCAATAATGACAATAAACACCTGAATTTCAAAATGTTGTCTAGGTGTTTGATTTTCCAGAACTTCATCGAGTGTAGTAGAGCCGCTGAAATGGTCGAAAATTTGTATTTCGCGTGCGTCGTCTTGAAGTATGGTGCTGATATTCTTCACATTCACATATAATTCTTTTTTATTACTATTTTATATAGTATTAGGTAATTAAAAAAGTAATACTCATATTTTGTTCTATTTTATGCATCATAGCCGAACAAACTTTTATTCCCTTCTCACTGTGATAAATTATTAAGTTATCAACTAAAAGTGGCAACGCTATTTGACGGTTTACTACCAGTTTTACTGTGAATTGAAAATTGATAGAAGCGACCATTCATAAAATTCGTTGACGTTTGCGACATTGTTCAAAAGTGGAGTTGTGTTGTTTTGCGTTTTCGAGAAGCGTTTAAGTGTCTTTCTTTGAAGAAGTTGATATTATTTTGCGAAAAAACATTTAAATGTGGTGTGGCAGTGTCAAGTTTGCAAGAAATTGGACTATTTAAACCCACAAGTTTCTTGTCACAAGTAAGTGAGGTTGTATTCACTTGTATCGAATCCATTGGTGTAATTTTACATATACCTACATTAGTAACTTATCAGGGTAACAAAAATTTAATAACAAAAAGCACCCCACTAGTGTAGGAAGAGGCAGTTGCCAGGAATGTTGGATAGTGTTGCCATTTTCTCTACTGTGTCTACCTGCCCTAGTCGCATCCATTGCATCTTTTAAACGGATGTTTGATTTGGCGCGAAACGATTTTATGAATGAAATGCTTTGTCTATAGTTTTTTTTAATGTCTACGGTCCACATCCACATCGACCGGCAAAGAAACAACACAATACTAAAACAAACTTTACTCTAGATAATGGCTCGTATCAGAAGTACTATTAAGTTTTTCGTGTCAAAAGTAACAGAAAAGTAAATATTACAAAATTCAAAAATAAATATCCATTAATTACTTTCTTATTGGTAATCAATAAAACCCTATTCTAATTGGTCGGGTTATTACATTGAACTAAAGAAACACACTGGAAAGGACGCTACTCGATCAGAAACTGAAGCAAATGCCGATGTATGCAACCCGCCAATGCGAGGGATTCCTCTCTCTCTCCCACTCAATAGTACTTATTACTTCGACAGCGCGATATAATTTAAAAGTAATTTGATTTTTATATAAATATCCAGTATGACTATAAATTAAGTTGATACATGTTAAATTAATTTGAAAATATGATAATATATTTAAAATTAATTTTTGAAAGCAGTTTCCCATTGCAAAACCATAGATTGACAAAAAAATATTTTACAAACAGGAACACACGCGATTTTAAATTTTAATAAAGGGAAATAAAACAACATTTTGTGTTGTACAACAGCTATTTTATTATCGTACATTAATTAAATAGAACGCCGTACGCAAACTTAAAAAAAAACGTTACTTTTAGTAGAAGCGCATTTGTTAAAAAAATTAGTTTACAAATGATGAAATAATATTAGTTTAGTGAATTTTTGTCTAACTCCTGTATTTTTTCCATGAATTTTTTCATTTATTAATTTTGCCTCATGGGCATTCTTTTATTAGTTGGAATTCGTGTAAATCCTCAGACAAAAATTCTTCACTTCCTACAGGGTGTGTTGGTTTAAACTGATGCAAACACTAAGAAAACTTGTGTTTTGCTGCATTTAATAATAACTATCTACAATTTTTAGATCTTAGTGATATGGTTTCAGATAGGTGCCTGAAATACCAGTTTCCATTATAATGTCTAAATTAGCCGAACTGCATTGATTTTTCTTTAGTTCTTGTATTAGCTCCTTAGTGGTGCGGATTTGTTTATCTCTTCTGTGGACTTTTTGTTTTAATGTTTTAATTTTTTTACCCATTCTATAGGTATATTTGCAAGTTACCAGAAATTACTGTTTGTGTCGCTACATTTTTTTGCACTGGTAGAATCTCTAAAATATTATGTTGTTCCTAAAACATTATGTGTATTTTTTCAGGGTGATTTATCAATAAAGAGTTTACTACCAAGTCAGGACTTCAAAACTAAAAAAAAAAAAAACAGTTTGCCTCATGATGCACTTCAATTGGTCTATTGCAATATTCCAAAACTCGTCGTTTATTACAGTGCTTTTGTAAATGTTTCGGAAAATTAAACACACTGGGCACTGCATCCAATTTTAACAATTTAACTGATGATCCAGGTCTTATTTGGTAATCACTATTGTTAAAATGTTCACTACAAAGCCTGCTTGTACGAGCTGGCTTCCAAGATTCTCGTCTTATTGCAGTTATCCACCACTGAAGTATTTCAGGCCTTTTAAAGGGAAATCTATAACAATGGATTAATTCCAATGTGAAAACAGAATAAAACACGTAATTTTAAATATATTGTATACCAATATTTTTACTATTTACTTACGTGTGAAACTGTATGTTTGGATTCTTCGAATATACATTTTTACACCCAAATGCAACGTAATTAACGATCATGTTTTACTATTTTTATTTAGCCTGACTGCATTGCTTTTTACACTAGAATGTGTAAATACCTCTTACTGACTTCTTACAAGAAGTATAACAACGCAAAGAGATCAAACAAAGGCAAAAATTGCAAAATATCAATTTCTCGTCGAAACAGCCGGTAAACAAGACTCACGCGAGAGAGAGGGAAATCCCTCTAGTATACTCGTTCTCTTTCTACTGCCCCGGCTTCAAATAGGCTCGCAAGAGAACGCGATAGCAACCTTTCCAGCAGCCCCATGAAACTTCTTATGGCAAGTATCGCAACACGCTTAGTTACGACATACGTACCGGCCAGACTTTTATCGAATAAAGTTCGGACATACAAATTTTTCTTTGTCTCTTTTTAAATGTCCAACCAACGATACTACAGAAAGAGATGGGTGCGTTAGGCGACCAATCCAACAATCAACAACTTCATTATTTTACCACCCTACTTCCCGGTCTGGCCGACTGGAAGTCTGGAAGCTAAAGTGGACTCGCCCATAATTTCTTTTAGATGTAAATAAAAATGGCTGCTGGTCATTTTTGACTTTGCTGGAGCTTTTTATTTAATTATAGCATTCTAACAAGAAGATGGATTATTTTTTCTCTTCCAGGTAAGTAATTAAATTATTTTGTTTGTAGTATGGGTTACTTTTATTACAATACCATTGTTTTTCAAGAGAAATGCTGTGGAATGTATGATGACCTAACTTTAGAAGGAAAGGAAGTGATGAAATTTTTCATTTATAAGCAAATACTAGTTAGGACAACTCTTTGCTATTAAGCTTCAAAAACACAATTCGAATATTGCACCAATGATTTCGTGTGTTGCATTGAGTGCTGGACAAGGCTGCCAGTAGAATTTTTAAAGTAGTGTTTCAGTGAAATCTTTTAAATAAAATACTCACAATCATCGTTGTTAAAATACCTATCTTGTATTATTATGATGGCATATAACTTGTTTTCTTTAAACCAAAAATAAGGTAAATTACTAAAAGGTTTGGTGGGTATATACCGGCAGCAATTTTCTTTTGTACCTTCATATTACGTGAAAAAAAGTTGATATACAATTGATCAGCCTTGTACGAAAACTGTGCAATGAACATAACTTTTTTCTTGGCAATAGTAGTAATAGATCAATTGTAGCCATCATGTATTTAGTGAATTTTTATTTTATTATACAGATAAAATTGTTGTAAAAGTAACCTTCCAGTATATTTCCTAAATAAGTTGCGTGTTATAATTTAGGTACTTACAGTGTTAATAGTCATGTACTCATTAATTTTAGGTTTCTGGTTGAATTGTGGGTAGGATCACAACAGGCAAACAAGTATATTGCAGCAGAGACTATTATAGATTTTGTTGTAATGTAGCTTTATTTCATATCTAAGTTTCTCAGTGGTATATTTTACAGTGTCTAAGTATTCAGTGTTTGTGTTTTAGTTCTAGTGCTTTATCACGTTTAGGTTTTACAGCTTTCAATACTCTAAAAAATTATTGCAAATATTCTTTTGACAAAAATTCCAATTATAGTTTCATAGAAGAATATCAGACTGAGCAAACGAGACAAATGTTGTAATGTATTGTATTATAAAAACCTGAAATCCTTTTTTCTTTTTCATGTCATACGAGGACTCCAAAAGCAATCGAAGGCTAACTTATTTGGTTTGACATTATCAAGACAAGTTACATCTATTTTTTGACAGGATTGTGATTAAGGACTTTTTCTTAGGTATACTCAGTGTACATGTCTTATTTCTTCTGTATGCCTTAAATTAATTTTGAGAAAATCGTGTTCTTGGTTATGTTATACATATATAAAAAAAATGACCAGAATATAATGTATATTGTTTTTGATTTCTATAAATTTTGTTGTTTTAAAATTTAGGTATGGGTGAGTGTCTATAAAGTGTTGCATCGTTTTAAGATATTTATGAAATGTTTATATTTGTGTTTCTTTTTGATAATAAAGTTACGATCTCAACTTCATTACGTTTGATTTTCCTTTTCATATTCATGCTAGACGTTATATTTTAAAGTGGATTTAAAACTTATGGATTTATTTGGCATCAAAACTATTTGGTTTTGATTCCAAATAATTTTGTAAGTTTTATTTGCTACTTTAAAATAACCAAAAATATGAAGTTTTAAATTGCGCCTGCGCCACCTTTAGTTCCCAATCCCCCCAACGTCCAGACTAATTGTCGCTGTAATTTGACGTTTGATTGACATTTCATATGACCTTCGACTCGATCCGTGCTGCGACAAATAACAACGCTAGTTGGTCTTCTTCCTGTATTAGTATTCGTTGCTTTCCAGTGTGTTTCTTTAGTTCAATGGGTTATTACGACTATCTCAAAGATAACATAAGGACATAAGGGAATTCCCTTGTTAGTTTTGAGGTGTGGTGCGACACATAATTTATGGTGTAGCCAGCGCTCACTTTTAGAAATATGCTAAAATTATTTATAATCGTTGTAGATTTTGACACCACCTTCTTTCCATTGGACGGTAGCGGTAGGTGATATATACCATATCTATCTTACTTGATAGATTTTTTACGCCCAGGCGCGGGGCCCCCCAATACGCGGGGCCGGTAGCATTTGCTATTCTTGCTACGTGGCTAATCCGGCACTGGGTTTCCCTTCTTCCTCCATACTGGTAATCAGGCTAAGTATAAAAAGATCCTCGTCCGATGACGACCTGCTCATTTTGTATACCTTCACTGAACAACTAAAAATGTTTTAAACGTTAAATGTTGAAAATAGGATAGGATATCTTTTGCCGTGGATTCTCTGCGCTTCGTTTCTCTTCGCCCAAGTGTGCGGACACCGCGTAAACGACGCTTGGCTTCGCCGCGCTTCCCTTCGCGACGCTTCGCCTAAGTGAGCGAGCACCACAGAACAACAGGCGAGCACCTTTAAAAACTAAAGTGCGAATAGTAATATTCCTTTCAGGTGTTTGATGCCCCGGAGCGACTCGCCCCAGAGTAACTCACACCGTTCAAAGGCACAATTGACAATTTTGACATTAAGCTCAAGTCGTTGGCGATGCACGAGAGGGCAGGGGGGATAGGGCTAGATTTTAGTTTTTTTATTCATTGGCTAGAACGGTTCAGGTGCTTGAAGTCCCAGTTGAATGGAAAAACTGTGTGCTGCTCTGGAGCTGTACGGGAGCTCCTCATTGGGGTGAAAGGAAGACACCTAATATGTGCATGTGCGAACACATCTCTTAAATGGGCTGCAATTTCAATCAGTTCCAGTGTTGCCATATGTACGATAATTATCGTATTATACAATAATTTATAAGATTCGATACTATCGTAATTTTTGCCTGTACGATATACGATTATTTCCGATAATTTCGGATTTTCAACTTTTTATGCTTCAACTTGGCGATTGCGATTAGATTATATTTTTCACGACAAATTAATAAGATTGAATTTTTTTGTGGGAGGGGTGCTTGGGGCTTTTTGGAATTTCTTGACTAAGTTTTTATAAAAGATTCACTAGTCCCTTATTCAGAATTAATAAAAATTTAACCAGCAATTGGGGTGATTATACTTATTTTTGTATCCTAAATAAATACAAATTAACAAAAAAACATTTTATTTATTAAATTAAAGCTAAGCATATAAAATAAAAAAAGTATGTGTATTAAAAAAGTTTCATTCTAGAAATTATATTTCCTGTAAAACTTTGCTTTGACGATACGAGAACCGCTACTCATCAAGATATGGCAGGTACGATATAATACACGATAATTTTATTTATTTATTTATTCAATCACGGGCCTTGCCCATTTATTTACAACACAATTTATTATAACTACTATATCTACGTTCAGCTCAGCCTAACATCGTACAATATATCACACGTTACAATTAAATAATCAACTGAATAGCTCACAGGAACACGACATGAAACTACAGACAATATCAGACATACAATAAACAGCAAAACTGCAGATAAATACGAGTACGGAAACGATCAGTCAACAAGCTATCCCAGTAGGCGCTCAAAACGACCTCTGCAGTGAAACAAATCCAAAACATCCGAAAAGCGGTTTGCCAGCCTTGTTGCTCTCGGCACAAAGGAGTTGAACCTCAGATTGGTGCGATAGAAGGGTTGGTGAAAAGTATTAGTGGATCTAGTGGTCCTACCCCGGACTGCCAGGCCGACGGCCTCCAGCAATGGTGGACAGTCAACCTGGGCGTTAGTTATTTTATAGAGTAACCTGAGGTCCTTCTGCTCCCTCCTTGATTTTAAATCAGGCAATGAAAAGGTACTCTGAAGCAAGTTGTAATCACGAGCGTAGTTGTCAGGGGGAATGATGTTCGCCTTGAAGGAAATATACCTCAAGAATCTTCTCTGAACCTGCTCGATTCTGTGTATATGACAGGCGTACATGGGGCTCCAGACGGAGGAAGCATACTCCAAAGGAGGTCTGACTAGCATACAGTAAAGCAACCGTATGGCTGAAGTATTATTAAAGTCCCCCGTACACCTCTTAACGAACCCGAGCATCTTAAGGGCCCTAGCGAGCATATCCGTGATATGAGGATGAGGGACGAATGAGAGGGAGGTATCGATGATCACTCCAAGATCCTTGATGGATGAGGAGGATGACAATATGATATTATTGATCTCGTAGTGAAATTTTGTTGGGTTTCCTCTTCTGCTAAAACAGATGGCCTTTGAAGCGTTGAGGTCCATGCCGTTCCTCCCACACCACGCCTCCAAACGCCACAAGTCGGACTGAAGCCTCGCACAGTCATCCTGAGACCCAACTGACAGGTAATGTTTAAGGTCATCCGCAAAACAAATGAATTTTGAATACATGAAGCAGGACTCTATATCATTTACAGAAATATTAAATAGAAGGGGCCCCAAGTGGGATCCTTGGGGAACACCTGAAGGAACTTTAATTTCACCCGACTTGAAGTTATTTATTTTTACGATTTGAGTCCGTCCCGAAAGGTAGCTGGACAACCAATCCAGTAACGAACCATCCACCCCCATAGCCTGAACCTTATCAAGCAAAAGCGTGTGGTTGACTCGGTCGAACGCCTTGGAAAAGTCGGTGTAAACCGCGTGGACCTCACCGGCCCTCTCCAATACGTCCGACAGATATTCCACATAGGTAAGCAGATTCAGTTCGGTAGACTTGCCCCTCCGGAAACCAAACTGCTGATCAATGATGGCGTGGCCGAGTACAGAAGTTAAATGTTTCTCCACGAGGTTTTCGAAGAGCTTGGGTATAGCGCTGAGAATGCACACCGGTCGGTAATTAGATATATCCGCCCTGTCGCCAGTCTTATGGATGGGCATTAGGTATCCCGCCTTCCAGAAATCCGGAAAAACACCAGAATCTAGTGATCTATTGAAGATTATGTGTAGGGGTCGAGATAAAGTAAAACTACAGGCCCTCAGCAAGCTTGGTGGGATGCCATCATTGTCATCAGGCCCTGGTCCCTTGTGGGGATCCAGTTTACAAATTTCCTCGTATATGCTGGAAACAGGAATGAAATACTTGACAATATTTAAATGGCTGAAAGACTGAATTGGTGTACGGGGGTATATTTTTGTTGAATAAACTGTCTGAAAATACTCCGCAAATAAGTTGGGAAGATCAGGACCCAAAAGACATTCTCTATTATTATAAAACATTTGTGGCGGCAAGTCATTGTTTTTACGCTTCGAGTTTACAAATTTCCAGAAATTCTTTACATTTTTTTGGGTTAAAAGAGATAGTTGTGACCGCTCCACGAATTGTTGGTAGCAAGCTCTACTACTTACAGTCCGATCTAAGCTTAGCGAATCTGTTATGGTCCCTTCGCGTACCCGATTCTCTAAATGCCCTGTGAGCTTTCCTCTTCAATACAATCAGATTCTTCAACTCTGGTGAAAACCACCCTGGGAAGTTCCGCTGGGACACCCTCTTTAGTGGTACCGTGGCATGAATAATTGAAAAAAGTATGTCATAAAAAATATTCAGCATACTATTATCGAGCGACTGATTGAGCAGCAAGTTATCCCAGCCAATCTGCCCAAGGTAGTCATTTATTACAGTAAAATCTATAGAATTATAATCGTAGTAAAATATTTAAAAATTAAAAATTCAATATAAAAAATATTTAAATATTTTTAATATTTACCATACGATTGTATACGATAATTTTACGACATCAATACGATAATTTTTGTTGGGCATCTGGCAACACTGATCAGCTCTCAGCTGATTGTCAAAAAACGTTCTAACCTAGGAAAATTGTTTTACTGTTTTTTCTTTAATTTCCAGCAGAATTTGTCTTTAAAATGAGTAAAAATTCAGCAGTTCTTAATGTGGTTACAGAGCATAAGGAAATTTCGTCAATTTTGAAAGATAATACTAAAGACTTAGATCATTCCATTATTAGTGGGTCAACTATTGACAACTCATTAGTATGCTTTCATTAAAAAGTAGTGATAATTGGTTGTAATAACATATTTCTTTTAGGTACAGTCCCCAAGTATAGAAAGCTTTTCAACCATCAATGATGTTGAAAACTTATCAGAATTAAACATTGATGAGAACTCTGATCTTTGTGTTAAAATTGATAATCCAGAAAAGCATTTAGAGACCATGGAAACTTATATTACATTTCAAATCACTACCAGAGTAGCAAGGATTGAGTTTGTAGATCATGAATATGTTGTTAGAAGAAGATATAATGACTTTTTGTGGCTTAGACAAAAATTAGCAGAATGTCATCCCTTTTGTATTATACCAGTAAGTTTTGTTATAGATTTTAGTACCTGAATCCTATTTCAGCAGCTATTTTCACAATAACTATTTCTGTTTGTTACCATGTATCCCACAGAAATAAGATTATTTCTTAAAAATATGTATATGTATAAGCTTTTTCATCTTCCAGCAAAAATATCCAAAAACTGCCAAAATTTCTCAAGAGATTTACTTACATATATTATTGTCAGGGTTCACTTAAAACCTAGCAAGCCCACATTTTGGAAAAATTGGGCTGAACATACCATGGATCTATTATAATATGGATTCGATATCCGTATACTGTGAGCGTATCGAACGTGAAGCCTTATATAATATAAATGTTTTGTTGTTTGTTATTCTCTTGAGAGAGCAGTTTACGAATTACGAACATAGACAAGACTACGAATTACTACGTAATTGAATCAAGAATGGTAGTAGAAAGAGATAAAATAGCATTGGAGTGTTGGAGCTCAGAAGTGTTATTGTCTGCTGGGTGCTTAGGAAAAACGTCTGGGAACGCTCGGTTACACGTACGTCTTTGTCTAATGAACTAGAAAAGAAAAAGTGCGACGTATAGATTTATATAGATTTATAAATGACTCAGAGCGACTTTAAATAATCGCCTTTAGAAATAACATAACCTAACATAACATAACCTACAAATAATAAAACCTTTTTAACTTAAATTTATTACTATTTAGCAGAAAAATAAAATATTTTGGGGCTTTTATTACTTTTAGTAAATCTTGTGATGCTTCTAACGTATTTTTGTACAAAAATACAAGGTACAATAAGATGTGGCCAATGTTTACAAATTGTGTTTACAGTGTCGTTTAGAATGGTTTGTTTTGGCTTCAAAGAATGTGAACTCAACCCGTATCCAGTCCTAATAAATGCATGGAACATACGTATATTTTTGTTGTTATATAAAAAATTACTGAGTCACTCATCAGTATATGCCTACATATATATATATATATATATATATATATATATATATATATATATATATATATATATATTGTATGTTATGTTAGGTTATTTCAAATAACCTAACATAACATAACCTACAAATAATAAAACCTTTTTAACTTAAATTTATTACTATTTAGCAGAAAAATAAAATATTTTGGGGCTTTTATTACTTTTAGTAAATCTTGTGATGCTTCTAACGTATTTTTGTACAAAAATACAAGGTACAATAAGATGTGGCCAATGTTTACAAATTGTGTTTACAGTGTCGTTTAGAATGGTTTGTTTTGGCTTCAAAGAATGTGAACTCAACCCGTATCCAGTCCTAATAAATGCATGGAACATACGTATATTTTTGTTGTTATATAAAAAATTACTGAGTCACTCATCAGTATATGCCTACATATATATATATATATATATATATATATATATATATATATATATATATATATATATATATATATATATGTGACGTTGTGCATCTCGACTTATGTTGAGAGGCACAGTCACATACGTGGGCCTGATGAAGCCAATGAGCAGAAACACGTGTCGTACGGGTTACCATTCTAACTTTTCATTTTACTGTTCATTGCTAGCGGACATGCCCACAATAATTCTCCTCTCTTTTTTTATATATATATATATATATATATATATATATATATATATATATAATAATAATTTGTTTGACCGAAACACGTGTTACTACAGATATGCAGGAACATGAGATCAAAATCGAGGGGTACAATGGAACACATGCATTATCTACAAGCCGACACACAGGAGGTGCATCAATTTATGTAAAAGAAGAGATACGATTTAAAACCGTGATAAATATGGTCCTAGAAAAAAATATGTGGTTAGTAGGAATAAATATTGGTGTTGGTGGACACAAATATAACATTCTTAATGTTTACCATTCGCCGAATTCAAGTGACAGCGACTTCTTGAATAAACTAGAAGAAATTTTAGATGACTATGCTATAAGACCTGAAATGTTTATTTTAATTGGTGATTTAAACATCAATTTAGCAAAAGAAACATTCTATTCGAAAAAATTAAATAATGTTATACAAAGGAGTGGAATGACACAAATGGTACAAAATTTCACAAGAATTACATCGAGTAGTGCTACAATGATAGATCTTATAATCACTAATGATAAAGAAATTAAACACCAAATACACCATACACCAAAAATAGCGGATCATTCGATTCTTACTGTGAAGCTTCCCTCAGTTGAATTTGAACAATACAAAGTAACCTATAGAGATATGAAAAACTTCAATGAACTAGAATTTCAGTTGGATCTTATGGAATCGGAGTGGCCAGAAAATAATGGAGGTATTGACGAGATCTCGAATTGTTTGGTGAGGATCATCACTCAGAACTTAAACAAACATGCTCTAGTCTTGGAAAGGAAGGTTTCCAGTAGGTGGGGTAATAAACAATGGTGGATACCAGAGATAAAATTAGAAATCATGGAACGAGATAGACTATACAGAAGAGCAATTATAACAAATACTAAAGAAGATTGGGATAGTTATAGAAAAAAAAGGAATATGGTTGTTCAGATAATAAAATATCAGAAGCAGGCTTACTACCATGAAAGGATAGATGAAGTCAAGGGAGACTCCAAGGAAATGTGGAAGAGCCTGAAAAGTATTATTAAAAATAAAAATACAACCAAAAACAATGAAGGGATAATTTTCGACGGACACTTAGAATTGGATAATGAAAAAATTGCACAAAAATTCAATAAATATTTTATAGACAGCATTGATGTACTGGTCAGGAATGTGAGTTTAGCAGAAACAGAAGAGATATTGAAAAACATCGAAAGCCCAGTAAACAAATTTGAAAACTTTCAGCTATTAGAATTTACAGAACTGAAAAAAATAGTGAAAAAAATGAAAGACAAAAAAAGTAGTACTGAAGGGATCAATACAAAAATATTAAAAAGTTCATTTGAAGTAATTGGTCATCATTTCTTGGAAGTTATTAATGCGAGTCTAGACAAAGGTGGTTTCCCAAAAGAATGGAAAACGTCATTGATAATCCCAATAGAAAAAGTCGTTAACACAAACAGATGTGAGGAGTTTCGTCCCATAAACATGGTACCGACATACGAAAAGCTCTTGGAGACCGTTGTAAATAATCAAATGAGAAAATTTGTGGAAGATAATAAAATACTAACTCCATTTCAGGCTGGGTTTAGGAAAAAGCATTCCTGTGAAAGTGCTTTGCAATCAGTTATTTCTAGGTGGAAGAATGTAATCAATGAAAAAAAGTTTGTTGGTGTAGTTTTCCTTGATTTTCGTCGTGCATTCGAGACTATAGATCGAGATCTTCTGGGTAAAAAACTGATGAAGTATAGTTTTGGGAAAAATGTGTTGAAATGGTTCTCGGAATATCTAAAGTTCAGGTCACAACAAACCAAATATAATGATGTAGTATCTCCAGTAATAGCGAATAACAACGGAGTTCCACAAGGAACTGTATTAGACCCTGATTTGTTTGTACTTTACATAAACGATATTGTGAAGGTAGTAAAAATATGCGAACTGCAATTGTTTGCTGATGACACTATCCTATTTTTCGAAAGTGATAATATTGATGATATTGTTGCAGCTCTAAATGAAGATTTAAAAAGATTGTATAAATGGCTGTGCATTAATAGTCCTAGTGTAAATACTAAGAAAACTAAATTAATGATTTTAAAAACTAGATATAATATAATTAATAATTTCAACCATGCTAACATAGTTATAGACAATGAAAAAATTGAACAGGTTAAAGAATTTAAGTATTTAGGTGTGTTATTGGACGAAAATCTAACATTTTCTGGACATGCTAATTATGTAACAAAAAAGTTCTCAAAAAAATTAACCTGTTATGTAGGATAGAAAGTGATTTAAGTAAATGGACTAAGCTTCTTATTTATAAAACAATAATTTTACCGCATCTTAACTATTGTGCAACAATAATGTTTATGTTTAATAAGGGTGAGTTCGAAATTCTACAGAAAAAACAAAATTGTGCGTTAAGATGTATATTACAATGTAATAGATATAAAAGAATAAAAGACATGTTAAAAGAAACTAATTTATTAAGTGTAAGACAGAATATATTTTTAAATACAATGATTGTTATACATAAAATAAAAAACGGGCTGTACCCAAATCACATTGTAGAGAGATTACAGTTTGTACAGGATATACATAATTACAACACAAGGGCTAAATATGATTTTTATGTGCCACATGTAAACTCATTGTTTGCACAGAATAGTCTATTTCATAAAGACTTAGTTGAGTTTAATAATTTACCAAATGAAATAAAAAGTTTGATTAACATAAACAAATTTAAATCTAAGCTTAGGACTTACATAGTAAATAATATTAGCATATAAGGAATTTAATTGAAAGATGTATAACAGGCTTAATTGAAGAAAACCCAGAAATGAAGAATACACTCGGTGATGATGTTGATACAAAAATAAAGTTCATTACAAAGAGAGAGTGCAGAAATAAAAGAAGGGAGAATTGGATTTTACAAGCAGAACCCACAGTTTTTAAATGGTTTATTAAAAATGATAACATCAATTTTGATTTAACCAAAGTTTACGTAAAAGAATATTGTAATCCTGCTATGTGCTACAAATGTTGTCTATTTGGACATGTTTCAAAATATTGTATGGGAGAACTGTGCTGCCACAAATGTGGCGGAAATCATGAAGGAAAAAGCTGCCCCCAAAATACAACATTGGACTGTCCAAACTGCAGGAGGCTAAAACTAAAGGATCGAATACACTCGGCTAGAGATCCAAAGTGTCCTGCTTTTCTTCAGAAAATTGAGAAGTGCAGAGAAAGCACTAATTATGGAAACCAATCAACAGAGGCTTTTTTAGATTAGAGGAAAAAGCATACGATAAAAATAAGCTCTGTATAATACACCAAAATGTGCAATCCATTGGAAATAGCATTGAGAAAATCGAAGCATTGCTAGAAAATAACCCCAAATGTTTTTGCTTATGTGTCACAGAACACTGGAAATCAGAAGACCAGTTATCAAAAATAGGGATAAAAAATTTTAAATTGGCCTCTTCGTTTTGTAGAGGAGAAGGGCAACACGGAGGGAGTGCTGTGTATATAAAGAAGACAATTTCATATAAGGTCATGAAATGTATAAATTTATTATCCGTAAAAAATGAATGTGAGTGTGCTGCGGTTGAATGTTTTCTTAATGGTAAAAAAATGTTAATACTATCTGTATATAGACCTCCGACAGGTAACAAAGAACTTTTTTATGATAAACTAGAAAGTATGTTGTCTCATGTCAGTAACAATTCATTAATATTTATTGCAGGTGATTTTAATATAGAGATGTTGAAGGATAATATTAATAGAAATATTCTGTTTTCACTGTTAAACTTCTATGATTTAACAGAAACAATTCTTGAAAATACAAGAATTACACATAATTCTGCCAGTTGTCTGGATAACATTTTTACTAATATTGAAACAAATAATTATCAAACATTTGTTATAGAAACACATATATCTGACCATACTGCTCAAATAATATCATTTTC
Source organism: Philopedon plagiatum (assembly GCA_963971165.1). Lineage (NCBI taxonomy): Eukaryota > Metazoa > Arthropoda > Insecta > Coleoptera > Curculionidae > Philopedon > Philopedon plagiatum. The sequence continues at coordinate 48,832,239 of OZ020190.1, forward strand.
TATTACGGAAAGTAGAAATAACCTCGTTTATAGGAGATTTTTTAATGAAGAAAATAAATATCAGTTTATACAAAATATAAAAAAGCAGGACTGGATAGAAGTTTTTCAGGTAGAAAGGAGGAATGTTAATTTACAATGGAATACTTTTATTAATACATATATAAGAATTTTTAATCAATGCTTTCCTAGAACTATTGTATATGCAAATAAAAAACAACAGACAAAAGTAATGAAATTATTCAGTGTAAAAATAGATTGGATACATTGTTGGTATTATCCAGAAATAATAATTTATATAAACCAAATTATAATGAAACAAAAAACCGCTACGACAAACTTCTCCGCGAAGAACAATCAAAAAAATATGAGAAAAGAGTTATATCTTCTGATAATAAAAATAAATGCTTATGGACAATATGTAATGAAATCAATGGGAAATTCAAAATTAATAGCACGTATTGCACCAATAATACACAAAAATTTGCAGATGATTTCAATAACCATTTATTAACTATAATTCCTGAAATGTTAAAAAATCAAAATAGCATTCCTTTTCAATGTAATATAACAGATAACAACCAATCAATGTATCTACAGCCTGTAACCAATCATGAATTACTAAACATAATGCAGAAACTAAAAAACAAATACAGTAGTGGTGATGACGATATTCCAACGAGTATTGTGAAACTTTCAATTGCTGAAATTGTTGACATCCTGAACTATTTAATAAATAACTCTATAAAATATGGTGTTTTCCCCGACCAACTTAAGCTGGCAAAAATAAAACCACTTTATAAGAAAGGTTGCTTAGAAGATCTTAATAATTTTAGACCCATTAGTCTATTGCCCAGCTTTTCAAAAATTTTTGAATATGCAATTTGTACTCGAATAACTAGTTTTATGAATAAATGTCAATTATTTTCGCACACACAGCATGGTTATCTGGGGGGTAGATCTACCACAACTGCTATATTTCAATTTACACAAACCATTTTAGATCACTTAGAAAATAAACATCTAGCTTTAGGTATGTTCCTAGATTTGAGTAAAGCGTATGACTGCATAGATAAGGATTTACTTTTGTTGAAGTTAAGTAGATATGGCATTAGAGGTAATTCTTATGCATGGATTAAATCTTATCTGTCAGATAGGATGCAAAGAGTGGTAGTTCGGGATGACAGCAAGGAAGTGAAATCGGATATACAAAGGAACAGTATGGGCATAGCTCAGGGAAGTATTCTGGGACCTGTTTTATTTATACTTTTCTTAAATGACTTGAGCAATATTGTAGAAAATTTTACGATAACGAATTACGCTGATGATACTAACCTCTTGGTTCCGGGTTTAAACATGCAAGATATTGTCACAAGGGCAGAAGTTGCTTTCGAAAGAACAAATAGGTGGTTCTTACAGAATAAGTTAATTTTAAATGATGAAAAAACAAAATTGATTTTATTCAGAACAAAACAAAAAATAGAAAAACCCGATAATATTACTTTAAGTACATCAAACTATATGTTAGATAATAGCACTATATTTTTGGGTTTAACTATAGAAGAATTCTTGTCATGGAGCAATCATATTGATACGTTATGTCTTAAATTGAGTAGAGTGGGTTATGGGATCAAAATAGTGTCAAATTATATGAATTTAAAAACTTTAAAAATACTGTATCATGCAAACTTTGAGTCAGTGATGAGATATGGCATACTGTTCTGGGGAAGTAGTTCTGACTTGCAGAGGGTTTTTGTAATACAAAAAAGGTTAGTAAGGACAATAAATAAAATGAATTTTTTGGAGTCCTGCCGAGGAGTATTTAAAAAAATGAATATTATGACAGTGTATGCTCTCTACGTGTTTGAATGTTTAATGTTTTTATTTAGAAATAGAGAAAAATTTGATACTGTAAATAGTAATAGAACCAATAATTTGTTGTATCCTCGCCATCGTCTCACAGTAACTGAAAAAAACCCTTACTATATGTGTATTAAGTTGTACAATAGTTTGCCAAATCATGTTAAATCTATCAGCACTCTAATAAAATGGAAACAGACTTTAAAAAAGGAGTTAATAAAGACTGAACCCTATTCACTACAGGACTTTTTAAACAAGGAATGGTAACATATTGTATTGTATTATTGACGTCATTTCATTTTGTGTATACTTGTGTATTATAATTTGAAATAAAGAAGTATTATTATTATTATTATTATTATTATTGTATTTGTTTAGCTACGGCTATTAATAAAGGATTTGATTTGATTTGATATATATATATATATATATATATATATATATATATATATATATATATATATATATATATATATATATATATATAGGGTGGTGCAACCAAGACGGGGTGGACGATTGTGAGTAAACGGTGACTAATTTCGAAAAAATTTTAATTGGATATTATCGATAGTCAAACACGCTATGTTTTAAAATTATAGCCATAATACAGGGTGGTCCGAAAAACTCGTGGCGAACCAAACTTGTATTTTTTTAAATGTGACACTCTGTATATAATTGTTCCAATTGATTCTCCTGTTCGTTACGATCATTTTGATATAGGGTTTATTGGGTCTAAAATTTATAGTAAGGGAATGGGACGCGGTTAAAGTTGAAAAAATGCTCACAGTTCGGCCATTTTTTAAAAAAAATTGAAACAGGAATGGAAAAACCAAATATTCCATAAAACGTTACATAGCCTTGAATACATTAATCGCTTGCAATTTGTTTAAAATTATTCACTGTTATACAGGGTGGTCAAGTTTTGATGGGTCTAAAATTTATAGTAAGGGAATGGGACGCGGTTAAAGTTGAAAAAATGCTCACAGTTCGGCCATTTTTTAAAAAAAATTGAAACAGGAATGGAAAAACCAAATATTCCATAAAACGTTACATAGCCTTGAATACATTAATCGCTTGCAATTTGTTTAAAATTATTCACTGTTATACAGGGTGGTCAAGTTTTGCAAATACGCCCTGGACTCATATTTTTTTAAATGGTACACCCTATATATTTTATTTTCATGTTAAAGATAACATTACTAGCTTTCAAAAAATGCCATACATGATGCCTTTCTGACCAACAGTTTTTTAGTAAACTAGCCGTGAAAGCAATGTTTCTTCATTCTAATACGATTATACTGAATTTACGTTGTTTATTATTAAATATCTAATATTAGGAGGCCATGACACTATCATAAATGAAACAAAGGATTGACAAACTTGTCAAAGCTACTGCCGCATAATCCATGATTTACAAGTTAAGCGTAGGTGAGGTAAGAAAACTGAGACCCGGAACGTTTACATGTTTATTAGAGATATTCCAAAAAACAGAAAATATTGTTTTTAGGAAATGTAAAGTAATTAATAAACCAGTTATAAACAACTTTTTGAGAAACGAGTTGCCAGTATTGCTTGAAGATTTACCTTTAATGGTAAGGGGATCCTTATGGTTTCAACATGATGGAGCGCCCCCGCATTACCATAGGAATGTAAGATATTTTGTCGATAATCGGAAGACAGATCCTTGGATTGGGCGAGGTTGACCAGTTAAGTGGCCAGCCAGATCACCCGACTTAACACTACTAGATTTTTTCTATGGGGGCATAATAAAGAAGAAGTCTATAAAGAGGTTCCAACCTCAGTGAAAGATATGAAGACGAGAATAAGAAACAGTTTTCGCAACATTTCAGAACAGACTTTGGGAAAAGTGAAACTTTCATTTATGGATATACTTACTGGAAATGTGCCTTCAGCAAAATGGTGGTTTAGTTGAACACCTTATATGAGCTTTTTTAATTGTTTATATTAAATTAGGTTGACAAGTAAGTAGGTACATAACACATAACTAAATAATTTTAAAAGATGTTCTGTTTTTGCTTAATTAATTTTCTTACACTATTAATAATACTGATAACTGATTATCTTTGTTTATAAGTGGTTTATTAATTACTTTACATTTCCTAAAAACAATATTTTCCGTTTTTTGAAATATCTCTAATAAACATGTAAAGGTTTCGGGTCTCAGTTTTCTTACCTCACCTACGCTTAACTTGTAAATAATGGATTATGCGGCAGTAGCTTTGATAAGTTCGTCAATCTTTTGTTTCATTTATGATAGTGTCATGCCCTCCTAATATTAGATATTATTTAATAATAAACAATGTAAATTCAGTATAATCGTATTAGAATGAAGAAACTTTGCTTTCACGGCTAGTTTACTAAAAAACTGTTGGTCAGAAAGGCATCATGTATGGTATTTTTTGAAAGCTAGTAATGTTATCTTTAACATGAAAATAAAATATATAGGGTGTTCCATTTAAAAAAAATGAGTCCAGGGCGTATTTGCAAAACTTGACCACCCTGTATAACAATGAATAATTTTAAACAAATTGCAAGCGATTAATGTATTCAAGGATATGTAACGTTTTATGGAATATTTGGTTTTTCCATACCTGTTTCAATTTTTTTTAAAAAATGGCCGAACTGTGAGCATTTTTTCAACTTTCACCGCGTCCCATTCCCTTACTATAAATTTTAGACCCAATAAACCCTATATCAAAATGATCGTAACGAACAGGACAATCAATTGGAACACTTATATACAGGGTGTCGCATTTAAAAAAATACAAGTTTGGTTCGCCACGAGTTTTTCGGACCACCCTGTATTATGGCTATAATTTTAAAACATAGCGTGTTTGACTATCGATAATATCCAAAAAAAATTTTTTTCGAAATTCCTCACCGTTTACTCACAATCGTCCACCCCATCTTGGTTGCACCACCCTGTATATATATATATATATATATATATATATATATATATATATATATATATATATATCCGAATCTTGGCAGGTTTGGGGTTCGGAGAGGACTGTAGGCATGCCTTTGCGGGTCTGGGTATACTTACTCTTCCTTTCATCTTCATTATGAAAAACCTGTTATACCTAAAGTCCAACCAACATCTTTACAGAACTCATGGGGATGTTCATCATTATAGAACAGGAAATAGAGATAATATTGTGCCAGACCTTCGGCGTTTGAGGAGGTGTCAGAGTGGACCGGGGTACTGGGCGGTGAAGTTCTTTAATAAGTTGCCAGAGGGGGTGAGGGCTCTCCCCCTTTGCGATTTTAGGAGAGAGATTCATGGTATCCTTGCTGGAAATGCTTTTTATAGCTTTAATGAATTTTTAAACTTTGATTTTAATGTGTAATATTGGTGTATATGTCTGTTTTAATAGTGAAAAGGGTCCTTCTCTTTTAATTTATAATTTATATTTTACTGTATTTAATGTTTTATATTTTAGACTTTTGAAATCATTGTATGACGTGTGTAAATTACTACATTGTAATATTTAGCATGAATAAATTATCATTATCATTATCATTATCATATATATATATATATATATATATATATATATATATATATATATATATATATATATATATATATATATATATATATTAGGGTGGAATGTTTGTCTCGGAAAAAATTTTGTAAGGTTTTTACCGGGCCACCCTGTGAAAATATTCCTTTATATTAAAAAATAAAACCACCGAAAATTCAACTCAATCCGAACTAAAAGAAACTATATCCGCTATTAAAAACAAAAATTCTTCTGGAGATGATGGATTGTCAGTAAAAATATTTCTTAACCTCCCAGATACTGTACTGGAGATTTTGGTACAGGCAGTTAACTCTTCGTAGGAATCGGGAGTGTTTCCATCTTGCTTGAAATTGGCCAAAGTGATTCCTCTACATAAAGGCGGTGAATTAGACGAACCTTCCCATTATAGGCCAATTCCTTGTCGACTTTCAAGGATTATTGAAAAGTTGGTTAAGATGAGAATGACTTCATTCATGACATAATAATATTCTGTGTAGCAGTCAGTTCGGGTTTTTACAGAACAGTGGCACCAATGATGCAATGTTTAGATTGTTGGAGAGGTTATACTCACATATTAACAGAGGTGACGTAGCTGCGGCAGTGTTTTGTGACTTGTCTAAAGCATTTGACTGCGTCAGTCACGGAATTCTGCTGCAGAAACTCCACCATTACGGTTTTAGGGGTGTGGCGCTCTCATGGTTTGAGTCATATCTTACTGGATGCTATCAGAGGGTTTTTGTAGGGAATAATTATTCCGGGAGTCAGGGCATCGACTGGGGAGTGCCTCGGGGGTCTGTTTTGGGCCCCCTGCTTTTTCTGCTTTTTATAAACGATTTGGCAGTCAGATATTATTGGTCAGTTTACTCTTTGTGCGGACGATACAACTATATTGTGGCACAGTCCTGATTCTGCAACATTAAAGAATGTAATTTCTTGCGATCTTATTAAAATTAAAACATGGTGTGACTCTAACCTTTTGATGCTTAACTTTAATAAAACAAGTATTCTTGGCTTTAAATGTCACCCTGAGGGCTTGGTGATTGAGAATACAATTATTGAAAGCCGCCCAAATACCAAGTTTCTAGGATTAATTATAGACAATGAGCTTAAGTTTGATTCCCATATAGTTGCTCTAGGCAAAAAAGTGGCTTCAGGCTGCTATGCCGTCCGGGTCGCCGTTAATGAGTTGGGTCCTTTGATGGGCAGGGCAGTCTCTTACGCTCTTATAGAATCTCATCTTAGGTATGGAATATCTTTCTGGGGAATGTCCAACCTCTATTTACTTAACACCATTTTTGTTATACAAAAGCGTGCTGTAAGATATGGTTGTCGTGCCAAGAGGAGGGATTCATGTAGACTTTTGTTTGTTGGACAGAAACTCCTGACTCTTTTTAGTTTGTTCATTTTGGAAACTGTATGTCTTGTGTACAAAAATCGTCACAATTTTATTTCTGGACCTTCACACTATAATACTAGACAATCTCTTAATTTACCTTTGCCCATCCCCTCCTTAACATTAACCAAAAAATCCATTATATATGAAAGCTTAAAAATATACAATCACCTTCCAAATGAACTGAAAACTTGTCCTACAACGAAAATATTTAAAGGAAAGACTCGAAAAATATTGATTGGTAAGGCCTATTATAGTTTGGACGAGTTTTATAATGATGTTATTGTTAGCAGGTTTTACTACATTTCAAAATCTTGATACATTGTGGATGACCTTGGGGGGCATCTTGAGAAACAATGACTAAACAGTCCTATTTTAATTTTTACTCTTTCCACAAAAGTGTTCAATTTTGGTTCAACACTTGGACTGTTAAATATGTACCAAAAATATATAAGGGAATTTTTGAAATAGGTGAACCATGATTATATACAATCAAAAAAAAGTTATAAATAAACTAATAATATTCAGTTAGGTAATCAGAGGTGGTGTCACTAGATTTCCCTTACTGAAATAAAATTATTTTAAAATATTTTTAGCCATTACCTGCCAAGCATTCATTAATAGGCCAGTTGGATAGATATTCCAAAGACTTTATAATATCAAGAATGAAGGCACTTAATGTTTTTATAACAAGGGTTTGTCAACACCCTATCCTCAGTTGTAATGAACACTTCAAGATATTTCTAACATCAAAACCACTGGTAAGTATTTCTGGCCATATGTTGTGTTGTTTGTTAATTTGTAACATTTAATACTTAGTACATATTAGTTCTGTTCATTGGCTGTACCTACTTACATTCCTTACCTACCCTTTTCATACTCGGGTGTTTGCTGGTGAACTGAAGAAGCCCATATAATATTTATTTTGACTGGTGGAACTGTAAATGCAAGAAGCACTTACTCTTTTTACAACTTCTTTAAAGGAGTTGCAAAAGGGGGGCAGATTGCTTCTGAACTTTCAATTTCAAACCATGATGTTTGCCCAAAACACTATTGGGTCTTGTGCACTTTAAGTATGTCTGAATTTGACAATTTTAAAAGATAGGGTAGGTTAAATAGAATGAAAAAATAATGGATGAACCACTTTTTCTAATACAAAATCACAAAGAAGTTCCGTAAAAACGGGTCTTTTTCAAATGCAGTGCGAAAGCTTCGCGCTGAAATGTCAAGAGATTTGATCGCATTGCCAAACTGAACATATTTTACTATAACTATACGTTATATTTTGTATATATTTTTATATATCTTACTATGCCTAAAACTGAGGATTCCGTTTTTGCCTCGTTGCTCTGGGATACGCTCGGTGATACTTGATAATTTGCCTATGCTTGAGATTTTCAGTAGTACGCATGAGATTATATGAAAAAAACTTACCATCCTATGAAGTACTAACCAACGGGTTAGTACTTCCAATACATCTTTTAGAGCCAATCTAATTTTTTAAATGACAAAAATTTTAAAAAGTCCATCCGAGCACGGCCTCGAACCCACCACCTCTCTACCTCTGGACCACGATGCAAGAAAACCGGTAAACGTGTTACTAGTGCATCCTTATACTCATATGCCGAGAGCAACGAGACAAAAATGGTATCCTCTAAAACTGAGCTAACCCGTGCGACTGCGACCGAACACCGCAAATTCTGACTCACTAATGCACAGTTTTGAAGTGCCCTTAATAACCCTAAAACCAGACTTAATTTAATGTGAATACTAAAATAAAAAATTGTAAATAGATTTGACAACTTTGCATTTGCAGTGTTAGCTCTGAACGAAGGAGCTATGCCGGCGAAGGGACGAGTTCCCTAATCACAGGTAAACAAATAATTTCTGCCGTTATAAATTAATTTTCGTGTAAAAATTAAAATTTTCAATTTCCTGTGAATACTCGATCATTGTATATGTGATACATATCCTTAGCGATGATTATAACATGTACCTTGTGGTATTGTGTGTCGTCTGTGTACATGTAAAAATCCGTGCTGTACTACGTTCCAAATTCTCTTCGTTTTTCGGCTATTTTCTTAAAAAAAAAATGGTTCATTCATTGATTTTTTTTATTAAAGTGCTCCAAAGAAGGTAATCTTTCCTTTGCATGTTCGAAAATTTGTTAATTCCGACATACCTAAAGTGCACAAGAACCAGCTACTTAATACAAATAATTTTGTATATATGTATATATATATATATATATATATATATATATATATATATATATATATATATATATATATATATATATATATATATATCACCCAGACCAGAATCAAAGATAGTCCTCATTATTTTTATTTTTCATTCACGGCCTTTTCGCTGCACTAGCGAAGAAGTAAATCTTCGCATTTACATTTATTATATATATATATATATATATATATATATATATATATATATATATATATATATATATATATATATCTACCACGTACTGTACTGCTTAGGCAACTATACAAACAGTCGTCCTAAAGTAGTCCTTGGCTTTTCACAATGCTCTTTCACTGGAAATTGAAAAAATTCGTCGTCAACGAAATCTGAAAAGGATTATATATTCAATATGGGAAAAGTCTTGCGAAAACTCCATTGACTAAACATCGGACCGAGTTTTGGCGTGTTCCTACGCTAGCAAGGCTTCTACTGATGATTTCGACCGCCGCTGGATATTTTTGTCAGAATCACGATACACTTACAACGGTATGCTAAGCTATGAATCAAAACACGTCGTGCCCGCGCAGATGACGTTACTTCGAGGGAAAATCAAAGTGACTAGACCGCTTGAATAATGCTAAATCCCTCGCAGTGACGTCAAAATGGGAGGAGCCTGGCTCGTCGATCGACGCATCGGCATACCGTTGTGAGTGTATCGTGGTCAGAATTAACTCCCTTAGCAGTAATGCAAAACCATCGGAAAGCGTTGCGATTGGTTACTTTGTTTGATATACTCTAGGGACATTATTCGCAAGCGGTAGAACATGCTTGGACGTTAATGAGTTAAAACAATGACTGCTACAATCGTATGAGAGTACAATTGTTAGAAAATCATTGAAATTCATTATTTCAAGTAAATAAACCCTGCACTGGCCAGCAGCAGAATGTGAGGTGCAGCGTGTGACATTTGTTATTTAAGAGACACTTGACTAGTGATGTAAGGATACGTATCCAAAAATCCGTTGGATACGAATATTAAAAGAATCCGTATTATTCGTAACCGGTCGAGAACTTGAATACGGATTCGGAATCAAAATAAATACGCATCGGGTGGTTACTAATGCAAAGTGCACAGAGAAAACGGAATCGGGATCAAGTGTAAGCGATTTGGCATATTTGATCTTATGCTTTCTCTTTCTAATGACATTTCCTAAAAAGAGATAGCATACTAATCGGGGTAACGGGTATCATATGGGATGAGAATCATTGGTTAAACTTGGCCCGCCTCACCCGAACCGAATTCAAACGAGAACGAACGACGGTGCCGTACTATCCCTAATCATATGATACTGCATCCATCGATCTACCCGTATCCGAAATAATTCCGTATATATATGTTTCGGAGCCGCTTTCGCGCGGCTCAAGAAATGGATACGTATTCGGATGATGGATACGGATATTAGTTGATTCCGATTCCGTATTATCCGGATATATAAAGAATACGGATATTTACAACACTACACTTGACTCCTCTAACAAGCCCCGCCCATTTTGCATGAATCCACAATCTGGAGTGACATTGGTTTAAAAAAATTCTGGTGAAAGCAATAAGGTCGAAAATGCAATAACCAACTGGAAACTAAAAACGGGGAATTCACACCGAAAAAGGGGAATTTAAAGATTGTAAATATTATATAAAGGTGGAAAAACGTGCCTAATATAATAATCTGCATAAGTCAAAATACATAAAAAAACATAGGAAAAACAGGAAAAGAAATACGGCAAATAGTGAGAAGCGTTGTGATTGGGTGACAAGGCAAGAGGCAGTACTTCGGCGGCAGGAGCCGCGAAGAAACTCCAAAAGCATCTAGAATTTCAAGACACCGCGGTCACCCAACTTCAAGAGTCTGCGATCATCTAGAATAATTCCGACAATCCCGGATTAGCCGATATTTGGCGGAGAAGCCGCCGTAAGCAGTCCGAGGACCGTTTATAGACGTAGGAAGAAAAAGTTGGGAATTTCATCTTTAAGAAATCAGCAGGACATAGCAGGGTCCGTGAGATCTTCATAGTGAGTTTCAAGAGTCTCGTGCGCACCCGAGATATCGCAAGCAAACCCAACCCAATCTCCTTCAAACATTTTGAGCCTGATTTTCTTTATTGATATCATCCATATATTTGAATTTAAGACTTGATTTGATTTGAGCCGCTTGGTCCGGTGATGTAAAATATCTGGGAATCCTGGATGATCCCTAGTGGGCTGTCGATCATCCAGGGTACCAGTCAAGTGTGCAGCTAGCCTCGACTCTAAATGTCGAGTGAAACAAAGAAAAAAGAAGCAAACAAGAAGAAAATAAAATTACGGTCGCGATTCAGCCTAGGCTACCCACCCAAAGCGCTCGTAAAGCCGTCACCCGAGTTGAGGAAGGCTAGGTAAGGGTCGCTAGCCAGAATAGCCATAGTTCGCCCAATATCAAAACAGCACTGTCCTCGAACTGGAGGCGGTGTCCCGGCTGCGGTTGGGAGTTTTGTGCGACCACTAAGTAAAATACATACTCCCAAAGACCCTTCTGGACCTGGGGAGCCGAAATAGAAGTACAACCGTAGTTCGAAAGGACCCCAAAAGGGCCTTGTTGGAAAATATTCAAAATGCAACTGGGGAATGGACGATCTTGTCTGGCAATCGAAAGTTTAACCGAGCTGCTATGTTCTTGTCACTACGTTGGGGAAAAAAGGACGCTTTCGAGATTTGTCAGTGAGAAAATTACTTAGTCTGTGGACTCTGTTCTTATTGTACGTCGGTGGGAAAGGCTTAATAACCTATATCGTATATTGACAATGAAAATTATTAGTCTGGCGGTTCTTCGTAACCAGATGAAGGAAATTAATCTCCGGCGATTCATTGTTAATTACCAATGACGATGTTAATAAATCATCTTCAACTTAACTTCAGTTACCATTTATTTGGGTTGTGCGTCTGGGGAAAGGACGCACATTACTCAATCATGGAAATGGAAATTCTTAGTCCAGCGGCGTTGCCTGGCTGAGATAAATCATGGACATGTAAAAAGGCATTCCAGGGCTTCACGAATCAGGGAAGACCGAGTTTTCATCATAAACTCAGCTTTTAAGAAAAGACGTACTTAGTGCTCTCCGATATAAGTAAAGGAAAATTCTTTGCCAGACGGCACTGTCCTTGCTAATTTTCGCGAGAAACAGGTCGTTCTAAGTACGCGTCTTGGGAAATGGATGGCAATCCAGGAAAATTGAAAATGGTTTCTTAGACAGGTAGTGTGACTCCTGCTAAGTTATAATTCCAGAGACAGCAAAAATGCTTAAATGTGGAAAAACAAACTTCTGGTCCAGCGGCGTCGCCCTGGCCAGCGATAAATAAAGAGACAGGCATAAAGCATCCAGACGATGTTGTGTGTCTGGGAAAAAGGACAAACTTAGTCCATGGTCATTAGCCAAGTGGCTAATTTTGATTTGGTAAAAAATTACGCGTCTGAGGAGCAAACCCATACGAGCGCGTCTTGGGAGCGGACGACGGTGTAAATATATTATAGGTCGTCGGACGCCTTCCGTGTAAATAGAAAATAACGTAGAATCGTGCGTAAGATTAAAACAGCGTTACGCGGCTAACTGCCATTAGTCGTGTATAGCGGTAGAATATAGGGTAGTGTTAGTGAATAACGGTGACTACGTCATAGTCCGCAAAGACGCTCTTCGAGTGATTAGGTATTTAGAACGGTGACTACGTCATAGTCCGCAAACTAGTTTCTTTTTGTTTTGCTGCCTAGAAAAATAATGCTCTTCGTCGATACGTTGTTAACTAATTTTGCTTATTTTTATTTAGTTTGTGCTTTGATTAGTGCTTCTTAAATTAGTCTGATAGGGTTTAAAACTAAATTAAATTTACCACTAATAATCTTCACGTATTATGTAACGTTTGGGGGTGCAAGAAAGCGATTTATGTAGATACCTACCTATCGTAAATTACGATAATTTTATTGGCCCAAGAGCGAATAACAACTTTCTGAACGTGCTGTGTAAAACAGAGTAATGTTTTTTTTTTGACAAATGCTGTGATGGAATAATTTTGGTTATAATTTTAAAATACGCTGTAGTTGTGCTCAGTATTTTTCGTTTTGATTTTTAACCTTTTTTTTTAGCAGACAGTTTAAGCTAGTAGGAATAATTCTCATCTCATTAATAACGTAATATAGGTTAAGTCATGATTCGTTGTGTTGCTCGTTCTGGTTAAGTACAATTTCAACCGATTTCACGAGTGGTCCATATTTTCCCATATTAAATAAAAAAATTGCTATTAAATTAAAATAGGTACCTCTACATATTGTTGGCAAAATGCGTTTGTGGATAACATTTAAGTTTGCCAATGTCCCGGCTGGATCATTTGTTTTTTCTTTATAATATTTAGAGCTTATGACGTCAGGCTCTTTAAAAGCGTCGGATATGGGGGTGATTTAGGGTATTTTTTAAAATAAAAAAAGTGTGCGATTTGAGAGAAAAAAGTATTGGGTATGTCTGTAGACTACCCAGGATATACTCGTATATATATATATATATATATATATATATATATATATATATATATATATATATATATATATATATATATATATCGCATATATACATATGTATGTGGTTTATGTCATTTGTAGGAGTTCGCTGCTCACAGAAAAAAGAAAACTTCGCTGTCTAGTAGTAGTAATAGCTTAACAATGTTGTCTCATCCAAGCTCGTCATATTCAGTTCTAAAAAACCGCCATATAGAGTTTGATAAAATGAAGGCATACTTAACTATATTAACCGAAAAATTGTCTGCCATAGAGAAAATATCTGTTCGTATTAATAAGGAGCGAACCGATTTAATTTCGGAAATTAATGGTCTTCATCCTATTTTTACTACATGGGCTACTGTTGAACCAGAGCTAAGAAATATTTTGCAAAATATTGGTCATGCTCTTGAAAGAAGTACAGTTGCTCAGAGTGCCTTAGTCGATAGTTATAATAATACTATGGGCATACCTATAAAGGATTTTTTGCAATATATTGAAGCGGTTCAAGAAACCCTAAAAAAAAGAGAGTCCTACCAGTATGCATACCAATTGTCTTTAGAAGAATTAAATAAAAAGCATGACGAGAAAGATAAGGTAAGGAAACTTGTAACATAGGGCTTGAAAGCACATTCCGGAAGAATTAATGCGCGAGAAGTAAAGTTATCCCGTGATGTTTTTAGCATAGTACACCTTTCCTTTAGTGCAAAATACGTTTTGTTTGATGTTGATTATCTTTAAAATATTAGATCTTTTCTTCTGTGATTTTACAGAATAATCTCTGTATTATTTTTCTATAATTATTTGACATTAATAAGTTAAAACATTGGGGAAAGCATAAGTATTTAAAAACAACCATTTTGCTGAGTATAGTCTTAAGGTTGTTTATAATTGTAACAGTATATCTCTATAAGCTTAAATTTTATTTTTTGCGAATAATCTCATTTAGAACATATTTTTTGGGTTTTACGCAAAAATTACTAAATATATAAAAATTAGAAAAGGCAAAGAAAAATTCTATGTTGTCAGTATTGGAAAAATTATATCTGCTTCTACACAATATTTTAGACATTAATTGCTTATTAGAGAAAAAAATGTTTATAAATATTTAAGAAAATCTAAATGTACAGGGTCTTTGATTATATTTACGTGGCTATCTGGAGCCTTTATTTTTGAAGATAGAAAAAAATGTTTTATATAAAAATTGTAGTTTTTTTTCCATATTACCTTTTGAAATTATCAGTAAAAAAATATCGCATTAAAAAAATGGAAAAATATAGGCAACTTCAATTTTTTTAAATGGAACACCCTGTATATTATGCGCTACAACGAAAGATCTTTTTATTCTGATTTCAAATATATATATATATTGATGATATTTGGGTGAACCATTTTTGAGATATTTTAGCTTAAACTATAAATAAATTGTAAAAAAATTTCATATTGGTATCAAGAAAGCCATGGAAACAATCAAATTGTAGAAAATAACTAAACTATAAATTTATAAAACATAACAATTTTATTGTTTCCATGGCTTTCTTAATACCAATATGAAATTTTTTTGCAATTTATTTATAGTTTAAGCTAAAATATCTCAAAAATGGTTCACCCAAATATCATCAATATATATATATATATATATATATATATATATATATATATATATATATATATATATATATATATATATATATATATATATATATACAGTGACCGGCAAAAAGTTCGCAACATATGGGAAAAATTTTTATTAGGAGAGTATCGGAAAAACTTTCCCAGGGGATCGGTTCTGCATGTCCGATAACCTAAAAATCGATTTTGACAAACGTCACGTGACCACTGGTATAGCGTCAAATTAAAAAAAAAAATGTTAATTTACAAAAAGTGAGGTTAGTTGACGAGATATCAAAAAAAGTTATTTGAAAAAATTGCTTAGAATTAAATTCTAGGTCCTTGTGCAAAATTTTAAGATTTTATTTAAAAAAATTGGAAAACTCAATTTTTTTTAAATATTTTTTTATCGATTTACAAATTTCCGGTTTTTTTCGTTTAGATAGCTTGGCTAATGTAAAGCCCATGTATCTGGATGAAAATAAACGAATGTAGTAGTTTTTTCTACAATTGACAGGACAAAATTAAAAAAAACAGGGTTTCGCCGGACGCTAGCTGTTGCAATGATTTGTATCTAGCAGCAGTGTCAAAATTTTAGAGACATTTCAATGAGATTACATTGAGAAAACCTTAATCGTCTTATATATATCTGAAGTTCGACTTTTTGTAAAGTTAAGGGGATTAAAATAGATAATAAACAAAAAATTACCTGTTTATTTAATCGAAATTTTATAAACGAAAACCAATGTAAGAAAAACTTAAAAGTAGTCAAATTCTGTACTAACAACACAAAAAATCATTGTTTTTCCTTGGGTGCACAAAATTTAAAACTCAGTATGACCACCATTTCTCTCCATACATACTGTTGTTCTCGAGCGCAACTCTCGATTAACATTTCGGAGCATTTTACGATTTATTTGCAATACACAATTTATAATGACATTCTCTAAATTTTGTATATTCCTAAAGGGTCGATGTTTGTACACAGGGTTCTTTAGGTATCCCCACATAAAAAAATCTAACGGAGTCAGATCTACAATTCTACAATTGACAGGACAAAATCGAAAAAATAGGTGTTCGCCGGACGCTCGCTGTTGCAATGGTTTGAATCTAATGAAATGACTGTATCAAGATTTTATTAAGATTTTTCGCACATTTTTACAACCAGGTCTATTTAGTTGTACTTAAAACTACCAAAGCAGGCTCTGAAATTAAAACAACCAAATAATCTAGTAGGTTAAAAACAACAGAAAAATGTCAAACAAATTATAATTTGTTTGATTTCAACCTATGTCATTGGTTTATGTCTCGCATCTTACTAAGTTTGATATTTTACATAAGTTTATTAATATTTTATTCCTTAAAATGGCACCCACACTACTTCTTCAGGAAAAGATAGAAATTATTTTAATTTCTGGAGATAATTACAAAAGCCATAGAGAAACAGCAGCAATTTTTAATGAGAGGCACCCCGATAAATCCCTCCATTATTCCACAGTATCTCGTCTAGTCAATAAATTTAAAGAAACGGGATCGGTAGAAAATCAGTATAAAGTTTCCCATGAAAAACCGGTAACAGGTGACGAAGGTTCTCTGGATGTGTGTTTGTCGATCACAGAAACACCCCAATTAGCAGTTAGTCAAATATCGGAGATCACTAACATTCACGAAAGATCTGTGCGGAGGATATTAAAAAGAAACAAATTTCATCCGTACAAACCTAAATTTGTACAAGTATTAAAAGATAGGGATTATGACGCCCGCTTCGATTTTTGTGCCTGGTTCCAGGGTATGATTGAGGAAGATTTTAATTTCCCAAAGAACGTTCTTTTCTCGGATGAAGCTACATTTACCTCTAACGGAACCGTCAGTTCACAAAACTGTAGATGGTGGGCCACCGAAAACCCAGACTTTGTAATTCAGAGTAAAGACCAATATAGTTTTAAGGTTAATGTGTGGTGCGGAATTTTCAACCTCAGAATAGTGGGACCTTTTTTCTTTAGAGACAATTTAAATTCAGAACGATATTTAGAATTTCTACAAACTGAGATATCTGACTTTTTAGACAATTTGTCATTAGCCGAAAGAAGAAATTTATACTTTCAACAAGACGGAGCTAGCATTCATTCCACAAATGAGGTGAAGAGATGGCTGGATCAAGAATTTGGAAACCAGTGGATAGGGCGGTTTTCTGAAAATCCGTGGCCTGCGAGATCACCAGATCTGACTCCGTTAGATTTCTTTATGTGGGGATACCTAAAGAACTCTGTGTACAAACATCGACCCTTGAGGAATATACAAAATTTAGAGAATGTCATTAGAAATTGTGTATTGCAAATAAATCGTAAAATGCTCCGAAATGTTAATCGAGAGTTGAGCTCGAGAACAATAGTATGTATGGAGAGAAATGGTGGTCATACTGAGTTTTAAATTTTGTGCACCCAAGGAAAAACAATGATTTTTTATGTTGTTAGTACAGAATTTGACTACTTTTAAGTTTTTCTTACATTGGTTTTCGTTTATGAAATTTCGATTAAATAAACAGGTAATTTTTTGTTTATTATCTATTTTACTCCCCTTAACTTTACAAAAAGTCGAACTTCAGATATATTTAAGACGATTAAGGTTTTCTCAATGTAATCTCATTGAAATGTCTCTAAAATTTTGACAATGCTGCTAGATACAAATCATTGCAACAGCTAGCGTCCGGCGAAACCCTGTTTTTTTTAATTTTGTCCTGTCAATTGTAGAAAAAACTACTACATTCGTTTATTTTCATCCAGATACATGGGCTTTACATTAGCCAAGCTATCTAAACGAAAAAAACTGGAAATTTGTAAATCGATAAAAAAATATTTAAAAAAAATTGAGTTTTCCAATTTTTTTTAATAAAATCTTAAAATTTTGCACAAGGACCTAGAATTTAATTCTAAGCAATTTTTTCAAATAACTTTTTTTGATATCGCGTCAACTAACCTCACTTTTTGTAAATTAACAATTTTTTTTTTAATTTGACGCTATACCAGTGGTCACGTGACGTATGTCAAAATCGATTTTTAGGTTATCGGACATGCAGAACCGATCCCCCGGAAAAGTTTTTCCAATACTCACCTAATAAAAATTTTTCCCATATGTTGCGAACTTTTTGCCGGTCACTGTATATATATATATTTGAAAATAAAAAGATCTTTCGTTGTAGCGCATAATATACAGGGTGTTCCATTTAAAAAAATTGAAGTTGCCTATATTTTTCCATTTTTTTAATGCGATATTTTTTTACTGATAATTTCAAAAGATAATATGGAAAAAAAACTACAATTTTTATATAAAACATTTTTTTCTATCTTCAAAAATAAAGGCTCCAGATAGCCACGTAAATATAATCAAAGACCCTGTACATAGTAGAAAATTGAAGTTAATAAAGTAACAAGAAAAATTAAATCTTTTAAAATATAAAATAATAAAAAAATATCAGAAAATGATTTAAAAAATGTACTTACACCTCAATCCTGTTAACAATATATTGTTTCGGCCTTTTTGGGCCTGGTGAGCCCAGGAGTATAAGGCCCTTTACCTAATTTTTTATCTTATTTTTATAATAACAGAGAGACATTTATAAAAATATTGTCAAAATGACTTATTAAGACATTAAGTCTTATTGTTATATTTGTTGGTAAAATACCTTAAAAAATAAAAAATTCTGGCCATACAGATATTATGGTTTCTTTAAGTTTAAATTTTATTTTTTGCGAATAATCCCAGTTAGAACATATTTTTTGGCTTTTAGGCAAAAATTACTAAATACATAAAAATTAGAAAAGACAAAGAAAAATTCTATGTTGTCAGTATTGGAAGAACTATATTTATTCCTACACAATACTTAAGACATAAATTGCTTATTAGAGAAAAAAATCTTTATAAATATTTAAGAAAATCTAAATAGTAGAAATTGAACTTAATCCCCCCTACATCTTAACTTCCTCTCTTTAAATTTGTAATGGCCATGTTATATTAGATTTTTAGACCTCAGTAACCACAAAAATGACATTAGTTAACATTGTTAAAGAAATTGCCAATCGCCCCCCCCCCCCCCCCCCCGTTAATTTTCTTAACATTAATTACACAAAATTATATTTTTTGAGCTTTATCGCCCCGAAAATGACATTTTTTGGAAAATTGCCAATCGCTCCTTCCTTTTTTACCATTTGTTAATCTGTTGGACAAAATTAGATTTTCTGACCTCAATAACCCCAAAAATCTCATTTAATATTTTCGGAAAATCCCAGCCGATCCTGTTTATTCCACCCCCCCCCCCCCCCCGTTTGGGCATGTTGGACAATAGAAGATTTTCTGACCTTAATAACCCCGAAACTGACATATCCGTTTCATTTTTGGAGAAATTTTCAGCCGTTCCCTTTTATCTCCCCTCCCCGATAACTTTTTTAACATCTGTTAGACAAAATTGGACTTTCTGATCTCAATTACCCCTAAAATGACCCATTAGTTAACGTTTTTGATGAAATTGCCATTCTTGTAATAAAGTATTGAATATTGCCCTTTCAAAAGTTACGTTTGTTATTGTTTTATTTTGTAAAATTTGTAAGGATATAATTCAATTAGTTTTTCAGAAGAACCTCAAATTTAATTTATATTCCCCATGACTAAAATTTAAAATTTCTAGAGTCTAAGCTTTATCGTTTTGTATTTTTAGCTTCTGGCAATTTCCCAAGGTCCGTCCCAAAACTCGGGTAGTTTCACACTTTGGAAACAGCCCAGCTATGATGAACAACTAGAAAAATTAGAAACCCATATACCACAACTTTCAAAGAAGGTTGAATTAACTCAAGACAACCTGGAAATGGCTAACGAATGTTTGCGTAGCGACTTGGAATGTTGGCAGCGAGAAAAGCACGAATGCATTAAGAAAATACTTCTAGATTTTGCAAATAAACAGATTAATTATTATGAAGCTAGCGTAAATGCTTGGGAACATGTTACTAAAGAATTAATAAATGAAAATCCATCTAAAAAACCTAGTACGAGTACAAGTACCAAATGATATAGAAAATATTTATTATTATTGTAGAATAGGATTTGGATCTCTTTTTATACATTCCAGTTTAATAATTGCAATTTCTAGATTTATATTAAGATTATACAATTAAAAACTGCCATAAGGTTAAATGAAGTTATTTTTCCTACGGGTATGTTAAACCAAAAATTTGTACGGATTTTGTACGCCTATAGTAAGAAACTTGGCTTTATACTTAAGCATTTATCATTGCATCTTTAACGGTTGATGCACAGTTTTGGCATTTTTGGCATGTTCCTCAATGATTCTTCAATAATACCATTTTGGTAAAGTCTTATGTAAAATTACCTGGTTAAATCAACAAAACTAAATTCATTATTCATACTTAATTTTAAAAGCGTCTAATCATATATTTATATACTTTTTAAGGCACGTCAGCTCGGTTACATTACATACGCATCGATTTTATAAATAGCTAACTGTGTTAGAATAATTTATAATTTACATGATGGTATGAAACACTTACCCAGTGAATATTGGAAATCCGGATGAGCTCGGCTAAACATTATTTTCATTGCTGATTTGTGCAATAATTTTGTTTCCAGTTCCGGATTTTCTCTATTTATGACATGAAATAATTTATGTTCGTTTCCGAACAATATGTACTTCGCTTTGCGTTGACCTGTTTTCGTTCGTTTTATTTGCCTATATATCCGATACATGGACAGCACGATAATGGAAGTGAACCAAGAGTGGCGCTCCTTAATAAGTAGAATGGTACAGGAGCGACATCAGTGTGAAAAAGGACAACTTGTTCTAGCTCACTTGAAAATTGCTGGCCGCCAGTGGCGTAATGTAACATTATTACCTAAACCCAATTTGTATAAGGAGCCGTCTCAAGCTGCTTACGCTGATCGCTTCTGACAAGATTTGCCGATCCTTAATTTTTTGGAAAACACCTGAAAATTGACCATATTTTAAATACTTATTGTTTGTTTAACTGCTTCACGTGTTGTACAATAAAAACGCCAGTAAAAAAGCCAACGACTACACTACGAAACACATTTCCTTACACTTTAATGTAGGTAATCTCTTCTCCAGTATATAGAAATCGTGAACAATTTCTGTGATACTTTTTATGTGATGTGGCAAGATAAGATCCAGTTTTCTCTTTTTTTATTTCTCGTGTTTTTTTTTGGCGTTTGAAAAGATGCGCTTGGCCCTTCAAAGTCAATTTTCTGAGATTCCGACCCGACAAGAGCCCTCAACGAGAAGCTACAATCCCTATGTTTATTATAGCTCATTCGCTTAAGTTTGCATTTCTATTATTTAATATTATTGGGATGTTCCCTAATGGATATTTTTATTATTATACTGCCTTCTTGTTTTGTTTACTACAGATCATGGTTGTTTAGGTATAAAAATAAGGTACAATGGTATTTTATTTCGACCCAGGTAGTTGAGGTAGTACCTATTTTAGGTAATATTACATTAAATATTTTAATATTTAAATTTATTGTTTTTTTTAAATGTGTATAAGTCAGTATTCAGTGGGAACAAAAAAATCATTACATTTCATATTTTGTAAAATCTTCGACTTTGCTACAGCTTACTATAATTTAAATTTTTATAAAAAAAAACGTAGTTGACATATTACTATGTCAGAAAGTTATAAACAAAAAAAACCAGGGCATTCTATTATTAAATATTATTGAAATTTTCTCCCAATGCATATTTTTATTATTATGGTGCCTTCTTTCTTCTTGTTTATTAAAAATTATGGTTGTTTAGGTATAAAAATAAGTTATACTGGTACCTGCTTATGATTTCTTTCCTATTTGGACCCAGGTAGTACCTATTTTAGGTAGTACTTAAATTTATTGTTTCTACAAAATTTTGATAAGTTTAGAATTCAATTGGAATGAAAAATAATAAATATATATATGTATACATATATATATATATATATATATATATATATATATATATATATATATATATATATATATATATATATATATATATATTAGGGTGGTCCTTATTTTGGAAAAGTCCAGATTTTTTTGAGTGCTCCCACTAAATCAAAAGTAGAGGCCGAAAAAATAATTATGGCGCAAAAAAAAGTCGAAACAAAAAATAATAAACCCTCCCCCACGCAGGTTGAATTTGAAATGGGACTTAACATGGGTTTTTAGGTTAAACCAAGCGTTGCGCACATGATTTCCATCGGTTCAAGGTGAAACTTGGTATCCTTAGGTTTTCGATACTGCTGAATCCAAATATCATGTCAAAAACCGGTTCTGACTCATGACAGCTGTCAAAAAAGCGGTCAATAAAAATTCATTTTTTGATTATTCAAAATTGTTTTTTTATATTGTAACACAAATCAAGTAAAGTTTCGTCGTAACAAATTATTAACGTGTTTTTCGCTAAATAACAACTGTCAATTAAGCTGTCAATGAAATTTTTAATAGAATTTTTAGTTTTTTTTTTCAATTTCTCAATAATCAAAAAATGAATTTTTATTGACCGCTTTTTTGATAGCTATCATGAGTCAAAACCGGTTTTTGACATGATATTTGGATTCAGCGGTATCGAAAACCTACGGATACCTACGGTCTCAAGCTGCTTACGCTGATCGCTTCTGACAAGATTTACCGATCCTTAATTTTTTGGAAAACACCTGAAAATTGACCATATTTTAAATACTTATTGTTTGTTTAACTGCTTCACGTGTTGTACAATAAAAACGCCAGTAAAAAAGCCAACGACTACACTACGAAACACATTTCCTTACACTTTAATGTAGGTAATCTCTTCTCCAGTATATAGAAATCGTGAACAATTTCTGTGATACTTTTTATGTGATGTGGCAAGATAAGATCCAGTTTTCTCTTTTTTTATTTCTCGTGTTTTTTTTTGGCGTTTGAAAAGATGCGCTTGGCCCTTCAAAGTCAATTTTCTGAGATTCCGACCCGACAAGAGCCCTCAACGAGAAGCTACAATCCCTATGTTTATTATAGCTCATTCACTTAAGTTTGCATTTCTATTATTTAATATTATTGGGATGTTCCCTAATGGATATTTTTATTATTATACTGCCTTCTTGTTTTGTTTACTACAGATCATGGTTGTTTAGGTATAAAAATAAGGTACAATGGTATTTTATTTCGACCCAGGTAGTTGAGGTAGTACCTATTTTAGGTAATATTACATTAAATATTTTAATATTTAAATTTATTGTTTTTTTTAAATGTGTATAAGTCAGTATTCAGTGGGAACAAAAAAATCATTACATTTCATATTTTGTAAAATCTTCGACTTTGCTACAGCTTACTATAATTTAAATTTTTATAAAAAAAAACGTAGTTGACATATTACTATGTCAGAAAGTTATAAACAAAAAAAACCAGGGCATTCTATTATTAAATATTATTGAAATTTTCTCCCAATGCATATTTTTATTATTATGGTGCCTTCTTTCTTCTTGTTTATTAAAAATTATGGTTGTTTAGGTATAAAAATAAGTTATACTGGTACCTGCTTATGATTTCTTTCCTATTTGGACCCAGGTAGTACCTATTTTAGGTAGTACTTAAATTTATTGTTTCTACAAAATTTTGATAAGTTTAGAATTCAATTGGAATGAAAAATAATAAATATATATATGTATACATATATATATATATATATATATATATATATATATATATATATATATATATATATATATATATATATATATATATATATATATTAGGGTGGTCCTTATTTTGGAAAAGTCCAGATTTTTTTGAGTGCTCCCACTAAATCAAAAGTAGAGGCCGAAAAAATAATTATGGCGCAAAAAAAAGTCGAAACAAAAAATAATAAACCCTCCCCCACGCAGGTTGAATTTGAAATGGGACTTAACATGGGTTTTTAGGTTAAACCAAGCGTTGCGCACATGATTTCCATCGGTTCAAGGTGAAACTTGGTATCCTTAGGTTTTCGATACTGCTGAATCCAAATATCATGTCAAAAACCGGTTCTGACTCATGACAGCTGTCAAAAAAGCGGTCAATAAAAATTCATTTTTTGATTATTCAAAATTGTTTTTTTATATTGTAACACAAATCAAGTAAAGTTTCGTCGTAACAAATTATTAACGTGTTTTTCGCTAAATAACAACTGTCAATTAAGCTGTCAATGAAATTTTTAATAGAATTTTTAGTTTTTTTTTTCAATTTCTCAATAATCAAAAAATGAATTTTTATTGACCGCTTTTTTGACAGCTATCATGAGTCAAAACCGGTTTTTGACATGATATTTGGATTCAGCGGTATCGAAAACCTACGGATACCAAGTTTCACCTTGAACCGATGGAAATCAAGTGCTCAACGCTTGGTTTAACCTAAAAAACCGAAAAACCCATGTTAAATCCAATTTCAAATTCAACCTGCGTGGGGGACGGTTTATTATTATTTTTTCGACTTTTTTTTTGCGTCATAATTATATTTTCGGCCTCTACTTTTGATTTAGTGGGAGCACTAAAAAAAATTGGGGCTTTTCCAAAATAAGGACCACCCTAATATATATATATATATATATATATATATATATATATATATATATATATATATATATATATATATATATATATATATATATATATATATATATATATATATATATATACATATATATATATATATATATATATATATATATATATATATATATATATATATATATATATATATATATTTACTTCCTAGGACAAACGTAAAAACAGTAAGGTTGGCAACATCGAAGAGCCGCTTTCTAAGACTCACAATAATAAAGGAATGCTTGTTTAAAGGACCGGTCCTCTTCGCATTCTGATTTGGGCACGTAAAAGTCGTGCAGGGTTGTCAAATCAGTTAACAACTGCTTTTCTATCTTAAGAATACAGAACAATAGTAGGGCACGCTTCTGACGCTTAGGTTATTCAAAATGGGCGGGCACTGAGCGAGAAGACAATAGATGCGGACTTTGTCAGGTATGACCATATGCGTATTAAATAAATATACCTCGGGTTCCCCATTTACCTAATGTGCGGTTTTTGATGCCAACAATGTGAAATGGAGATATATAATCTCGCATAAGTCTATCCTTTAGTCCGATATTTCGTAAAATGCGATTGCGCTAAATTTTGTGTTGCTATTGGCAATCTAACGGCGCCACGCTTCATAAGTTTCTTGACAGGGCTGGTTTTTTAGTATAATTGAACTAGTTTATTACTTTTTGTACATCAGGGCATAAGTTAGCACACTTCAAAATAAACCACAAGAACACCGAATACAAAATACAACACGACACAAAGAAAAAATGGCGAAAGGCGATCCAACTGTAAACTGAAAAAAACAGAAAGCTGAAAGAAGCCGAAATAGGCGCACAACAGCTGATGATTAGTACAATTCACCATCTAATTCAGTACAATGTCTGACCAATGAAAAAATTCGTATTAACGCATGCGCATATACAGAAATATCAGACTAAAGGATAGACTTATGCGAGATTGTATATCTCCATTTCACATTGTTGGCATCAAGAATTCCAGACAATCCCCGGTATATTTATTTAATACGTATATGGGTATGACGCTCCTGTACCATTCAAGTTTGAAAACATCTTTACCTTCTGCATTAAAAACTTTGCTAAGTAGACTATGTAATTTCTAGGATATTTGCTTTTAACTTTTGTAAGCTGTTAATTGCACCATTTATACATCGATTTATACTCTTTTAACCGCGGTAACTCTTAAAACATTTGACGTGTTTTTGTATCAATGCATTAAAAATATAGTTACGGATTTTATAAACTATCTTTTGCAGTGAAAACACCAAGAGCCTGCTGTTCAAGCATTTTAATCAAGTAATAAATTTAATCAGGGGCGTATTGAAAACACTGTTTTTTTTTGG
Source organism: Philopedon plagiatum (assembly GCA_963971165.1). Lineage (NCBI taxonomy): Eukaryota > Metazoa > Arthropoda > Insecta > Coleoptera > Curculionidae > Philopedon > Philopedon plagiatum. Next base: position 48,858,404 of record OZ020190.1, read on the forward strand.
TGGGGGGGAGGGGGAAATATCTGACATGCGAAGGTAAGAAATCCGTCGACCTTTTTTGCAAATACTCTCAGAGCGGACGTTTTTTTTTATAACAGCTCGAACTTTTTTACGTTTGCTAGAATTAAAATGTCCGACCTTTTTGTGAATTTTTCAAAACTCAACTGTCTGCGTTTTTCTGGTATGAGGCCCTAATAGCCAACTCAAGTGCTTACGGGAAAACGCTCCCCTCATCCTTCCCCACGAATACGTCCCTGGATTTAATTTATCATCTTCGGCAATGACGTTAACATAAGTGCTGTCACATTACAAGTGACAAGTTAGTTTAATTCTTGATTAAGGATTAAAGTTGTTTGTGCAACTAGAAGGGATTAAAGTGTTTCGACATATTTTTTAATGTCCTTTATCCTTTTCTTAAGAACCGGGCAGTTTGAGTCAAGTCTTACACTGATGTTTTTAGATATTTTATTCAGTAAATATTTGATATAAAAATTTGTTACCGTATTTAAAGCAGATCTTCGTCAATAGCAGTTTCATCTATTTTTGAATTACAGACCATATGTTGAGTTGACAAGGGTGTTTAAAAAGTGAGGTGAGTAAATAAAAAAATATTTTTGCTTTTAAACCAGGGGTGCTCCTACGTTCACGTTTACTGGCGATATCGCGATATCGCTTTTCAGTCACGTGAGTATCGAATACAGAAACAATTAACTGATAACGGGAAAAATGTCATTAGTCATTAGAGTCAAGAATATCGCCAGTCGCTGTGAACGTAGTAGCACCCCACGTCTACTCTGTACATAATCTTTCGTATTTACTTTAAAAAATGTAAGAAGAAAGCTTAAGGGGTTACATACAGTTAGAATTTTCACAAAATCGATTTTTTTTTAATGTCATTTTCGTAATTTACATATATTCAAGTACACACACAGAAAATTTCAAGGCAATCCGGCGACAATTTTCGAAGTTACACGCATATTTGTAAAGACGTGTCAGAGCGATTGCACGCTATGTAAAGTGCTTTTGAAACTTTAAACGCGTTTTTCTCAAAACTGTGTTCTTAAAGTCGGTGACCATTATTTCTCGGAAACGACTGAACCGATCAGTCTCAAATTTTACCACAAGCTTCTTAAGTATATTTTTTAGTAATTAATCGAAGGTTTTATCTCACCGATAAATATTTGTTTGTGTATAAACAATTTAAGGTCAAAATTTTGATCAAAAACCGTTTTTTTTTTGTTTGAGAAGCCGCCATTTTGTCAAAAAATTTTATTTTGCTTATTCCTTCGATTAATTAGAGGATTATACATTACTTTAATGAAATCCGTTTGGTTTTGTCATTTTAGATGATCCAGTCCAGAGATATCGTGGTCACCGCAAGATGCCTTTTTTGAGAGGACCTCCTGGAGATCAGCTATAGCAGCTTTCCATAATTTATTTTTACAAATACAAACATCTTAAAATACAGTTAAACGTTACCATAATAAGTGTACAAATTTTTACATTACTGAATTTAACCGTCTTCTCAGGAACAATTCTTGAAAAATCGCTTTTTTTCGGCCTCCTAACTGTATATAACCCCTTAAAGAGAAAAGTCCTTAAAACTAAGTAGGCTTGTGAGTCAGTCTGAATTTTATCCAAAATCTGGTCACGTAAGTGAGTTGGTATTTTTAAACATTCTTGTAATTTAAGAAATATACATATTGTAAAATTTCTAAGCACAACGCCTTTTCCTAGGAATTTTGGAAGCACCTATAAATTCTTCTGATTTTTAATCATTTGAAAAGGCGAAAGGTAATCATTATTGATGATTACATTAATGAAACTTTAAAAACAAAAAAGCTCCATAGTCTCCAAACTGTTGTTTTTATTACCAATAGTCCACATTTTCATTGTTTAAACACGGAGCTAGAATCTTGTCCAGGGATTCACAAACTAGATTGCAAGATGAATTCAATATTTTTTTTAAAACGTCGCTAGAGTACCTAGAAAGGCATTTTAATTCTTCCGAAGAAAATTCTTCAGATTTCATAGCTAAATTTAAAAACTATGTTTCCTACATACGACGATTTTGAAAAAGTTTTTCTGAAAAACTGATAATCGAAATTTAGATATAAATATGGATTTTTTGTTTAGTGAAGTTTCCCTATTTCGGAAAATGACATTATTTTAGTAGGGACAGATTTTTTAAAACTAACTACTGCTAATAAATGGAAATATATTATTTAATGAAGTCTGAATTGAGAATTCAAAAAACATATTTTCCAGTATATCACTTCTTATTATCCCAGCCAGTTCAGCATTCTCTGAAAGATCTTTCTTTGTAATGAATGACTGTAAAATGGAGGGACGAAAGGAACCGCTGTTCCGTCGATATGATTTGTTCAGAATTGGTAATATATTTTAATTTTAAGGAAAGCTGTCAACAGTTTCATGAATATACTAAAAATGACAAAGGTCTTTTAACTGCCGCAAAGTCGAACGAAAAATATGTGTTTAAATTTAAACCGTGAATAAAAAAAATTGTATTTTACTCAGAATTTTTCTCGTTACTATCGTTCTGTTACCACTGTCCCTATTTCAAAATCGCAAAAAGTGGCAACCCTAGTCATAAACTGCTTTGGCAAACTCCAGTGCCGATGTGTATCTAATGACAAATCACCCCCACACCTAAATTCCTTGTTTAATTTTTTTTCAAATGTGACATTTTTTATCGTTTTGTGAGAGGATTCCCTTCCCTAAATATTGTACCACACCTGCGTATACACCATGTATATTTGATTAGCAAACCAACGAAACTAACAAAAAATTTTGAAGCATCTTTCAGTTTGAACTATAAATTCTGAATCATAATTTTACTGATTAACAACAAATATTTCGTTAATAATTGCAAGCACTATTTATTATTCAATCTTCTCACATCTCGACACTCGACAGTACTTTATTTTTTGGCCGGAAAAACAAAATTTAAGGACACCAATTTTATCAGAAAATACATAAAATGACTTAAACAGCGACGATAAAAGTAGCTGAAAATGATAGTAGTAAAAGCGTTCTTCTTCGTCACGTACAACATACCCGTGAGCGTACCATTTTTTACAGATTTATTCATAGGTACATGGAGCTATATTTACTGCCGCAATCTCAGATTAAGGAAATAGCAAATGAAACTATAAGTATATTATAGATCATTCTATTGGCGACTCAAATTAAGAACGTGGCGTGCTCTTCAGCCGATTTTCTAACTACTATAACGGGGAATGTTTTCGTTTCGCCTTTGTCTTCATTATCATGTTATTTGGCACCTTTCTTAATTTTTTCATCAAGTGTGCCCTTCTTTCCTCGATAAAAATCATCTGATTGCAGCTGGCTTCCTTAATTTAAGTCTCCAATCGCCACCAACCAAAATTGTGCGAATGGGAGACAGAAACATAGTGATATGCTGGGGCTGAAAAATTATAGTATTAATCGTTCGCACTGTTCGCAGAATTCGCATGGCGCACATAAATTTTAGAAAATGCGGATCTTTACGATGAGACCTAATTAAATGAAAACGTGTTGGTTAAATTTTGGTCAGTTTTGGCAATGTTGCTAATAAATATCCATTTAATACACCCCGACTGTGAGGTATTGTTGGCGGCAAGACAGGTGTAAATAAGGGTATCATCTGTTCTTACATAATCTAAGGCTGCAACCAAACGGTACTATTTGGGCGGTACGAGGTGACGACCGAATAAAAATGTTTGTTCTTTTGTGTTGCACGAAACTGCACTAACATACACTTTTTTTTATTTGTGGAAGATACCCATTAGAGAAAAACAGTTCAGTTTCATGTAGCACAAAAAACAAACCTGAGGTTTGAAGGACTGGGTCGACATCGAACTAATGCACAACCATGGACAAACTATTTGTAGACCAGCAAACAATATTTGCGAAAACGGCAAATTCACGGAGCTAAATCTGTAAACAACATCAACCATATATGGGCGTGCCCACTGGCAGAGCACTCGACTGGTGATACATGGCCGTACTTAACGTAAACAAAACCAAACTACGCTATCTATTGCTCCCTGGTCACACAGAAATGCAGTTTTTATCAACTCTGACCGTATATTTGTCCGCTAGCAGCTGAGAGAAATTACGAGTCATGATTTTTAATAAACTGAGTGGTCTCTAATGTGTACAAACGTACTTTTTCGCCTGTGTTGAACACTTTCGATTAATACAGGCAATACGCTGTCCTGGTCTAAAGAGAGTTCTCTATAGTCCCAACAGCCCAGTATGCTAACTCCTGCCCCACGGCCACCACTGAAGGACATAAGAGCTCTAAACTCTAATAAGGTACTTTTGCGTATCAAATTAACAAGAAATAAAACTTTTTACCATTTTTTAATAATCTACCCATTAGACTAAAAAAAAATAGAAACATTTTTTTCATGCACCCATTAGGTAAGAGTTTTTTGTACATATATCGAAAACCAAGAATTTGTGCACCTCAATAAACGACATTTTTTTCTTGATTTTATGTGAGGAATGTCCTCTCGAAGCATTTGACGAATTAACTTACAACCTGTATCTCATAAGGAAGAATTCACATTCCTACCCGTTTGTCGGCAAACTTTTTTCCTTATCCCTATAATTTAAGGAGTTGCTCCTCGAACTTTCCTGAAGAAATCTTACCAAGTTCGGTATTTTAATTAGTTAACAACACGTGTAAGTCGTTGAAAATAAAACTTATTACTCTTGGCTCCGCCACACAAATATTGGCGCCACTCTGATAGCGACATATTTTTATTTTATTACACTGTACTAATTCAGCAGTTGGTCCCTTGGGAAAGATTTTTTATATACTAGTTATAAAATACACTATGCGGTTTTAATGTTTCACATATTTATTTGATGTAACTTTACATATTATAGGTTTCGCCTTGTTCGGGCCTTTTCAAGAGAATCTTTGTAATCCAGAGCTGGGTACGAATCCTGTTTAAAACGATTCCAATCACGAATCTGGATCCTAGTAAAGAACGCCTCGAATTCTCAAGGATTCAAATCCTACCCAGCTCTTTGTAATACTAAAGTTTAAAGGACACAATGTACAGTGTTTACAAATACATAATATATACTTATTTCCAAATTGTAAATTCCAAATTTTATTATGGTAGTGCAGAAAGCCCTGCTCTTAATGATAAAGTGTCTATTATTGGGGTGCTGGGTGTTATGGAAATTTTGTTGGTAGTGGTGAAAATTGCGTTTTTAATAAAGAATTTCCTGCACTAATATATTAACATTAAATCCCTATTAATAAGACAATTTTAACACTAATGACCAATAAAATTTATGTCTTAGGCGATCGAGCACTAATTTTTAAAGGTTCAGTTAAGGATCTTGGCGTGATTCTGGACTCCAGGCTTAACTTCCAAGAGCACTACAATATGATGGTTAACAGCGCTGCACGAATGCTTGGCCTTGTGACGCGAAGCAGTGCGGACCTGTCTATAAATGCCCTTCAATTGTTGTATTGCTCCCTTGTCAGATCTTTGATGGAGTATGCATCTGTGGTATGGTCTCCATATCATCAGATGCATATATATATAGCCGCTCTGGAGGGAATTAAAAAAAAATTGCGTGTTGTTGCCTGGCGTTTTAATATTCATGTTCATACCGATGCACAAAACCCATATAATATTAATTATGGGCCTGTGCTGAATCGCCTTGCGGTTCCTACACTGGAGTACAGGAGAGCGCAGTCTTCCATTTGCTTTTTCTATAAATTATTGATGGGAAGTATTAATTGTGAACGTTTGCTAAATTTGATTGACCTTTCAACCACACGTCGAACTACAAATAATGAACTTTCCTACATTCCCACCAGTAGCACAAAGTACGCCATGCACAACCCTCCCACCCTTATGTGTAGACTGTACAATGAATATGATCTCGATCCATTTAAATTTAAATTTTATCAGTTTAAAAAACATATTTCTAGAATTATGTAACCAAAACAGGGATATTTATGTGATATAATTTTGTTATCACCACTTAAGAATATTTTATTATTGTTGTAAAAATGGAGTTTCCGTATAAATAAATAAACAAAATTTCCATAATGCATACTCCGATAATGCATTTTTTTTTAAAGCAGACCATAGGGTTTTACACGTTTAATTTTTAACCCCATGTTATCTTAAGATTGTTAATTTGGGTAATATGCCAAAGAAGCTTTAAAGAAATTATGACAAAAAAGTTTTAAATAGCAGAAAATGTGTCACTTCACTTGGTACGAAAAGGTAAAAAATAATTAAAGGGGCGTGAAATTTTTTTCCCAAAAAACAAATGCATTTTTAGATATTGTGTGGCATAATTGTCAAGTTAACATAATTTTGACTCTGAAATTTACTCATGTCAAGTTTTATCTCTATACTTCTAATAGAACAGGGCTTACCATGGGGTTAAAAATTTAACATGTAAAACCCTATGGTGTGCTTTAAAATCGCACTGTATTTGTAAACAAGGCCATTTAACTTTAGTATTTCAAAGATACTCTTGAAAAATTCCTAACAAGGCGAAACATATTACAAAAAATTTTTTCTACAAACGTGTTAAAAATGCATTGTTTTACACGCCGCAGACGCCTTAAAAATGTTACTTTATGGCACTAGTGTTAAAAGTACTTTATAGCACTAGTGTTAAAAGTACTACTATGGCAACTACGACGCCAACAATGGTTGTTAGATTTTTTGACAAATGTCAACTTCATAATTTTATGTATATTATATCTACGATGCTACTTAAAACTATGTGTTTCGAATATGTTAAACTTTCTAAAAATTGTAATTGTATTTTTATTTTTTATTGTCGTTTGTAGAAAAAATTTTGTATGATATTTGTGTTAAAAGTACTTTTAAGGCACTCATTTGAATTGCAAAATTCGCTTCGCTCATTCTGCAAACTTTCAAATTCGTGCCGTAAAATTATACTTTTAACACTTATATCATAAATAACTATTGTTACATCAAATGAATGCATCAAACATTAAAAAGTGGATTGTCTTTTTTTATCTGCTTTCCGTAACTTTATTGAATATCTTGGCATTTTTACAAAATTCGTTGGTGTTTCAGGGCCAAAGTTATATTAAAGATGTTTAGAATTGGCGGTTTTAAAGATGGACATTTAGTTCTTTTTGGAAAAGTAATGAAGATCAGTCTCCGAAAAGAACTCGTTCGGAACTTTTTTCGATTCGATTTCGATTTATCATACCTAATATGGAATATCTAGTTTTCTCACCGGTTCCGGTTAAGCGAGCAATCAGGGCAAAAGATATGACTCGATAAGCCATTTAGCGTGTAACCCCGTTATTTGACACTTGTCGCGGTATTGATAATCCTCACGTTCTATCTCACAGGGCCCGCGAAGGAAAAACTTTTATGCAGGCGCGCAAATGCAATAGCTGTCTAAGTTAGGGTGATCCAGACGTCCGGATAAAGCCGGACATGTCCGATTGTTGTGTTGTGTTGGGTGTCGAGGGATCATTGGCGAGTGTAAATCTCAGTTTTCGGTATTGTAACCCTCTCCATTTGGCCGCTATGTTGAAAAGAAGGATGCAATCAGTTTTTTGGCGATATCTCTCAGGGCCATCGAGAGCCGGGACGGGCCCCGGGGCAGTAAAGTTTTTCTGGCCCGGGCCCCCTGGTTAATAATCGAGAGCCGGGACGGGCGCCGGAGCAGTACGGTTTTTCTGGCTCGGCGCCCCCTGGCTGATAAGTAAATTTTGAATTGCGGGCCCCTCAAAGCAGTGCTGGCCCGGGGAATTTGCCCCCCTCTTGACGGGCCTGTATCTTTGTAACCGTAAATTGCACAAAGATTGTATGTCAGGATTTTTTATAGACAATTCGATTTTCTAAAAAAAATTACGTAGCATTGTAAATAAGTTTTATGAACCGGAGAAGACGAAAAATTAAGGTAAACAAATCCTTGGGGCGTTATAACTTTTTCATTCTTTATTTTTATGCAAGAACACATCAGTGCTTTTTTGTAGAGCACTCTCTGACAATTAATTTGACCTGCTTAGTTTTTAATTATCATTATATTTATGGGTTTTTAAGGTATACATATTACAACAATCTTTATATTTTCATAAATATATTATTTTTTTAAAACTATATCTTTTATTTTTTCTTTAACATATCGCAATTTATACTATAATTTAAGAACTCCTTCCACCCCTCAGGTACATGGGCGCCAGCAGGGGAGGGCAAGGGTGGTCCCCCTTGAGATTGTGAGATCGTCATACTTCATACTTTTTGTTGGACGAATTGCCACATATGCTATTTTTATAATAAATAATATTTCTTTTTATGATAAATGTCTATTTTTCTGATGTTTGAACATCTTTATAAAGTCACATACAAAAAATTCCGTTAAGTTAGGATTAGGAATATTATATAAACCCAGTCTTAACTCGATGCAATCTGTATTTTGTTTCACCTCAGAACTATGATCAAAGCAAGACATACCAGTTAACTGCTGCGTTTTAACGACCACTTGTATTTTGGCATAAACATGTGACAAGCGGGAAATTTTTAGGATTGGGGGCAGTACCCACCGATTATAAGCGATAATAAACGATATGTCGCAAAAAATTCCATATAGCATGAAACACTTAGGTACCCAGTGAATATTAGAAATCCCGAAGAGCTAGTCTAAACATCTCCAGCATGCCGTCTGTGCTTTATTCGTTTTGTGTATGTTAAAATACTTTATCCCATGATACAAATAAAAGAAGATATGATACCGCGCAGGTAGGCGTGGCCATTTACGTCACGCCGTGACCAATTCCGCGATATTTTGTAAACGAAACACGTTGTGTTTTCAACTATTTTTTGGCGTTTTTATATTACTTTTACGAGTTTAAAAGTAAAAAATGAGATGTGCTGTGTACGGTCGTGATGTGGACAATCACTCAATCAATGTAATCAATTAGCGTTTTTTGGCGATTTAAAACCATCAAAACCAAAACCATGTGCTCTCTTTGTTTATCCAACGTAATTAAACGCCGACAGACAAAGATAGCGCCACAAAAATCAAAACTATATTGTTATCCTTATTTGTACAATGCAGTCAAATGTAAATAAATAAAGATAACAATGGTAATCCCTCGGGTTTGGCTTTGATGGTTTTGAATCGCCAAGATTCGGCTAAAGTATATGTATCCCTTTATTTATATGATTATTTTAAATCATGTACTATAAAATTTGTATTATAAGCAAGAGGCAAAGTATATTGCCAATAGAATTTATATAAAATCGCCTTTAACTAACGTAAACTCTATATTGCGCGTTATAAATTTCAAAAATAAGTCACGGCGTGACGTCATGCGCGAACCCGGACGAATTAGACACGGTTTGGTATCATACCTTCTTCTATTTGTATCATGACTTTATCCTATACAAAAGGGTATAGAAATATAGAAATAAATCATTAGTATTGTTAAAATTATCTCTTTGGCGTATTTAATAATAATAATAATAATAAAGTTTATTTAAATTAATTACAATTTAAATATGTTATATATATATATATATATATATATATATATATATATATATATATATATATATATATATATATATATATATATATATATATATATATATATATACAGCAAAATTAAAGAGTACTCTTTAAAGGTTTTCCAAGCTTTCGGAAATGTTTATTTCCATCTTCAGGGAGACTACAAAAATTATGATTATGTCAGGTAACAAAAGGTTGGTAACTTTAAGAGTTAACTTACATCTTTGGTGAGAATGTAATTCGTGATGTACATAATCATGAGCTTGGGTATGAGATAAATAAAACTAACATCGTCAAAAACTTATTGATTAAAAATGTGGTAACTTAAGTAGATTGTTAAAAAGTTACCACATAGTTTTTTAATCAATAAGTTTTTGACGATGTTAGTTTTATTTATCTCATACCCAAGCTCATGATTATGTACATCACGAATTACATTCTCACCAAAGATGTAAGTTAACTCTTAAAGTTACCAACCTTTTGTTACCTGACATAATCATAATTTTTGTAGTCTCCCTGAAGATGGAAATAAACATTTCCGAAAGCTTGGAAAACCTTTAAAGAGTACTCTTTAATTTTGCTGCATTCCCCAATATTACCTAGTTTATCTCCTGACTAGTCAGCAACGTCTACCTCTCTCATATATATATATATATATATATATATATATATATATATATATATATATATATATATATATATATATATATATATATTATATATAATAAACTTGATGAAACCCCCGAAGACGTACTTGTTGGGGGCAAATCTTATATTTAACATTACATTATTTAATTATATAAATTATTCAATTGAAAAAAATATATATTCAAATACATACATACAATTTCTTTTTTAGGACAAGAGAGATCCTTAGAGAAAAATAAATAAATAATTTTTATACTGTACAAAATAATATCAAAGTAATTCGAAAAATTTCTTTAAATCGTTTGTTGTTAATATCCAAGCTTTTATTTCAATTTTATATTTTTTCAATGATATAATTCTTTTAATATTTACTGGTAAATAATCGTTTAAATATTTATAATTCTTTTGTGCTATAAACTTATGTATTTTTGGTTTAATGGAAATTTCAATTTAAATAAGACATTTATGTTATTAAATCTACACTTTATTAAAACAGAAATTAATTTATAATACCTAGTCCTTAATTCATTTCAACAAAATAGCTACTAATAAAAATTCAACTATACTTCATTCAGATATTTAATAAATAGTAGACAACTATTGCAAGCAAGTTATAAAATTGTACTAAATCAAATAAATATAAACTAAATCTTTGTAAAATTGATTTATGTAGTTTAAAAGTCTGATCGTTTATCCCTGTTTTTTGCTCTCGACAATGTTCTTGCCTTATCGTTCGCTGCATTTATTTTTTGCTGAAAATAAAAAATAATAAAATTAATTCATATACGTCGATCGGCCTAGCATAATGGAATTTTGGACAAAAACGATATGACGAAAAAAAAATTGTAGTATCAAAATAGCAGAAGCAGTAAACTTTTCCAATTTTAAAAATGTGCCTGTCATTAATCGTAGTATATAGGACAGCGCCTAAATTGCCGGCTACGATAAGATTGTTGTAGAGTCCTGTATAAGAGACACGCCGTACAAACATAGTTGACCTTTCCAAAAATCAAATATTAGTTAATAGTTTTGTTGTCGAAATATGAACTGAATCAGTGCCAGCTTGTTAATTGTAAACAGGTGAAGAAGTGTTTGTAATTGTATTGTCCAATTACTAAATTTATCGCATTTCTTTAATTCTCAAGAACGTACGCAACTATTTTTAAAGGAAACTAATCCTAGAGATAAATGAAACAAAATTTTTAGTATTTACAATATTTCAAATTCTTTCAAGCATAACAAACAGTGAAGACTGTTTTTAACTGGTTTTTACTTATGTAAACACAACTCCTGGCGATGACATTAGCCTGAATATTTTTTCTGCTGCATTTGATTCGGAGGAAAAATAATCTGCAATATCATCACCATAGGGTCATTTGGTCAATGACCCACCTAAATTTATTTTCAATGATCCATTTTTATATTTAATAATAATAATAATATACATATATTAATAATAATATATTTTTTAAACCCAAAAATAATTCTCAGGTGTCGGCACGCGTGCAACCTCAACACGCCTGATGTCCCGGGCAACTATGGAAATATACTCGAACCGCTCCGTCTATGTAAAACATTTAGGTTAGGCAAAGAAAAACTAATTACCTATGCGCATTGTATTTGCATAAACTTTTGTTTACATTTCGTTATGTTGCGCCGGCACTTATCATTAGTTTAAGAGGCGTTTTGGAGTTTTGGCTTTCCTAATTATTTTGTAATGCTTTTGGATATTATTTGATATTTGTGCTGTGTCCTTTGTGTAGTAGTGTAGTACTAATAGGTACTTGAGTACTTGTGTTAACAATGGCTTTAACAGTGCAATAAACTGTTTGCATGTAATTTAAAAAAAGTCAGCAAAAATGCTATTTTAGTATTTTATGTTTTTGCGGTGTTTATTTGCAGGTAAATAATTTTTTGGCAAATCTAGGCACCTTATTAAAAAACCTTCCTTAATAAAAAAAGTGTATTTTGCTTGTCACGTTGATATCACTAGTTGCCCACAAAATTTGCCCCACCTGTAAAAAAACTCACGGGCCGCACCTGATCATCACCAATTTTATAGATTATCTTTATAATTTGTGGTTTATGCTTAAGTTTTTTTTGATAACATTTTAAGAGGCTATCTTTTGGAAATCTTACTTTTCTTTAAGTAAGTAATATCTACGGAATCATAATTAACTTAGAATTACCTTTTTTTGTCGTTCTAGCTGGTGCTGAGCATATGCTGGTATCCTGGATTCTACAACAGTACTTTCAATCTGGAAAATATCCTTAATAAGATCATTTTCAATCAGGTGGTTATTTATACTGGGTCCTAGAATATTGCACAGTGCATCATATTGTTTTCTTTTGACCCAAGTATCTAAAAGAAGGACATCGTTGCCGAATTTTACTTGTAATTCTGAAGTTGCATCATCCTAAAAAAGAAAAACTGTTTTGGGGCATTTTTCATTACAGACGAAAAAACGAAAATATTACATTACTTTGGATAGCAAACAACCATTTTCCTGACAAAACTCGTTTCCTTTTTAATGAAAACTAATCTATGCCAAACAGATCGGCTCCAAAATTAAAGCTTCTGTAGTATTTTCTATTTTTTACTAAATAGTTGAAAGTACAAAATCCTACAAAAATGATATATTGTTCAAAAAGCAACAACATTTTTGCAAGATTATTTTTGTAGAATTATAGTTACTCTTACCTCAATAAATTGTAAAATATCTCTAAACGTCGCTCTTTGTTGTTTCCTATCTTTTTTGGCACGATATTTATGAGAGTCTGTAGCAAGTTGTTTTAAAGTTTCAGATACATCTTCAGCAAAATCTTCTTCAAATTCATCCTTTTCGGCCCTGCCGATTTCAAAAATCAGAGCCAAAGCTTCTCCTGCTGCCATTCTAACATCTAAGTGAGCAGATTCTAGGAGCTCAGAAATTTGAATCAGGGATCTAAAAAATAGTATTATATTGTAGCCAAAAAATTATGGCATCACCTAGAAAATTGCCAATATGCTTGTAAAATAAGATTTGTTTAAATGTTTTTTTTTGTTCTACAAGATTAGCAAGCCTACAATAAATATCTAACAGAAAATAAATAAATTGAAGTTTATTGTTCGACAAAAACATGCATTTTTGTCGGATTTTGTTTCTTGTCAGTCTGTATTTTGCTTCGTTCAAGAGTACACGATTTGTGTTTAATTGCGCGTTTAGGGAATAACATTTAATATGGAAGGTCGTGGAAACATAAACTCAAATTTAACGAGGGACCAAGTGATAAGAAAAACTTCTTTGATTGAAGATGGACGGAGTTAGAAGTGTGTCGCAAATTTAGTGGGCGCAAACCAATCGGCAGTATCTCGAGTGGTGATTAGGTACCCAGAGACCGGAGGGTATGAAAGACAAGCAGTATCAGGCCGGCCGACAGCAACTACGCCTGCAAGCAATCGATTTTTGACTCTACGTCGAAGGCATGTGACTGGAAGTCAACTTCAACATGGCTTAGCTGATATTCGGAATGTCGGGTATCTTCAGAAACTGTGAGACATCGGCGGCTGCCACTACCCCTCGACTCACTAGGAAACACCGTGTAGCACGGTTAGCATTTGCGAATGAACACGTGAATTGAAATATCGATAACTGGGGTAACGTACTCTTCACAGACGAGATGGCGAGCGCTATTATCAATGCAACATAAGATCGTCGACAAATTGTGCGGGAGGATCTGTTATGCTCTGGACGGAATTGGTACTGCTAGATGGAGGATCCTTAACTGGCAATAGGTACATTAAAGATATTTTGGAACGTGTTGTTCCTTATTCCTTATTCTTCGGCAATAACCTCTTAATGCATAAAAATGCACGCTCCCACGTCGCAAGGATAGTCACCGAGTACCTTCAGGAGGTAAATATCCAAGTTTTAGGCTGGCCAGCATGCAAACCAGATTTTAACTCGATAGAGCATGTTTGGGACTATTTTTACATAAGGGTGAGATCTGGAAATGTGCTTGCAGCTAATCTTAAAGACCTACAAAGGCTGTTGCCTGCAGAAAGACAAAATCTGAATCAAGGTTAGTTGGAGACATTGATTGGAAGCATGCCACAACGTTGTCGGGATGTAATAAGAGCTAGAGGAAGCAGTATGCATTACTATTTTTTTTTTCACTTAATAGTGTTGAATTTAAATCTTTTTGGAACCATAATGAGTTGAAATACTATATCCTATCATAATGTCAATCATGATAGCGTATATTGCGATTTTGATGGATGCAGATGGATGAAGCTGCATCCGATCCGTTTCATCCGCTAGAAACTGACGATGTCTGTACATATCCATACATTGATTTAACCTTGACTGTAATGATACTGCATAATAAATAAATTAAAGGGTACACTTTTTGTATAGATTAGATTTATTAAATTATTATTTGATTAGGCAAACTAGAATAACATGTATAATGTCAATAACTTCCAAAATAAATTAAAATTAATAGAAGTAAGACTTACGGTAGAGTTTTGGAGTTGTTCATCATTGTGCCAATATTTCCAGGTACCATAAGAGTAAAAAGTAAACTCCAAGCGTTTAAAGCGGCTGCGTGCATTGCTCCAATTTCAGCAGTTGTATTTGGCACTGAACGATCACCCTTTAAATAACTACCTGAGAAAATTGACTCGAATTGTTGCATTAACGCTATGTTTTCGCCCATGTCTGCACCAGATAAAAAGGCCATGTCTCCAAGAGCTATACAGCACTGAAATAAGAAACTTTAAATAAAAAATATGCTTTCATTTGGAGGTAGTGTGCTTTGAAATAACTATAGTAGACTCATGTTAACGTAATCAATAATACTTATTTTAGTAGAATTTACCTATAAGGGTAAATTCTACATTCCATATAAATACCACTGATATCTGAATCGCTCATTGTGATATGGATGATCCACAATAATTTTTTTGCATACATTAAGATGGAGTTTACTTATGTACTTACCCGGGCTCTTACACCAGGAGAAGCTGAGCCATCACAAGCTGTTGATAGCAATATTGGTTTTAACGATCTCCATATTGCCTCTGTTGCAGAATCAGTTCCCAGTTGGACACACATTACCGTTGCTAAGTCGGTGGCTGCACATATTTCAGGAGCACCACCCTTTTTTAAACTTTTTTCAACACAATCGCAAAGGGTAAAGGTTCTAAAATAGAAAATAAATCACTATTTTCCTCATCTCTGAAAATATACATTCAGGCAATAGTCATTTACCATACATTTTGAAATTTAGCATTTAAAGGATAACTAATCGATAGCACTCAGGCAAAGAAAAAAGTATGTCAACAATTTTGAACTCCTTAGAGTATGGAAAGTATTTAAAAAAAGTTCCTTTAAAATTAAAATTCCTGTTTACTATCTTTCTTCGCGTTACAAGAACTCTTAGAGGCACGCTGTACTGTGTTAAAAAGTAAATAATCTTTGGTTATGTAATGAAATTAAATCGGAAATACTTTTAGAAGTATTTTTACCCACTACAATAATTAATATATTAAATTGGATATTATTTTTTGTTTACAAGTGGATTTGGATAATTTTGAGTATATTAGGGTTTACCCTTGGATGAATTAAGAAAGGATTCGGGTTTCTGTATACTGTGAGCGTATCGAACGTGTAACCTGTTTATTTGTTGTTTGTTATGAAAACATCGTACCCCAGAGGTGTATTCGATTGACAAATATTGGATCGATCCGGACACCGTATACAGACAAAAGACAAGTAGAATCACTCTCGCTCAAGGTCTAATTCGACTTGCCGTCGTTCGGCCCGCATCCCGCCTTGCTTCTAGCAGGTTGTTGGCTGGTTTTGTCTCTCGTATTGCGATGCACTACCCCGACCAGCAGGTGCGTCGGCACATCGCTTTAGATCTCGAATCATCAAACGCCCGACGTCGAGTGCTTCTACTTGTCTTTGTCTGTATACGGTGATCCGGATAAGTTTACGAACTTTAAGGAAATACGTAATTGAATCAAGAATGGTAGTAGAACGAGATCAAATAGCATTGGAGTGTCGTAACGTGATCCGAATCGATCCAATTTTTGTCAATCGAATAAACGGCTCTCAGGAGTGAGTGTTGCTGTCTCTGTTGTCCTCTCAACAGCTGAGTGGTTGACGTAAAATTACCAATCGATGGACGTGAAGTCCATGAGCGGAGTATAGATTCACTTTTAGGGTATAAAAGTAACGTGTTTTTTTGCACAGAAAATTTAATTACTACATGTTTATATAATAAAATTTAACAGCACGTTTCCCAATACGGAAGCTTAAATTTTAATAATAAAATGTATTCTCGAATGACAGCTGACGTAAAAACCAAATAGCTGCGATTGTTTATAAATAACTAGGGCTTCATTGCAGTTACTTTCTTTTTTTTTTGGTTTTACAAGGATGTAGGTTAAAAACAACATATTTTCGTCCCGAGGACATAGGACATGAAAGAGGTGGATAAGCCTTTTAAAGCTCATCTAATTAAAGTTAGTTTTCTGAGCATTTCTATTCTGAAGTTTTAAAAATTGCAAAATCTGCTTTTAAGAACTGTGAACTCTTGACAGAATTCAATTAGAGATTGAAAGCCTTAAAAACTGATGAATATTGCTTTTCGCACTAGTTCTATAATAAAATGATAAATTATAAATTTTAAATAATTTTTTTTATTTACAAACTGATGGTAGCAGACACGTAAAATCTAAACATACGCTCTTAAATAACATAGCAACCCCACGATTCACGATAGCTAAGATAGGTCTAATTTGACAATAATTAAGGTTTTACATAACAACCTTTTTTTAACTTATAAAGAAAATGAAATTTGAAGTACATATGTATTTTCTACAATAATGGAACTAAATTCATTTGTTCAATAAGCTCCAAGACAAAATCATTTGGACCTCAGCAAATTGTTAAAACACTAGAATAACTCATAAGTTGTTAATGACGAATAATTATTAAACACTAAGAGGACAAAAATTTGGCAAAACCGAACTGATCAACTATATTTTAATTAAAATCAGTACTAAATCTTAGAGCTTTTTAATGAATCCTGTTGTAAGTTTCGTTTTACTACAAATAAAAAGAAACATTCCTGTTTCATTCATATTGTAGGAAGTCCTGCTTTTTAGGGGCTCAATTTGGTTTGTTTTGGTCATTTCTGGTAAGCTTTCCTCTCGTTTTTACTGAATAGAAAACAAACCATATTAGGTATGTATTCTTTTGAGAATTGAAGAGTTCTTAATACATACAATAATTGTATTTTTGTTTTTATCAAAATACTAAACTTAACACTGTAAAACTGGCTAGCACACCTCTGGAAATTGGAAAAATCCTTCACCGATGAAATGATAAGTCTGAATTTAAACTGCCAACTTTCCGGCAGACAGCCACTGCTTAACCATCTTGAAGCATCCAGGTATTGTCTTACACAAAAAAGCCTTGAATGGCACAAAAAATATCAAAAGATCACAAATAAATCTTCTAAAAATACGAAGCGACTATCACAGCGAGCAATTAAATGACAGATGTCAAATGTCATTTCACGGATGAATGACAATAGGGCACGATCTACGGACGTTCGAAGACGGTTGCTTAGGAAATACGTCTGAACACTCGGTTACACGCATGTCTTTGTCTAATGAACTAGAAAAGAAAAAGTGCGACTTATAGATTTATAAATGACTCGGTTGGGTTCGCTTAGGTTGGGTTGGGTTGGGTTACTTTTAGTAAATCTTGTGATGCTTCTAACGTATTTTTATACAAACATACAAGGTCAAATAAGATGTGGCCAATGTTTACACATTGTGTTTACAGTGTCGCTTAGGATGGTGTGTTTTGGCTTCAAAAGAATGTCAAATCATCCCGTATCCATTCTTAATTCATTAAAGGGTTTACCATATTCCTTAGCATTGTATTAAAGCTAAATTTACCAATATTGCATAGGGTCACATTTAAAAGTAATCTTGAAAAAGCGGTTTTAGCCTTGTTAAAAAAAATTGCTTAGAAGTGATATTTTTAAACAATCGATAATTTTGCCCAAAAAGTAAAAAAATCTAGACCTGCGATTTTTACAATTCAGTGAAGCACATAAAAATATACTTTACGTAGTATCACAGATTTAAATCACAGAGGCGAATGTTCATCGCCTATTAAACCTTGACGAAAATGTGCACCTTCATTTCACCTAGTATTGTTATTTCCGACTGTGTACACCATTGTATCAGACCAATCGGATTACCTTTTAAACTAGGCATGTTTAAATTAGCTCATCTTAAAAAAAAAACATACTGATTAGGAATCTTTTGTGACACAGCTAAAAACTTACAGATTCACTAAAAAGTTTTAAGATTTAGTACTGGTTTAAATTAAAATCTTCTAGTTGATCATGATCAGTTACGTTTTGTCAGGTTTTTGTCATGTCATTGTTAATAAGCCGTCGTTAAAAACTTACGAGTTATTTTAATATTTCAATGATTTGCTTGGTTTTCAAATGATTCTCATCTTAGAACGTTTTGCAAAAATGAATTTAGTTTTATTATTGTGCAAAAAAACTGAAACTGCCCTTTTTATAAATTTGCAAAAAAACTTTAAAACATTTCATAGTATAAAACTTAATTGTATTTTTCTTACACTTGTTTAAAACTTTTGATTGTCAAATTAGACCGGTCTAGCATTGGAGAATCTGGCCGTTAGTGTTTAATCATGTTGATTGGTTATGAAATATCAGTGTCGGTCTTAAGATAAGCGGGAATAATACATTTTTCACTATTACTATGCAGCAGTATGCGCCAGTACGCAATCATTTATACATTAATTATTTTAGTAAAACGTTCGTTTTCTTTCGACAATATTTGGTAAGCAGATCACAGCCGTCTACACTGGCTTCAAATTTTTTTACGCTATGAAGTCCCTGTAGCGAAGCTATTTAAATCTGTGATGTAATTCAAATCGCTTTGAAATAAAGATCATGTTAATTTATAAAATTTTAGGCAAAATTCTCTATTGATATTTATCGATAGACTAATTGACATCAATTTTTAAATAATGGTTAATAATTTCATTATTAAACATATTTAAAATAATGACAGTTTATGGACCGGTTTAATAAATTCTCTGTAAATACGGTACTGCTTAAAATTTTTGACTTTAATTTTTGTACCGCACCAAAAAAACATTATCATATCATGCATCATAACTATGCATGCACAAATAATAAAGTAATTTACTATATTAGACTAGGTTCTAAATCTAAATATTAGGCAAGGTTCCTAATTAATTTGGCCCACAGCATAGGTTTGTTTTGGTTCAAATTTGGAATATTTCTATTAAACTGCAGAAATATGAACAGATTCAGAACACTTCTCAATTTAATCCAAAACGGGACTTGTATGAAATTCCTTACCTGTCTTTAATAAAGTTAGGCATATATTTTTTGACTAAGGATTTTGTAAAGGCTTTATAACAATTTGTCCGCCCTTGAGACGATTTTTGCGAGAGTCCATCAATGATGTCTGTAAGTTTATCTTCAAATTGGTCTTGAGCAAAATCATCAACATCATTGCCATCGTCTATACTGCAATTTTCTGAATAATTACTCATGACACTCATGTTATCATTGGGATAAGAATCATCGTCAGATGTTTGTAGAGAACCATCGATTCTGTTGCGATCTTAAAAATTAAATAAAACTCATTTTTTTGCAAAAGTGAATACCTGGAAAATAAGTTAGAACATTATTGTATTGAAAAAGGGTATTTTCACAAGCTTATTATAAAAAGATCAGCACTGTCGCAAAAACTTAGAAACTACCTGTCAGAAAAAAATAATAGTTTACATACAAGGTTCTTTGTTACGCCTAGTGTTGAGTTTCGAGTCGTTCGTGAACGCCCGTCAATTCGAACGGAAAATTCAAGTGTGCTAGGCGAAAGACTCATTTTTTAGAGAGCAGCTTGTTCAGTCCATTCGTCATTCGGATTTCATCGGTAATGAATTTGAACATGTTATTGTTTCGTAAGCGTGTGCCGTAACGAACGAGAGAGCGGCTCGTTCAGTGTGGTAACAGACGTATTTGTTGGGCTTTTGCCATGGTTCTGGTTGACAGTTAAACAGTTAGGGTATGTTCCGGAAGTCACCAAACAGTAGCCAATTCCAGTATGGTTGACAGAAGAATCCTTTTTCCAGGAACCAATCTATCTCTGGATTCTCTGGTCACATACGGGACACAAAATCACCAAGATGGTTACTTTGTGTTGTTTGTTCAGATGTAACACAGTTACAATAGTAAATAATTAAAATGCAGTAAATATTAAAATAATGGAGTAGAAAATATAAATTTAATAATATTAATATTAATTGAAACTTCAGCAAACGAAACAGAAAACGGTAATTTTAAAAACACAAACAAAAAACAATTGGTACATATTATATAGCTACTTATACCCTATACTCAGTGGTTCTCAAATGGTGGTCCGCGGACCCCTAGGGGTCTGCAGGCTATTTTGCGGGGGTCCGACAACCTTTGCTTTGAAACACTTGATGCCCTTTTGCACGACGTATGTGTGAACAAACTTTCTCTGAATACATTCTGCTAAAATCCAAACAAAGAAATCGGCTGGATGTTGCTTCAGATCTAAGATTAAAAATTTCCGTTCAGATTTACTAAGAAGGTTTAAGATTTAGTACTGGTTTAAATTGAAATCTTCTAATTGGTCAGTTATGTTTTGACGGGTTTTTGTACTGTCATTGTTAATAAGTCGTTATTAAAAACTTATGAATTATTCTGATATTTCACCGATTTGCTTGGTTTCCAAATCATTTTCATCTTGGAACGAGTTGCTGTAATGAAGTTAGTTCTATTTTTGTCAAAAGTACTTACTAAAATTGCCCTTTTCTTTACAAATTTGTGGGAAAGCTCAAAAATAAGTTCATAGCATAAAACTTAATTGTCTTACACTTGTCAGTTTAAAACTTTTGGTTGTCAAATTAGACCGCACTACGTTGGAGAATCTGGCTGTTCAAATCCTAGACCAGATTTAGAAAGAACTATGACAGGAAAAACAGTATTTCATTCTTCTCATTAAAATTCAAAACTGATGATTGATATATTATATTTTTTCTGCTAGAAAAGAGAATATGTTTTGTTCACTTTAGTTCAGTTTTTTAGTTACTTTTATAGGATGCCGTTTTTATTTATAAATAGCATGCTGCCTTTTGGTGCATATTGCCAAGTCATATTAAAGGCATTGAATAAATCGGCACTTTTGAAATCAATATTTTTTAACAAAGGTTGTTTCTTTTATTATTTTTGAAGCTAAACTGTTCATGCATGTTACTAATTTCTAATTTTGGGGGTCCAGAATTTCGAAACATTTGGGAACCACTGCCCTATACCTATTATAATGGTAGATAATAAAATCCGATAAAATCAAGTAGAGTTAAAATAAAATAATCATCCTCGTAATTATGATGTAATAATAAAATATCATTATGAAGAAAAATGATTTAAATCATTGATTTTTTTCAAAAAAATCGCTTTATTTAAATCACGATTTAAATCAAACCAACCCTGGAGCAGGGTATGACAAAAATCAAATTATGGCTAGATCACAATCACAAGTCACAATCACAAGTATTTAAACGTCGATATGACGACCTTGATTGCTTTTTCCTTGACCAGTTCAAATAGGCCAAATTTTAATGCCCTTATCTTTGATAATAATAAGTAATAAGCCTAAAATTAAGGAAGTTGCAAATACAAAATATTTAGGTATACAAATAGATGCAAACAGCTTAAGTGGCACATTCAAGCAGAAACTACAACTAAAAAGTTAGACGCTTCATTCATAAATTCTATGAACTTAGAAAATTCCTAAATAAAAAGCAACTATCCATAATTTATCAATCGTTGGTTGAATCAATAATTAGATATAGCACCCTTGTGTGGGGGGCATTGTATGATAGGGCCCTTCATCCATTGAGTGTCATACAGAATTGCATATTAAAAATTATATTTAAGAAAGACTGGTTATTTGCAACACTTGTACTCTCAGAACAAAATCTTGAATGCACGATTACTGTACTGTAATCTCACGCTGCACTGATGTATTATCGTAGAAACCCGCAGCTTAGAGTAACACTAGATCATGACTATAATACAAGACATAGAAGAAACTTGAATACACCCCTATTGCATACTACTGCAAGCCAGAGATTTGTTACCTATGTAGTGCCGAAAGATTTGAACATACGTTATTAAAGCTGTTAAGAACCAAATATCAAAAGCATGTAAAGGAGTTGGAGAACTATAGTTTAGTTATGTCAATTCAGTAATTTGTGGTTTATATTGTGTCAATTTCTGTAGATTGTGGCTTCCATTGCCACTAAGTTTGAGGAGTTTAATGTGCGATATTTTTGTATTTTGTATCTAGTAAATAACATAATGTATTATATTATAAATTAATTATGTTTTTAGTTTAGGCTTTTACCTGCCATATTACTGAAAGTAGTGACACATACAGGGATCTTGGTCCCTAGGTGCCTTTTGCTTTATTTGATATTTGAAACATGTATGTGTTGTAAAATTTGGATTGCAAGCAGGTTCTGAAATAAATAAATAAAATAAATAAAAATCTCAAGCTACCATTTCACTTCACATCAGTGTTACGAGTTCTGATTTTTCAGTAGATCTACTGATTTGGCTTCGAGTCTACTGATCTACTGAAGTGACCAACTAATCTACTTAAAAATTCAGTTTACAAATAACTTCGTCATTAGCGCCGTCGAACAATTATTTGATAATTGACAGTGAAAAAAATCGATTTACATTCTTGTCCTTAGAAAGTGCAAAGTTCGGCTAACATCGCTTTGATGGCATTGCTAGTGATTTCACTTTAGAAGCGTCTATTTCGGTCACCTAGCAACGGCAGTTTCCCCCGCACCCGAAAGAGCCTAGAAGCTTCCTTTCAGGGTTGCCAGATTGGGGAGGGGGGGGGGTCCCCAAATTTAGATGATTTTCATGTGGACGGGGGAAAATTTGGGCAATAATTTTTTCTGGGGGATATTTTGGGGGAAATAGAGTATTTTTATGAATAAAACAATATATTAAAAACCAAAAAAAAAATATTGGAACTACCCATACAAACCCATCACTTTTCTGTGCCAAATACTAGTAGAAAAACTACAGTTTATTTAATTTTTCTCACACTATTTTTAAGTAAGATTATTTTTTAAAATATTCAAATTTAAATTTTTTGCCATAATCATTTTTTCTTTATCTATTATGTCATTTCATTTGTCAATTATCATGTTTTTGTTAATCTTTTGAAAAAAAAATTAACAAATAAAAAAATCATTTGGAGGAAATTAGTTACAACCATCTGTCAACCCTGCCCTTCCCCGTTACACCTTGGTTATTTGATTATTACCGATGTTGCGTTTTTGGTGCTGTATTGATTTTTTCTTCTTTTCAAACCTTTGACTCAACTATTTCAGCCATTTGTGGAATGGCTCTTAATAAGTTTGTTTGACAATCTTTTTTTTTTTGGGTTCCAATAACCCTTATAACAACCTCTTTTGTGTCAAATTTGTCTCATGTAATTTAAGAACTACTATACTGAGCTGAACTTTGGAATACATATTAACTTGCCAACTCATTCTGAGAAAAACATCAAAAATATGAAAAATCATTAATGACCAAGGTTTAAAGTTAACGCCACCGAAATTTTTTTTTCTATATTATGAAGAAGTGCTTATGTTTCATATTAAATGTAAGAAAACTGAATGTATGCATAAATTCATGTATTGTAATTTTTAATAGCCTCATCTTACTATTTACTTTATGAAAAGAAGAAATTATTTATTGGGAGTATATCACCACATTTTGAAATAATTTGCCTTCATACAAAACCTTGCTTTATTGGCATTTCCCTCATTTCTCAGTTACCTGCCACCCTTTTAACTTGCTATCTCATTAAGGTATGAGATATAACGTAGCTATGATAAGTAAACAAAGGATTTCACCTTATGTTGGTATTGGAAATCCAAACAAAACTTACTTATGGTTTGCAAGACATTTATTTTCAAAGATCAAATAAGCCTAAATTTTAAATAATGAATAATAGGTTACCGCTACAACTAAAATTACGGTTTTCAGCACTTAAAAATCAAGTAGACAATTATCCTCAGGGAGCTGCCTATGGGGGGGGGGGGGGGGAGCGTCCAATGCTGATCCAGTTGGGAAAAGCAAGGTCTATCTAAAAAAAAAGTCCTGGGCTGGGCAAAGACAATTCCTATCCAAACAAAAATAAAAGGTAAAAATACCGTTGCCAAACTTTTAGTTCTGCAGTTGGGATTTACGAGTTGACTCAGTTGGGCAGTTTTCCTGCGTCCACCCCCCACCCCCCCAATTACAATGCTCTCGGAATGACCCTGATTATCCTAGACTGGACCCTGATAACACTATTTGTTTTGCTTATCAGTTTTAATGTGATTCTGGGCTTAACCAATCATCCAGCATAATTATTAACCTAATAAAGGGTAAATGGATAACCGCTAAAAAGCTACATTACTTGTACAATATGTACAGGACTTTCACTTTTGTTAATGTTATGTAACAAAAACATATGGAGTAGAGTAGGTATGGAACAAAATCACAAAAAACCAATACTCATTCATTAGGTTAGCATAATAATAAAAACAACAAATTTAGATCGTAATGAATCACCTATTTGTAAAAATAATTTAAAAATAGCTCTTGACAATGGCTGAACAACCTGCTCTAAAAATTATTTCTCAAAATTCCAATATGGTGAAATTCAGGATATGAGGAACAATAGCATATTATTATATGCTAATAAATTCTACTAATACACAAACAAATAATATGTAATTTTGTGTCTAACTTACCAGACCTTCCTTTCTTCTTTCCTTTAGGCATGGTGGCAAATTAACTTAAACTTTTTCTTTAAATTTACTAAAAAATATCACTAATTTTTTAACACTTGATCAAGAGGGTAAACAGTTATTTCTAGTGTTTTTTCGAAAACTCTGCACTTGACATTTAATTTGATGTAAAACTTGGTCAAAACGCAATAACATGTTTTTAGTTGAACACGCTAGGATCAACTTTTATCGCTGCCCGAGAAGACCCCGATTTTATGGCATTGATCGAAATTTTGACGCTTGCGTTGCGCAGGTCTCTGACGTCATTCCTAATAAGCCTAGTTGTTTGCATTTGGTCTGTTGCTAGCACTCGAAATTCTTATATGGGAAAAGAAGATAAAACTGCCGAATGCACATGCTCACAAAACCACGAATCGACGAAAATGTGACAACGGACCGAAAACGTCCTTTTTGAAGTTCATTAAGGCCAGGTTACACGGCCCGTGGTTTCGAAAACCACGAAACAGTCCACGATTCGTGAGGGCTCGTTATTTGACGAACTAGAAGTGTCAAAACGGTCTGTGATTCGCGGTCTTCAGCCGTGGCCCTCTGCCCTCTGCCCTCTGTAAGAAAATAGCGATAGCGATCGGGCTCTCTTAGAAACATACTGAACGATGATACAAAGTAAGAAGTTGCAAAGAGAGTCCGATTGCTATCGCTATTTTTCATACAGAGTGCCACTGCAGGTTCGCCGTCATTTCGGAATTCGGAACCTTGAAGCCTTAGTTTGATTACTGACATCATGGATACCTCACAGAAAAACATAGCAGCTTCTTCTTTGTGTGTTATTTATGGCCAATTTTTGCAACAAAACAAAAATGCGTAAAAAAAGGTGGTGAATGGCGTCTCATATGAGAAATAGATTCCTTAACCGGAGTAGAAAATTTTCGTTCCAATCTAGACCACGAATCATGGACAAAATGTTTGGGGTCCCATATCACCTTACCTCCTCTAATTCAAGGACTTCGATGAGTTTAACTATTTTGTTGTTGGGCCATTATACACATCGTTTTCGGCCGGTTAGTGGTTCTTAGGGACACAGTGATTTAATACCTGATATTTCAAAATCAGGGACGACTGCTACTAAATACATTAAAAAAGCTTGACATCAAAGAAAATAAAAGGGTTTGATTTTGATTGGGTCTCGACATGATCACGGTCAAGTAAAGCGGCGCAACATCATAACCTTCACAAGAAACAAGACGTGTGCTGTAGCCGTAGGCCACCGCCTGTCGCTAACCGTAAAGTCGAATATCCTAAAATTTACGAACTTTAGGAAATACGTAATTGAATCTAGAATGATAGTAGAAAGAGATAAAATAGCATTGGAGTGTTGGAGCTCAGAAGTGTCGCTGTCTCTGTTGGTTGCTTAGGAAATACGTCTGAACACTCTGCTAGAAAAGAAAAAGTGCGACTTATAGATTTATAAATGACTCGGAGCGACTTTAAATAAGCCTTTAGAAATAATGTATTTAAGACCTTTCTAACCTAAATTTATTATTATTTAGCAGAAAATAAAATATTTTATGGCTTTTATTACTTTTAATAAATCTTGTGATGCTTCTAACGTATTTTTTGTACAAAAATAGAAGGTAAAATAAGATGTGTGGCAGTGCGGCCAATGTTTACAAATTCTGTTTACAGTGTCGCTTAGAATCATGATACAACATGCAGAACTATTAGAGTTTAAAGTTTTCCCTTGGTGCGCCGCGCACGCGTATTGTCTTTAAGTAGGTATTGGTATAAGAACAAAAAGGAGCAGTGTTGCCAGATGATGAAGATTTTCTTCATTTTGAAGATTTTTGTCTAGTTTTTTGCTCATTTGAAGAAAAGAAGATTTTGCTTTTCAAATGAAGTTTTTTTAATAAAAACATATAGTTAGCATTAAGTATTAATTTATAAAAAGAAAAAAAAATTCTTGAGAACACTTATGTATATACCGTATTTTAATATTTAATGTGTTTATTTGTTTTGTTTAAATGAGTTTAGTCCAATATAAATATTTATTTGTGCAATATCGTTTCTTTTTAACTCAGACTCTAATAATTTTTGGCTCTTTTGAAGGGCGTAGCCAGGATTTTATCCAGGCTGGTGCACGGCAACACCGTTAAGTGGTAAAACATTTCCTAAGTTCGTTCTCGTTCGAGTTGAACGGAATTGACGATCAGTATGCGCGAAGTTTGAAGTAAAATAAACGTATAATTTCAAATAGAGGTCGTGTAATGTGTAATACATAAACAGAACAATAAGCCTATTATTTATTTTTTCCAATGTTAGAGGGGGGGGGGGGCAAGCGCTCCACCGTGGCTACGCCCTTGGCTCTTTTTAAGTCTTAAATACTTTTAAAAGATGTCGCGTTACCACTATGAAGAATTTTGAAGTTTTTATTAAGCACGGACGAAGAAAAATTAATTCGGTCATCTGGCAACACTGAAAAGGAGATATTGCAGATCTGGCGACATCGGATTAAAGCGCTGAAGTAGTGTTGGGAATAATCGAATGAATTAAATAATCCAAATATTAGCTCTCGAATGATTTTAATAATCGAATGATCATTCGAAATAATCATTCGAATCAAAAAATATAGCAAATAAAACTACACAAAAATCATCTCTTGAATTTTTTTTGCTTGGATTGGCCGTTTTCGATAAAAACAAAAAAATATAAAGTTATACATAACATTATTTATTAGTATAATTTGTTAAAAAAACAAAAAAGTAAGAGATCCATGAAAACAAAAACACTTCTTTAAACAAATTAGCATGACTCCCATTTATGCATTAAAAATTGTAACCAAATTTCAACTTTATACTAATTTGCGTCCTCTAGTTATTTAGGAAAAACCTTTTACAAAAATTCAACACCCTGTGTATTAAAAACAAAGTCTTTTAGGACCTATGGACCTATATGTTTTGCCCTGGGGTTTTGTCTTAAAATTAAGTAAGGAATAATACCCTCAAGTTTGGCCACATACTTTACTAACACCCTGTATATATCATAAAAACATGCAATAACACTATGCGTTGTCGAGAGATGAGGCGATTTTAAATCAGAGACCTAGTCATGACTACGCCTGACTACACAATTTCAAATCAGATTTTATGACGTCATACGGAAGGTAGTCTTGACCTAGTCTGCTATTTTCCTGACCACGATTGCGAGCATGGTCAACCCCATATACTGTCACTTTTGTCGTCAATTTTTATATTTATATTGGTCTTCGTTGATTTATATTTACGAAAGGGTTTGTTTTGATTTATGTTTTTCCATTTTGGTGGCAATGCAAGCCGAGCTGGAAGCAATTAGAGAAAGAAATACCGACAAAATTGTCTTTTCCAAAAGGCGAGAGACATTCTTATGCGGATGATAAACGGTAGAGGTAGAGGTCTTTAATTTTATGGAAGTCAGTAGTTCAGCGATACCTTGACCAGGCTTAAATGTGTCCTAAACAAACAAAAATTTGTCGGAAAGAACAAAATGACGTAAACTACTAAGTTAAAAAGCAACGGGACAGAAAAAATGAGCATAACACATAAATACTTAATAAACTGAGGTTAGTTTTACCACTGGATGTGATCTGTCATTCAGTGAATAATAAGAAAATGAATTTTAGGCTGTGTACCGTTGTCAAACCTGGTTAACCGCTCGGTTTCTTCGGTGACATTAATGACAGATATTGCGTTTCCAATCTGCCAACTTTTCAGATTACCTATACTTACGGGACACAAAACCGTAACCGAAGTTGACAACGGTACACGCCCTAAATCAGATTTCTCGGCGACGTCATTTTTGTGACGTTTGATCATGAATACAGGTGACTAGGTCAGGCTTTTAGTCACTGATTTAAAATCGCTTATGATGAAATAATGCTCGATCGATATCGAAGGATCATTCGAAATAAACAATCATTCGAATGAAAAAATCATCCGAGACCCAGACAATATTAAAAACATGCTATGCGTTGTCGAGAGATGAAATAATGCTCGAGCGATATCGAAGGATCATTCGAAATAAATAATCATTCGAATGAAAAACACATCCGAGACAATCGCATCGTAACGCAACGTCGAGTGCCGAGTCGGCGGCGGCATCATTTCGTATTTCGTCTCGTCATTCGAAGCGGCGAAAGGCGATTATTATTATATTATAATCTCTCGGCTAAATCATTCGAATGATCGCGCTGACTTCTCGAGATATCTCGAGTGATTTGAATAATCGAATGATCGATTATTTTACATTCGAGATATCCCATCGCTACGCTGAAGGCAGGTGCTCCTTTGCTAATTGTGCATCCGCCGTAAAATGACAATGTGAACTGCAGTGGCACTGGCACTCTGTATGAAAAAATAATCTCTCGGCTAAATCATTCGAATGATCGCGCTGACTTCTCGAGATATCTCGAGTGATTTGAATAATCGAATGATCGATTATTTTACATTCGAGATATCCCATCGCTACGCTGAAGGCAGGTGCTCCTTTGCTAATTGTGCATCCGCCGTAAAATGACAATGTGAACTGCAGTGGCACTGGCACTCTGTATGAAAAATAGCGATAGCGATCGGGGTCTCTTCAAAACATACCGAACGGTGATACAAAAATAGCGTTTTTTGGCGATTTAAAACCATCAAAACCAAAACCATGTGCTCTCTTTGTTTATCCAACGTAATTAAACGTCAACAGACAAAGATAGTGCCACAAAAATCAAAACCATATTGTTATCCTTATTTGTACAATGCAGTCAAATGTAAATAAATAAAGACAACAATGGTAAACTCTTGGGTTTGGATTTGATGGTTTTGAATCGCCAAAAAACGTCTATAGTAAGAATTTCCAAAGCATCGCTATCGCTACTTTTTATACAGAGTGCCACTGTGATCATGATATTACACTTACCTATGAACGCAGCCTTATATGAATATTAATATTATAGCAACAGTTTGCTCTACAGCCACTCATACTCAAATTTCTAGTAAGGTTATAAATTTCAATAACCGAAATTTTTCTGATTAGTTAAAAATTGTATAAATAAGTAAAAAATGTTTGATATCAATAGGTGAAAATGTTTATTGCACAACAAAATTTACCATGCGTCATTTTCGTGGAAAAACGTCTATTTCCTTTAATTCGTTTTTAATATGTTTTATCACCCTAATGTTTTTTATTACAGTATTTTTAAGCTATAAGTTACTTACAAATGGTAATACTACTCTTATTTAGAATAATATATTTTTATTTAACGGTACCTTTTGTATTTGTTTATAGAACAGTGTCTTCATCAATGTGACACAGTGGTGAGATATGAAACCACAAACCCTAGAAAAAGAGAATTAATTTCAGAGCATAAGTTAGCTGTTTTGGTTCCCTTTCGGAATCGTTTTGAAGAGTTACTACAGTTTGCCCCATACATGCACAAATTTTTATCTGACCAAGGGATTGATCATCAAATTTTTGTATTAAATCAAGTCGATTCATTTAGATTTAACCGAGCATCTTTAATAAATGTTGGGTATTTGTACACTAAAGAACAATTTGATTACATAGCCATGCATGATGTGGATTTGTTGCCATTAAATAAAGAATTAAAATATGTTTATCCTACGCAACCATTTCATATAGCAGCACCTGAATTACACCCTCGATATCATTACAGTAAATTTATTGGAGGTATTTTGTTAATTAACAGGTAAATAAGTTATTAAAATTAAAGATAAGATTATTTATATTAAAAATAAAAATAGGAATATAGAAGCATCCTCGGAAGCATCCAAAGTAATTTCACTACAGTATCTAGATATCGAATTTAATTATTACTTTTAAATTGTCAATAAGTATTATTTTCTATAAATTGGATTTTGTCCCAGCACAAAACTAGTTTCTTTGGGTCCTCTTCAAAGAGCATTTTAGTGACTTACCTAGTTTACAGTTTGTTTCATTTTCATTTAAAATCGTGGAAATTGCATACCACGGAAGGGTTTTTTCAACTCAAATTTTTTACAATTAATTGTTAGTACAATAACCCATTTTGCATTCTTACATGAGGGCAGTAGTAAAAATCTCTACAGAATTAACAAAAATATTTTATGGGCATATTAACTTTGTAGATAAATAAAAAAAAATGGTTTTTAAATATGTAGGATATGTAAAAATAAACTTTTGAATTTTACACCAATTTTTGAAGTTAAACTAACCCAGAGTACTAACCTAAATGTTCAATAAATTTTCAGGTACCTACACCTGAGAATAACTTCTATGAAATTTATGTTTAATTATAGGAACTCAATCAAAAGACCTTCTATTTACATGCTACACTATTAAAATTAGTTTGTTTGACCGAGTATAAATCCGTTTTTATACAGTTCCGTGTCCCAAGATTTTTTAGAATTACAATATCCACCAGGTACATAAGATAACATTTAATTTGTATTGATTCTCTTCTTTTAGTGCCTTGAATAATATTTAGTATAAGAGAGGCATAAGTACACTGCCTGACCTTATTAAACATAACTCTGTTATGTTATAGGTATCTCTCTAATCAGGGGCTAGAAGAAAACTTACTTCATTTTATAAGTATAAAAGCTGCAAAATTTTCTTCAGAAACTGCAAGAATATTATAGTGTTATAAAATTATAGAAACCTGAGCCAATTGAAAGAATATTTTATTATAAAAATCAATTGAACCTCATCAACATTGTCTATTGACATTAAGTTTATTTTTATTCACATGCCTACATTTCTTATTTTAGGATTTTCTTTCAGGGAACATTATGCTTTAGTAAATGGTCTTTCAAATAGATATTGGGGTTGGGGATTGGAAGATGACGAATTTTATGTGAGACTAAAAGATGCTCAGTTAAATATTACTAGGCCTCAGAACATTTTGACAAATACAACAAATACATTTAGGTAAGTAGAAATTTTCTTCGGTTATTATTAGGTACTATGTTGAGAATCTGGAACCTTTGGCACACTAGAACTAACACTGTTGATAGAGTTTTATCGCACACCAAAATGAGATTTTGCACTCACTGCGGGGTTCACTAACCACGTTAGCATCCTCAGATTTAATTATTTCGTGATGATGGTAAGTAACAGAGTTTTGGTGGTTTTGGTGTTTTATAGGACTGTATAAACATATATATTATTACTAGGGGAGAGTCATTAAAAATGTCTGTATTGTATTTAAATTAGAGCTACTCTTCTATTGTAAAATATAAACTAATAAATAGCATTATTCATAAAAAAATCGAAATTTTAGAAGGTTTTTTGATTAGGAATCGAAACTTCATGAGTTTTTCTGAACTTACATATAGACAACACACGGCGTCTTGATTATACCAATGTTTTATGATTGATGATTTTTAAATCGGTCCGATCAAATTTTAACGCGAGCGGCACACTTACTAGTCTGTTTTTTTTTCCTGAAAAATGCATAAATTTATTCAATTGATATGTGTGGTAAAATGCTTATTGGTAACACTTAAAAGCAACTTTTGTTAAAGCCATGTTTGTATGATAAAATATTAATTGATATTTGGCATTTGGAAACGACAGGCGATTTTTAATGTTGGTTGATGTCAATTTATTTGATGTTATGTGACTTTCGCAAATAAATATCAAATATTAGTTAATTATGTCTACTGAAACCTGCATGACTTAATTAAAGTTGACTAACCCCTGCATTTTTCATTGTTGTTTTAATATCGTTTAGGGCTGAAATCGATCGCGTGGGTTTTGCACTTAAAAATTAAGTTTAAATTTTAAAAATAAGTGTTTCATTTCAACTATTATGATAGGTAAAAAATATTTTAAAACTGCTCTAGGTATTGTAAAAAAATGGAATTTAGATAAAAGACATAAAAAAGCTTAAAATAATTTTAATCTGATATTTACAAACAAGAATAATATAATAAATATGAATCACTTAAATCAATCTTGGGCAACATGCGCTAAAATCCTTTGCGACCGATTGCACCACATCAAACTCGGCACTACAGATTAATAATAATCGTTCCGCCAGATTAGATAGGTAGGTATTTTTATTTCGAATTTGGTATCCGATTATTATCCAAAAAAATTTAATTTAGTATATTGCACAATGTTAGATATCGATTAACATTTCACCATGTGAATTCCTACTTAAAATACAGATGAGTCATCTTCACTTCTTATTAAGGAAACCACTTAAGATATTAACTGCAAATAATTATTAATATTTTATTTCTAGTTTTACATTACAGAATATAGGTTTACGCACCTAATTAAAAAAATGATAAAAGGTAATTATTATTCTTGTATTTGTTACCGCTCCTAAATGAATTCTTACTAATACGGTAAAATGTAAAAAAATACTTCAAAAAATGTGGTAACTGCCAAAATTAAAAGTTTTCTACATGGAGCCTTTTTTAGTAATTTTTTTTAATACTGTTTGTAAACAGTGACCTGTTTAACACAAACCTGAATAAAGCTAACGGGTTTTGGAGGAGGTTTGCAATTCGACCCGTATGTTCTTTTTTATGTATGTTCACGCAGAATTCTTGAACGGATTCACCGATTTCGATGATTTTTTGTTTTATAGACGAGTTCTCCCAAATGGTGCCACTTTAAGAGTTTTTTTGCTAAAGTGAGAGGAAACCTAAAAAATTATGAAAAAATAAAAAAATACCTCTTGAAGATCGACAAATTTTATGTGTATACTTCGAAATGGGGGCACCGATTTCAATAATTTTTTCTCCGCTGTGTTGAAAATGGCGGCCCGGTTGGTGGTTTCGGTGGTATTTAATTTAAAAAAAAATAAAAAAGGGGTGAATAAAACTGGAGCGGCTGAATATTTTTCGAGAATGTTGACTAATATGTCATTTTCGGGGTAATTGAGGTCAGAAAACCTAATTTTTCCTAGTAGATGTTAAGAAAACTAAAGGTGAAGGGGATTTGTCCAAAAATGTTAACTAATGTGTCATTTTTGGGGTTATTGAGGTCAGGTTTTGTAGCATATGTTAAGAAAATTATCTTATTGGGCGGGGGGGGGGGGGGGGGGTGGGGGAGATAAAAAGGAGCGACTGGGACTTTCCCCAAAAATGTAAACTAATATGCCATTTTCGGGGTTATTGAGGTCAGAAAATCTAGTTTTGTGTAATAGATGTTAAAACAATTAACGGGGGGGAGGGATAAGCGGATGGGAATTTCTTCAAAAATGTCCAATAATAATTTGTCATTTCGGGGTTGTTGAGGTCGGAAAATCTGATTTTCTGTAACAGATGTTAAGAAAAAGTAGCGGAAAGGGGGGAGGGGGGGTGGAGGTGAGATAAAAAGGAGCGATTGGCAATTTCACCAAAAACGTTAACTAATATGTCATTTTCGGGGTTATTGAGGTCAACAAATCTAACTTTGTATAACAGATGTTAAAAAAATTAACTGTGGGGGGGGGGGGGATAAAAAGGAGCGACTGGCAATTTATCCAAAAATGTTAACCAATGTATCATTTTCGGGGTTATTGAGGTCAGAAAAGCTAGTTTTGTGTAAGGGATGTTTAATAAAATTAACGGAAGGGGGGGGGGGTGGAGCCGGGAGGGGGGGGGGCGGATTTATTCAAAAACTAAACTAATATGTCATTTTGGAGGTCAGAAAATTTAATATTATATAGACATTTCAAATTTCAAGAGGGGGAGATAAGATGAATGGGGGAGGGAAAATAGATGCACTAACAAGATTTTTTTTTTAATGACCCAACTTCACGAAAGGAAAAGCACTGAAAAGTTAAAATCATATTTTTACTCATTTATAACTGAGGTTAAGAGTACCCTTAAGGTGCATTTCCTATGGGGCGGCTGACGCTCGCGGGTGCCGCTCAGCGGCCGGCTGACGCCAGTAATCCATTGCCGTTGAAGCTTGCGTCTGACGCTCGAAAAGAAACGGATACATTAAATTGTCACATGAGCAGTACTAGGCGTCAGACGCTGTGCGGCAGCCGCGAGCGTCAGCCGCTCCATAGAAAACGCACCTTTAATATTGTTAAAATTTAGATAACTTGTACACCGAAGCTTTAAACTTTGAAGTCGGCGCAATTTCATATTACAAAGTACTTAAATTACACAATTATTAGGCTTAGCATTAGGCTCAGTTATAAATATCTAAAAATATTACTCTGTATCAACAATTTATTAATGTATTATCATTAAGGATTCCTATTATTATACTTTCAAATTGCGCCGACTTCAAAGTTTAGAACTTCGGTGTGCAAGTTACCTAAATTTGAACAAAATTAAATTTTCGTAAAAAAATATGAAAGTTACATTCTATTTCTTAAAAAAAATATTTTAATAACTACATGTGTAACATGTTGTGCTACATTGTAGCTTCTTCAGAAGAATGAAACCCTACTGACTACAAGTTGTTTTATATTTGTAAATATAATAATGAGGTTTTCTTATGGTTGGGTACTTAAATTTAACAAAGCGGAGTTGTTAAGATCTAGTTGATCATAGAGTTAATTGCCGGAATTTTTCAGCTTGTTGATCTCCAAACATTCAACCAAATTTAGTTTTAAGCCTTTGTTCTCTATATGCAATATCTGAAAATTTTCATTATAACTGGGAATATATTCTACTAATGGATCGCATAATTAGAATCAGTTTTTCCTTGTAAAAACTTCATAAATGTTCTTTTATTCTTTTACTACAATGTCTACCTGTTTGGCCTATACAGGGTGTTTCAAAAAATATGTGTGATCGCTTAAGAGGAGATTTCTTGTAAGAAACTAAGGCAAAAAGTTTTAATTAAACATGGGTCCGCAGAGGCTTCGTTTCAAAGATACAGGGTGTTAAATTTCTTATTTTTTTTCAGTTTTTACAAAATATTTTCAAAAGGGCTTCATCAATTTTGATGAAATTTGCGTTGTGTAAAGTACTTAAATTAAGCATAATTCTGACCGTGAAAAGACTTTGACAGGTCCTCCAGGAGGTACATATGAGAAGACGGTACAATATTTTTCCAATAAAAACATGTACGCCACTGATTTTTTCACATTTTCGTATATCGGTCAAATAGTATGTTAAATTCTGAACAAAACTTATCTCTTCATATTTTTTCCATTTTCATTTCGTTTAGGAGATAAATGTAATTTTATTAACCGTCTTACTGGTGTAGTTTTCCCAACCATGCATCGGTTTTAACATGTAAAGACCATTTAAAAATTTAACGTCCTGTATCTTTGAAACAAAGCATCTGCGGACCCATGTTCATAAGAACTTTTTGCCTTAATTTCTTTCAAAGAATCTCCCTTTAAGCGATGGCACATGTTTTTTGAAACACCCTGTATATGGTTTAGAACAAATTCCTCAATTTAGTTTATATACTCCCGATTTTTCCGATTTTGTTTTTTATTGATTTACCTATCAAGTTATTTGTTTTATATGCTTTTAATTTAATTAGAAAATCACCGTTTTGTTCACTAGTTTTCCAAACATAAGTGGTTAATTTATGATTACTGGATTTTTCTTTTACCATTTCATACTTTACCATTACGATTTCAACTGTTTTCCTGTACGTTTTTTTTCTTCTTAAAATTTGATCTATTATATCGGGGTTATAACCATTATTTTCAGCAATTTCTTTAATGGTATTTAATTCATTTTCAAAATTTGTTTTGTATAGTGGTAATGATATTACTCTGTGGATCATTCTGTGGAATGCGGCTAATTTATGTTGTACGTACAGGATGACATGAACTATTATGTATAGTTGTGTCAGTGTGCGAAGGTTTATGAAAAACTGAAACGTGTTTATTATTTTCTCTTGCAATAGTAACATTAAGAAAGTTTATGCTATTGCTAACTTCTTTTTCCACTGTGAATTTAATATTACACTGCGGCAGTTAATTAAAGCAGCATCAAAAATTATCATAACTTTGGTATCAGTTTTCTCCTGAATCCTTAATTTACATGTACATTTTTTTAAACATTTACTAGGTTCTAAGAAATCTATTGTTTTTTGAATGTAGTCCTGTTTTTCTATTGCTATAACAGTGTTGCCTTTATCGGCTTTGGTAAATATAGCAGTGTTTTCTCTTGCCCTATTTTTATCTAACCATAATAAAACCTTATTATATTTACAAATATTTATAAAACAACTTTGCTCAGTGAGGTTTAATTGATCTGAAGAAGCTACAGTCTAGCGGAACACATTATATAGTTATTAAAGCAGTTTTTTAATATAAGTACTGGAAATATTATGTAAAAACTGTTTACATTGCTGAAAACCCGTTCGTTGTGGATTTCCAGCATGTATCGGACAAATCAAACAAACTGAATAAAGTTCATTGTATACTTTATATTGATGCGTACTTTACTTGAGATATATGATTTTCAAATCACATTCATTGTGTTGAACAATGA
Source organism: Philopedon plagiatum (assembly GCA_963971165.1). Lineage (NCBI taxonomy): Eukaryota > Metazoa > Arthropoda > Insecta > Coleoptera > Curculionidae > Philopedon > Philopedon plagiatum. The sequence continues at coordinate 48,895,974 of OZ020190.1, forward strand.
TCTAGGTTGTAGATCATTGGTGTTGAAGTTTTTTCATCGACAGTCTCACTATCATAGACATTTAACGTTATCAAGTGTACTTTTTATGACAGATGTTTACATATATACAAGTTCATAGACATGATCGATGCCCTATTTAGTAGACAAGTTTATTTCTATTTATTAGGAGGTCCTTATCAAGTTATGTTTTTGAATGAATTTCCAGATAATATGTAGATTGCTACACATGTTGAAATAAGCATTGTCTTCTGTTTAAAGCTTTGTACATTTTCCTTATGAATTTTTCTTTACTTTCCTCACTAGAGGAAGTAAGCGGAGGATTCGGAAAAAATAACCCTTTTTTCAGATTCTGTCGTTCTGGGATCTCTAGGTCATGAAAAACACGTTTTTTTCCCGTCGATCTACCTGTTTGTGCAAAAACCTAAAAACTGCCTGACCGAAAAAAAATTAAATCTTATTTCATATAGATTCAGTTTTACCCTGACTGCAAACCTGTACATTTACTGTGCAATACATACAGGATGAACACTCTGTAAAAAATCATTCTTATTTTTGCGGCTCAAAACTTAAAAACGATTTATTTTACAAAAATTGTATTTTGTATAGCTAAAGCTTTTACACATACAGGATGGACAACTTTGGAAAATTGAACATTGTTTTTTTTTATCTGAAAGAAATTTAACATTATTTATTCACCAATTGCATTTTTTTGTTTGTTGTAGAGCGAGTTAAGGTTGTTGCGATTTATAATATCTGGTGTGCTTTCATACAGGGTATACAATTTTAAATGGAATTTTGTTTTGTTTTAATTTCAGAATTTAAGTTTGTAAACAACGATTTTGATATGTACCTTGAGCTTTTAGTTACAATATAATACAGGATCAAAAAATAAAACAAGTATGTATATTTAATTTTTCCATAGCTCTAGAACATTAGCTTGTTAGAGGGAAGTATTGTAATCGTCAAGTATATGCTTTTCCAGGTTTGTTTGTGACTAGGTAACCTACACGTTTCTGTTGACGAAATGACGAAAGACAAAAGACAAAACAGTGGGTATTTTAAAATTTTATTATAATTCCATTTTGCGAGGGACGTTCTGGGGAAATACTTTCCTAGATCTTTTTTGTAATGATATTCAATAGAATTTTTATTTTCGCTTTAAATCTGAAAAGTAAGTTTGAAAAAAGTATTTTAGAAGTTTTTTTAGTTAAAATTTAGGTTTTTATACAATATAATAATAAAGAGGAAACTGTTAATTTTGTTACAACTTTAGAATGAGGCATAATATTTTATACCAGGCGCGGCCCGTGAGTTTTTTTACAGGTGGGTCAAATTTTGTGGGAAACTAGTGCAAGCCTTTTTAATATTATTTTTTTTTTATAATTTACTCACCTTTTATGTAGTTAAATGTGTTTGTATATCAAATCGATCCTTCTATCCTTCTGTTGGGAGAAATGTTCACTCACTAGCTCATTAAAATTATAAATACTTCTAATAAAAGGTTTCTCAATGCTCAACATAGCTCTTAACCTCGACTCCGCCATTGTATTTCTTAAGAAAGTCTTAATCCTTTTTAGAGTCGAAAAACACCTCTCACTTTCCACTGTCGTCATTGGAATAGTACATAAAATCTCTAATAATTTTACACTTTCTGAAGACGTTTCACCAAAATTCATTTCTAACAAGAGCTATAAAATGGCAACAGCACCTGCACTATTATAAAAATCTTCACGACTAAATAAAACAAGCAATTCTGATTTAAGCTTGGAAACGTTTATCATCTCATAATTATTTTAAACATGTTTTAAAATGTTAAAAATATTTAACATTTTAAACTGTTTAAAAAATACAAAAGTTATTTGTATTTTAATACAAATAAATCAGCAAAATTATTTGTATTAAACAAACGTGTGACAATTAAATGTTCTGTAAAATTAAAACGACAGCGGATTTCTGACAAAATTAATAAAATTATATCCCATATTTCTAAAGAAATTGTTCTTTTGGACTCTTTCGGACTTTTTTTAGATGTACTTGCCTCGATGTTAATATTTGCGTCTGTAGAGATAACACTCTCTCTAATTTTTTGAATGTTTGAATTAAAATCTGCAATATATTTACCAATCAAAATTGCATTAATTCCAGATTTTTGCAATTGACAAAAAAGATATCAACATGAGGCAAAACAGAGTGAAAAAATTGCAACCAGTAAAAGTCAGAAATATGGTACATACTTGGCTTAAAATACCTGCTAATGTCTTCTCCTCTGTCTTTAGTGGTCTTCGATTTTACATCCAAAAGAGGTATTGGGCGTCCTTTTCCTTTAATTTCTAAACGTTTTTCAAATGGTAATGAACTATTATTATTATTTTACACTGCAGTATTTCTTGCACTGTTAAAGCCATTGTTAAAATAAGTACCCAAGTAGGTACTAGTAATGCACAAAAATAACGCAAATAACCAATAATATCCAACTTGAAAGTCAAAATATTTGAACATAAAACCGATAAATAAAAACAAAGTCTTGACGTTTGCTCCATCACTCACTTCACTTGTCATTTCTGACAAAGCGTCGAATGCTGTGTTGCCACGTTGCTGTTATTACTGTAGGTTTTAATTTATAGACACAATACAATTATTCTGTTATTATTAGTAGTAGTAAATACCTAAATATCTTAACATAAAATTAGATAAGCTTATATTAAATGTATAAATGTATCGCGAATTGCGAATATTGTTCTAATAATAAATTGGTCAGACTTAAATTAGTGAGTCGGAATTTGCGACAACCCGACACCTAGCGCGGTGGCGTTGACAACCACGCGCGCCCCGAAAGCGATATTATTGGTGGGTCGTCGACCAATTGTGTCTCTTTTTAACTTAATGAAGCGCGTATGTCTGTTTCTCTCTTACTTTTAATGAATTTATATCGTCCATATAAACCTAGAAGATCAATTTAAAATATGACCCAACCCGGAGCAAGCTTATTGGATATCCTTTGACGACGGCTTGGTTTGATTCTGTCTTGGGGAGTTTTTGCATGGAACTTTGAAACAAAAGATACTTTTTTGGTTTTAAAAAATTAAAAAATAAATTATTAGGTAGATCACTGAAAATTTTAGGTGGGTCATTGACCAAATGACCTGTTTTATACCGAAACTGAATCGAAAATTTTACGTGTAAAATGATTTTTTTTTACACGATGGGAAATTTTTTGTATTTGAATGTACCTGAATATGCTACAATTTAACTTGTTATTAGTTAATGTAACGTACGAAACTTAATGTAACTTACGCGCTATTGTTCACAAAGGATCAAATAGCGTGCATTTTAAAATTTTATTATTTCTCGAGAGAAAATCCATTCAAAGAATTTTATAGATATTCGGTACTGTTGTACTGAAGATACGAGAAAGCATATACTGAGGACTAGGTAGGAATTTATTCTTACCTTTTTGAATTATAATTTTCTTTTATTTATATTTGATCTTTTTCCAATGTCCTATTTATTTTTAAGAAGCGCCTCGCTAAAAGTTTTGCGCCTTAAGACCGGGCTTCCTAGGCTTGTTGGATAATACGCCCCTGCTCTTAATTCTAAACAACTATTCCTAATATCATTTTGCCATTTTTTTAAATTTAAATAAGGGTAAATTTTTTTAATATGTACTTACATTTAGATTAACTCATTAATAAAATAATTTCTCGTGTTTGGAACTTCTTGAATCACCCTGTAGTCGCGAAACGGGGCTCGCCAGTCAGACTCTGATATTAGTGACTAAAACCGGATTTACAACACAAAAGGAATAGAAATTTTCATTTAAAAATTATGCAGGTTTGTTGCATCCAACAGAAACCTTTTTTCATTATCTATTGTAATAAATATTTCGCCAGTACACATTGGTGAATCGCCAATGTGTAATGTTTTATAAGAATATAAAATTAGGTAATAACACTAATTTTCTGTAACGTTGCACGAAATTTATTTTCTAGCGTATCACATGCTTAATTTTCTGCATTCTAATTTTCAGGCACATCCATGACAAAAGTAGAAAACGAGATACAGTCAAATGTTACAATCAAAAAGAAGTAACAAGGAAAAGGGATCGTTACACGGGTCTGCTTGACGTAAAGTATAAAATAGTGTCACATAATGAACTGGTGATTAATGGTGCTCCAGTAACTGTAGTTAATATACAGCTATTCTGTGATCGTAGCAGTACGCCTTGGTGTGACTGTGGAGATAAATAAATTAATTCTAGAAAATGGGAAAAATTTGATGGATTTACATTAATATATGTACATTATGTGTATTCCAGTAGACAAACACATACATTAAATTATTAATGCAGATATTTATACTGTTATGAGTATGATCTGTATAAATAGTAGTGCACTCGCTGCAGGAAAGTTTGGTGGAGATTTTAAGCATATTTAAAATAGCTGAGCTTTTAAGAAACAATAATATTACGGACAGCCTGGCGTTAAACATTTTAACGTATCATAATATTACTTTGTAATATTATGCTTTTAAATGATTTTTAAAATCTTGCCATCAGTACATTAAAAAATTATGGATGTCAAGTTTAACATGATAATGAATATTTTAGTATTAAAAGCCGGTTAAACATTTACCACAGTTTCTTACTATATTATGAACACCATTACTGTGGACCTATTAAAACTTTATATACCCGAATCTGTTGCAAAAAACTATTTGTTAAAATTAAGATATACCAGACATTTCATGTAAAAAAGTCAAAGTTGACCAATATCTTACATTGAATCCTATAATAAAAATTGTTACCAACCTACAATTAGTTCACAAAGGTCCCCTGCAGCGAGTGGTTACTCGTTAGTTACTCGAGTTAGACAATTGTGCCAAACTAGTGATGTAAGGATACGTATCCAAAAATCTGTTTGATCCGAATATTAAAAGAATCCGGATTATCCGTAACCGGCTCAGAACTTAATTCGGAATCAAAATAAATTCGCATCGGGTGGTTACTAATGCAAAGTGCAAAGAGAAAACGGAATCGGAATCGAGTGTAAGTGAACAACACGGTCTGCGATTTAGCATATTTGATCTTATGCTTTCTCTTGCTAATGATAGTTCCTAAAAAAAGATAGCATAGTTATCGGGGTAACGGGTATCATATGGGATGAGACCCATTGGTTAAACTTGGCCCGCCTCACCCGAATCTAATTCAAAAACGGACGGTGCCTTCTTATCCCTAACCTTCGACTTCGAATGATATGATACCGCATCGACCTACCTAGCCGTATCCGGATAGAAAATGTTTTAGTGTTGCATACGTATACATGATTTGTAACCGATTTCGCGGGTCAAGAAATGGATACGTATTCAGATAATGGATACGGATATTAGCTGATTCCGATTCCGTATTATTCGGATATCTAAAGAATACGGATATTTACAACACTATGCCAAACTGTATATACTTAATATATTTAATGTAAACTTGTTAGACACCTGATATTATTTAAAAATATACGTATATAAAACTAAGCTTACATTCGTAATTTTTTATGTAAATAAGTCAAAAGCTGTGCTAATAAATTTTAAAAAATTGTACATTTTTAATGCAATTGTTTACACAATGTTTTCTTCTATAGAATGAGACTAAAACTTTAAATATGTATATCTACAAGCACATTAAATAAATACTGATTAAAAATATCAGCAGTTTTCATAGTATCGTTTTATTTTAAAGCCGTATTCAGGGAGACCACTTTTTTCTCAAGACCAAATTTCCCTGACTTCCCGGTTTTCCAGACAATATTTGAGTTTTGAGTTTTCCCTGACTTTACGTTGTATCATAAACCTATGTAAAGACTTAGAAAAAAGTTGTTTATGCTTTTATATTGTGTAACAGAACAAATTAGAGATTGATAATTAAAAATATGTAATAATTAAATAATTGAAACAAGAATTTTATTTATTCCATACAGTGAATTTTTTTTCTAATTACATTTACAACAAATATGATTTACTGAATTTCTATCAATTTGACGGCATCAATACCTTGTTTGGTATAAACATTTTATTTATTGAGATTAAAAAAAATCAGAAAGTATTTTTCAACTGACACGTGATTTACACGCTTCTGTTTATACGTGCCCTCCTTAGTTAAAACGTCCTAACTACATTTTTCCATTTTCGACTTATATGCATATATTGGTTGTCCGATGCCATATTCATCTATTCTCCCAAACTATCGTCCTAACGGCATTTTAACCCTATCAAAATTGCTTAAATTTGATGTCCCATGTTCAGGGTTTTTCCATATATTGTTGAGTACCCCTAGAGCGTTTATTTTAAAAGCTAGAAAAAACTTTAAAATACAAAAGTTGAAGTATTTTCTCTAAACTATCAAAATCTGCCATCGGATAAAACAAATGAACATCGCGAATGTGTTTAAACCATAGAGAAAATATATAGAGACAAAATATATTTAGACCATCACAACGTATTCGCGACACCAGCTGAATCCGTCCAATGTATGGGCGAAAAAGTGCGTTTCTATGTAAATTTTAATTTAACCCAAGCAAACACCCTGAATGTTATTTAATATTTGGAAATATCTGCTCTTCCTGATTTGAAATATATACTTTTCCTATATTTCATCAAGCCATTTCCAAAATATACGGGTCTAAATTCTGTTATTTGTATAATGTGCATTGTGGAAATCAGGAAGAGCAGACCTTTCTAAATATTAAGTAGTATACAGGGCGTTCCGTTAAAAATAAACAAATTTAATGGGTTTATTTTTTTATTTACGATATTCATTTGCTTTATCCGATGACAGATTCTGACATTTTAGAGCAAATACATCAAGTTTTGTAACTTAAAGTTTTTTCTAGCTTTTAAAATAAATGATCTAGGGGTACTCCAAAATATTGTCCTAACTTAATTAAAAAAGTGTATTTTGCCTGTTAAGTTGATATCACTAGTTGCTCACAAAATTTTCCCCACCTGTAAAAAAACTCACGGGCCGCGCCTGGTAGTTCTTAATAACTGCGGGTAATTGATAATAAAAATTAATGGTATTTATCAGGCGCAGCCCGCGAGTTTTTTTATAGGTGGGTCAAAATTTTGTGGGCCACTAGTGATATCAACGCAACAAGCAAAATACACTTTTTTAGTTATGGAAGGTTTTTTTAATAATGTGCCTAGTTTTGCCAAGAAATTATTTACCTACAAATAAACACCGCAAAAATCATAAAATAGGTACTGTGGTATATTGGACATTGCTACTCTGGATGTTTATGACTTTTAGTATTACTTTTCTGTCGTGTTTTAGTCTAAGATTGTTAGCGGCTTCTTGTTTTGATACGTCTGCGTCTCCTCAATAGAGGTCGCGCCTTGTACTGAAAGTATGATACAGGCTGCCAGCTGTAGTAGACAGTGGCGGTTCGTGGTTTTTGAATATGGGGGGTGCAAAACAGTTGTTAGGGGGAGGGGTGAAAAGCGCCGAATGCTAGCTTGCACGATTTTTTTTCAAAACGTCATAAACACCGTTGATTTTATTTCTAAATCGGGGGTTGGACGACCCAACTTTTCGATTGCAACTTTTTCTTCAAATGGAGCAGGTCTATTTTCTAAAATATACTTTACAGAATTCATATTGACAACGAAAATACCGAAAAAACAGAAAACAAAACAAACTATTTAACGGCAAAGGCAGAAAGGCTGCTGAAGTTTTGAGACCGAAGCACGTGTACTATGCCGACCGTTGTCAGAGCAACCACAGATTTATCCGCAATCTGATTGGTCATCGAGCATCGCGTCCTTGTGTGTGACATCATCTTGCGGTTGTTCTCAAGCCGAGACCCTGCGGAAGTAAGGATTACGTTCGCGCTTGATCCACCGTTCAGATTATAACTTGGACTTTTGCCAAGGTACTCTAAACTACCTTCCAAGCAGAAACGCTGCTGGATTATTTTATCTGTGCTTTCGCTGGCTCTGTACTTTACGTTACGAGGATAATTTGAATAGTTTTTTGGTGCGATGAGTTGCTTTAATGAAATAAATATTTTATTATTTTAGTTGGTAATTTAATTGGGGGGTGCGAGACCCTGCGCCCCCTGGCAGTAGCCGCCCCTGGTAGTAGATATGAGATTATCAATAATTTCAAAAATATTTTATAGAGGAACAAGTGCTAAACTTGTTGGCAATACACCATTTAGAGCCGATCTAATTTTTTAAATAACAATTAGCCGCCAATTAATAATACATTAATACAATGCGCATATTAGGTACCTAATTACTTTTTCTTTGTCCAGCCCAAATGTTTTAAGAGCTTATTTCACGGGGCGGTTCGAGTGTATTTCCATTCCATAGTTGGAGTGGCGTGATATTATTGGTGGGCCGTCGACAAATTTTGTCTCTTTAACTTCCTAAAGCGCGTATGTCTGTTTCTCTCTTAGCTTTAATGAATTTATATCGTCCATATAAACCTATGAGGCCAATTTAAAATACGATAAATTATTTGGTGGATCACCGAAAATAAATTTAGATGGGTCATTGACCAAATGACCTTATGGACGGGCTGCGCCTGGTACCTAATTATTAAAGATTTGCCGTAATTAATAAGAATTATAAACTATTACCAAAGTTATGACTTACTGTAACTGCAGAGTACTGATTCTGTGATTAACTCTTCTCACTTCAGATTTAGGTATTTGTGAGGTCATAATCGCACACGTGTGTACAAAGAAGAATCGACATCGAAATCGTCTTATTACGTCACTACCTGAGCAAACCAGACAATTAAAGGCCGTGTGGAACCAAGCGTTGACCATATTAAACCACAGGTCTCATTGGGAACGTCATCAATAAAAAAAACGAACAAAAGGTTACTTCTGAACTTCTTTTAATAAGTAAATATAACAGAAAGTTTCAAACTTTATTACCCAGTTTTAAAAACAATTTTTGATTTGCGATGTAAATGTTTTAAATATCCTCTAATTCTAGTAATAAATGCAATTAAATCCGACTCCTATTTTCTAGTGGAGTGGATTAAATTATCTTTGTGTCTCTAGCATTTTTAATAAAAACTTCTAGGCAACTGACAACTGAAAATAGAAAACTTAAAGAGATCAAGATGTAGAAAGTCGAATCGTTTTAATTTACGTTATATAACTAACAACGATATAATTTTAAGTGATCCACTTACCCGAAACACTGTATAGGAACATTTTTTAAGCATCCTACCAAGATTATAATTTTTGTAATTATTAAAGATTTTCAAGAATATTTTTATATCAGGTCTGAAAAAGCAGAAAATTCCTTTAGGCTATGTAACATTAGTTCTTGGTGGCATTGCAACATTTTGGAATAATGTATTTGACCAGAAAAACTGGTAATTTCAATTATTTCATATACCAAGGTATATTCGGGTTTATTAAACATTAAATGTATGCAACAATAAAAATAAAGGTCTGCCAATACAGACATCTGAAAAACAGAATGCCACATGACGTGCTCTCACTCTGTAAAAGTTGTGCAATTTTGGAATGGCGGTGAGATTTCAGGAATTGCGCTTTTTTTGAAACTTTTGAAGTTGCATTGGCACTCATAAATGGGCGCCTCGAAAATTTTATGGTGGGAAATCATGACACATTTTTAAAATATCACAAAGCATTTTAGTTTAATGGTTTCGGAATATGCGAAGTTACATTTAAAATATAAGGGGTGGATTTAGAAACTTCTCTTTTGATTCTTAAAATCTGTATGGTATAGGTTGTATCGATTTTACCTGGAAAACGCTTAAAAAATGTTTGTATACACAAGCAATTTTAATTTTTTTTACACTTAAGAAGGGACAAACTTGATTTACAAATAAATTAAAAATAATATAAAATTTATATAAAAAATAACTTTTAGGAATAGGAACAGAAACCAACAACTTATAAACAATACGATAAGTATAAAAATCACAATACCATAAATATAAAAAATGTATTTGCTTTTTAGTTCATTATCACTGTAATCCATCTAAATATACCTCACACAAAAAAAATGCGACAAAGACTTTATCATAATATTCAGCATCGTAATTCATAACTATATGCATTATCTATATGTACAATATCTGAGTTTTTGGGTAATTTCTTTCTGTGCCAGGTCTCTTTGAACAGATTTTAGTTAAGTACTAGTTGTAACAATATCTAACTAACCTATTTCTACTGCTTTATTTTTTGCTGGGATCATACAGTAATTAAAAAGACTTATAATAAGCACAAGGACCATCATCAAAACTATTTACTACCCTTTAAGAATATGTAGATTCTTAAATAAAATTGCTCAACTAGATGCCTATAATCGGCCAATTATTATACAAATTAAGCAAACAGTACCGTTAAATTACAAAATCAATTAGAACAGGCTAGGTAGGCAACAGATTATTGACTACAAAATATATAATTTTATTATTTCTACAACGGTTGCACACATTTAGTACAAAATATTGTGAGACCGTGAGCTACCCTGTATAACAGCAAAAAAGTAGTAGGTACTCCAAGTCACTTTTTTACCGGTAATAACTGTCTGCTGGTTTTCAGTTAAGTGAAACACTTTTTTAAGATTAGGGTCTTAGCATTTTAATACCGATATATAAACTCATTACTGTAACGTGGCAGTGGACTAATATATGAAATCCTGATACAGAAAATTATAATATTCTAGAAAACCCTACGGCCGCATCAAGTCTCATACATTTAGCCAAATTAATTCATATGTTATCATCGCTTTCTTTTTCTTTCAAAATGTGGATCTACCAAGAACTAAGAATTAGGCTATTTAAACAAAATTTATCTAAAAAAACTGTTTTTTAATCTGACCAGTTAAAAAAAAATGTTCTGAAAGCTATTTACTAAATTTTTTGAATAGAAATTTGGAAAGCTCAAAATTTAATGCAGCTTTTATTTTTTTTTACGGAAGGCCGCATCGGTATTTATTTATTCAATATTTATTTATTTATTCAATATATACGGCATTACACCATTTTTACAATAAAGTACTTAAAAATTAACAAATTACAATCAGATGACGGATGATCGCTATTTCATTAAGTAATTGAATCAACAGTACTTGGTACAGTAGACTAAATAGATCCTGAAAAGTAACAATACCGAATGAACTAATTCACACCCTCCGTTCAACCCACAGTCCATCACACATTCTCCCAAAAGCCCTGCACGACACCGCCAGATCAAGCCCCCCGGAATAGTCATTATAACTTCTTTGCATCCTGGACATAGGACAATAGTATCCATAATTCGTGCGATGATAGGAACACCTAAACAAAGGCCGATGCCTCAAACGGCAAGAACCGATAGGAGCATTAAAATTCAGCAGCGCCAGCAGTTCAGCCGAATCCACAACGCCATTGACCAGCTTATGTAGGAAACCCAATTCACCGCGTAATCTACGGAATTCCAAGGACTGCACACCCAACAACCTACACCTCTCAGGATATTCCAGACCAGCAACGTTCAAACCAGTCCTAAAAGCATAGGCTCTAAGAAATCTCCTTTGCACACTCTCTATAGAGTCTATATGAGCCCGGTAATAAGGCGACCATATCAAGGAACAGTACTCCAGGCATGGTCGTACGTAGGCAAAATACAACAATTTAAAAGTCTGAGAGCAAAAGGCACTACTATGGCGCGATATAAACCCCAGCCGCCTGGATGCTTGACCAATAATTTTGGTGAAATGACCACGAAAGCTTAGTTCTCTATCCAACTCTATCCCCAAATCCCTAATCTGACAAGATCGATTCAACTCATCCCCATTAATGTTATAAACAAATCGTTTAAAGTCGTGACGCCTGGAAAACGTAACCACTGTACATTTCGATGTATTCAAGCTTAGACCATTTGAGTCAGACCAGGAGATCAGCCTATCCAGATCGCGCTGTAGTCTTTGATTGTCAAAATCATTTCTTATCGCTCGGTATAGTTTCAAGTCATCCGCAAACAGCAGATGGTCAGACTCCAAGTCTCTGCCAACGTCATTGGTGAAGAGTTTAAAGAGAATCGGACCACAGTGAGATCCCTGCGGCACCCCCGATAACACCCCGAACTCCTTGGAAAGAAAGTTGTTAACTTTAACACATTGGAATCTGCCCACTAGAAAGCTCTTCAGCCACTCCAGTGGTGTACCCCTGACACCCATCTGTCCCAGTTTGCCCAGCAACACTTGGTGGTTGACCCTGTCAAACGCTTTACTGTAATCAGTATAAATACTGTCCACTTGAAGACCCTCTTCCAGGGACTCGATCAGATATTGCTGGTATACCAGCAGGTTAGTGGACGTTGAACGCCCCGGGCAGAAGCCGTGCTGTTCGGGAACAATTACACCCAGACTAGACAGGGACAGCCGATCAGCCACCAATCCATCCAGAACCTTGGGAATAGTCGATTGCTGACTAATGCCCCTATAATTCTGTACATTATCCCTGTCACCAGACTTAAATATTGGGTACATATAGCTATACTTCCATAAACTAGGGATAATTCCCGTGGAGAGGGATAAATTAAATAGTTTAAACAGAGGGTATGCAAGAGTGTATACACAATTTTTTAATATAAAAGGGGGAACCCCATCTGGCCCATATGAAAACGATGGACGCAATTTAGACAGCTCTGCAAAGACATCGCCGAGCCCAACCGAGAAACTACTCACATCGAGCACCTCTCCACTTCTGCAAACTGGGACCTGGAGTCCATCATCAGAATACACAGATGCAAAGAAGGTGGCAAACATATTGACGATGTCCTCGCCACTAGATCCCTCACCGTTACCAAGGTGCATTGACTCCGGCAGATCTGAGGATCCTCTCACCCCGCTCATGTGCCTCCAGAATGCTTGAGGGCGCTCCTGAATTTCGCTCTCTAACTTAAATATATAATTCCTATAGCAAGCGTCATGCACCCGACTGCATCTCGCCCGTAGCTCCGAGAACTGCTCATAATAGTGTCCCGCACCCGTGAGTTTATACTGCTTATGTACCGATTTCAGACGAGAACCAACTAGGAAAATTATTGCTCTTGAAAGTCTTTACAGGTACAAACATATCAAATGCATAATAGATATAATCATACATTTTTTCACATGCATCAGCCACACTAGAGCAGCCCATGCAAGCATCCCAGTCCAGACAAGCAAAAAACCCATTCATCGCTTGCAGATTGGCACTGCGAAAGTCATAATATTGGACATTATATTTAAGCTTCTTATCTATACCTGTAGGTACATCCATAGCATAAGAGACATGATGATGACTATCATTCAAAAGCCTGTCACTCGCCTCAGTCACCTCCATGCTAGCAATGTTGGAAAATACTAAGTCCAAAAAAACTCCACTTTTATTAGGGACATGGTTATGTTGATCCCAACTCAAAAATGAAAAGGAACTGTGAATTACATTCGCAGGGGAGGTAGGAGGGCAGTCGACCAATGATCCGGACTCAGACCAAACCGCGTCTGGCAAATTATAATCACCCGCCATAATCATATTACTATCCGGGTACTGCTCGGCCAGCCCCTCCACCACCCTGCAGTGGGCCTCGTAAGTGGAGATGTCCGACTTAGGGGGAATATAACATGCTCCTATAATATACTTATGCTTTTCTATTTCAAGTAACACGAAAATATGCTCAACCCTATCAGCATTAAGTTTAACCATTTTTGACTTTATATTCTTTCTTACCCCCATCATGACACCCCCACCACGCTGCTTCTGGCTAGTAGCCGAACTCCGATCTAACCTATACAAATTAAAATCAGGAACATTAAACTCACTAGAGTCAATATCATCGTTCAGCCAAGTCTCAACTAGGATAACAACATCATAAACACTCATACTCATGGCACTACCCAAACTCAACATCTTTGTCCTAATACCACCAGCGTTTTGGAAATAGCAGCTTAATCGTTTTTTGGTACGTTATTTTGTTGTAACTTCTTTACTGTTGTGATATAGGGATCCCCACACTTGTAGCGAATGGCCAACTTGGTTTCTCCCGCAGATATTCGATCTTTCAGTTCCGTTCTCAATCCATTAAGATGCTCTCTCTGGGTTTTTGTTAAATCAGGTCCCAGTCCAATTGCACTCTCTTTCAGCTTGTATTTATTTTTTAAACAGGATCTGACAACGTCCGAGTTTGGCAATATAACCTTTAATGGTCTTGTTTTATCAGAGTTCACTCTTCCAACTCTAATTGCCCTAAATGATCCAATTTCAGTACCCAATGTGTTTATGACTTCCCTCACCTGAGATACATCATGATTTATTCGAGTTTGGAGATCATTAGATTTTTTTTCAGGTATATTATACAACATAATGTTGCAACCGCGCGAAGCCCTGTCCTGGAACTCAGCCAGAACATTAGACCTGCCAGTTAGCTCAACATTCCCCTCAATCCTGCCAGCTGCGGAAATTTCGGACTTCAAGTTCTCGACTTCCTCGCGCAAGACAATCACTTCCGACTGTAGTTGAGATACCGCGCTCTCTTGGGTGTTCCTAATTTCTTGCAGTATGTTCTGGGTGCAGATATTCTGTTCAGTAATAGCATTAAACAACTGCATATGCATCTGTTGCATCAACACAATCACATCCTTCATTCCGACACTCTTATTGTTCAATAAGCCGGAAATGCTACGGCTAAAATCCATCAAGGGCGAAGGCGCACCGGGCGGCACCGACAGAGCACCACCGGTCCCAACCTCATCACCAGCTATTTCCAGCATCGACCGCCGACCGGTCGATATCGGCTGACCATCCCTACCAGAGAGCGACCTTCGTCCTCCCGGCCCTGATGCTGTTTGTTTACAACTTGCTTCATTTTTTGCTGAACTTAAAACACGACTTTCTTGTAAACATGCGGGACAAATCCAACTGTGTTTCTTTCGTTTTTTCACTAAATTGTTATTTTTATTGAACTCATCATTCGAGAGGCCCGAACAGCCCTTATGGCACCAAGTAAAACACTCAGAACACTCTATAGCCGGTCTATTTGCGAAAATTTTATTGTCGCAAACTACACACACATCATAACAATCCGCCATCTTGTATATGGTATTATCTCGACTAGTTTAAAAATACCATTTATATAGTAGCACTATCCGTCTGAATTGCACATAGTTGTAAAAGAACAATATTCGATGTGCCGTAATTACTTCAAACTTCATACTATACAAATATGAAGCAATATAATACCAAGAAGACTGTATTAACAGATCAACAGATTTCTTATAATAATAAATTCTTGTAGGTGCGGTAGCTAGGTAAATTTTGATCCACAAGTACATAAGAGGAACATAAAGTAAAAATAACCCTCCTTTCGTTAGACTATATTATATATAAAATTCGATGCCTGTCAGAAACAGTGGCGTATCCAGGGGGGGGGGGTTGTTTGTTAAAGCCCCACCAAAAGCCTAAATTATAGAACCTTTGTATCCAAAAGAGAAAAAGGAAATCACAGTTTTCGTCTTTTGCCCCCCCCCCCCCCCCCAAGCGTATTCCTGGCTATGCCCCTGGTCAGAAATTACACAACGGGTGCCAACAGGAGGGAATTTTAGGAAAAAAAAACTTTAGAAATTGTTTCTATTTGATGGTATGGTTCCGTGGGATGTTACCGATAAATCTCCGAGTTTTCCCCCTCGAACGATGTCGATGCCCCTCCCGCCAGGGGGGCTAAAGGTATCAAAATCAATCTAGCGATTTTCCCGGGTTTCTGCAACTTAAATCAAAAATAGTTATGTACCGAAATATAGATAATAAAATATTGTGGTATTTCTCGGAACTATCGATTTAAAGTTCAACAAAGTTGGGTAACATCTACTCTAATGTGCCAGCCAGACAAATGATTTTTGTTGTATTGAGTAATAAGAATAATAAACCGTGCAAGTTGAAACCTGAAACCCGCGCACCAATGATTTCAAATAACACTTACGCTGCATAAAAAATTCTTGCTTTTTATTGCGATAGGACAATTATAAACCACAATCATCGGTGGTAACTGGATTACATTGTAAGTCCCAGAAAACAACAATTTTTACTATAGTTCAGATTCAAAACACCACTTATACTTGACTGGATTTATTTTAAGTAATATATCGCAATGTCCTTTAAACTGATGTTTCATTTTTTTACTGTTTATAACAAAATTTTACAATATACTAAAGGGTATCGCCGCGCCGGTTAAGTATTGTGTATTGGGCCGAGCGGCTTATTAGGCTATTCCTTCACATAAATGTTGCTTATGACTAGAACTGCTCAATAGAATAGATACTAAACCTCTATACCCTATATTATCAGAGTTATGGGGGTAACAACCCTTAACTTGAAAATTAGTTTTTTTCAAAACTATTGAAGACAATTAAATGAAATTAATAGGAGGCGTTGATATAAAATAGCTTCATATTTTACATTTTTTTTACATTCCTATTACATCATTTAGTATATACAAAATTAAATGTATTTTTGACGGTGCTGTTTTTATACCAACAACTTGAGGGACATCTACCAAAAAAACCTAATTATTTAACACTAACATAAAGGCTTGGTCAAACAGAACGCGTACTTAGCGCGCGTGAGCGCGTAATAACGTCGCGTAAGAATTTCGCGCTACAGCGTCGCGTTGTGTTGTATACTGTACTTATATATGATGTCACACAGGGCGCGCTCGCGAGAAGTACGCGACGCTCAGGCGTAGCATTAGTACGTCGCGTTGAAGAAATTTTCAGTTTTACGCTCGACGTTCTTGCGGAATATTGTGCCGATGTGACTGAAAAGTTAATAGAATGTGTTCGGAAGCACCCATGTTAGTATGGTACAAAGAATAGCTTGTATAAAAACGTTGCTTCCAAGGCGAAAATATGCAAACGACGATATTCTCCAAATTCCTTCCTCTTTTTATTAATATCATGCACCCATACTCTTCTTTTTAGCGTGACAACGCATATTAGTGTTGTAAATATCCGTATTCTTTAGATATCCGAATCATACGGAATCGGAATCAGCTAATATCCGTATCCATTATCCGAATACGTATCCATTTCTTGACCCGCGCGAAAGCGGTTACAGATCATGTATACGTATGCATGCAACACTAAAACATTTTCTATCCGGATACACGGCTAGGTAGGTCGATGCGGTATCATATCATTCGAAGTCGAAGGTTAGGGATAGAAAGGCACCGTCGCGTTCGTTCTCGTTTGAATTCGGTTCGGGTGAGGCGGGCCTAGTTTAACCAATGGGTCTCATCCCATATGATACCCGTTACCCCGATAACTATGCTATCTTTTTTTAGGAAAGGTCATTAGAAAGAGAAAGCATAAGATCAAATATGCCAAATCGCAGACTGTGTTGTTCGCTTACGGTCGATTCCGATTCCGTTTTCTCTTTGCACTTTGCATTAGTAACCAGCCGATGCGAATTTATTTTGATTCCGAATCAAGTTCTCGGCCGGTTCTGGATAATCCGGATTCTTTTAATATTCGGATCCAACGGATTTTTGGATACGTATCCTTACATCATAACGCATATACAAGTAATAGTTCTTCCTCATCTGAATCGCTTGACATCTTATCAGAGAATGGCACTGGTACAAAGTACGTCGCGTCAAACCTTTCAATATGACGTCTAACGTACGCAGCGCTCAACGCAACGTAAAAGTATGCCCTGACGCGCGCTAGATACGCGTTCTGTTTGACCAAGCCTTAATTATAGTGTGTAAAAATTACTTCAAGGTCAGATTGGTGGAAGGTGCTTTAAAAAATTTATACTTAGGTCTAGGGTTGCCACCCGTCCCGATATATCGATCGGCACTGTCACCGTTATTGGAGTTCATGTACCGACAAAGGCCTCAAAAGTCCCGATCGACGTTATCAAGGTTTTCTAAATTAAATTTTAAAAGGCACACGCACCAACAAATGAAATTTTGAAAGACTTTTACAAAGGAAGCTTTTGCGTATGACGCACTACAGTAGCGTGGTGCAGTATACCTCTGTCTTGCGGATTTGTGCGAAGCGTCTCGTCGGTATTTTTTGGAAACCAGTTCACTTGAAGTCTAGCCACGGTGTGCCTCGACTAAGTTTAACCCAAAGGTCTTTCCACTTCCATTTTTTTTTCAGATTTTGTTTGGATTTGATTTTATGAAAAAGAGTAGAATCAAAATTTTTTAATACTTATAATCTTCTTTCAAATCCTGAAAACGATACATTATTCGTGGAAATATTTAATATTTTTAAAAAGCTTTGATAATTTTGAGAAAAGATGAAAAATGAGCTTTTCTGCCGTTTTAGTACCTATCTCTTAAATGGTACGTTCAAATACAATGGTTTATGAATTAATTTTAAAGATAATAATGCAATTATCTACAAATCAAAAAAAAAGTTGCTTCTCTATCTACATAATAGAAAGTTGAAAAATTCGAAGAAAAAATTATGGAATCAGAATGTTGCGATATATCTTAATAAGTTATGATTAAAACTGTTCATCACTTTCAAAAAGTTGATTCAATTTCAAGCAAAGTAAAAAAAACATCTTTTATCTGGAATAAAACCAAAGATAGGATCGTCGGAAACTGTATGTCCGCGCCGACGCGACGGTGTTGACAGTGCTAATCGCGTACAGCGCTATGACGAAATGCATTTACAAGCTGTATTATTAAGTTTTTTTCGAGTTTTACTTGGGTTGGGTTGGGCTGGGTCCAATACCCCATACTTAACCGGCGATACCCTTTAAGGTAACCACGCTAAAATAGGGGTCCTTCAACTCTGTTCAAATTAGATTATCATTATTTTAAGGAATACGAATCTCACGAAAAATATGCATAAGCGCTTAACTATCTTCATCATTTTATATCAGACCATTTTTGATGTAACGTTAACAAAAACCAGATTTTTAGTCCCTGTGTTCCTCCACGAAGAGGGGCTGGCAGCTTTGCTCAAGAAGTAACACTTAAAGGCTTTTAATAGCATCCTAAGAAACCATTATTTCATTTAATACAATTTCTCCCCGAAGTTTTTTCCATCACAACATACTTGGAATAGGAGGTATTCTCCGCTACCTTTGCCTTCAGAAAATTAAATAACTGTAAATCTTCTAAAATGGTGTTTCAAGTGGTTTTGTTTTATTGTTAGCTTACAACTTTGCTGTTATAGCTTGTTTTGAGGCTAACGAAATAGCAGGCGTAATGTATTTTATTTGTTTCAAATTTGGAAAAACTCAAGCTATACTTTTTTAAAAGACTGTGCTAAGAAATACAAAAGGTATATTTTATGTTAAAAGAAAGCAATCTTCATATAAAATAAATACATTCAAGCTAATAATCACATATCAATGTTTTATATATTTAGACACTAAACTAGTTAAAATAATAAACGAATGTAGGGTGGGAATTATTTCATTTAGTATCCCGGTACATACTGGCTCTACGATGTATCATTTTTAATATTAAAATTAAATAAATAACGCTTTTTAACGAAAAGAAAAAAAACAAGTTACAAATATATAAGTAATATTTTAGAAAAGAAAAACCAAGAAAGATTATCGATTTTCAGAGTGGTACGTCTAGCACAAGGTGCTACTCTTATTCTACTACAACCTAGAGCTATCTAAGTATCTTAAGTCCGATTCCGACGACGCAACTAGTCGCGGCGACAAAAAGCCATTTTTCCGACAGTGGTTGAATATACGCTCATAAGAGGATGCAAGGTAGCTGCAGTTTTCTAGTAAGTTGCCCACTGCCAACATGGGAGTCAAATTACTAGACATTAAACCATTAGCTTAACCCAAAATGTTCACTTGTGCTTATGTTTTAAATATGGCGTACCAAAATAACCTTTGCAAGTATCAGAGAGGTTAGACCACACAGTTCGTTCAAGAATGTAACTTACCCAAATATAAGATGGCAAGAGAAATATCAGTAATGAAGTTACTACATTGAAGCAACTAGTTGCACTAAAATAGAATGTTCTATTTCCGTGCAACTGCGTTGCTACTACTAACTGCACAGAGTGTACACCCAAAAATGGTACAATTTTGATGCAGCTTATGAATTGCCGCGACAAAATTGCGCTGTGGAAACCGGGCTTATAATTATATCATTACTTAATTGGTTGATATTCACCAAGAGGCAATAATTGCTTTTGGGAATTTCGCAAACGAAGTTTGAAAGAGGTTTTACTTATGAAGAAACTGAAAAGTAGGTACAATTTGACAAAAAAGCTGCCATAATCTATTTTTATACTTCTTCGGAGAAGGGTTTAAACTCTATCCTATCTGCCTATTTGAACCCGGCAAGAATTAAAGTACCTAGCACAAAAATGTTATAAACTCAGAAATAATACGAAATCATACATCACAGGCCACCCTTATAATGAACTTATAGCACAGGAGCTAGATATAAGGCAATAGAAATTCTCGATCATTATCTTATTACCGCTCTTTTTACCATTAATCTAATAACACTATGCTATGGATAGTAATAATAGTCGTGACAGGGTATGCGCGGGACAGGGCTCGCCAGGAGCGTTATAAATATTTAAGGCAGATGGAAGGTCTTTGTCCCGCTCAATATCGGCACAGACTTTGTTCCGCTATTCGCATAGCAGAAATGCTACTCACCAATCGGATCGGCGATACATTATAAAAAAACAACTTTCCAAATCTAATGAAATAAGTCACCTAAAACTGTCGGTAGCTTCCAGACTATTATTTTCATACGACCATGTATAATACTATCTAAATGTAATATAACGGGGTGCAGGCAATGTCCCAAACATCAAGAGGAGTTCTACAAACATGCAGGTTGATCTAGATATGCCTGAAACACAGAATGAAATCATGCAGAGTTAAAAATATGCGTTTTCTATATAGGTACCTTAACAAAAAAGGATAAAATACCTTATATAGTTTTTATATAAACAGCTAAGTTAATAAAGTGTTAAACTTTTGAATCAAATAACTTTGTTATGCAGAGCGAAAAAATCTGCTAGTTTTTAAGAATGGCTTTAATTAACGAGTTTTAAAATTGCAATACAAACATTCCTTACGACAGCATTGTTAAAATACTCATCTCATAAACAAAACTAAGTTTATGAACGCATGGACAAAAAGTGGGACAACTAAAATATTTATAAAGTTTGATGTTTAATGACTTCTAACTTATGTATAACAGATTTTAATGATATCTTCGACAAAAGGTATGTAGCTGCATTTATCGAGAACATAACGTTCTTTATGATTCTTTTAAAAAATTAAGTTATTAAATTTTAAACACCCGGTGGAGCTAATAAATAGCGAAATAATTATCCGATATGTTGCAGTATTAAGTCCCTTTCATCCACAATATTGCCTTTCTTTATTCCCCCGCCGAGTTTGCAGTGTCCTACTCTCTTTCACACAATCATACAACAGCTTAAGGTCACTTATAAAACCATAGTTCTTGGTATTCGACTGTCAAAGTGTCATAATTTTTTGACTGACGACACCTCGTGCAATCGAAGGCGAATCATCGGAAAATCACGAATTATTATTATTCCACTTTGACACGGTATAATCCCAAGAACTATGATTTTCTAAATAACTTTAGAGGTTGCGTGCCCTTTCGAACCATCAGATCTTTCAGGCCCTTCCTTTCGCTTTTTGCCGGCTGTGTCACTGGTTTCATCTCTGAGTACCTACGAACTCCATCGAATTGGAGGAAAATCCACCATAAGTTTGTAGCAATAAATAACAATGAACCGATGTATTACTAACACTTCGCAAAAAGTCATACCAACACGCAATCATCCAGAATATAAGTCTGTAGCAATAAATAACAATGAACAGATATATTACCAACACTTCGCAAAAAGTCATACCAACACGCAATCATCCAGTATCGCCAAACTAAAGAATAGTGACAGTGGCGTGCCGTGCCTTTAGAGGCGGAGGGGGCACAATGATTTGGGGGCGCCAAATTTTTTTCCTTTTATTGGAGAATATGTAGGCAGTGAATCGGGCGCCGTAAATTATTTTCCTTTTATTGGAGAGTATGTGGTCATAGTAGGCAGTGAATCTCCGTAGGGGCGCGAAGGCGCCGCGCCGTTAAAACGAGGGCGGGGGGGCTTGTGCCCCCCTAGCCCCCTCGACGGCACGCCACTGAATAGTGATATATAGCTGTATCAATTTTATTTTGATTTAAAAATGTTTTTAAATTGCCAGGTTTAATTTAAATCGTCTTTTAAACAGCAGATCTTGAGACGAATCATTTTAATCAAACAGGACAACGTTAAGGATGGACAAGACTTTATACTGAAACAAACCGCAAATTATTACGCCATCTAGTTGCTCGACAATCTTTTTCCCAATTGAAGAGCATATAAAATCCTCTCTCGATATACATCAGAAATCATGTTATAACCATTAAAAATAAGGCTGTCAAGGGGTTGTGGCAGAGTAAGGTCTGGTACCCCATGATTATGATAGTACTCTTTAAGAGCGACATTTTGATGTCAATTTCATTCGCGTGGCAGACAGTAAAAAATGTAACCGGAAGTGACGCCAACACTTTGTGTTCCGACTAAATAATAACAGTGACTCCGTGTTCATCTATGCCAATGCTAAGTCACACATATAAAGATTTTTGTGTGTTTGATACACAGAAAATTTGACGGTCGGCTCTCGACTCACGGTGAGCTTGGATTAAGTTTAACCCAAAGGTGCTATTACTGCAGAGTTTTCTTCAGATATCGTTTCTGTGATGATCTCCAAGTAAGTTGGTACCAAAATTAAAGTTATCTTTGGAGGGTTATTAAAATAAAATGGATTTTTCGAATTTTTTTTTGAGGTTACATGGTTTTATTTTATCGAAAATGGTTATTTGTCGATTTTTTGGGACTAAACAAATTTTGTTAGCTGCTCTAAATGATATTTTAGTGTTATAAATGTCCAAAATATTTAAATCCTTCCCAAATTAAAAAAAAAATTACTGAAAAACGCGTTTTCCGTCCGTTTTTATCTTTTAAAGCTAGGGTAGGGCATAATGAGCCGACTTACCTCGAAGCTTATGCTTTGAAACGAGTACAGTTTAGTACTTCTAGATACAAACTATCGCAGACTGTCAGTCCTATAACAATTAAAAAAACAGCAAAAATGCTAATGCATGGCCAGGAATGTAAGTATATGTTTGTCTATTATATTTTTTATGCGTCTACATCCATAATTCTCGTGAGGCTGCTTCAGTATCGAAAAAAAAATTACGTGTCTACCTATAATATATCCGAAGATACTGCTATCGGAAATTGGATACCATAAGCGTGGGTCCGAGTTTATTAATTTTAATATTAAAATTAATAAATCCGGGCTCACGCTAATGATATTTCAAGCCAGCCGCAAAAAATGCCCTTGCGCGAGGTCGCACAAGAATCCTAGCCTAAGTGCCGGTGCACAAGAGCGGTAATTCCAACGCACTGCAAATTATCCGCTAAAACCTACAAGAGTCTAGGGGATGGGTGCGTATTTTTATCCCGGGCTTCCGCATGCGCAGAGGAAGGAACAGAGTGGACAACGAGCATGCACCAACTTTCAAACTCGATTAGTTTTTTGCTCGGAACATTTAAAAAGAACCAAAAAAGATCCTGAGCAACCCTAGAACTGAGCAAACCTGTCCAAGAACGTATTTTATTTCTCAAACAAAACATAATTTTTAGGTTAAGGTACCTAGACACGATTAATTTTTTGCTCGGGACCTTTAAAAAGACAAAACAAAATTTTTATCGAGGAAGGAGTGCTAACCCGTTTCCAATACACCTTTTAGAGCCGATTTCCTAATTTTTTATAATATTTTAAATGACAAAAATTAAAAAAAGATGCAGCCGAGCACGGATTCGAACCACCACATCTTGATTCTTTACCACTGGACTACGTGGCTGATGCTAGGAAATCGGTAAACTTATTAACAAGTGCATCATTTACTTATATTTTTGAAGGCGTGGAATTCGGACCACCTAAGGTCACATTGTAGTAATTTACGCAGGAGGTAATTTCGGTTGTGTAAATTAGTATCACAAGACCCAGTAAAACGTAGGAATTGATATGGTAACCCAGAAAGCTAATAAAAATTTATTTTTTGCAAAAAAAGTAAAAAATTGTTCATGAAATTTTAGGGTGTAATTTGGTCCAAGGTGTGTAATTTTTTTTTTTTATTTATTTATTTATTTACTCATTCTCAACTAACACTAGTGGTTCATTACAGGGAATTTTGAAATAATAAATTGTCAAAAGTTATAACTTTAAACAAAAAGTAAATGAAATATATGAAAAAATACATATATTAATAAAAAATAATATTATTTTACTATAAATAAAAAAATAAAAATTAACAAATCGAAACTGTAATATACTATATACATATAGACATATGCATACGTATACATACATTATACAACATATACATTTAAAATTTGAAGTTTCTTAGTTATATTCATTTTAATAAAAATTTCTTTACTGCTTTTTTAAATTTAGGTATTGAGGTAATTTTTTTGATGGAATTTGGTAAATCGTTGTACATTATAATTCCTTCATGAAGAAGAGATTTTTTTCCAAAATTACTTCTTACTAATGCAATCTGTAAATTTTCGCAATGCCTGGTATTATGGGAATGAAAGGTATTAACTTTTATTAATGTCATGTTAGATTTTTTTTGAGAAATGTTGATTGAGTGTATTAATATAATTACTTTTAATTTATAAAGGTGTTGAAGATCAAAAAGTTGTTTAGGTTTATACAATTTTGCTGTGGGTTCTAAATGTGGTAATTTATAAATACATTTTATTACTTTATTTTGTAATTTTTTAAGTGGTTTTAGTACACGTTTTTATAATAGTATTTGGTTTACCTGCGATTATAATGTAAAATATTGCTCAAACCTAAAATAAATAAGAAAACTAGAAGTTAGAGATAAAAAAGTAGACTTTACAACATCGGTGAGTAGATGTATTTTATTGTAGAAAAACAAAAATAAAAAGAAAAATAAAATCCTAAAATAAAATAAACTTATTTTCAAAATTATCGCAGTAATAAAAGCCAGTACGATTTATGTTTGCACAAGCACACGAATAGTAAAAATAAAAAGAAAATGAAAAAATTAAAATAAAAAAATTATTTTTCACAATTATCGCAGTAACAATAGTCAGCATGGCTTATATTTGCATTTGCACAGGCCTCATGTGCCCATCTCTTGCACTTTTCACACATGATCCAGTCTTCCTCATAACTATCACCGTAAACAAGGCAACAGGTTACAGTTGATCATGGGCGCACCCAGAATTTTGTCTTGGGGGGCTAATATGTCTTGGGAGAAGCTAGGAGGGGCTAGGGTCTAGGATGTTCGTTGAGGGGGGATGCAGCCCTTCGCCCCCCCCCCCCCTGGGTGCGCCACTGCAGTTGATGGAAGTGGAAGTAATTTGGACCAGGGCCAAATTACTTCCTTCTTTTGTTAAAGTATTAAGCGAGGTAATCACTGTTACTGAGAGTGTAATATATAGTACATGATATGCAATAGACGAAATTGTAAAATATTTACTTACTTTTTGCAAATTTACTTTTGAAATTGTTGTAAAATTACAAGAAAACAGTTCAATGACGGGTATAGTACACTACCACGTTGTTTATTATGGCGCCAAACTACGGTAACTTTAGTATTCGGCGCTGACGGTTCATTCTTTGCAAACTAGATGTGCCTAGCTGTTATATTTTGTAAATTAATGGTATGGTCCAATTTACACGCTGGTCCAATTTACACGCCTTTCCCCTATTTACCCATGCGGAAGCCCGGAATTAAAAGTTGCACACATCCCCTATACTCTACTAAAACCTCCGCTGTTAAAATACATTGTGTTCATTGCTGTAAGCTTGACGCTCGTGTTTACGTGCCCATTGAACACAATATATTTCAACAGCGGACGTTTTAGTGCATAATTTGCAGTGCGCTGGAATTTCCGGGCGTGTGCACCGGCATTTAGTGACCACATTTATTGTTTTATTAAACAAAACAAAATCTAGCGTTTATCCGTAATTGACACAGCTATATTTGTATTATCGGATACATTAACACTCGAAATCAAGAATAATATAAATACATCTCCAAGAAAAATACAAGGAAAATTATACAGCCTCGGATTACCCTATACGCTTAAAACGCTAGTGCGTATAGCGGCAAAATCTGAGGTAATACTTTAAAAAAATGACAGGCCGGTTTAAATTTTCTCGTATCTGTTATTACCGAGCTCCGTTTTAGCGATAGAAAGTGAAACAACAATAACTATTAATTGATTGAACCTATAATAATTTAATAAATGACTTTGCATTCAAAAAAGCACGCCGGAAACAATTTTGAAGGGGTAAGTTTTAATTTTATTTTTCGTTTCTGGGCGGCAATTTTTGTGTGCGTAAAACGGCAAATTCGTTAATCCGGCACTGGGAAAATACAAAAAACATTATGAATCAGTCCTTATTGAATCATTATCAAGAATTAAAGTCTTAAGGCGGCTACACACGTAACTGTAAACTTGACAAGTATGCTTGTACAAGTTTCTTGTGCAAGTATACATGAAGGTGTGTATGAAAATCCTTGCACAAGTCTTTGCATGTACAAGTCACATGAAAATGTTTGAATTTCTATACTGTATACTTGTACAAGCTGGGCTGGTGCAAGTGACATGAGTGTGTGTATGGTCGCTGGACAGACTTGTATTAACCTATAATAAAAATTTTTAGAGCAAAAAAGGGATTTCGAACATTATTTTCTCTATGTGGCTATAAATATGGCGAGCACATTATAGATTGCTTGGCATGTTTTAGGAATTATGTAGCTTAATGCCAGTGGTGAAATAATGGTTAAGTTCTTTAGATTCTCATAGCTTCTTCCTGTTGCAAGAAATTGCAAAGATGCTGTTAATCTTTTATGTGGGGTTATAGCCTCTCTCATGACTATGTATTTTTTTTAATTTAAGGGGTGACGAGGGATAATAGTTTTAGGTAGATTTCTTTGTCCATTCGTAGATAACTGTACCAATCAAGAGGATATATTTTTAATTCCTTCAAAAGGTTAATATGTGAGTAGATTTTCCACCATTACACCACATGTTAGGTTTTTTTTGCTGTTTTTTTTTGAGAATCAAAACGAAAACAGCTAAAGCGAGCGCGTCGTCCATTGCACAGATAAAATTGTTCAAGTTCAAGTACGTATATTTGTACCGTGTGGAGCCGATGCGGTTTTTACGAAACATGTACAAAAAAATTGTACAAGCATACTTGTCAAGTTTACAGTTACGTGTGTAGCCGCCTTAATAAAGTCATCCACTGCGTGCTGATCACGGAGCGACCGCACAAGCGCGAGCGCAAGGAAATACAATAGGGAATATGCATATAACCCAAATAAATCTGAAATATATTTTTTTAATATTCTCTACACAAATTAAATGTCTATGGCGGTTGCTGTTATCCATTTATTTTCGTCTTTATTAACAAAAAAAGGATTTTATACTGCAAATTTTCGCGCGAATTTCGAAACTTGTAAAACGTGATCCCATTGGCTGGTCATCAAAAGCGAACTTATGACTCATCATAAGTATATGGCGAATTCCAGTGTTGTAGAGTCATCGAAAACTCAATAAAAATGGAATTTAATGCGTAACTCATCCAATGAAATATCCCTGCACTTAAAGTAGAAGGTTCCTAAAATCTTATTCATGTATACTTCAGCCGAAATCGGTCCAGGAACCTTTCAATTTTGCAACAAAAATTGGCATTTCTGCGAAATTCCCAGTTCAGATGATATGTTAATCACCCTAATAATTTCGAGTAAATAAACTGCAATTCTTTGTTTTCATGGCAATCTTCGAAAATTAAAAAATTTTCAAATTTTAGATATCCCCGATGCAAAATAAACCTATTTATTTACAACTCAAACGAAAAAATACCTAAGCGATTTAAATTAGTGGGAGGTATTCCTAGATAATTAACGGATAAAATAACTCCAAAAAGAATCACTAAATAGGGTAAATAGTGTGGAATAATGTCGGTTAAGAATAGGATTTGTCGGAAAAAATCAAGAAAATCCGATTTTTACCCCTTAAATACGCTCCTGGATGACCCATTCGGTATTTATTTCATTATTATCCCTTTATAAGATAGTGTTGAAAATTTGGGAAAAAATTAGATAGGAAAAAATACAGAGTGATTCAAATGTATGTCGAGGGCAAAAAAAGTAAAAAAATCGAAATTTAATCGGCGATTGCTCCCTTCCTATAGAGAATGAAGAAACTAAAAAATATGGGTTACATATACTTCGACGAGCTCTTTCCGATGACGTATATGGGATTTTAATTTGAACAATTTTGACCCCACAAAAAAATAAAAACCGTGAAACATTTGGGTCAAAAAACTAAATTTCTAGTTTTTTCCAAATATTTCTCTTTTCAATGATTTTAGGTTTATGTAAATGTATTTGAAGAAAAAAAATTTGAGATTTCAAAGTTTCATCTATGAGTCCGTTTTTCGATCTGACGTTTTGTTTTCGAGTTATTAGGTACCAAAGAGGGGTCTGCAAATGGCATTTTTCGACCTAAAAAAATTCAAAAGAATTGCTTGCCATTTTCTGATCCTCACCAATTTCAGTAGAGTTCTGAAGCTCCGGGTCGCCTACAACCAAATTTACATCGATTTAATTCACTTTTGCGACCTGTACCAGATTTATTTATAAGTTTAACGAAAAAATAAGATTTAAATTAGTGGGAGGTATTCTTAGATAATTAACGGATAAAATAAACCTAAAAAAATCACTAAATAGGAAAAATAGTGTGGAATAATGTCGGTTAAAAATAGTAAATCGCGGAAATTTCTACTTTGACGTTTAATAGCTCCGAAACGAAACATCCTGAATTTTTTACCGAAGCTAGTTGAACTATTTCCCTGTCAACACAAAAAATTCGAGTTCTCTCCCTCTGACAGTTTCCGAGAAAAACAAACCTGTTCTACTTTAGGTTAAGCTTTACGTTAATACGTAGATTGACACTCATTTTTGCTGATCTCCTGACGTCATTTTTTAACAGTATACAAGTAAACATTTTTTGTGGCTAAATTATCCTAGTAATTTTCGTCAAAATATTTTTTTTGGGTCTGTAATGACTTCCTTAAACGATTTATACAATAAAAAAATATGTGCATATACCTTATTTACCATAGCCGCTATCCTTGGATGTATTATTATATGTATAGACACGTATTTTTTTTTAATTTACACGATACTGAAGCAGCTTCACGGGAATTATGGATGTAGACAAAAATATAATAGCCTTCTATTCCTGGCCATACATTAGTATTTTGGCTTGTTTTTTAATTGTTCCAGGACTTATAGCCGGCGATAGTTTGTATTTAGAATTATTAAACTGTACTCGTTTTAAAGGTAATTGCATAAGCTTCCAGATAAGTCGGTTCATTATGCCCTATCATGACCCTTTTAAAAGAGATGTCCCAGAAACGGACGAAAAATGCGTTTTCAGTCATTTTTTTCAAAGGTAAGGTTTTAAATATTCTGGATAACACTAAAATATCACTTAGAGAACCGAACAAAATTTGTTTGCTCCCAAAAAATCGACAAATAACCATTTTTCATGAAATAAACCCACGTAACCTCAAAAATTTCGAAAAATCCATTTTATTTTAATAACCCTCCAACGATTATTATTTTCATTTTGGTACCAAATCACTTAGAGCTCACACACATCACAGAAACGATATCTGCATAGCACCTTTGGGTTAAACTTAATCCAAGCTCACCGTGGACTATTTGTAAAAATTAAGAACTTATTGTTAGTACTACAATCCTGCTCTAATTCCGATTACTTCTGTTAATTTAAAGTATACTTTTTTCCTTAAATTTAGTAGTGCACGTCAACATTAGCCTGTTAATAATGTTATAAGAAACAAATAGTTGTAAGTACTAGTTAATAGTTATAATTCAGACTTCTCACACCTTACTACTTAATTATAGAAATTGAGCCCCTAAAAAACTTTTATTTCAATTTTTACTTTTTAACATTTTTTTAAAATACCCTGTACATAGGTAAACTAACTTTAACTTTCTTTCAAAAAATTTTTTAATCCAAGACGGCCCACATAGACTTCAAGTCTAAGTACTAACGTACCGTGGGCGTTTGAAGAGAAGGGAAATGTAGGGTATTGACATGGGATTTAAAGGACTGGAGGTTGGGAGGAGAAGAAAAACATCTGCAGGCAATTTGTTCCGTAATCTGGAGACACTAGATACGAATGAGCGAGAGAAGTGGGATGTTCTAGGCTTTTGTAGCCGGACAGTAGAGGGATGCATACGTAACGCGCCTCTTGTTGTTCTGTTAGGAACAGTCAAGGGGGGAATTATAGCGGCTAGTTCTTCAGAGAAAAATCCGTATACCGGTAGAAAAGGGATAAATCCCCAACAGCGCGGCGATGGGCGAGATAAGGGAGTTTGCTTGTGAGGACTGGGTCATTGATAAGCGAATGACTCTCTTTTGGATAGAATCAAGGATGTTAAGTGTCGAGGGTGATGCTGCTCCCCAGATGTGGGGTTAGGTCTTATTTGGGAAACGAGAGTGTGTAAGTTGAAAGGGGAGAAGTATTTTTTGGCTCGAAAGAGAAAACCAAGCTTTTTAGCTGCCGACGTGGCTACTGAAGTAATGTGTTTGTGCCAGCTGAGATCATGTTCGAAAGCGATCAAGATCGAACGATTCATTATTCTGTAGGGCTTGGTCATTAATGTGAATTAATTGCGGAAGTGAATTAATTGCGGAAGACTGGGTTTTGGAGGCGTTGCACGGTGATCAATTTCCTTTCTTTAGGAGGACAAAACTATTATTCGCTTCATTGTAGCATTACGTGAATTATTAGCCTTTTGTACTAAGAAAATTAGCAAAATGTAATTATTTATACAATTGTAGACACAAAATCTCCAAAATTGTTAAACTTCGTGTGAGGGAATATTTATTAGTGATTATAAAAATCTAGTTAACAAATTAGAATATTTAAAAAAAGAAGTAAAAGTAAGCAAATGTGTTCTAGTTTTAAGCTAATACTCTGCGCTACAACGCAGAGTACAATTGGATGTGAAACTTTTTGTAAAACTTAAGCGCTAGTCCGTTTCTGTACAAGCGATTAAAATTTCGGTATTACGTAACTTTGCGGAATTCTCTAGGTACCAGAATGTGTCTAATTTATAGATGAGAGCACAAACCTATAATATTAATCTGCCACGCATACAAGACTGGTTATCGGCAGGACAGTCCACGACTAATTAAGCACTTTACGGTAATATTGGTATTTCTGACCTTGATCGCATCAAATGTGTGGAGTCTAGCCAAGTTACTTTTGTCATTTATCAATTACTGTTTCAGTAGCTTACACCGTACGATATTTTATTTGTTCCCTGTACCAAGATGGGTTTTGAATTTTGTCTTCGTAATTATAGAAAACTGATCACAGTGCGTTGAACTGAACAAGGTTCTGGGCACCCCAGTCTAAGATTAACTGAAGAGCTTGGGAAAGGGATAGGTGCATAGATCTGCGTCTATTATCCAGTTCTTGATTCGAGACTTGTCGGGAAAAATGAATGATGGAGTGAAGAGTACTATTGTCAGAAGAACTGTGAATGGGATTGGTAGTTAAAGACAGCAGGTCATTAATGTGAAGAAGAAATAGGGTTGGTGCCAGGACTGAACCTTGGGATACGCCAGCATTGATAGGATGGAAGTTAGATGAGTGATCGTCCACCACGACAGATAATGCGCCGATTAGAGAGGAAGCTACCAATACAGGTACATAGTTTGGAAGGAAGACCGTAAGAAGGTAGTTTAAGGAGGTTGAGGAGTGCAGCATGCCATACTCGTTCAAAAGCCTTGGCAATATCAAGAGTAACAATCTGAGATTCGCCAAGAAATTCGAGACTTTTATGTGCGACAAAGCTAAGATCAGCTGTGGATCTTTGGTGATGAAATCCGTACTGTCTGTCACGGATGATTTTGTGTTTTTCTAAATATTCTAGAATTTGTAAGTTGATCGCTTTCCCCATAACTTTGCTGACAACAGAACTGCCAATAAAATTATTGTTTGGCCACTCCACATTGGTACAGTTAGTGAGATACGCTACCTTATTTTTTAAAGAATTTTTATAGTTTACCGGTAAAATTAACCCAGGGTCACTGGGCCACTTTACACATATTTTATTTACGGTCTTTAAAATTACTACATCCTAGACAGTACGTGAGGCATCGTTTCCCAGACCGTTCACTGTCCCCATTGTAGTGATATATTTTACGAGTTGTTTACAATTGATGGTAATATGTTTTTACTCCTTCTTAACAAAAAAACGGACATAACTATTCCTTATTATTTTATTATATTACTTTTTACTTCTGTTATTGCAAAAGTACTTATGATATCAGTAAAGCATTGTAAACATAGGTTATTCCAGGGAAGTCTCTACCCAAGTTGAATATAAAATTAGGATCCGATTTGAAAATAAAATACAAGTATTTATTTACCTCCAGTGTGTAACGTGAAATGCGAAATGCCTTCGGTTACAGAAATAAAAAAATATTTTACTCACCCAATGTAAGCATATCACAATATACCCTAAGACCAGATGCGTGTAATCTAGTTTTGAGCCTGTGTAAAAGCCTGCGACATTAAAAGACCTTCAACAGTAGACTCTTTTAAGCTTTTACGCTTTGAAGTAAAGGTTGCACTGTATTTTGAAAATGAACGCTTTACACCCCAAGATGTAATGTTTGCGTATCTAAAATAGTGCAAGTTACTGCCGCAATTGTCAGCACTGCCCAATATCACGTAGTTGCGCGAAGTCCGGACTTTTGTATAACAAAGATTTAAACTTGCTCGCAGCTTCAACCCCAGGGCCATCTTTTAAAGTTTGTAGAGCTGTATTTACAGTATCAACTATGTGAAACGAGTCTGGTAGTAAAAAATAACTATGTTGAACGCTGTCAATAGCATCTACTAATAGACGATAATTTGCGTTTATAGTACGCAAATCTGCTTCGAATGTAGGGTTATTAAAGTGCTGTTGACTTTATTTAATGCAGATTGCACTTTTTGGGTCGAACTGCGAAACTACAGATTTAATAGCTTGGAAATATTGATTGTAATAAAATGCAGCATTCAGTCACGTTCTCCATCTTGTTAATACGGGCTGTGGGGGTTCGGTAATTCCGGGGCACAACTGGTGAAATTGTTTAATCCATTGTGGGGATTTTCTAAACTTTTTGGTGCTGGCAATTAGCTTGCCAACATCTGGATACTTGCTTCGAATTGTTTCTGCCACTCGGTGAAAAGCATGTAGTAAGTAAACAGGTTATGTGCAATAAATTAGGACACACAGTTTTAAGTCATCTTGCTGCTTTTACCATATACGCAGCACCGTCTGTAACAACAGTACAATATTGTTCGTATTAATGTCAAACTTTTTTAGAGTTTGTTAGTAGCTGTTGGATTGTTTCAGCGTTGTCCTTTTCTAATCTTTTCCTTGCAAGTACATATGGCTTCGTTGGTGAATTCGATATTAATAGGCGCACTAAAACATTTCCTCCTTAGTTATTTTTGGTATCTGTACTTTCATCAACTGTTATCCAAAGTTTTTTTTATTATGTAATGCGGACCTAATAGTAGCTTCCATTTGTTCGTTGATTCAAGGAAAAAGAGTACCGTAATTGTCACTGGGTCGGAGGGGCCACTTGCTTACATATTTTCTCCAAAATTATAGCAAATGTTCGTTTTGAAGCATGTAGAAAGGAATATTGCAACAGCTTAATACAAGCATAAGATCATATATAAAGCCCCAATAAGGCATCTGCAGCTGCTGGTTTAACACGTTTTGCACTCTGAATATGTTGTCTGTAACTAAAGGAACTCCAACCCACGATGCAAGTGTCACACACAGAACATTTTATTTGCTTTCCATTGTACTTTAGGTCAGGAAAGAAATATAAAAGCTTTGTACCCAAACGGCAAAGAGCGATTAGGTCTCGGCATTGCCATGGCTATGCTAAACGCGAATGTCAAACTGACAATAACCGCCTGCCGGCCTGTCATCGACGTCGTCCGTCGCTTTGTAATTCCAGCCCTGGAATTACCTAAGTTTGCAAGGCTTTAGACATCAGTATTAAAATTATAAAATTCAGTTAATGAAAAAAGGGCCTGTTACTCGATGTAAAGATATTGATGTATAGAACTGTAACAATCAGGAACCATGTTTGACATGCAAACAAATCACACAAACTACACATCAATGGTGAATGTACTTACCATATATATTCCTTAACTTTTTTTACATACAGTAATTAAGTATATAAATAAAAAATGTCTAGTTAAGACATGGTGTCATGAAAACAGTTTAATGATTGGGGATTCCTTATAAATGTTAATGCATTGCGTCATTGTTATTGGTATAATAATAAAAAATTAGTATTTTAACTTATCATTGCGCAATATCAACGGAAATTATCTTGGAAATTATTTGACGTGATAAAAAACAAAATTAATTGAAGTTTCCAAGGGTGATTTAGTATTCTTGCGACACAATAGCAAACTCGTATTTGTCAATCAACTTTTTCATAGGTTCATTTTACTCAGTTACTCAGATTGGGCAAACGAATGAAATAGCTCGAAGAACAAACTAGAAATTTTAATAGAAGACATCGAGCTAGACAAAATTTCTAATTAAAAGCAAATGATAATGTTTGGATTAAAAATCTGAAGAGATATGGAAAATTCTAAATAAAGGAACAGAACCAAGATCTTATGTTATTGAGTCTAATGGTAGAATAGGAAGGAATCGAGCTCATCTGGTAAAGGTAAATAATACTGCTGACGATTTGGATTTTGATTTACCCGATGAACTATTTTCAAATAAAGGATCAGTAAACGTTTCGGAGCGTCAAGCAGCCACCGACAACGAGAATTTAGATCGGAACAATCTGAATTTCGAAGAAAATTTTGAAGGAGAAATTATGGATGAATCTGAAAGTTGTGCAGAGGACACCATACCAGAAACACAAGACTTCAGTTTAAATAGACAATCTGATGAAAACTTTACAGCACAACCATCGACGTCATTTGGAAGCCAAAAAGAAAATTTGCGGTCAGAAGGTCATAGTTTTACACGATATGGACGTGTTATTAAATCACGCTGTTGCAGTTGTTGTAACGGTGGAAACTGTAAGTAAAGTTTCTTTTGTTGCTGCAAAACTGTTGTTAGGCATCGAAACAGCAAAATTAATTAAAAACATTTTTGTGAAAAGCGGGGATGTATTATATATAGTAAATCGTTCTCGTGAAAAAGGGGGGATGTGTTATAAAGTCATGTACATAATATATTCCTTGTATATTACGTGTATACCAAGGACTAGTTTGGACAGGTACCTGGATAGATGACCACAAGCAGGAGAATAGTTTTGTCAAGTTCACTTCACAGGTCGGTAAGTCGCGCTCGGGTTTACTATACTCTAAAACTCTCAAGAGTATAAAACACTATATTATAACTGTAAAAATCTGTTTGTTTGTTTATTACTCGATCTATTGTTAACGGGGCAACATACCGCTATGAAACGTGGCATAAAGAAAGCTTACGCCACAGACAAGAATATAGGCTACTTTTTATGCCGATTGGATCGGCAGTTCCTCTGGGATACACAATTATGTATTATATTTCTACAATCTCCTGTCAAAGGAGTTTAAAATCATGGAGTAAAGATGTAGATTGCCCAATACTTGACCATAAAGTAAGTACCTTTTTTTAACGTCCTAAACAGTATTTTATATACAGGGTGTGCCACCAGAAAACACTATGTACGAGGGGAATTGATATCTAGTTAGCCTGGAAAGTTTCTAGCACACAAAATTGAATATGGTTGCTATGGTTACAACTATGATGTTTTATAAATAAGTTGTTAAAGTTTGACATCCATAAGTTGAACACCGACAAAAATGTGACTTTTTTAAATCGGCATGTCTGAGAAAAAGCAAAATTTTTAAAAAATCGAGTTTCGGTCGGTTATTAAGTATTTATTTTTGAAAGAGATATCGGGCAAAAAATTTTTTGCTGATATGATAGAAACCTTAGGTGACCAGTGTCCTTCATACGCCACTATTAAAACTGTGTTGCGGAATTTCAAAAAGGAAAGTCAAATGTCAGAGATGAGCACCGCTCTGGAAGACCAATTTCTGTGACTACTCCGGAAAACATTGATTATGTTCATCATATAATTTTAGAAGATCGACGAATTGGGCTCAAACGTATAGCAGAAGTAGTAGTAGTGCACATTTTCTATGAACTTGTATTTCACATCGTCCATCACGACTTGGATATGAGGAAACTTCAGGCCAAATGAATTCCAAGATGCTTGAATGCTGATCAGAAGCGCGTTCGACTGACGTCGAAGGAAGTCTGCCGCAGTTTTAAAGATACCTCAAACTTTTTTTCAGATCGGTTTGTTATTATGGACGAAAAGTGGGTTCATCACAGTAACGCGGAGACTAAAAAGCAATCCAAAGAGTGTCAGCATTCTGGTTCTCCACGACCCAAAAAATTCAGTGTTCCAAAATCGGCTGGCAAGTCCTTGCTTCAATTTTCTGGGACAATTATTGTACTGAGTTGCTAACCAAATTACGTAAGAAAGTTGTGGAAAAACGCCGCGAAAAACTTGACTAAAAGTCTATATAAACATATGCCCTAAACTGCTTAGCTATTGAGATACAGGGTGGACAATTTTTTTAAAGTTTTTAATTAATTTATCTGGCTGTTCCCAAATTATTGTCCGCCCAAGTTCCCTGTAACTGGGACGAAAGGGAAAGGAAGTCATAAAAATGCATACAAATTATGTTAAAATAGCACTACTCAGTGGCGTAGTGTCAACTTATCCGTCCT
This sequence comes from Philopedon plagiatum, assembly GCA_963971165.1. NCBI lineage: Eukaryota > Metazoa > Arthropoda > Insecta > Coleoptera > Curculionidae > Philopedon > Philopedon plagiatum. The sequence continues at coordinate 48,932,987 of OZ020190.1, forward strand.
TATAAAAAATAATTCAAATGTATTGACAATCAGGTTCGTTTAATATATAAAAGACTTGTAGGAAACTCCGTTAAAGAACATAGGGAATAATTCTTTTATAAAATAGGTTAAAAAACCTGATTAGTAAGCGTTCGCCAATGCTTTGTTTCCATAATATAATAGATGGCAAAAAAACGTTTTTGGGGGTTCAGCTTCGGCGTTCTATTAATTTAATCATACAAATTCAAACTAACCTGTTTAAAAACTTAAATATTTATAAATCTGTGGCAATTATTCAAATAAATTGTTACACAATACCTTCTTTGAAGGATTTAAAATGTAACTAAAAAAATAAAAGAAAACTTGGTGGAAAAAATGTGTTCTGTTTATATTACCTATAATGATTATGAAGTCTTGTTTAGTCCATTTTACTCAGAATCGGAGTCGTTTTTGTTCGTTCCCGTTTTTTTCTTGGAGAAGATAATAAGTTTGCGGGATTATGTTGTTGTCTAAGAGCATCTTCTTTTCTAATTCTTGTTATAGATGATCTTCCTACTCCTGTGTACAACATAGCCCTTTCTGTTTTATTTTTTATTGGAATTTTTATCATATTATTCCCTACCTCTTCATCGCAAACCCTAATTACGTTTGCAATTATCTCACGCGCCTGACTGTGCAAAACTTTTCCCTTCAAATTTTCCATTTTTAAACACGACTCTCGACCGATGATGAGACGGCTATGAGGCAAGTCACAGACATCCCGACCCGGAGAGGCAATAAATCATTTACAAAGACGGAGACCGACTTCGCAATCAACCAAATAAGTTCTATCTATTATTTTTCTATTCAATAAGCGTGTTACCGACGCGGGCCAAGTCACCGTTCAGTCGACGAGGCGAAGAAGACACGGAAATAGTGCAATGTTGGTAATTTCTTGCTAAATATTTTGTGGGGAAATAACACCCCGGAAATTAATTGTTGAAAACAGAAGATTTATCTAATTCTTAACGACAGGTATTATAGAACTCATTTTATGATGCGGTAAGAAAAGTTTAAATCTTATTAACGAAAAATTAAACAGTTTTTAAAACTGGTTTACACACAAAGTGGCAACGTTGTTTAAGCCTCTCCTTGCATTCTTTAAATTCTTCTGCCGGTTCCAGATATCTTGGGCGGACAATAATAGATTGAACTTTGGCATGTATGATACTTGTATTACTAGCTACGAATTGGTTTTATTGGATTTCAAAATAATCTACAGGGAGTTATTTTTTCTCGGGTCATGACCCCTTTAATCGTCCCAATTTTTTTTTCGCGGAGACACTGAACTATTTTAATGGCACTTTTAAAATCCTCGTTTTTCCCAAAACTTTTTTTCTCTTGCATGTTTTTCTTATTCCACAGGGTTTAGAATTTATTTGGCATAAAATCTATTCATGTTAGAATGCGCAATTCTATTCTCCTTCTCATGGACCCTCTCATGGCGTTTTTTTAATCGTTTTGGCACGACGCTACAATACGATTTCTCGGTTCCTTTTCAGTTTGAATATGTGTAGTGTAAACAAGTCTTGAGCTGTCCCCAAAAAAATTCTAAGCTGTTCATGTCGGGGGATCCAGGAGGCAAAAACTGAGGTCCTTCCCGACATATCCAACGATTGTTAAAGGCTTGATCCAAAAACTCACGCACAATCGTGCATGAACCACATTTGTTGTCTCAATAGAACAGAGCGGCGATAGGATAGTCCAGCTAGTCTTCCTAGAAGAAAGAAGGGTCCTATCAGAGAATCTCCAACAATTCCAGCCAACACATTTACTGAAAACTGCTCATGGTAATGTGTCTTCATAATTGCATGCGAGTTTTGCTCTGGCCATAAATGATTATTGTGAAAATTTCTAATTGCGTTTCGGGAAAAATTAGAGTCATCACCAAATAATATTTGATTATTAAATAAAGGATTTCCAGCACGTTTTTGTAGAAACCACTGGCAGAAGTTTATACGCACCGGAAAATCACGAGGCTTGGACTCTTTGAATGTGATAGGGGTATGATAAATTATTATCAACAAGGAGGTTCCAAACAAGTATATGAGAAATATTCAGTGTTACCGCAATTTTTGTAGTGCAAGTTTCTGGATGCTCCTCAACAGTGTCTAAAACGGCTTCCTCTATCTCTGGTGTTCTTACCGTGCTCCTTTAGAACTGTTGTCGATTTTGAAAGTTTCGGTTTCATGAAGCCGACTGTGAATTCTAGAGAACGTTTTTTCATCGGGTATGATACGATTTGGGTACAGCTCTTGGTATAACGGTCTAGCTCTGAGGGCATTCCCATCAGCAAGCCTGTAGGTAAAATGCATATCTGCTAACAGTTAAGATTTTAATGCTTAAAAAAACCTCAGTAATCATCTCCCGAAGGCTGTACTTTTGACCCACCCTGTATCATGATATTTTTGTTAAAATGATAGTTTTAGAGAAATTCATCGACATATATCTATGCAACAGTAAACAGTATTACCGAATGTGGAAAAGTTACGGAGCCAATTCGGTAAACAAAGTCGGTGTCCTACGGGCGTGCGCATTGCAGAACGCGCATCTGATGATAGATTATATGACCGTACTTTAAACTTTAGTACTTATTACATAATAATATACATATATGTACATTGCCTTTGATTCATTGTCTTATTAATTTAATGCTAATCTCCATTTGTTAAAATACACAAAATACTACCCGATGTAGTTAAATTATAGGTATATTTTTATTAGGCGTGAAAAGTAAACTAATACCGATGAGGTTGTTGTTTTTATTACAATTAAAAAAACTATTGTTAACTGCTACAAAATACTTAAATATCTTAATTCATATAGGTAAAACAAAATGCGTATTACTTGCTTTCTATTGTCCTTTGTTACTCGGGCTAGTGTTGTAAATATCCGTATTCATTAGATATCCGAATCATACGGAATCGGAATCAGCTAATATCCGTATCCATTATCCGAATACGAATCCATTTCTGGACCCGCGCTAAAGCGGTTACAGATCATGTATACGTATGCATGCAACAGACTAAAACATTTTCTATCCGGATACACGGCTAGGTAGGTCGATGCGGTATCGGTATCATACCATTCGAAGTCGAAGTTTAGGGATAAGAAGGCACCGCGTCGCGCCGTTCTCGTTTGAATTCGGTTCGGGTGAGGCGGGACTAGTTTAACCAATGGGTCTCATCTCATTAGGAAATGTCATTAGAAAGAGAAAGCACAATATCAAATATGCCAAATCGCAGACCGTGTTGTTCGCTTACACTCGATTCCGATTCCGTTTTCTCTTTGCACTTTGCATTAGTAACCATCCGATGCGAATTTATTTTGATTCCGAATCCGTATTCAAGTTCTCGGCCGGTTCCGGATAATCCGGATTCTTTTAATATTCGGATCCAACGGATTTTTGGATACGTATCCTTACATCACTAACTCGGGCCCCTATGATTAAGCCTCCAAGCTGTGAAAACACATTTTTAACCTGCGTATGTGTTGATCATTGTTTGTATAAAATAAACGTTTTAATTAATTGCACAGAGAAATTTTATGTTTTGTTAACTCTCTGTGATTTTATTTGCCCTTCCTACTTTAACAGTGTCTGGGTGTTTTATTTTGTAATTTTTATCTACTCCTACTTTTATGTAATTTCTAATTTATGAATTTCTATTTTAATTACTTTGACTGTGATAGTGTAGACTCGGAAACTGATTCTCAATGTTCTCTAATTTTATGCTTATTCAGTTCTTAGAAGTCTTCCTTAACTGTAACTATGTATACTTTGACTACCTTGGGAATCATTTCTTGATAGTTGCATATGTATATATTAGATGATATTATTAGATAGTCCTTTCATTGACTGATGATATTAAAACAATTTGTTTAAATTGATATAATATATAATAATTTGTTAATTGACGAACCAATGTACATCCATGTATTTTGTTGGTAATATATTATTCTATTCTATTCTTTGCAATTAAAAACATGTTTGTAACAAAATAGAAAATAACAAAATAACAAAGAAATGATAAACTATAAAACTAGCCAAGCAAACACATTTTTCTTAATAATTTATTTTTTAATGAAATCCTCAATTATTGATTAATTAAAGCGGTTTCGGCCTTTCGGAAACCCATTTTACAAGGGAGAAATCGATTATATCTCTCTCTCGTGTGTTCTTTCTCTGACATTTTTTTCTCCCTCTTCTTCTTTCTCTCTCATACTCGTACAAAAAATTGTGACTTAGTAACTAACGAATCTCAAAAAGCTCATAAATAGACAAAACCTAACAACGCCATCGATATACTATTAGATTTTCACACAGAAATGAATCAACTCGGTTTTGGCCGTTTAGTTCACTGACACCGACTTTTAAAAATCTGACTGACGGTAAGTAGGTCCAAACGCACTTTAGCGCCCATGAATTAGACATTTTCAGCTGATGCAGGCAACACGCTGTGCTTGTTCATAGATATATGTCAATGGAGAAACCCTATAAATTTTCTATTGCATTTTTTTACATTCTTAGTTTACAATACATATGAGTGGAAGAAATGAACTTTTGCATGCGTATTAATAGTAATGTTCTTTAAGAAATTACTAAATTTATATTAGACTACAGTTTCAACGTCACTGATAACCTGAATACCGTGCTTAGTAAAAATAAACTTGATCAAATTCTCATCGCAACTTTTACATTCTTTTAGGTTTGTGTTAGATTTACTTTGTTTTAAAGTACTATTAGTATCAATTGCTTCGAAATTTGTGCAACTTTTTGAGCTTGCGATATTTTTTTTTTGATAATCTGATTTGACACATACCTCTCTTCTTAGATCACTCTCTTTACGAAATATTTTATGGTCGCCAGCAGCACCAGTTATAATTTTAACAGCTTGACCGGGATGTTTAATTGCTGGCACTTGGGTATGACTCCTATATGAGTCAGTGGTATCAACTGATATTTTGTCATATCGTGAGTTACGGTTAAAAAGGTTGTTATTGCAAATGTATAGACAATTTGTTGGACTCTGAGATTCCATTAACACATCTGATGGAGAGGGAATTAGATAACCTGGGTCAAAGATAATGGTGGGATTTAAATACTTACTAAAATCCAGGGCAGGCAGAAAAAAAAAGATAATATTAATAATTATATAGATAAAAAGGTACTTAAGGTTAATCCTTTTGTGCTGTTAGTATCACTAGATGAATAAGCATTAGACATACGAGAGGACTGGACATGAAACTATGGCTTTGTTCTCACAAAAATCACAAACCTGTACGCGCCAATCCAATTCAAGTTATTTGGTAAGGTGTAGTTTCACTGGCTCTAACTAGTGGATGATTTTTGTGGGAACAAAGCTAATAGATTAAGAGGCGAACGTAAAAATACTCGCGGGGACTCTGTAATGTGAGTCCCCTTGGAAGAGGAGACTTGTGTATTGTCACTACATGTGTATCTACGTGTAGTAGAGTCCGACCGAAGGTTAGTTTTGTGGCCGACGTCGAATTTCGGCTTTTTAATTACCCGAAGCCAAAAGTTTGAAAATACTTACTGTGTGCAATTGCGTTGAAACAGAAGTATTTTTTAAATTTTTAATTGATCTTTTTTTTGCTTGTAAAGCTTTCTTAATTTATTGATTTTTCTAGCGATTATTACTAATATCCAAGCATTTACCTGTAGAAACAAAATGAGTAACAATCAAGTGGACAAAAAACATGAGCCAAGACTATTAATTATTTTATATAACATTTTAATATCAAGAAGTTTACGCCTAGACTCAAGGCGGTCTCCGGTTCTGACTCCAAATCATCATAATTCGAATCTAGTACATTAGCTTTAAACGCAATGAAGCGAAGGAACTTGTGCTGAACTTGTTCAATTTTGTATTTATGTAGTATATTATAATGAGGTGACCATACGCACGAGCCATATTCTAAATGAGGTCTTACCAGGCTGCAGTATAAAAGACGAATTGCTCCTAAATTTCGAAAACCAGCAGCACACCTTTTAACAAAATCCAACATTTGTAATGATTTTGACACAATCCTGGCATGTGCGGGCCAAAACTCAGTGCGGCGTCGAAATTCACTCCGAGGTCCCCATAATCACATACTCTATTCAATACTACGTTCCCTAAGGTATAATAGGCTAGGCAACGAAGGGGGTGTAGAGTGCATGGAGGGGGGGGGGGGACTTTTTGCTGCGGGAATGTTAGGGGTAGTTAGGACGTTAACATCCCAAAAGTCCCCACCCCTAGCCTGTCCGCTTGGGGGGGGGGGGGGGGTGGGGGTAGAAAGTTACCTTTTTTTTTTGTTGTCGCTTATAACTCAAAAACGGTGCATTGTAGTAAAAAATGTCTTGCATAAAAATAAAAGCTTGTAAGATTTTCTACAAGATTAGTTCTATGCATTTTTTCGCTACGATGGATCGTTTTTGAGATATCTGCTCTCAACAGTCGATAATTTTTAAAAAATGTTATTTTATCCCACGTTTTTTGTCATAATTCTCCTGGTAACTCCTCGGCCGTTTGTTTTACATAATAGTCCCGCTTTTCTTTTCTTTCCAACCACCAGAATAAAGATGAGCTGGTCAACCTACTGAGCTCTAAACTCTAGGAAAACGGCGTCACAACACATCAAGCATCCCACGATGCTAACTTGTTGATTGTAAGCACAGCTATTAACCAGTCTGTAAGTGAAACATCCAATGTGGCTGTTATAGGGAAAGATGTCGATCCCGCTGTGCTACCTACAGCAAAAACGCCACCCAACCACAACATCCTCATAAAACCTGACAGGGGAAAAGTGCAACCCAACGTTTATTCTACCCACCAAATGCAACAGCTGGGACTCAAGGAAATTTTGCTCCTATACGCCTTCACTGGCTGCGATTCTACTAGTGCGACATTCCGACAGGGTAAACTTAGTTTTGTAAACATGTACCAAAAACATCCTGACGTACAAAGAGCAGCCGAAGTGTTCACAACCCCTCCTCTTCGCACGCTGATGTTGAGGAAGCTGGGCGAATATGCATGCTGAAATGGTACGGCGCCCCTGCAAAGATGAACTCTCTCAACACCTTCAGGTACAATTCATTTTTGAAATCGGTATCCAACATAAAACGGGATCTCGCATCACTTCCACCCAGCGAGGGGGCAGCGAAAGAGCATGCATTGCGTGCATTCCACCAGGTGCAGCTCTGGCTGGGAAACCAACTACCCCCAGACCTGTGGGGCTGGGAACGAAAAGGCAACATTCTAGTTCCTGTGCTGACGAAAAATCAAGCAGCGCCCAGAGAAATTTTGGACCTCATCTTTTGCAAGTGCACGAAAGACTGCAGCAGTGGAAGGTGCAGCTGCAAAAAGGCAGCTATGAGTTGCTCTCGACTGTGTCAAAACTGCCAGGGGCACGGCGTGCCTATTTTGAACGAGGACGACGACGAAGAAGACTTAGAGCCCCTTTCCACATCCCCTGCGGACACTTTATCCAACATTTAGGAAACTGATGACAAAAGCGTAGGTGACTCGCAATTCGTGCTGCGATCAGTGTCGATGGTGGAGCAAGAAGCCGGACCCTCTCGGCCCAAGAGAAACAGGCCCAATTAATTTGTGTTTTAAAAATAATTATTCACGTATTAGGATTTTTCATTTGTTCTAACATTTATTGTAGTTTAATGTTTCACATCTCTCGTTTTGGCGTTAGTTTTTGTAAAATAAAAATAAGATTTGTACAAATGGTCATTACACAATCACCTTCTTCCAGGTTTTCAATCTTTCACAATTAACTTGAAAATTGGTAATATTTTACTTATGTATCCATATGTAATATGTATGCTTCATACTGCACTTCATGTACGAGTAGTGTACGCTATTTATGTGTGAATGCAGAGTATATTAGCTTATATAGATAGCTGAAACTCTGGAATAACGAAAATAACGAAAGTTTAAGGAGTTGTCTTGAAAAATCATTACTTTTAGCCAAAAAATTCTGCTTCTGACCCACTGAAGAAAAACTAGTATATGTATATATATATATATTCTTGAATAAAATTTAACGCTCTATAACATTTTTTAATGGGCTTTTGTGTAAAACAAACGGCCGAGGCGTTACCAGGAGAATTATGACAAAAACGTGACAAAAAATATTTTTAAAAATTATCGACTTTTGAGAGCAGTTATCTCAAAAACAGTGCATCGTAGCGAAAAAACGTGTAGAACTAATCTTGTAGAAAATCTTACGTGCTTTCATTTTTATGCAAGATATTTTTTGCTACAATGCACCGTTTTTGAGTTATAAGCGAGAAACCAAAAAAAGGGACCTCCCCCCCCCTGAAGCGGACAGGCTAGGGGCGGGGACTTTTAGTATGTTAACGTCCTAACTACCCCAACATACTCCCGAAGCAACCCCCCCCCCCCCCCCCCGCCATGCACTCTACACCACATTTGCCGTCATTCATTGACTAGCCTATAATCAAAGTTTATAAAATTTCTACTTCGAGAAAAAATCATTACATGACACTTAGAAGCGTTCTACTCCATAGCATTACCCCTACACCAATGAATCAATCTGGCTAGATCAGACTGTAATCTAAGACAGTCATCATACCATGTAATCCTGGTAAAAACCTTTGTCATCAGCAAAAAGTAAGAATCTACTGAAGCAGAAACACTGTTCAATCTCATTGATGAACAACAGGGTCCCAAGTGGGATCCCTGGGGAACACCAGACAGGACACCTATTTCACGAGATGTAAATCCACTGGCGCGGACAATCTGCGATCGATCCGACAAATAACTATCCATCTAGTCAAGCAGGGTATCTGTATTACCAAACTTATTTAATTTTGAAATTAGAACACGGTGATTAACCCTGTCAAACGATCCGGCCCAGGGCCCTTGCTGACATCCAACATTGACAGACCTTCATATATTTTAGAAATAGGAATATCGTAGTGAGAAATATTAATGCTATTGTGAGACAAACTGATATCAGACGTATTGCAGTTCAAATTACTGTATGTTGTTAAGAACTAATTCGCAAATAAATTAACAATCTCAGCTCCTAATAAGCCCTCAGACTCATTATTAGACATCACTTTAGGGAGACCAAATTCCTTACATTTGGAATTTACAAAGTTTCAAAACTGTTTCATCATATTTTTGGCCGAAGCTGAAGATTTGGTCGGACTCTACTGCGAGTGCTACTTTTGCTGAAAGTTTCATTAGTTTAGAAATGAGCTTAGTATTTTTACGGCCGCCTTTCCGCCTAGACAATGAGGCGGCAGTAAAAACACTCATAAGTCGGCGGAGAGGGACTTCCTTAGGTGACTCCCCCTCCCCGCCCTCTAATCAGGATTTGGCAAGGCAACAGTGGCGCTTGTGCATTGTTACAATAAACACTATCTTTGCTGCAAAAGTTTCACCCTTTCAGAAATGAGCATAGTATTTTTACGGCCCCCTTTCCGCCTATTTTAACTCTGCTCACCTTAACACTTTATACACTATGCAAAAAAACATACATATATTACAACAGGTTTTAAATAATGGTAAAAATTTATTATTGATAAATAAAAATGCGGCATGTAAAGTCTATTTAATATATCATTTTTGTGTTGGCAAGAGGTAATGGGTTTAACTTGGCAAACAAAAATGATCCACATTAGTTGATTGCCATTTGTCATCCAGGTTTCTCGTTGGTATTTCTTATATTTTGAAGTGTTATGAGACTTTTATTTGTCGTTTTTTTGTTACTAGACTTTATGATATTTTCCTTTGTATAAACTTGGTATTGATATGTTTTGTATCATTTACCCTATTTTGGCTAAATTCAGTCAGTTTGTTTGTATGTATCTACTTTCAGTAAAATGTACATACAATGATTTCCAGTCTTGACCGGGTACTTCTCTAAGAATTTATTATTTTACTTGACTGAAATAAAAATTTATTAGCGAAGTGGTGTGATAAGTGATGTCAAGTAGAAGAATTATAAATTCGGGTTGGCGCACCGATATTTCACAAAGTATGGTGAAAAACAATTTTAATAAAATCATTATGGATTATACAAATATAATTGACAAAAACAGATTTTCCTCAATGAAATTTCATTTACAAAAACCTTAGTCCTGGGTCATTATTATGGTAAACTTGATTTAAAAAATCAAATTTACTTATCATTAGGCATATTCGAGTTATCAACACAAAAATGGTATGTTAAACAGACTATAGTGAAACAGACAACAGTAATCCTGTTGCCTATGAAAAACGTAGTTTTTGACTCTTAAGCCAAAACATTTTCAACTAAAAAAATCTAAAAGAATTTTTTTTAACTTCAATACTTACGTTTTATCGGCACCATACAAGGAATGTTTATAAATATAATCGATAACCTTATCAGGGAGAAGGTACTTAACAGATTCGTATCGTCTTAGGGCTCTTCTAATCTTTGTAGAACTAATTTCATTTGTTATCCATTCGGTAATTATAGTTATATTGGGCTACAAAAATATTCATATTATCTTAAAAGCATAGAACTACCTTTTGGATTATATAATTAGAAAATTCTTGTACAACTTACCATATATTTTGTTAACATATCAGAATTGTAGATAAATTCAGCTGGATTAGCATTACTTCTTGTTATAACTATTAAACCATGCTGTCCCACAATTGCTTCAATCTGTAATTGTTAATAATTTACTGTCTTGTTTTTTGAACAATATGCCGTTTGCCTTTTTAAGCGTAAATCAAGAATCTTGGCCAATCTTATATAAAATTTTAATCATGTAGGGTCAAGTGCCAACAGTAAATTAGGGATATATTCTAAATAGCTTAAATTAGTAATGCTTTCCATCCATGCATGATGTATTGTTGTGATAAAATTGCTCTCTTAGAGCGATTGCTTAAAGATCTTAACAATATCGCGAGTATTACGAAAGCTCTGGGTCCTAAAGATGTAAGATTAAGTTAGGTTTTTGGATTGTAAAATTTTATTTAATGTTACTTTCATTGTAAAATGTTGTATATACCGGGTGCCCACGAGTTTACTGGCTAGCTCGTTATTTTGTTAAGAAATAATATTTCGATTTGAAATTTTGGGAACTCGTATGGTTGCTTTAGATGCAGATTTTGAGTGCTCGAACATCTGACTATCGTTTCCGGTTCAACCGGAAATACAGTCAACTTTGTTATTTTAAACGGAACACCCTGTATATTTTTTAAAATTTGGATTCTACGTAAAATTCTAATTATAAAACATGTATACCCCATACCTATCTTTAACAGTTTTCAAGAAAATGGCGTTTGAAAATGTCGAAAGAGCCGCAAACTATACTGTTTTAACATAAAACAAATGAATATGCGAAAAGTTTAATATATTATTCTTACTTCTTTTTAGGGGCCTTGTATGCTTGTGTCATCACAATCTCACTTCCGGTGCAACCGGAAGTGCTACAAAATATGACATTCAGGCACAAATTACTTCAATAATTTCAATTGAACGACCTACTTTAAACTCTAAATTCTAATTTATCTGACTTTTCTCTATAATTTTTGTATACACCATCCCAGGTCTAAAGTTGATAGTTCTTGAGATATGGACAGCTAAAAATTTAGATGCATTCCAAATTTCAATTTTTCTAATTTTATCTAGGCGGCTATGGAGATCATTTGTCGCTTGAACTGCTTCATGATCATAGCCATGTCAAGTTCCAATTACTTAATCAAGATGGCTATGAATACAAGACACTTGTCATATTTTCTGTTAATAATATCACCCCCAAAACAAATGAACAACGTGCTCAGGGAATTTCAAAGAGTTCGTCTGAGAGAAAACGGTCAACAATGTGAACACTTAATTTATGGCTAATTTCATATTTTTTTAAATAAAAACCTAATAAAATTATTACTTCAAGCACTACTCTGATATTATTAATTAATGTGTATCCTTTCTACATTTTCTAAATGCAACAGTTTTCAAATGCCATTTTCTTGAAAACTGTTAAAGATAGGTATCGGGTATGATACATGTTTTATACTTTTTTTTACTAATTTTACGTAGAATCCAAATTTTAAAAATCTACAGGGTGTTTCGTTTAAAATAACAAAGTTGAGTGTATTTCCGGTTGAACCAGAAACGACAGTCGGATGTTTGAGCACTCAAAATCTGTATCTAAAGCAACTATACGATTTCTCAAAATTTCAAATCGATATATTATTTCTTAACAAAATAACGCGCTGGCCAGTAATCTCGTGGTCACCCGGTATATTATTTGTATCTCTTTACTGTTTTTTTGGCATTTAACAAAAATGGTTTTACGGGTACCACAATGGATTAACCAATTTATTTACCAAAACCCATACCAAACCCTAACAATTCATATATATAATGAATAAATTCTCATTCTTTTTTTAACTTTCCCCAATTAAATATATTAGGTATTTTTGTTTTTGGTTAAAGTAATACCAGAAACCTTTTTAATTCATTTTTAATAAATATTCCTGTAGAAACAATCTTCTTTTTTCATTATTTAACATCGTTGTTTTCAGAATGACATCCGGTTTACTCAATGAAGTTAATAGATATCCAGAAGACTAACTCGCGTCAATAAAAAATACATATTTTTTTTAACAATATCGCTTTTATTAGAAACTGCAGCAGTAAAAAAAGACGAAAAGTCTTGTGCTACACAAGTAGACCAGGAAGGCTCTTTTAGTTAACTCTTTTTTTACGTCTGGGTAATCTCAATGTCAATGGAACTATAGTTTCGTGTAGGGAAGCACGATAATGACCAGTGATATTCTTGGCGCAGTATTTTACACTTTTTGTTTACTGTAAACCTTGACACTTTTACCTTTGCATGTCTTCATGGTGCTCCTGCAAAGTATACTGCCGCAAAATCTCCCAACGTCATTTGAATCGCAAAACCTGCACATTTGCGACGGTAATTCGAAAAATTACATTTTAATCGTCAGCAATGTGTAAAGTCACTGATGTTTTGCACTAAATGTGCCCGGTTCAATTTCCACCGGTTTCAAACCAATCAAATGCCTGTGATAAAGCCAGGTTCGAAAAAATCTTCAAAATTCTACTCCTGAAAATAGCCAGTAGTGGGACTCTGCGAGGTCATAGTTTTCTATCTGTAAAACAAAGCGATATTAATTCGCTCTGCTTTACGTTTGCTGTCGGATGATCGGCAGACAAAAACAACATGATCGCTTTGTGTCGATTATAGAAAACCATAACCACCCGGAGTAGGACTGCTAGTCTTCATCGAGGCAAGAAATCAATACAACCCACTATCTCAGAGTCTAAAAATGCGTCTAACACTCGCGTGAAAGATAAAGTATTTGTCTGTTTCAACGACAGTAAGTAAATCTTTCGAGTCACTTGTCAAAATTATTAGCCAAAACTTTTCTAAAAGCACTTATCCTTCCTTCTGTTTTGAAAATGCCAATTAACTTCCTTCCTTCTTCCAATTTTCCTCGTTCAGTTGCGTCTGTCCTAGAGATTAAGTGCGGTAACGGTAATTTTGGCAAGGTAATTCTGGTAATTTTACCAGGCAAATTTCTTTTCCGGTAATTTTCAAAAACTCATTTTTACCCATTATTCTCCACTTAACACTCAATTAGGAGGATATATTTCTGTTTTATTTTTGTTTGGGTGAATATTTTTTTTTGTTCGTTTTAAGAATTTCAATTTTTATTATTTGTTAAAATATTATTACACGTTACAATTCCAGTAATACATAACATAATAAATAGGTTGTTTGGGTAGAAAAACATAAACATATACGATACTATATATGTATGTCCATTGTCCTAAATGTTTGTTATTTAAAATGTTCCCAAAATTACCGCAAAATTACCGGTAAATTACCACTAAGAAAAAACAAATGCAAATTACCGGTAAACTTCAATCACTAGTCCCCTACAAAATGCCCGTAATAATATTTAAGAGTTTAAAGATTCGTCACCTGACACCAAAAAATTCTTGGTGTAGCACTCGGCCTAAAAACTGCGTTCCAGAACTTGCGCTTATCTTAACTCGTCTTAGAACGTATCTATGACCAGGGTGTCCCTCCAAATAGCTGGAAGGCTATTTGTGTACAGCCTGCTGGCAAAAAAGGTTCCTCTTGAGTCTCTCGCATCTCATTATAGTCCAAATTCTCTTCTCCATAAGTTATATAGACCGTCAACTCGCTAATTCTAAAATATTTAAAAAAACAGAAGCTTATTCACGACAGATATGCATCAATTGCTTCCCTTGATATATCCACGGCCATCGACCAAGTATGGCAGTCCCCAACAAGATTATCCTTTAATTCTATAAATCATGAATCAATAAATTGCATCTGCATTCTCTCCAAACACCCATTATGTCAGTCGTCCACATCAGAGATTTTATGCTTTTAAAAACTAGTCGATATGTGTTGCCTATATAACATTATACATATAGTAAGATAGCCTGGCAATAAAATCGTAGAAAAGTGTACCGGAATCAGTGCGACTCGATTCTAGGACATGCTTTTCGCAGAACGAGAAAGCTACCGCTAGAACAGTTTGCCCTTTGCAAGCGTTCAAAATAAGATTTAGTACCAATACTACTTTCCCCATCGCTTTAATTTCTGGTATTTTAAAAATAATTTGCCAAAAGAAAAATGGTTTGCTGTTGGCACACCGACTCACATGTTAAAGCACAAATAAGTATAACCACCTACATCTTCATCCGACCATAGGCCAGGAGTTCCAAATGACTCCAACAAGTCTGCACCACATAAAAGTTTTACAGTGACACTCCTATTTGAACAACGTTTGCGAATATTGTCGGGCATCCACTGCAATTCATCTTCATTTATATCCAGATTATTATCAGTCGAATGTAGAAATGCATTCACATGGTTCTGCAAAAATTAGAAATATATACAGTACATGCATTCTATATTCTGCTTGAAAACATTTATTTGTTGAATCAAGACATTTACAAAATTTATACATCCTCTTACCAATGTATTTAATTTTGAGTAAAATCAACTTCGATCAAAAAATTACCTTGGAATCTAGTGATTCAGCTATAATAATCGCCAACGAAGTGACGAGGCGCATCCTTGCAGTAACATGGCGTTAAAATTAAAGGGAGTGCGAGTTTTATGTATAACAATCGCAAAAGATGGATGATGGTTTTTATCAAAAATAATGAGATGGTTTAATTAACGGGTTTACGAACATATTTCTGAACTTCAATGCGCGCCTGTGGAGTAAACTACCGCAGAATCTCCCAACGTCATTTGAATCGCAAATTACACTTCCTCGTCGTGTTGCATACGGCCGCAATCGGTGGGTGCATATTTGCAACAATAATAATTCAAAGAATTTAGTGTGATATCGAAAAAATTCTTTCAGCATTTTTAAAGCTATTTTACTATCGTGTGATACTAATATTACTAGTATTTTAGTCAAATGGGAGCTTCCTAATGGGTGGTGGCGATAAAGTATAAAAGTACAAAAGACTGTTACTTTTTGCGTAAAAGCAGCTTTCCGGGTCTTATGCCAACTTGCCAGCATTGACATTTATGCAAATTCTCAAAATTTTTACATATGACGCTAGAAGAGGCTTACGCGCGAAAAATGACTATTTTCTTGCAATGTTCATGCCGATCATGTGCCACGTCACTTTAATCGCTCTCCCTAAGATATGGTATAACATATTCACTTGTACTTTTTCAACACTAATAATTGCATTTATTTTAACCCATACCTGATGATATTGTAAAGTTTGCCTAGTTCTTGTCCAAGACTCTTGTTTAACTTCCCAATCGGACAGTTTAACCCAATCGTGACCTTGAAGAGCTAATCTAATCATATTTACTCTATGGGTAGCAGATTCAAGTTCCTTCTTTCCATAACCATCATGAACTGGTGAAACTATACCACCTATTACCTCATATTGACCCATACGGTGACAATAGTCTCGTGCAATTTCTGAAAGCAAGAAAGTTAGTGCATATGACATTGTCACTTACATTCCAGGTAATCTTACTATAGTTAGTTCTGTTTACAATTGGGATTCATTGTGGTAATTTGAAGACATAAGAGCGTCAGACGCACTATGGCTAATAGCATATTTACATTACGTGCAAGTTGGTGCCATGCAAGAAAAAATTGCCTCCAAGCATGCGCGTTGGTGGCTTTTCGATCAGCTGATGCAATTTTACTTGCATTGCATGAAATTAGGACTTGTTGTAATTTAATTGCAAGTAGCATGCATTTTTAGTAACTTTTCTAGTAATATTTCGAAGCACCAACCATATAAAAAGTAAACATAACCTCAAAAAATATCGATTTTGTTTTGAATGGCGTTTGAGTGGCTTATTTTGCGAATTTAATATATTTTTTATTGTTTATCTTTATAAAAAATAAAGTCGATATGTCACAAAAAGCAGCATGTGGCAGATAAGTATGTACAATAAAAACCTATTTTTTAAATAGCCGAGTTAGACATATTTTTAAAGTTGGCGACATTTCTTGTCAGAATACTTGCATACAAAAATTGCTTCATTGCAAACGGTCATGCAATGCAATTAATTGCCTTGCTATAACTTTCATGCTATAAATTGCAAGTAATGTAAACAGGCTTTAATGCCAGGCCATCACTCGGTACTAACACTTTAAATGTAGTCAACCCGCAGCATATTAATTTGCCAAAATTGGAACATCTAAAATTTAATGGAAAAATAAAAAAATTACCCGCTTTTTATGATTTATTTGAAAACTTAATTCATTTAAATGTTACGCTTTCCAATATTGAAAAGTTCTCCTAAACTGCTGGCCACTCGAACATACACATAGAGATTTTTAGGCAAAATTTAACGTTCAATATTTTCAACAGGAATGCAAATTTTTGAACGCGGCTTGCAGATTTTAAGAGCTAGTTTTTTTCGGATTAAGCTGCATGACGTATATTTATCGTAGGACCATAGGTTTATTATATACGGGGTGATCAATGAAGTCATGAAAAAAAATCAAAAAGTTTGTATAAGTGAAATTTCCGCAAAAATTTTTTTTGGTCATTGCAATATGGTTCGTTACTAAGGTAACATCAATATCTCTAGGCGTTTTTGTCACTTTTTGGATTAAGGCCCTTAGGTCTTGTACACACTACTAAACATTGGGTAGCAAAATTTTTAAAATGGTATAACTTGACATTGGATTGACGGTTCTTGATGATTTTTACGGATTTGGGATCCTTATTTCACGCAGATGTTCTATAATCTAAGAATTTTATTTGGGGGTTGAAATATACAGGTTGAAATTTACACATTATACCGGGTCGATCATAGACAAAAACGTAGCGACAAGAACAAGTTTATTACATTATATTCTACAATATACAAGATTGGTTAACAACGGCCAAAAGTCAATTCTTACAAAATTTCTAATTCTAAACCTAATTTAAAGGTTCCTGCAATCCCTAAAAAAAACCGGCAAATATCAGTGGAAAATTGCCAAGTGTCCTATCTTTAAATAAATAATCTTTGGTAATAATTTATCCGAAATTAAGTAGGCACATTAATAAAAAAAAAGAAACTAATATTTTGTTGGTCCTCCTGCTCGACGTATTACTTCCCGACATCGATTTGGTAGAGTATCCACAAGATTATTTATAAAATCTTGTGGAATATTCTCCCATCTTCACGAATGGCCTCACTAAGTGGTCCTAAGGTTTCAGTGGGGTACATCACGCGATCTTACTTTAAGTTTTAAATAAGACCAAACCTGTTCGATGACATTACGATCCGGAGACTTTGCAGGTCAGTCCATCCTATTGACGTTCTGTGCCTGCAAAAACTCTGTGATCCTTCGCGCTCTGTGAGGTCGAGCGTTGTCATCCACCAATAGAAATTTTGGGCCGTAATTTCGAGCAAAAGGAACAAAAATAGGTTCCAAAATTTCCTCCTGATAAACAGTGGCGTTAACGGTTTGGTTGGTAATGCATAGCTCGGTTTTACCATTTCTTATGATACCTCCTGACACTGTAACACCTCCGCCACCAAATGCCTCTTGAGGGGCCATATTTTCCTCCAAATACCGCTCATTTGGCCTTCTCCAAACTAACATTCGGCCATCGGAGTGAATCAAATTAAATCTTGTTTCGTCAGAAAATAAACAATGGCTCCACTCTGCATTACCCCAATTCGCATGCCGATTTGCCCATGCCCGCCTATTCGCTCTATGGTGTTGTAATAACCGCACACATTTTGCTCTGCGACGGGCTCTAAAATTTAAAATGTTTGGCATTATGTTGTTTTTGTAAAAGTAAATTCTCACCTCAAGTTGTTTTTATTTAATGTTCTTCTCACTGTTCTGTCTGAAACTCTCACCCCATCAGTTTGTTGCCTGAAAGAGTCATTTAGTTTTCTAGAGTTCTTTGTTCTATTCTGCATAGTTTCTCTCATTAAAATTCTTTCGGTTCTTTGGTTTATTTTTTTTGTATGTCCACCCCCATGCCCATAATTATGATTACCAGTAGTTTCGACGCGACGCCCACGGTTCAAATTATAAATTGTCTTTCGGCTGACATTGTAAATGCGCGCAATTTGCTTTTTTAATATTCCTTCGTTGAGAAGTCGAATGCAATTTTCCCTTTCTGCCGTAGTTAAACGCCTCATATTAACTAAAATTATAACATTGAAATGTGTCAGATTATTTCTAAAATAATGTTAACAGTTTTTAATTCCATAGCAACAAATTTGTTTTTCCAATGCCTACTTTGAAATTGACGCGTCGCGTAGAAATTACAGCCGATCATAAATATGGACATGACGGTAGACAAAGAACTCTATAAAACTGAATGACTCTTTGAGACAATAAACTGGGGTGAAAGTTTTGGACAGTGAGAAGGGCATTAAACAGCAACAACTTGAGGTGAGAATTTATTTTTACAAAAACTTAAATAATGCCAAACCTTAGAGCGCGTCGTACCCTACGTTTTTGTCTATTATCGACCCGGTATAATGTGTAAATTTCAACCTGTATATTTCAACCCTCAAATAAAATGCTTAGATTATAGAAAATCTACGTGAAATAAGGATTCCAAATCCGTAAAAATCATCAAGAACCGTCAATCCAATGTCAAGTTATAGCATTTTAAAAATTTTGCTACCCAAATTTTATGTTTAGCAGTGTGTACAAGACCTAAGGGCCTTAATCCAAAAAGTGACAAAAACGTCTATACGGTATCCATTTGGTTTTGAGAATGATGACAGAAACCCATTTTACAACGAAGAGATCAATTATGTCTCTCTCTCATGTTCTTTCTCTGTCATTTTTTTCTCTGTCGTCTTCTTTCTCTCTCACACTCGTAAAATTTTTACAGCTGGTAGAAAGTTAGGTTATGTGAAAGATTAATATGTCATATTATTTGAAGCCTGTCCCATGATATAAGTTGTTTTTTCAGTATAAAAATATACTTAAAAAGTTTATATAAAGTACCTATTAGCAGCTTAAATTCCTGTGCTATATGAATCTGGGACTATCAACTATTGAAATATTAAGCAAGGTACATATTTGTTCTCCTTTACACTACTTGGACTGGGCGTTATGGGAATAAGTAACAGGAACGCCGACCCGATATAAAGTTGAGAATAGTGGGCATTACAGAAGATTTCTTTAGTTACTGAGAAAGTAGTGAAAATTGCGCTTTAGAAACGTTTGGTTTCAGTTTAAAACTGAAGTCACAGTGTCATTAAAAGTGTATCTATCCTTCTGGAACTAAGGCTCAACATTTACAGTTAAAAATTGTGAAACTACTTGGCATAATCGATTAAACAACTTTTATCGCGTCTTTAAATTACACAAACATCACTGTTCGCAGGTAGGCTATATTATAGATCCATTTTCATTATATATCGGAGAATAGGGAATATTTTTTAACCTTATACATTGCTTATCCTAATAAAAATATTTACTCATTTTTGAAATTTTTCCTTTATTTATTTAAATACTTTTCCTCCGATCCTTTTAGTGCAAATTGTTGGTTAGAGATAGTATTGTTATTTGGGCAGGAAGCAATTTTAAATGCTATAAAATAATAAGGTTAATGTGGCTATGCTGACACTGTTTTTTTTAATAAAAACGAGATTTTTGCAAATGCTGTTTGTGATCAGTAAAAACAAAGGTCTTTTGCTATAAAATCATAAAACTTACGGAAGTATTTTGATTTTGTCAGGTTAGAAATTTATTTTTATGACAACGCCGATTAAACTTTCACTGTTTCACTATAGGCAACCAGAAATACTTGCGCACAAACAAAGCCGCATGTGATGAAATGTTTGATTATTCTTTTTTATTGGCAACAACATCGTTTTTATTTGTCTTTTACTAATGCCCCTTTTGCTAACAAGGATAGAAAGAAACCGGATTCCGCTGGGATTTTATCAGGAAAAAAAAAAGAATTTTGCGATGACTATCTTTCGAAGTATATAACCAGCAATACTTCCGCAAGCAAAGAATGTACGATAAAAATTTGAACAAATCCTTTTTTTATTTGTCTTTGTCTAATGCACTTTCGCCAACACGGATAGAAAGAACTCTGATTCCTCCGTGATTATCAGGAAAGAAAAGATGAATATTGTGATCACTAAAATATGTTCTGGTGTAAACGGTCCATGGAACTGACCAATAGGGTTAATTCTTGTCCAATTGTTTTTTCTGTCATCATTCTCAAAACCAAATGGATACCGTATAGAGATATTGATGTTACCTTAGTAACGAACGATATTGCAACGACCAAAAATTTTTTTGCGGAAATTTCACTCATACAAACTTTTTGATTTTTTGCATGACTTCATTGATCACCCCGTATATAACAAACCTATGGTCCTACGATAAATATACGTCATGCAGCTTAATCCGAAAAAACTAGCTCTTAAAATCTGAAAGACGCGTTCAAAAATTTGCATTTCTGTTGAAAATATTGAACTTTAAATTTTGCCTAAAAATCTCTATGTGTAAGTTCGACTGACCAGCAGTTTATTTAATTTCATACTTAGAAGGTCCCCCGTTAAGCATGGTTAAATGTTTGCCCTTATCAGTGGCAAATTGTTCAATCGCTTATGACAGCTTAGTCAAAAGATATAATAATAAACGCCTCTTGGCTCAAGCTCATTGGTCTACCATTGAAAGGGCACCACGTGTAAATTGTAGTGATCCGCACGCATCGCGAAACCTTTTAGATACCTTTTTTCAAAAATTTAGAAGCTATTAAAACGCTTAATTTAGATCCTGAGGCTTGGGAAGTCATATGTCACTAAAGAAAATTGATAATGATACCGTCACTCGTTTTGAAGTCACCGGGTGAAATACCTAGCTATCAATCAAAATTTAATTTTTTGGAAAATCACACTGCAATGCCTTAGTTACCGTTACAATTTCGAAAAATAAAGTTAATGATAGACATGTCTCTCATAATTTTAATAAATTTCACCATTCTTCTACTTTTGTCAGTACTCACGATCAACCTAAGCAACTAGGGATTGCAATCCCGCAAAGTGGGATCCCGAAATCCCGCGGGATCCCGCATCATTTGGCGGCCTGCGGGATCCCGCACCAGCTATGCGGATCCGCACAGCCATAAAAAAGCCGTAAACTCTTAAAAAATAACGCGAAAACGTGTATCTGCCAAATATCCGTGGTATTATAATAATATGAAAATTAATGAGATTGCTTAGGTATTATAAGTATCTTACTTACCATACAATCAAACTAATGTGATTTACTATATAAAAACTAGTAAGACTTATTATCTCAGGTAGAAAAATAATAAACATTTTAAAGTTCATTTGGCCAAAGTTGCTTGTTAATTTAATTTATAAGAAATTTGACTGATTTATAGTCATAGTAGTATAGCTAAGAGAGGCTAGACTTTAAATTACATAATTTTGTTGACTGAAATACTGCTAATTTTTGATATTTATACTAAAAAATTAAAGTTGGTTTAATAATTAATTAATTATATAAACGTTAATTTATCGAATTTTATAAAATTAAAAAACCTATGCGGGATCCCGCGTATAAACATTTGAAGTTCATTTGCCCAAAGTTACATGTTACTTTAATTGATAAGAAATTTGGCTGATTTACAGTCATAGTAGTATAGTTAAGAGAGGCTAAAATTTAAATTACATAATTTTTTTGACTGACATACTGTTAATTTTTATAATAAAAAATTAAAGTTGGTTTAATAACAATTAATGAAATAAACGTTAATTTATCGAATTTTATAAAATTAAAAAACCCATGAGGGATCCCATTTGTAAACATTTGAAGTTCATTTGCCCAAAGTTACTTGTTACTTTAATTGATAAGAAATTTGACTGATTTACAGTCATAGTAGTATAGTTAAGAGAGGCTAAAATTTAAATTACATAATTTTTTTGACTGACATACTGTTAATTTTTATAATAAAAAATTAAAGTTGGTTTAATAACAATTAATGAAATAAACGTTAATTTATCGAATTTTATAAAATTAAAAAACCTATGTGGGATCCCGCGTATAAACATTTGAAGTTCATTTGCCCAAAGTTACTTGTTACTTTAATTAAGAAGAAATTTGATTGATTTATAGTCATAGCAGTATAGTTAAGAGATGCTAGACTTTAAATTATATAATTTTTTTAAACTGAAATACGGATATTTGTTGATTTTTATAATAAAAGAATTAAGGTTGGTTCAATAATTAATTAAATTAACATTAATTTATCGAATTTTATTAAATTAAAAAACCTATGCGGGATCCCGCGGGATTAGAACCAATCCCGCAAATACCCTGCGGGATTTAAAACACTGCGGGATTGCAATCACTAATCACCGCTGATAATTAAGTTGGAAGCCAGGTCGGACCCTTTTCACAAAACTATGTTTTCGGATGAAATAATTAAAAATGTAACAGCAGTACAGTGGTGGAGATCCCAAGAAAATTTTACAGAAATTATGCAAGTTCCACCTAGAGTGATTTCTGTTTTGTGTGCCTGTGCATCGTCTGCTGCTATAGAAAGGATGTTTTATTCCTATGCATTCGTTCATTCAGATACCAGAAACAGACTAGGCAATAAAAAGGCAGCTAAACTAGTATTCCTTTTTAAGCATTATATAACACTTAGGTATTATAAAAGCGCGATAATATTTTGTTATTACTTTTAGGTTATGTTCTCTATTTTTTTTTTGGATTAAGAGAATTTTTTTAAAGTTTTATTTTCGTGAAAAGCAGCTACATTCCTTTTCAAGTATTATAATGGAATGGATATTATAAAAATGAAAATGTATCAAGGTTTTTTTTGTATCAAAAGGAGTTGACAGTTTTATTTGTATGAATAAATATGTCTTTAAGTATCCCGATTTTAGCTTAATTTTTCAATTTTAATCGTGATTTTTAAATTAAAAATCACTTGATTAACCCTGTTGGTTTCCAAATGATGTTCATCTTGGAACAAGTTTCTGTAATGAATTTAGTTCTATTATTGTCGAAAGTACTTATTAAGCCGCGTACAGACCGAAGTTCCAACGCACACCAAGGCACATGTGACTAGAAATTCGGAAGCATGTAAATTGGTGTGTACGGCGTTGGCGAACATATCCCAACGCATTCCAACGGTTTCCAAGGCGATCGTTGGCGTTGGCTTGCGTTCGGTCGTTGAGCGGTACTTCAAAGAGATGTTTGATTTGGTGTGGACGAGATTTGAATGTTTTCAGTCGTTGGCAAGTATTCCTCGGGTCGGTGTGTTTTGTTTTTGACAAATATTTTGTTTATTTCGCCTTTTGATATGAAATGGACAAATGATTTAGCCTTAAACTAATTGAACTATACCGGGATAACCCTATATTATGGGATCCTAGCAATATAAATTATAAACTCTCCAAAAAGAAGATAGATATTTGGCAAAGCATTGCTACTGAATTTAGGTGCAAGGCTGCTGAAATAAAGAAAAAAAATAGAGAGAAGGTTCTGAAATGATCATTGTGATCGCTCCGAAATTCGCCCAGAAACTTACTTGTGTTATTAATACTTTTCTGTTTTTATATGGTGTTGTCATCCACCAGCGTCTTGGTCGACGTTTCTTTTTCTTATTGTTAAGTAAAGAATTTACAATTAAAAATGCGGCACTTTTACATAATGACTCATCACTCATCATCATTAGATGACATATTAAAATACCTCTTTCCGTAGAAAATGACCGAACCGTATCCAACAGTATCCAATTCGAAACTACAAACGCGGTGTGGACGACATCGTAAAATGCTTTCCAATCGTTTCCAATCCCAACGCCAACTGGCACATTCGTTGGGGTTGGCGTTGGTTTGGATTGGGACTTGGTCTGTACGCGGCTTTAAAATTGCCCTATTCTCTATAAATTTGTGAAAAAGCTCAGAAATAAATGCATAGTCTAAAACTTAGTTGTCTTATTCTTAGACTTGTCAGTTTAAAACTTTTGGTTACCAAATTAGACCGGACTATCTTTGGAGAATCTGGCTGTTATTGTTTACAATAAATTAAGCTCCATCCTAAAACCACCTGTATCTTTTCAGGATACAACAATGGCTGTATAGTCTCAGCGGTGACCGGTTAATTGGGGAGAAAGAGCAATAAAATATTTGATGGTCAAAAAAGGTACAGGTAAATCGGGGAGAGGCATCTTACCAGGTAGCAGGTAAATTGGGGAGAAAAAATAGGTACGTATTTACTATTTAGAATTTAGATATTAAAATAAAAGTCCATTTCATACCAAAAAAATTTATTAAAAATAATGTAACATAAAATAACAATAGCAAAAATACCCATAATGCTTCCACAAAATTGTTTTACTTCTATACAAAGAAACAAAATGTCTTTATAAAAAAATTAGTGAAAAGTAGGTGGTACGTGATTGGATACATGACTTTTTCCAATATAGGAAACACATTTGACAAAATGTATTCTTGACATTTCACCATTTTTATATTTTTCTAAATTCGATCTTAGCAATTCTTGTTTTGTGCGGACAGCTTCATTTTGTATTTTTTTGGGAAGTGTACTACTTACTATTAATTTTAATATCAGTTTGGAATTGTATTAATACATTAATAAAGTTAAATAGCGATACATGCCCACTATAAAAACCCTTATTAAATTTAGAGTGGAAACTCTCACAAGCATTTGTGGTATTCTTTGTGGAGCTACTACATGAAGCCCATAATATTGGTGTAAATTTAGCTTGCTCAGATATATAGTTCTCAACTAAACAATCTGACATACTAATAATAGCTTTTGTATTAGGTTGACACTCTACAAAATCAAATACAAAACAATCTGACACTTCAATAGGATCTAAAAAGGCCAGACCAAATAAATGACGCAACCACTTCCCTACTTCACTATTTGGATCACTATAGTCATTTTTGAGTCCAAGACTTTGTATTTTTCTAAACCAAGCTTGACCTAAGTGAAACTTGCATCCCGTTATTTGTAAAGTAGGAAAAACAATACCTATAGCATTATGTATAGCTTGCTCAAAATCTGCAACAATTTTTGGATTAAAAACATAGTTTTGCTGAAGACATATGCTTTGTATGTGTCTAAATAAAGTTGTGTAAGACTCAGTAGATTTATCTGGTAACAAACAAAATGCTATAGGTATATAATGACCGTTGTTAATGGCATGAATTGTGGAGTTGACAAAAAAATTTGGTACAATATTGACAGGTTCCATCTACATAAATTTTTTCACATTCACACAAGTACCGCACATTTGTAGTACAGGAAAACACTATAATTTTCGCTTGTCCATCACAAACTGGCATAAAACTTTCACTTTTGATTAGTTTTGATGGTTTTAAAATCGGATGATTTCAAAACTTGGAAAACTTCATCCTGTGATTTAGGGCAGGGTAGGCTGAAGCTTGCGCCGTGCATTGTAAATATTTTTTCTTATGAGACTCATACCTGTTGATGTTATATTTTCTAAATCGCCAACGTTTTCTCTTAAAACTGTATGAATAATTTTTGATGGTCGTTCCGAGATGTCAGTCGTCGCTTTATTTTGGCACTGTTGCTAATTTTCTTTCTGCTGATTGTTTCGCTGGTGTAGCTTTCATGGTTGTGCTGCACATTTTCTTTGCGGGTAATACAAGAGTCTCCAATTGTATACAATTTTGCCTGACATTTTTTGTTAGTGCAAATCCAAAAACTTTCACCAGAGGTCTTTAACACACTTCTTTTGAAAAAGTAAAACCACAGTACAGAATTAGGGCTTTACCATGTTCACTAACAATAAATTCGAAATTTTCCATTTTCACTGCGTTCTGTCACATATAACTTAAAAGAATATATTAACCACCTAATCATAGAAATGTGCATAAATAAAATTTTAATATACCTACCTAATTTCACTAATTACTTTTAATACAACCCTTTTTAATCCTACCTACCTATGTTTATACATTGTCCCCAGTTTACCTGCGACAATTTTGGTCCTTAGGTTCGCTTGGCCCCAATTTACCTGTAATAAAAATATTAAATCCCGAATGTACCAACACCGGTCTCAGCAAATCTGGAAAATCAAAAGAATGGAAAGAAAGGGTAAGAGCCCACTAGACAACTTCAGCTATCTTTTTTTTGTTTGATTTATTTACTTATTTATAAATAGCCCATTTTATTATACTTATAACAACATAAATTATACTAATACTAGGTAACACAATAGATAGTTCTATTTCTATATTTCAATAGGTTTATAACTTTTTTACTTTTAAGTAGGTACTATAGAAAAAAAAATTTCTACCTTAATATTCTGATTTTATTTAGGAATGAAACTATATGAACACACATAAAAATTTATGTATATGACAATGATAAATCAACTTAATCAACCGCTTGGCCAGTCTTGGCAATAAACAATCACCTAACACCATCAGTGGAAAACTGGATAAAACCAGACCCATGACTATTAGTGTGCACTTTTGTTAACGCAGTACCTAGTTGTGCAACTAAAATTGGCTAGCGGGCCTTTATAAGTCAAGAATGAACAGATGATGTAGAGTGTATTAAAATGCAGCTCTAATATTTCAATGTGTATTATGGGTAAAAAAAAATTTGTGAAGCATGAAGCACAAAGTTTGTAAGAATGTCAATCAAGCTAGCAGAGCCACAACGCCTTTTTAAATTTTTTCTTGTGTCATAATTTTTGGCGATTTTATTGCTAATTTATTACCACATTTTAAATTTTTTGCTCTTCGTTTTTTTAAAAAAACCTGTGGCTCTGCTGGCTTGAGTTCAAGCTAGCAGAGCCACGCTGAAAAACCACAAAACAAAATTCTTTTCCAAAATGTTTTTACACAGTAATTTTTAATTGGCAATTAATTGCCCCTGAAATATGTACAGAGACTGAGAAAAATATAAACTGTTAGAAAAAAACAACGATTTTCTGTTTCGACCATAGAGAATACGATACTATTACTTAAGATCGCGAAATAATAACTTTATAACCTGTGGGTATCTGCCAGGTTTTAAGACTAATTTATTGCTAAGTTATTACAACATTTTTAATTTTTTTGCTCTTCGTTTTTTTAAAAAAACCTGTGGCTCTGCTGGCTTGAGTTCAAGCTAGCAGAGCCACGCTGAAAAACCACAAAACAAAATTCTTTTCCAAAATGTTTTTACACAGTAATTTTTAATTGGCAATTAATTGCCCCTGAAATATGTACAGAGACTGAGAAAAATATAAACTGTTAGAAAAAAACAACGATTTTCTGTTTCGACCATAGAGAATACGATACTATTACTTAAGATCGCGAAATAATAACTTTATAACCTGTGGGTATCTGCCAGGTTTTAAGACTAATTTGTTGCTAAGTTATTACAGCATTTTTAATTTTTTTGCTCTTCGTTTTTTTAAAAAAACCTGTGGCTCTGCTGGCTTGAGTTCAAGCTAGCAGAGCCACGCTGAAAAACCACAAAACAAAATTCTTTTCCAAAATGTTTTTATGCAGGAATTTTTAATTGACAATTAATTTCCCCTGAAATATGTACAGAGACTGAGAAAAATATAAACTGTTAGAAAAGAACAGCGATTTTCTGTTTCGTCCATAGAGAATACGATACTGTTACTTACGATCGCGAAATAATAACTTTATAACCTGTGGGTATCTGCCAGGTTTTAAGACTAATTTATTGCTAAGTTATTACCACATTTATAATTTTTTTGCTCATCGTTTAAAAAAAAACCTGTGGCTCTGCTGACTTGAGTTCAAGCTAGCAGAGCCACGCTGAAAAACCACAAAACAAAATTCTTTTCCAAAATGTTTTTATACAGGAATTTTTGGCCAATTAATTGCCCCTGAAATATGTACAGAGACAGACAAAAAAAATAAACTATCAGAAAAAAAACAGCGATTTTCTGTTTCTTCCATAGAGAATACGATACAATTACTTAAGATCGCGAAATAATAACTTTATAACCTGTTAGTATCTACCAGGTTTTAAGACTAATTTATTGCCAATTTATTACCACATTTTTAATATTTTTGCTCTTCGTTTAAAAAAA
Source organism: Philopedon plagiatum (assembly GCA_963971165.1). Taxonomy (NCBI): domain Eukaryota; kingdom Metazoa; phylum Arthropoda; class Insecta; order Coleoptera; family Curculionidae; genus Philopedon; species Philopedon plagiatum. Next base: position 48,961,577 of record OZ020190.1, read on the forward strand.
AACTGCGACTCTGCTGGCTTGAGTTCAAGCTAGCAGAGCCGCGCTGAAAAACCACAAAACAAAATTCTTTTCCAAAATGTTCTTATACAGGAATTTTTGGCCAATTAATTGCCCCTGAAATATGTACAGAGACTGAGAAAAAAATAAACTGTTAGAAAAAAACAGTGATTTTCTGTTTCGTCCCTAGAGTATACGATACTATTACTTAAGATCGCGAAATAATAACTTTATAACCTGTGGGTGTCCACCAGGTTTAAAGAGTAATTTATTGCTAATTTATTACCATATTTTTAATTTTTTTGCTCTTCGTTTATAAAAAAACTGTGGCTCTGCTGGCTTGAGTTCAAGCTAGCAGAGCCACAGGTTTCTTTTAGAAAAACGAAGAGCAAAAAAATTAAAAATGTGGTAACAAATTAGCAATAAATTAGTCTTAAAACCTGGTACATACCCACAGGTTATAAAGGTATTATTTCGCGATCTTAAATAATATTATTGGATTCTCTATGGACGAAACAGAAAATCGCTGTTTTTTTCTAACAGTTTATTTCTTTCTCAGTCTCTGTACATATTTCAGGGGCAATTAATTGGCCAAAAATTCCTGTATAAAAACATTTTGGAGAAGAATTTTGTTTTGTGGTTTTTCAGTGTGGCTCTGCTAGCTTCAGCTCAGCGGAGCCACAGGATTTTTTAAAAAAACGAACAGCAAAAAAATTAAAAATTTGGTCATAAATTAGCAATAAATTAGTCCTAAAACCTGGTAGATACCTACAGGTTATAAAGTTATTATTTCGTGATCTTAAGTCATAGTATCGTATTCTCTATGGACGAAACAGAAAATCGCTGTTTTTTTCTAACAGTTTATTTTTTTCTCAGTCTCTGTACATATTTCAGGAGCAATTAATTGGTCAAAAATTCCTGTATAAAAACATTTTGGAAAAGAACTTTGTTTTATGGTTTTTCAGCATGGCTCTGCTAGCTTGAACTCAAGCCAGCAGAGCCACAGGTTTAAAAAAAAAAACGAAGAGCAAAAAAATTAAAAATGTGGTAATAAATTAGCAATAAATTAGTCTTAAAACCTGGTAGATACCCACAGGTTATAAAGTTATTATTTCGCGATCTTAAGTAATAGTATTGTATTCTCTATGGACGAAACAGAAAATCGCTGTTTTTTTCTAACAGAATATTTTTTCTCAGTCCCTGTACACATTTCAGGGGCAATTAATTGGCCAAAAATTCCTGTATAAAAACATTTTGGAAAAGAATTTTGTTTTGTGGTTCTTCAGCGTGACTCTGCTAGCTTGAACTCAAGCCAGCAGAGCCACAGTTTTTTTTAAACAAAGAGCAAAAAAATTAAAAATGTGGTCATAAATTAGCAATAAATTAGTCCTAAAACCTGGTAGATACCCACAGGTTATAGTTATTATTTCGCGATCTTAAGTAATAGTATCGTATTCTCTATGGACGAAACAGAAAATCGCTGTTTTTTTCTAACAGTTTATTTTTTTCTGTCTCTGTACATACTTCAGGGGCAATTAATTGGCCAAAAATTCCTGTATAAAAACATTTTGAAAGAGAATTTTGATTTGTGGTTTTTCAGCATGGCTCTGCTAGCTTGAACTCAAGCCAGCAGACCCACAGGATTTTTTAAAAAACGAAGAGCAAAAAAATTAAAAATGTGGTAATAACTTAGCAATAAATTAGTCCTAAAACCTGGTAGATGCCCACAGGTTATAAAGTTATTATTTCGCGATCTGAAGTAATAGTATCGTATTCTCTATGGACGAAACAGAAAATCGTTTTTTTTTCTAATAGTTTATTTTTTTCTCAGTCTCTGTACATATTTCAGGGGCAATTAATTGGCCAAAAATTCCTGTATAAAAACATTTTGGAAAAGAATTTTGTTTTGTGGTTTTTCAGTGTGGCTCTGCTAGCTTGAACTCAAGCCAGCAGAGCCACAGTTTTTTTTTTTAAAAACGAAGAGCAAAAAAATTAAAAATGTTAAAAAAAAACAGCGATTTTCTGTTTTGTCCATATAGAATATGATACTATTAGGTACTTAAGATCGCGACATAACAACTTTATAAGCTGTGGATATCTACCAGGTTTTAAGACTAATTTATTGCTAATTTATTTCCACATTTTTAATTTTTTTGCTCTTCGTTTTTTAAAAAAGAAACTGTGGCTCTGTGCGGGCTTGGGTTCAAGCTAGCAGAGCCACAGGCTATTTTAAAAAACGAAGAGCAAAAAAATTAAAAATGTGGTAATAAATTAGCAATAAAATAGCCAAAAATTATGACACAAGAAAAAATTAAAAAAGGCGTTGTGGCTCTGCTAGCTTGATTGATATTTTGTAAGACTAATCAGTTCCATAATTTATTTTAAACTTAAGACACCAGAACAAATCAAAGCCGGAAAAAACAATAACGAAAACAATATTTTGATGAATAAAATAAATATAACAAATAGAAATGAACTGTATTATGAAGAAAAAGGACAAACACACTGTTCAATACTGTTGGGTTTTGGTATAATAAGAGCTAAAAGTGGACTGTATATACTTTTGGTTGGGGAGATGAGAAAGAGAATGGCTTTTAAAAGTTGTTTAGCAAACGGCGATAGCATGACACAAATACTACCTTGACGTCGAAATCACTTTACTTAAATGTTTCTTCGTGGTGGCCACCTGTTGATCCCATGTGCTGCAACTTCCAGAACCATGGATCGGGAACACTATCACTAGTTTGCGGGTAGTTTTAGAGAGAAATCATCTATAAAAATGGGGAAAACACCCGAGAAAGTAATTGGGCCATGCGGCCGAGTAACGGTCAGTAAAACGGTTTTGCTATTACTCTCTTTACGTACTATTCGCGTCCACGCGCCTTAGGGCCAGTAAATGTGTCATGTGAACACTTTACGTATTCGCGAATTTAAAATTACATTTAACATTAATTGGGGACTTTACTAAATAGGGAATTAAAATATATATAAAACCCAAACAAATACACTACCGATCGAGTCAAGTGATCGCGTTACAAACTTGGCCAGTGGTTTTAATACCTTTTTATGTATAGAATTTTGTTGTTAGTAGGATACTTATCACATAAAACTGAGTATTTACTTACCAAACAACCGCAGATGCATATTAGTAGTTGGGTTAAAACATCCACAAGCCAAAAGGATTATTGGTGTTCTCATTTTAATTTTCAGCTTTAGCAAAATTTATGTAACTTTATACTAATCACTTACACTCAGGAAATGATGATATAAGCACAAAACTTGAAACAAGATTTCGTGATATCCCTTTTTTCTTTACTTTCGGTAATCGGGATATTTAAATCCTCGAAAAGTGAGGTTATGAATATATATGAAATAGTTCTTCTCTTTCAGCGTGTTTGGTTGGCCTCTGATCACGGTTACAGTTGACACTAAAGACGAATTTTGGCGATTCAAAACCATCAAAGCCAAACCCAAGCGTTTACCACTGTTGTCTTTATTTATTTACATTTGACTGCATTGTACAAAATAAGGATAACAGGTTTTGATTCTTGTGGCACTATCTTTATTTGATTAAGTTTAATTACGTCGGATAAACAAAGAGAGCACATGGTTTGGTTTTGATGGGTTTGAAACGCCAAAGTTCGTCTTAAATAATAAATAAACTCATAGCTGTCTTGATGCAAGATTTCTAAACTAACACGGTTGCCTCATTCGATACTGCCCTATGGAGGACTTGAAGGGAGACAGACGAGGAAATTCCTCGTCTAAGAAGGGTGGAGACCGATCGCAAATCGTTGGCCGCGGTTTGCATCGGTAATTCAGCTTCACGATTTCGCCGCAAGCGGCGCATGTATTCCAAGTGATTCAATTACATGGATTCTAATGGGCGCGATAACTATTTTTATTTAAATTATTTTCTTCTCTTTGAGGATCAAATAACGACTTTTATATGAAGTTAAATCTACTTTGTCACACTTATTGGAACACCCGACATGTACGTAGTTCCAACGACGCTTGTTTTTTAATACACAGGTTATTATATAAACATTCTAGCCACAAAAAACTCTTTCTCGATGAGTAAGCAACTGTACAACTCTATTAATATAATATTTTTTTATTATTTCGATATAGAATCACAAAAAAACACAAATATAAAAATATACTTATTTATATTTATTACAAATTTGTTACTTAAGTATAAAATTGCAGTAAGATTGTACAGCTAGCAAATTTCTGGTCAGGGATGAATATATTACCCCATCTTTCATCAGTTTTTTTTTTTTACAATTTTGATCGTTTCCTTAAACATTTGGATTCCTCTCTCCAAGCGTTGTCAATGCGATTCATTTGTTTATAAATAAAATGCATTCTACTGACAAGGTAGAATGGAATTATTGCGTAGGTAAAGTTTTCTTTATGCTCATCATCAGTGGTGCCAAATATTTTATCAGCCCTAGGAATTGCTCGTTGCCATTGTTGAAAAATTATGGGGTCCTAATCAGAAAACGTATAATAATAAATAATTATACAATAAAATGTGACTGTGATTTTTGTAATTACCATAATACCTCACAACTATGCTGTTGTTACATTTACTTATAATTTATTTAATCAATACATAACATAACATAGTTTCAGTGGTATCTATGTACAAAGATGTTGATAAAATAGTGATTTGGCCTGGATTTATTTCAGAAATTAGTAATATTCACCTGAACATTCTGCCGTCATAACGAAGAGGGCAGTAAGTATATATGGGTTTCCATATATCCTTACTGCCCTCTTCGTTATGACGGCAGCATTAGTGTCTTAATACAATATTTACAAAAAAGCAACAAATTAAACTATTTTTAATTTAATACATTTTTAAGGTTATGATGTGTGCAAAATCATATATGTATTATTACTACATAGCGAACGACGAAAAAATGATGAAGCAAAGACGTAGCCTTTGGAAACAATTGCTAATCAGTAAAGTCAATAAACAACCACGTGATTTGTCTAGCCAGTGAACTCAATACTACGTACCGCCCAGCTAATCAAAATACGAAATATGACAACATGGCTGCTCGCGCCTGTCATAATCAAAAGTTCAAATTTGAATCTGACAAGATTTCGATTTCGGCGTAGCGTTATTTTGTGAATAATCTAACAATCTTTAATTTAATTTATAATAAAATATCAGAAAAGCCAGTACCTAAGTATAAATTATTATATACTTTAAAGTACAATATTGAAATAGATTTAATAATATTTTAGATAGAAAATGCGATCTGTTTCGCATGTCGACGGTCAGTTGAGACAGTCAAAGTGATTTTGCATAGGTTGGTTATTAATTATTAGACATCTGAAAATAAAGTAATTTTTTTTTGTTTTTGTTATATAAAAATAGGGTTGCTTTGGTTAAATAAGGTGTTTTCTATTATGTAATTGTGTGTATTTGTCTTTTTCCCTATTATTTACATGTATTGAACACATACAAGTAATTAATATATCATTTTGTAGAACTATCGAAAGTACTATCGATAATATCGATAGTTTAGCAATTGCACTATCGATATATCAAACTCCAACACTATAGATAGTTTTCCACCTCTAGAATTATTCATCTTCTAAGTTCTAAGGTACAATGGCCTCCCTCGACCAGTGTTGCCAACCCAGGGTAAAAAAATATCCCTATATGACCTCTTGAAAAATCCCTAGAGATCCCTAGTTTTAAAAATAGCATAAAATATGATAACACATCAAAAAATATATTTTTCAATAAAAAAACAATGAAACTAAGCAGATCTTTGGTTTTAGGTAGGTACAATATGTCCTAAGAACTAAAAACTAAAATAATATAGGAGCAAGGTTTAAAATATAATATATAAAAAACAAATCTCTTATGGGTACCTTCTATACCTATATCTCTGTTAAATAATAGGAATCATCAAATAATAATAATAATAATAATAATAATAATAATAATAATAATAAAACGCTAATAATTTATATAGGAAAAAACAGCTGTTTTATGACTTAGGCACGTAATATCTATTTTTTATACAAATTCTCCTTTTCCATAAGTTTAAAGTGGTCATTAGCGACTTCAAAATTTCTGCAACAATTGTCACTGTTGTCAGTTGTTTTTTATCAACAATCCACAAAGGTCTTAAAATAAAATAGACTGCTGATGCAAATGGAGTTGTCATTTCAAATCTGTCGCCACATTGGGCGCTGTCATATTGGGTGCAAGGAGTTGTGGTAACAATGAAATTTCTGTTTTCTTCGGTGATTGGCAACATTGCTTTTGCATGAGCTTTGTCAGCTGTCAGTTGTTTTTATCCAATTACCAATAATTATCAACAATCACAACAATTTGCTTTGCAGTTGTGCTTGTGCCTCATTGCAGTACTAAAGAACAAACCTGAGCAAAAAGTTTTAAAAAATCTCCAGTCTATTTACACCAATAAAAAAATTTTAGTTTAAATATCCCGCCTGGAATTTTTATTTTCCAATGAATTAGTGACAACATTAGCTACGTTCGGGATTACCAACGGATTTGGAGTGGAGTGAAAGTAGATTTTTGTCACGTGACTTCGGAGTTTTGGGAGTAAATCTTTCAAAGACGAACGCTCTACGTAAAAAGTGCAAAAACATAACCTTAAAAATAAACATGTGTTTGACTTGCATATGGGTTAAATTTTAGACAAGGATTTAATTAAAATTATTAAATATGTTCAATTCTCTCATCCCCATTTTAAACTTTGCCAAGGAAGAATTTTGTGAAAACCTCCGAAAACGAAGAAATTTCTGAAGAAAAAGTTGAGAATTCTGCGGAAATAACGGTCCCGTCAATGACGGACCAAAACTTTAAAAGGCATTTTAGAATGAACCCAGCTTAGAATGAAAACATTCCAATTTAACCGACATAAACAAAAAATTAACTTAACCATAAATTTGCAAACGCAGTTGCGCATGCCCTCTCCTAAAGCACCTCTCAGCGAGACGGGACTTTTGGAGTAAACACTTTTCACTCTGTTTTCTATACCCGAACGCCAGCGGATTCACTCTTTTTGCTCCGAATTTAATACTCAAACGGACGGAGTGCATTTAGGTACGTCCGGAGTGAAAAGAGTGCTAATCTCAAACGCACCTAGAGAAATGAATAGTTAGGGTTAAGCCATCGAGGTAGGCCGACGTCCCAAGTAGTGATCTGTCACATGTCATACGTCATCTGTCACCTGTCATACGCCTACTGTCATCTATCTATAAACTGTCATCTGTCATACGTCATCTGTCAACTGTCATACATCGTCTGTCAACTGTCACACTCTTGGGCGTTAGTTACTTTGGTCTTAACTACTTGGGGCTTTAACTACTTGGGGCTTTAACTACTTGGACATTAACTACTTGGGCATCAACTACTTGGAGGCACTATCTATTTGGGACCTAACTGCATCGAACATTAGTACTACTCCTTGAAAAATATTATTAGTAAGTATTTCATGCGAAAATGACGCCAAAAACTTTTTTCTTTATTTTACCCATGCTAGGATTAGAACCGGGGACCTGCATAGTGGAATAGCAGCGCTCTAACCGACCTCGCCATCGACTTCCCATAAAATATTGTGCTGATGAGATATAGACTTGCAGCTATCGTTTTCAATTAGAAATCTAATATACGTAACGTGTTCAAAACGGCGTTATAAGTGATGCGTAAAAGTATGCCAGCTATCACCGGTCATTTAAGATATATCAACTGTCACTTGTCACTTGGTAAACGTAAAAATTAATATTTGACATACATCACGTGTTCAATGTGACGTAACAAATCGTTTGGAAAAAACCGGAAGTCAATCGATCAACTCGTTCGTGAGTTATCGCGTATTAAGTCCAAGGGCTGAAAAGAATCAGTCAATCTTTCTATTAGTTGAACTGTTTTAAACATCCCTCGCTTAGATTACTGCTAAAGCTCGCAACACTGCCCGCAATGCAGTGGCCATTGTCAATAATCTTTGCGTAGTATAAATCTGCACACCCCTTATATTCTATATAAATCAGTATACCTCGTATATTCTAATATTCATATACCGTATACAGCAGTTATCGCTTTACGTCCATACCCTTTTATGTATACCGGGACCACTCAAAACGTAGAAGGAGATAGAAAAAATATATATAAAATATTAGGGAATACGTACAAGATATAAGAAGATAGTGCAGTGTTTTCAAAGATACCACGAAAATATGTGGTAGCGAACACAGGAAAAGAAACACGAGGATGACACAGACATCGCGGAAAACGAAAAAGCGGAAGATTAAAGCCGAAGAATCAGAAATTCGAGAAAATGAACCTAAAATCAAGCAAAGTGAACCTCCTTATCCGGTGAAATTCCCACCAAAAGAGACCGAAATCGAATATGGAGATTTGTCCAATAACGACTATGATGAAGATGATGTTGTGTTCGTAGAAGAAAAATCCATACCGCAATTAAAAGAGGATCTAGAAACCACTTATAGACAAAATGTTTCTGCATTTCCGGACTTTATCAATCAATATGCTAAAATTGCTCGAGAATACATCTCAAAATATTGGAGAGATTCAGCTGATATTGATCTAACACAGGGTCTTAAGCACGATATCGAAACTGATGCATGGAAACTGGGAGATTCACGGGTTGATTTCTTGAAACATGACGATATACAAGTAGGCGATATTGAATACCGAGGAACTCAAGGGCTCTACGATCTTCTGATTTAAAAAAAAACTTATTTATCATAAAAAGGAAGATGAGGAACAATACAAAGATATTCTTTTACGAACAAACCTTTACCGGAAGGATAGTGGCCAGTTAAAAGGAAATATATCTGACAAATATAAAAATATTGTTAAACCATTACTCTCAGTATCGCTAGAAGTTTCGAAACTTAGAAAAAAATCAGTAAAAACACCTCCAAGTAGACCCAAATTCAATCGTGTTAAGTACAATGACGTTGGTGCCGGCGGAAAGATTGTTTCGTCGCCGTCTCTCTCGAGCCTCGTATGACTTCATTAACAACCAGCGGTTAACTAAAAGTTTTCCCTCCGCCGGCACCAACGTCATTGTACTTTACACGATTGAATTTGGGTCTACAACAAGAATCTCAACAAGGTCGAAGTCGTCGTCGTCATCAAAATTAGGTCAAGCGCGTTAATGGAATACAACGAAATACTAAAAGAATTTGTGTACTATGATGAGGTAAACGAGTTGCTTGAAAGACTGAAAAAGCTAGAAGCCTCCTATCCGGTTGGCAACAATAATAACATGAACGAGATTTGGAGCATTTTACAAGAACTGGAACAACTTGGAGTAATTGAATTCTATAAATAAGAATTTATATTTGATTCGTAAATCTTATTACATACTGTAATCTAAATAGAATAGCCTATAAGAAATCGTTAGTATACTGTTGACCGACAGGCAATTAACATGTCGAAAATATTAAAAATTATTCTTGACAACATTGAAGAAGTATCCAGTCGGAGCCAGTATTATGGGTCCTGTTTACCTGCAACTTTAATGGTTTGGGAACTTGCTAAAAAATATAATGTACATGTAGAACCAAAATGCGGAAAGATTTTCTATGATGAAATAGGAGGCAACATTCATTTTTTGAATGTGTTTAAAGGAGAAATTTACGATCCCACCGTCAAAGTTATAAAACATATGATGCCAACCGTGGACCTTACGAAGTTTGTGTACAAAGAAGATCCTAGTATAAGCACAGATATGGAGACAGCAGTAATGTTGGATATTTTTAAACAGTTCCAGAGAACAAACACAACACACCAATACTTTTCCAACGCTCCAGATAAACTTAAAACTCTTAGAAAAATTATCCATAGAAATGCATCTAGATGTATTAAATAAAAAGTTTGTATTCTTTGTATTTATGTGTTATTTTATGAACCTCTTTGCGAATAACCAGATCACCAATAAGCAAAACTGCTAGAAACAGGGTTTATTTATTAGCTATCTGAAAGATGGTAGTAGCGTTCTATTGGGGTCCGGACAGTGCCCGGATAGTGTCCGGATAGTGTCCGGATGGTATCCGGATAGTGTTCATATGCTGTTCGGATAGTGCTTGGATGCTGTTCTAAAGACGTCCCAATAGCGTCCTAAATACGGCCTAAAAGCACCCTAAACAGCACCCTTCGGATGTTTTGCGGATACTTAGGATATATTAAAGAACACAGTCCCATTTTTATGTTTAGTTCGGACATAAATATGATGGTGATAAGATGTATGCTAACAAGACAAAGTATCAACCTCTTGAAACACCAAGTGTTGAATATGGTGTAAGGAAAGAGGGAAAGAGGTTGTGTCTTGGAAATTCACCCGTCGCTATAAAAGATAACGTTCTCATAATAGATAAGGATAAATTTCTGTTATCAGAAGGACTGTTTAATTTATTAGCTACAAATCAACCAGTAAAATTTAATTCATATGATTTGGATAATTACAAGAAGATTTTACTTGTTACAAATGTACACAGAAATGGTTTCAATGCAAACAGTGCAATTATATCAACTAAAGGGTGGAAGTATAACCGTATAATTTCAAAACTCTTTCCACCAAAGAGAAGTTATGCCCTGAAAAAACAGAAACGAACCGAGAAAAAACAACAGAAACCTCAGGGATGTCGTATAAACCAGAACCATCCGCTCAAACGTGAAGTAGTTAGTGAAGAAGAAGAAGAAGAAGAAGAAGAAGAAGAAGAAGAAGAAGATAGGGAGAGGAGTGAAGGAACTGAGAAATATACAGGAGAGTTACTCATGTATGAGGATATCAACGTCAACGACCTTGTTGAGAAAATGAAATATTTAGAAGAAAATAATGCTAATTCTAGTGAAATAAGGACTATTTTGAGAGAACGAGAAATAACTTGGAGTTATAGAATTTTATTAGTGCTAACGGACTGTATTATTTTTGATTGCATCCTCTATAATTTATGTTACCCAACCTGAACAAAAGTACTTGAAATTGCTGTTAGTAGTTATTTAAACACCCTGTAAAATCTTAGGTTTAGTAGATAGAATAGTTAATTATATAAAATAATAAAATAAAAAAATAACTGCACAAGTTACGTTTTTAGGTAGGTAGTAATACAAAACTGCAATCAGAGAAATTTTGAAAAACAATCAATTACAACCAAGATATATTTAAATCCCTTGTTTTCACGAGTGTACTGATCGAGTTGAGCAAGATCGGAGACAAACGTATCATCTAAACCATACTGGATAAATCTGCGGCGGTTACCCATGCTAGGATTAGAACTAATGTTCGATGCAGTTAGGTCCCAAATAAATAGTGCCTCCAAGTAGTTGATGCCCAAGTAGTTAATGTCCAAGTAGTTAAAGCCTCAAGTAGTTAAAGCCCCAGGTAGTTAAGACCAAAGTAGCTAACGCCCAAGAGTGTGACAGTTGACAGATGATATATGGCAGTTGACAGATGACGTATGACGAATGACAGATGACGTATGACAGGGGACAGATGACGTATGACAGGTGACGTATAACAGGTGACGCATGCGCACGTTGGGTTTAATACTGACGCATGCGCTATGGTTGGGTTTGATATATGACGTCATAGATCACAAGATAAGATTCCCCCGGGGGACGGGGGATGGTCAATTCGATATCTATCACTACTTATAATTAAAATCAAAATCTTCTTAAATTATAATTCAACTATTTATTTTTATTTATAAGAACTAATATGTTTACACTCTTGGATTTTGTTCTTGAGTGTGGGTCACTGATTTTGATCTGCTTTTGAAAAAATTTGTTCCGTATACACGGAGGTAGCAGGAATTGAATATTTTTTTAATAATTGCCCTGATGATTGAGCCCTGTGATAGAGACTGGTGTTGCCAATAAGACAGCGGATTCTCTGTCATAGCGTTGTTTGAGAAAACTCAAATAACGATCATAGGCGCACTAGCGATTCTAAATATTGGCGTACGAAAATAATCGAATCCGATCTTGGCGTTGCCTTTGTACTATCCAAAGATATTTGATCCTTTAGGAACTTAAATAAATTGCTTTTGCTCCGTAGGTACTTTTTATATGGGTCTAGTGGAGTACATTCTTATAGGAAATATTAAAAATAATTAAAGTTGTATAAAATGTGAGTTCTCTACTTGTCACTGGGTGGCTCATTGCACTTTTCAAAGGATTATTTAGGACGGGAATTACTATCGATAGTACGATAATTACTATCGATAGTTCGATAGCGATAATTTTTATAGAAATATCGATAATATCGATAGTCACTATCGATAGTTTTCCAGCTCTAAATTCTTCGTTCGTCCGCCGATCGAGCAACATGTGATCCGGGGAGGTTGGTTTTGGTGGCCGGTCTCTCTCACGGGAAGTGCGCGAGAACGCGGGAAATCATGGCTTTTAGTTCCCCGGTGAAGAAGGAAGAGTCCTGGTTGGGGATCGTGAAAAAATCGTGGAAGATCGGGCGGGAGTGGTTCCTAAAAACTTGACTAGATTCACCTGCGAACTGCATGGTCTATGGCGGCCAAGAAGGGGGACTTCCGGTTGGGTCTGTCAAGTTTCTGACAGAAAAAGGATATATCCTGGTCCGGTTGACAGCTGTGCGGTTCCTAAACAAGTAGTGTGCCAGTGAAAGATAAAAGAAAATTGGGAGTCTTCGGGGGTTTAGGCCCGACTATCCGGAGGCTCTGTTGCGACACCCAAACTGGAGGACGTGTAATTTGCCTCGGAGGGTCGCCCGAGTCAGCAAATAAGCGCCAGACCGGGTATTTAGACAATAATTGGCTGGATGCCGATCGGGCAAGAGGCCAAGGAAATTGTCGTCCATAGAAGATAAGAAGGACAACACAACATAACCTTACTTCGGAAGGTACCCATTATTGGTATTCGTTGAAGTACTTTCTAATCTAAGGGAAGTACAAATTTCGATGTTTCTCAATGAGAAATTATCATTTTTTAACAGAAATATCCCATTGAATTTAAATGAACGTATGCAAAAATTTACGTTTAACTATGTTAAATTTAGAGAAATCAGAAGCTAGAAATTCGCAGTATTCCTAATAGTTTTTTTTTTTTTGGAATCTTCGTTTCAGTTTATTTAGACATTTTATATAGGAGAATTGTCCAAATCTGTTGTTAGTTTAGGCTGAAAATATTAAGACGTGTCTAAAATGGATAGAGGAAAATCTTTGACTGGGACAAGAGGCCCTAAGGCCAAAATTTCACAGCAGATGCCTGATTCATTTATAGCTTTGGGTGCTAAACCAGGAACCTCTCGGGATGATTCAAAAAGAACTATACCATTGCCTAAATCAACTGTTGGTTCCCACTCAAGCTCTGGTACTGGTAAGAATTGTGGTTATTTTGTTATTGCTCTTCCATTTCGGTACCTATCTCTATACCTATATAAAAGAAGAAACTGACTGACTGACGTATCAACGCACAGCCCACACCGCTGGGTCTAGAAACTTGAAATTTTGCACAGAGATTCCTTATATAATGTAGGCTTGAAATAAGGAACAGATTTTCAAAATTCAACTCCTAAGAGGGTGAAACAGGCGTTCAAACTCGGGTTCAAACTTTGTATGGAGAAAAAGTATTAGATGGTCCTATTAACTCAAAACTTCATAGAAGTACTCTTAAAAAATAACGTCCAGATTCACTAAGAAAGTTTAAGATTTAGTACTGGTTTAAATTAAGATCTTATAGTTGATCAGTTATGTTTTGACAGGCCTTTGTCCTGTCCTTGTCATTAAAAACTTATGAATTATTGTCATATTGCAGCGATTTACTTGGTTTCAAAATGATTTTCATCTTGGAACGAGTTGCTGTAATGAATTTAGTTCTATTATTGTTGAAAGTACGTACTAAAATTGTCCTTTTCCTGATAAATTTGCGAAAAAGCTCAGAAATAAGTTCATAGAATAAAACTTAGTTGTCTTATTCTTACACTTGTCAGTTTAAAACTTTTGATTGTCAAATTAGACCGGACTAGCATTGGAGAATCTGGCTGTTAATGTTTAAACACATGTTTTACAGCTTTTAATAAATCGGCTCCTAAGGGGATGAAATGGGGGTTCAAAGTTTGTAATGGAGTAAAATTGTTGTACGGTTTTATTACCTTGAAAGTACATAAAAGAACTCTAAAAAATAAACATGTTTTATATCCTTTCAGACATCAACCCCGAAGGGGGTGAAATGGAAGTTCAAAGTTTGTAATTTCATTATGGCTATAAATAGAGACTGGATTCGAATATTTCATTCCAGGAACGGACTCCGTTGGAAAGACAATGTACAGGGTGTCCGGATTTCATGTATTTGCAGGTTATCTCAGTTATTAGTAGAGATAGGAGGTTGCGGTCTGCAGGTCATGGTGCTACTTTTTTGTGAAATGGAAAATGCCACTAACAGAATTTTCATAGCTGTCTTTGTTTTCGAGCTACAGGGTGATTTTGAAAATTTTCACTTTTTGAGCACCTTATCAAAATAGTGAAACTGCCTTTTATGCATAATGCTACATAGAACACCATGACAGTTATTTTTTTTCTAAATATAATTTTAGATAATGGGGTAAAGTTGTGGTTTTTTAAATGGGACATCCTATATATTTATACGTCGTTACATTCTGCTTATCGAGGGCTTTCCAAAAATATATAACACACAATTTCTTCTTTTTTCATTGAAGCCGTTAAATCATTTTTTAATAAAAATGTTATTTTTATACCTATATTTGGCTTTGGCTCACAAAATATCTGACATGCATTTTAGAAATCTTGTATGTTAAGTTGTTGTTGATGTCATCCATTTTAACCCCAGTGGCCCAGTTAAATAATATATTTTTTCAGCAAGACAGAGCTGCTGCTCATAATTCTCATGTTATAAGAACTTATCTGGAAAATCATTTTCTTGGTCACTGGATTGGCACACACACTTTCGTACCCGGCATCAAACGACAAAAGAATTTCGTAGTGCTACTGAAATGGCATTCAGAAATTTGCAAGCACGGCCAGTTATCCTTTTAAATGTTTTACAAAGACCAAAAAAATGTGCCAATATTGTGTTCAGAATAACGGAAACCAATTCAAACAATATTTGTAATGAGTAGCAGGCGCGGCCCGTGAAATTTTAAAGTTGTATATCTCTGTTGCTACTTATGGGACCCATGCCAAGTTCAGGTTATTTAATAGTGAGCCTACTAATAGGAATTTTTGATAAAGAAAAAAAATTGTAATTTGCGAAAAAAAGTTGAATTTTTGAATTGACCCACCTGGGAAAAAAATTAACACGCAGGAATTTTATTTATTAAGTTTTATAAACAAATTTTACATCGTTTTGTCGGCAATTCTTAAATAAATCTGTTAGTAGAAAGTTATACTCATTTGAATTCTTTTAAACCTAAAATATAATCTAAAAAAAACAAAGGACTAGGTACTTATAACTTGCTACTAATACATTTTTTTCTCTCAAAATTTAAGAATTGTCGACAAAATGATGTAACATTTGTTTAGAAAAAATAAATAAAATAACTAAGCGTGTAAAATTTTTCCCCAGGTGGGTCAATTCAAAAATTCAACTTTTTTTCGCAAATTACAAAATATTTTTTTTCTTTACCAAAACATTCCTAGTAGGCTCACTATTAAAAAACCTGAACTTGGCATGGGTCCCATAAGTAGCAACAGAGATATGCGACTTTAAAATTTCACGGGCCGCGCCTGAGGTGTAGGTATTAGGGGTGTAAATCCCGGGATCCCGGTGTATAACCCGGTCTCGAAAATCCCGGGGTCGATGAATATTTTCGGGATTAGTCTCGAAATGTTCTTTAGCGACACAGACAGCGATATAGAAGACACTGATGGTATGGATTAAGGTGGAAGTTTTGGAAAAAAGTGACTTGTTAGGCGTAATCATGACCGCTGTGTATTGGTGTGTCTAGAGTCAGACAAATAGTTCAAACATTTAGAAAATCGCCAACTAAAAATAATATACTACCAAAGTATATCAAAACTGATCATGGGAAAGAGCTCAAAGTTATATTATATTGCAAAACGAGACGGAGCAGCTTACTTGACCTGCTCGAGCGTTTTACACTATTAGAAAATTTTATGAAAAAAGATCTTATTGATCTAAACATAACAACAATAAGGAATATGCACATATTTTTTTTATCGCATAAATCGTTTAAGGAAGTCATTACAAACCCAAAAAAAATATATTTTGAAGAAAATTACTAGAATAATTTAGCTACAAAAAATGTTTACTTTTCGGTATAATTTATTACAATTTAAAAATCAGTCATTTGTCCTTAGTGAAAAGTGACGGCAAGAGATCAGCAAAAATCTACAGGTTAACGTAAAGGTTAATGTAAAGCTTAACTTAAAGTCGAACAGGTTTGATTTTCTCGGAAACAGTCAGAGGGAAAGAAATCGAATTTTTTGGGTTGATAGAGGAATATTATTATTATTAATACTCTTACTACTAATAGTTCAACTAGCTTCGGTAAAAAATTCAGTTATACAGGATGTTTCGTTTCGGAGCTATTAAACGTCAAAGTCGAAATTTCCGCGATTTCGGTTGAAATCGGGTACAGGTCGCAAATGTGAATTAAATCGACGTAAATTTTCGGAGATTGTAGGGGACCCGGAGCTTCAGAACTCCACTGAAACTGGTGAGGATCAGAAAATGGCAAGTAATTCTTTTGGATTTTTTTAGGTCGAAAAATGCCATTTCCAGACCCCTCTTTGGTACCTAATAACTTGAAATCAAAACGTCAGATCGAAAAACGGACTCATAAGTGAAACTTTAAAATCTCAAATACTTTTTTTGCAATACATTTACCTAAACCTAAAATCACTGGAAAATGGAAATATTTGGAAAAAACTGGAAATTTAGATTTTTGACCCAAATATTTCACGGTTTTTAATTCTTTGTGGGATCAAAATGGTTCAAATTAAAATCCCTTATACGTCATCGGAAAGAGCTCGTCGAAGTATATGATATGCATATTTTTTAGTTTCTTCATTCTCTGTAGGAAGGGAGCAATCGCTGATTAAATTTCGATTTTTTAACTTTTTTTGCCCTCGACATCGGAACATTTGAATCACTCTGTATTTTTTCCTATCTAATTTTTTCCCAATTTTTCAGAACTATCTTATAAAGGGATAATCACACTTTAAAATGAATACCGAATGGGTCATCCAGGAGCGTATTTAAGGGGTACAATTCGGATTTTCTAGATTTTTTCCGACAAATCCTATTTGTAACCGACAGTATTCCACACTATTTACCCTATTCAGTGATTCTTTTTGGGTTTATTTTATCTGTTAATTATCTAGGAATACCTCCCACTAATTTAAATCGCTTATTTTTTCGGTAAAGTTATAAATAAATAGGTTTATTTGCATCGGGGACATCTAAAATTTGAAAATTTTTTAATTTTCAAAGATTGCCATGAAAATAAAGGATTGCAGTTTTATTTACCCGAAATTATTAAGATGATATGCCAAAATTTCGCAGAAATGTCAATTTTTGTTGCAAAATTGAGAGGTTCCTGGACCGATTTCGGCTTGAAGTATACATGAATACGATTTTAGGAACCTTCTACTTTAAGAGCAGGGATAGTTCATTGGATGAGTTACGCTTTAAATACCATTTTAATTGAGTTGTTGATGACTCTCCAACACTGGAATTCGCCATATACTCATGATGAGTCATAAGTTCAGTTTTGACGACACGGCCAATGGGATCACGTTTTACAAGTTTCGAAATTCGCGCGAAAATTTGCAGTATAAAATCCTTTTTTTTTGTTAATAAAGACCAAAATAAATAAATAACAGCAACCGCCATAAACATTTAATTTATGTAGAGAATATAAAAAAAATATTTCAGATTTATATTTATTTTTATTATTTATTTATATTCCCTATTATTGATTCAGAAAGTGAGGTTCTTAAAGGTGTTGTAAAAGTTCTCCAACCAATAAAAATTGCAGTTGAAACCCTATGCCGTCGCGATATGGATTTATTATGTAAAGCAGATGCGGCTTTAAAGTTCAAGTTGAAGGAATTATCCAGAATTAAAACACCACTCAGTACGGAACTATCAGAGTCATTGAGAACAAGGAGTAAGCAACGCAGAACCATTTATTCTGACAATCTCAGTTATCTCAAAAATCCTGACATTCTAAACTCTGAACAAGATGACTGCTTCAAAACATCAAATATTTCCTTCGTTAACTCTAAATTAGAAACGCTTTTAATCAGGCTAGACACAGACAACGAAAGTGAAACAGAAATCAGCGACGAAGATGGCATTCCCATTGCAGAAATTCTAAGAGCACAAGAGAATGAACCATTCAGCGTCAAAGTGCAAAAAGTATTACTAAAATGTTTAAGAGTCATTACAAAAGCAAACCAGTAATAAGACCCGGATGTCCGCAATCCTTTCTCAACAAATTGATGTATTTGCAAATGATGGCAGTCGCGGACGTAATCTTCAAAAAACCTTTGAATTCCTACTAACCATTCAGCCCACAAGCATAGAACCCGAGAGATGTTTCTCTTTCGCAGGAGTTTTCTGCAACAAAAAAATACATTCATCCTGAAAGATGAAACATTGGACGCCCTAATATTTTTGCGGTATTCTTTTTTAAATAAGTATAAATTTATACATATATTTTTTGTATTTAGAATCGTTTTAGGTGCTTTGTAGTATATTTGTATATTTAAACTTAATAAATAAAAATTTTAATATTTGATCCCTTTACATTTTTTTCGGGACTAATCCTGGGATCCCGGGATTAGACAACAAAATCTCGAAAATCCTGGGATTAAGAAAACCAGTCGGGATTCACACCCTTAGTAGGTATACCTACGTTTTACTCCATGGTCTACTATAAAATTACATTTTTATTAAAAAATTGTGATTTAACGGCCTCAATAAAAAAATAAATATCATGTGTTATATGTTTTTGAAAACCCCTCGATAAGCGGAATGTAACGACGTATAAATATACATGGTGTCCCATTTAAAGAAACACAACTTTACTCCATTACTCAAAAATTATAATATTTAGAAAAAAAACTCACTACGCCATTGTATTCTACGTAACATTCTGCATAAGTGCCATTTTTTGCTATTTTGAGATGATGCGGCAGAGCCGAGATACAAGGGGTGCTCAAAACGTGAAAATTTTCAAAATCGTAGCTCGAAAACAAAGAAAGCTATGAAAATTTAGTTTGTGGCATTTTGCGCTTCACAAAAAAAGTAGCGCCATGACGTGCAAACCGCAACCTTCTATCTTTACTAATAACTGAGATAACCCGCAAATACAACGAAATCCGGACATCCACACACAAAATATTAAAAATATTTTTAACAAGACAATGGGATTACTATTACTATTATTATTATTCGCAAATCTAATTTTGTCTAACAGATGGTAAAAAAATTAACGGCGGGGGGGGGGGGGGGGATAAAAAAGGAGCGATTGGTAAATTCTTTCAAAAATATAAACTAATATGTCAGTTTCGGGGTTATTAAGGTCAGAAAATCTGATTTTGTTTTATAAATGTTTACAAAATTAGGTAACTTATTACTGCTGTTATTGATGTGTTACTCCTGAATCCAAACTAACACAGGTTAAACAACCCATGCTTCTTCAAATACTGACATTTGGGTTTTTTAAGACCGATTCAGAGACCTTACTAAACATGGATACCAATGAGATTGGTCTGTAATTGGCTACGTCATCAGGATTCCCCCTTACTGACTACCTGAAAAAATGCTGGCATTGATACAGTTATTGATCATTTTTGTTAGAGGGTAAATTATACAATCCTTAATTGTCTTTACTATTATTACATTGATTTTGAGACAGTCTTTTCTTGGGCTATTGCTGGGGTTGCTTATTATATCTCTTCGAATGTTAAAGTGGTTTCTTTAAAATTGAAAGTTATATTTACCGTGTTCATATTTAGAGTGTCAAAATAACTCTGAGCATCAGAGTTTGATATTGGAATGTTTCTTGTTGGCTATTTGTGAGAAGTAATTCTTAAAATCATTAGCGTTAATATTATTGGAGTTAGCATTATATTTGATCGGTTTGTTGTTTTTTATTATGTCCCATCCTGCTTTGTTTTTATTTTTCAACTGTGCAATGTGACGGTTATTTGCTTGTTTTTGCTATTTTCTATTTTTGATTTATATTCTTTACGACAAGATTTTATCATATCATTTGTCACTAAGACTGTGGTTGTTTTTTTATAAGTTGGTTAGAAATTTCAGAGTTTCCCTCATTTTCCTGAGCTCGTCAGTAAACCAGCGAATCTCATATGTATTGTTGTACTTACTTTTACTTGCCAATTTAGTCTTAACTGGAAAAGAAATGTCACAAGAATCTCTAATTGAATTTATATAAACTTCGAACTGTGTCTCTGGAGAATTTTTTGTGTTACTAATAAAAGTCCAGTCCGTGTTAGTAACGATTCTATATAGATTAAAGAGTCCCCCATCCGTTATTGGTCTATATGTTATTCGAGTATTATTTTCAGGATGATCAGACATTCCTATTCCTGGATCAACTATTTTATGATGAAATTATGCGATCAGGTTTGTGAAGATGTGGTCCAAGCATAACTCATTTCTGGTTGAAAGGGACCCTATTTTGGATAGTCCATAAGACTCGAGCAGGCTGCAAATCATCTGTGCCTCCAACGTGTTTGAGTATAGTTAGTTTTTTAGTCTGTTGATATTCACAATAAGGTGATAGAAATTGACCTTGATATTGGGCAAAATTTTCCTTTTTGAGCTACCTATACTCATCTCAGAAACTGGAGGTAATATCGCAATCGGGAGGGGGAGGGGCGAAAAATATTATTTTTACCTTCGGCTATATTATTTAAAAACTTAACTTCGCTTTAGAGGTCCACAAACTACATGAGAAACGAGTCAAATATGGGTTTATGAATTTTCTGTGCTGTAATGGAATAATTGGAATTTTTAGAAATCTCTTACCTAATATATTTGTTAATAGAATATTGCCTTGATAATAAGTTTCAAATGCACTATTGGACACCAATAGCGTCCTTATACAACATTATTTTAAATAAACAGTATACAATCTACCACCGCCCGCTACCCAAGGGCTTCTTTTCTCGAACCGGCAGAACTGATCGTCGCCGATTTTAATGTTTAATCGTTCCAGTTCTGCCGATCTGGTGGTGGTAGAATGCACACTGTTCAAAAAAGTATTATTTAAGGAAACTTACACGCATTAGAGCATATTATGACAGAAGTTTCTCATTACATAACAAGGTACGAGAAAACAGGTATGATACAGCCCACCGTCACGTTGGAAAACTCAAAAGGAGGTCTCGACTTAGTCACCGACTGTTATTTAATATTAAGATTTTTAATTTTTCAAGTATGTATATTGAATACCTGTATGGGGAATGGTGCCAAATGGCGACTAAATTCTACACTGTCCGGATTTGTTTCCCAAATTCTGCGGTGCCTCGGAAAGTTTTGGCTACGGAAGACCATACCATGTTTTCTTGTACTACTTATGATTACGTAATGGGTTTCTCTTTTGATAAGTGGCTATAGTTTTCTTTGAGGCTTTACATGTCAAGGATCTGCTGGTGTTTGCGTAAAATGATCGGCATGTTTAACTAGAGTGTTTAACTAAGAGAGTTTTGGTTCCAAGCGGTGTGAAATATTTTACTAGTGCAATGTTGGGGTTATTTACCTAAGCCAACGTTTGTTGTTTTTGGTCGCAAATCACACGGATAGCCGAAGGCATGTGGGCAAACTGTAGGGAGATGAGGGCGGAGACTTGACGTGCCGGCATAGCCAGCGCATGTGAGAAAATGGCAGGGTGATAATAGGAGGGCGGAAACATGGGAAAATCAGTGGAGTGAGTCAACAATGTAGATAATGACAAAACTATAGAAAATAGACCAAATAAATCGGGAAATCACGTGTGAATTATAACGCGGCACGACTTTGCCATTGTCGCTATATATGGCTTTTTAATATGAAGCGGTATATCCTTTTGTTGTAGATGGAGCCGCTGCAGGCCTACATTTACTACCTAAGGATGCTTGTAAAAGAATGATACTTTTTCGTTTACAAAAAAGTGTAGATTTTTCACTTAGCAATATAAACAAATTAATGATATTGAGTATCCCAGACTACATAGTTATTTTGCCGAACGCGTACTACGAATTTTAATCATGCGAATATTTGCAATTTACATTCGTCTAAAACAGGGTCACTAAATTATCTCATTGAACTTAACACCTGTCTTGTGTGAAATGTGTGTAAATATAAATCGCCATAAATCTCGCGACCGAAGATCGCGGTGCGCGCTCGGTCTTACATTCAGTAAAGTAATGGTACATAGTTGTGAAATTTTATCAAATTAATATTTTTAGCTCCTGTAGATAAATTGAAACGAGAAACAAGTTCTGCTAGCCTAGCAGTACCTCCATCTAAGAAATTAAAGGTTGGATTACCAGGAGTCTCTCGATCTGGAATTGTGGGGGCCTCAGGATCAAGTTTACTTCCTATTGATCGTATGGGCGTTGGACCATCGGGAATTGAGGCCTGGGAAAGTTTAGCTCTTGAAATTGGTGACTCTAGTGATTTGTTTGACAAAGTTATTCAGAGCGTTCAGTCAGATAATACTGAGAAAACGGTAGGTCATTTCTAGTTATTTGTGTATTTTTTATTTACTTGCGATTGACCGTTGTTTTGCTCTCGTGGGTATTTCTTATCAACAAACCTTTTAAAAACTCAGTGGTGTGGAATATTTGTTTAAAACAATCGATTGCATTCCATTATTTCCTTCACTGATTTAATTGGAAAATCAAAAACTAACTATAAATTATGCATTAATAAGACTAAGAGTATTTTGTGTAATTATTTGAAACCATTTTTTTTTGTGGGCGAAGAGAAAAATGTTACCAATTCTGAATTATATTTGTTACTTTCTCTACTAGTTTATAAATATATTTATTTTAGATTGGATATATACTAGGAATAATCAAAGTATTACGCTCTACAAAATCAAAACCATGCAAGATAACTTGGTCAGTTTTGTTTTCGGTGGCCTGTGTAAAACCTGAAATATTTACAAGTGAAAATGTTATTAACGCTATGGTTAGCGTGTTAAGAAGGGATATAGGTGCCGGACTAAAAGGAATGCACAAAAGTAATTTCCATGTGCATCAGATGTTTCTTAATTTAGTTTCCCATGCATATGCTGATAAAGAAAACTGGCCCGATATTTTCGTTAAGGTAAGTAAGTAGTATAGGATGAACTATGTTGAGATTAGAACATGTTTGGCCTACTAACACTTTTGACCACTGCAAATTTTAATCATTTTTTGATGAGGCCAAAATGGTCAATTGATCGTGTGTCGGACGCAAAAGTCTTGATTAGATCATCTAAGGTAAGGGAATAGAAAAAGTAACGTAATGGCGCGTCGAAAATAAATTTTCGACGCATGTGTCAAAAATCATGTTGAAAATGTCTGAATCTATTGAAAATACGAAATATTTCTCAAACATATTGATTAACCTATAGAATTTTCTATAAAATAGCAAGTTGGCAACTGTGACCTTCAGGGCTACAGAGTGACGTGACTGGGTTAGTGCGAAATAACGGATAAGCCATAATTCACAGAGAAGCTCCGGATCTACTTTGGGGCTCATCACTCATTTCTTTCATTTTGAGCTATGTGAGCTCATTTTTCCTGCATGCATCACTTTTTGTGTGCTGGATTAAGCTTTATAGAATATTCACTGTATGACTAAACATCGCCAGTTATAAGTAATCAACATATTACAGCCATTGTGGAGCACCCATGACGGTTTGCTCAGGTTCGTTGTGCTTTGCCTGTTTTGCCGTTCGTAAAAGACAGTTTCATATTTTCTGGAGATATTGTGGTTTGGATAAAGTTATTTTCCTGGAAAGAGTAGAAAAACAGAAAGTTTGGGAAAAATTGTTTTAAATATCTGTAAACAAGCAATACTAATACGTTATTACTTATTATATAGATTACCTATTCTTTAAAAACATTAATTTTTTTCTAGAGACACAGTACATTATGTTGTTAGTTTTGAGTAGATGTAACCAGATATACAAATGATTTTTTAAAAAATTCCTGTACAAATTGTGTTATTTTTTCGCAAAATTTATTAAAAATTTACAAAGTACGCAGTATCGATATATGAGTATAATTTGGACAGAATTATTTCTAGTGCATCTGTTCAAGCAGAATTGCCCAAAGAAATGAATTTTTCTAAGTGTGTTTTTGTCATGCTTTTCCTGGTTCATTTTATTGGATTGAACGCAAGATTTTTTTACTTTTTTCCGAATTGTTCAATATTTGGTAGTAAAAAATAGTGGTAGCAGCGGACCCGTTTGTGGATATTCACATCTTTGGAGAAATTTGTTCATTCATACAGAGGAGTTTGATATACAAAATATTTAAATTTTTTTTATCCTAGAGCATACCTGACCTCTGTAAATGTTGGCCCAGATAACCTTGTTGACTGCTGATCTTAACAGAGTATTAGAGGTCATTCTAGTCCACGCACATCTTTTTCGGACAGGTTCGATCTTGCCCTGTAGTATTATTCGTAGGAGATGGTACTTTTTGCTTCTCATAACATATAACAAATATCAAGTTTTCTGGTTTTAATGATTTTCAAAACTTCCAGTTTCTTTCACATACAATCTAGCACCGTAACATTTGTCACGTGATGAGTCCATGTTACACGACATTTTGAAGGACTCTATAGTCTATACGTTTACATGAGGAATCCTTAAGAGTCCACGCTTTCGCACCATTGAGTGATATCGAAAATATATAACAACTCTAATATAACATATTCTGATGGATGAATATAATCCTGATGAATGTTATATGTTCATTTGTAACTATCAAAATTCAGCCCTTAATTGAACTGAATATTATAGCTCGTATGTTTTGACTCTTTTCAATCTAGAGAGAACTACTGCGGTTCGAAAAGCGCAAAATCTAAAAACAGAAGGAGTGAAACAGCCTTATTGACAAAAGTATGTTCTCATTATTGTTAAAGCTTGAGCTGGATATAACCAGGCCAACCGTTGTACAGAATATTATAGTATTATAGTGTGATATTTAGATGCGTTATTTTTCTTATAAATTAAAAAATAAGGCGTAAAAACAGAACAGAATCTGAACAGACCTGGAATGTAGTTATTAGAATATTTAATATCTTCAAAAATACAGCCTATAATTTAGCACCAAATTACACAACTCGCCATCATTCGTCTCCTTTTCATCCTAATTTTACTAAAAAATAATGTTGTATAAGCGATTAACGATGGTGCTTGAACTCTCAGTTACTTAACATATTTTTTGTAGCTATATGTGGAAGATGCGGTAGGCGATAGAGTAATCATTGACAACCCCTTTGCAAAACCATTTGTGGATAACGTGATAACAGCCTTTTACACTAAGCTACCACCTTCTTCCCTTTTAAAGTCTGAAACTTGGACGTCAGCTGCCCGGGATACATCAAGTCCTTTGACTATAAACAGCATGGATGACGATGATGGTTTGTATGTTTTTTAGTTTTTTTATATTTCGCATTTATCTATAGAATTATTTTTTTCTAAAATTAATTCGTCTCTAGTAAAATCAGATTTCTGAATCATTTCACACGATGATGTACAATCGCACCTGTCTATTTCTGGTTTGTTTAACTTTTAGAAGCAACACACATTTTAAAACTGGACTTAAAAGTTACTGCAGTTTCTCATATATGTTACAATAAAATAAATATAATACTTGTAAACAACTTACAAAACAATATCTAAACAGGGGATAAAATACGCTTAGCCAATAAAATCAGAAGATGGAGATGGAAGTAAGATTATTTCAGCTTCCTGCAAAACTGACACTTGTCTATTTGTCAAATATCAACACACAAGCAGACTGGTGAATTTTGTTTTATGTTTAGTGTTAAATTGGGGCTTTGTTGAAGCCATAACCTTCTCGATGTGTTTCGCTAGACAGAGTCGTCGCTGTGTAGCGAAGCACGTCAAGAAAGCTATGCTTGAAACATTTTTATTTAATATACAGGGGGTTTTATAAGTTGGTCTAGAGCTAATCTTAGGTATAGAAGTTTCCAAATTGACGAAAAAAAAATCATTTTGGGTTTAAAATAGAGTAATATATACTGTGGCAAAAATGTAAGAAATAGAAAATTTTTCAATGTAGTAAGCATTTTCGTTGCCGAATTAAGTCAGTGTCGTCCCAAAAAACCTCAGATGTCCGAAGGGTCACGACTTTGAAGGAAACGACTCTTTGCACAGATCTGGGACGTTATCGATTACTTGTGTAACCAATTACTTTAAATACTTTTATAATCGACTGCTGTAATTAATTACATTGATTGTAATTAGGAATCGCGGCTGATTACTTTTTCATAGGAATTAGTAATCAGTAATCGATTACAAATTTTGATGAATTTGCAATCATCGTCAAAATTACTGCCGAAAAAGTAACCATGATTACTTTGAATAATAGTAATTCCATATTGCAATTGCAATTACCCAAAGTAATCGAAAGAGTTGCGATTCCTTAAGTAATCATGATTATATTGAGGAATCACGATTCCTGTTTACATGTTTACTGCGTTACATAGCCAATTTTTTATGTTCAAACCCATTTACTGGAGGCTCTCAATCTTAATGATCCATCTTAATTAAAATGATTTTTAATACTAACGTTTTATAAGGATTGCAATTTGAAATCTACTCAATGTGAAATATCTATTTTAATATAAAATTAGATGATAGAGGATAAGACAAGACATGTTCATACTTTGACGTATGCTTTACATTTATATTCTTTCAGAAAGTGGTGCTAATTTTAAAATTTGGAACTGAAAGGAGCTATACTGTCATTAATCTTCGAAACTTTTTTGTAAAAATTGATGTCGAAGTTATACTTGATATGATACAGTGTGCCTATCAATATCTTACATTAATTTCTTCTTAAATCAGTTATTCACCAATTGGTCATAATGAAATCAAACAATTCTTCAACTTTTTTTGAACAATTTTTGAGCTATTATATTCTTTTTGACTTAAATATGAAAATACTTATGTATGAAGTAAGCATCGTTTTCAGTTTTTTAATATAATTATTATATTCTGCTTTTTCTTTGGTCAAACAAAAGTAGGTACTCATGTAATCATGTGTAGTAATTACGATTACATAAGTAAGCGGGAATTGACTATAATTCTTACTTGTAATCAGTAATTAGTAACTGATTACTTTTTTTACCAAGTAATTGTAATCAGGAATCGATTCCTTTTTTATTGTAGTCATTCCAGTTCTCTTCCCAGATTATTTCGGATTATATTAATTTTGACTTGTGTACGCTACAAAAATGTGAGTAGTAATTTTTTTAACCCAAAATACAGCAAGTTTAAAAAACTAGTAATCATTTGATAACAAATATTATCAGAATTCCAAACCTCCTAGTAAAAGTATGTTTTTTCACGACCGGTAGTAGAAATCAATTTGTGTGATGTCAAAATCATGACAGAAAAATCAAATTATTCTCTTGGTGAATAATTTTTGAAAAATTCAGAAAGGATACTAATTTTGTATATTTACTTATGTCAACATTGTTGTAAAGTACCATACAAGATTTAACCATCGAATATTGAGCCCATAGGGTAAAACATTTAAACTTTTTAGCTAAAATATACTAGCATCGTATTTTCAGGAAAGTTTATTGCATGCTTTTCTGAGCACCACTTTTTAAAAGTTTGATGTGCTGCTTCATATAACTTCCTTGACTTTTCTGGTAGTAAATTGACTGCCACAGCATTTGCAGCTTCAGTAATTTCTTCAGGTTCTTCTACATAAATAACTTTAAAATCCATATTTTACCCCAAATGAAACTTTATTTAAATTTTGACAGTTGTTTATTTAAATTTTAACAGTTGTCAAGGACTTTGTTCAACTAATCAAAGGATACCAATAATTTTAAAATCATTAAATATTAATAAAATTAGGTTTTTCGTTTTAAACTTACATGGGTCGTGAAAAAAATAATATATACACCTCGTGAGGGAATGTTATTTTCCCTTCAGAGCTTTGTACTGCACCTCAGGAAAAATCAAGCATTTCTCTCCATTGATTTATTATGTTTGTGTTATACACTTAAAATTAGCTCTCTAATCACCTCCCTACATGGGCGCCCGCAGAAATATTTCTTTTTATGATAAATGTTGTATATTTTTCTGATGTTGGAACATCTTTACAAAGCCACGTACCAAAGCATCAATTAGGACTAGGAATATTATTTAAACCCAGTCCTAACTCAATGCAACCGGCACGGTAACCAAATTACTATAAATTTTCTGCAGCCTGCATGTTTATTTTATGAAGAAGTTTTTAACATGTTTTTTTTAGTGTTCCGTGCTAAAATTAACAAAACGGAATCACCTCGGTGTCCGTCCATCGGTCTGTCACAAGCCATTTTCTCTGAAACTATTGGACGTAAAATTTTGAAATTTAGCACAGAAATAGAGCGTGGTGACCCAATTATAGACGTGAAATATAAAAAGTTGAATTTTGATTCTGGGGTTTAATTTTAAGGGGTAAATTGGGAAATGGAAAAAAATGAAAGCTTATTGAAGGAAGAATTTAACAATATGATGTATTTTTTATGCATTTTTTATGCGATTTTTACACACTGTTCGGGATAACGCCTAAAAATTGCTGTCCCCCACCCTCATCACCAAAAGAAACGCTCAGAAAAATCTGAAAAAAAAATCATGAACATTGAGAATTAGGTGTAGATTGAGCCAAAATTATCGAGATTGAAAAATTCTAGCGCAATCAATTATTATAAACAATTATTTCCTTATAACTGCTGAACCTTTGGCTTTAGAGAAAAAGTTTTTCGACAAAAATATTTCTCACGACATAAGGAACAACTTTTGTTCTTACACGTTTTTCAAATTTTTTAATTTGGCTCAGTCGAACCGCTCCCCACTCAGCTCCGCGCATACGCGATGTGATACGGCGTTGGTGATGTCGACGGCGGGTATCGCGGGAGATGGGCGGAGATTGGGCGGCCAAGGGTTACTCAGGTTAAGTGGGGGACTAATGGCACGGAACACTAATTGCGCAAGTATAGCTTGCACTTGACCGAATTTTTCTGATTTTAATTATTAGTGTATTTGTATAAATCGCTACAAATAAAATCTTTCAAATTATTTTTTTCATTTTGCCCCCCCTGAGAAAATAGTCTGCGGGCGCCCAAGCCTCCCTATATATATTGTAATACAAAAAATACCCTTTATTTTTAAACACCAAACTGCAATGCTTTCATTTCCCATATATTTTTTTAGCTTTTAGTGAACAGAAACTGCAGGTTGAGGGCTGGCCAACAAAAATTATTCCAAGGTATGCTCTGACTCAAGAAAAAGTAGAGCAAATAGTTCTTGAAGCTATTAAAGAGCTGTTAGCAAGAAGACAACAACCAGAAACGATCAGCAAAAATTTTGTGAGATTTTTAAGTACGGCGTCTGGTCTTAATGAAATTCGCA
Organism: Philopedon plagiatum; assembly: GCA_963971165.1. Lineage (NCBI taxonomy): Eukaryota > Metazoa > Arthropoda > Insecta > Coleoptera > Curculionidae > Philopedon > Philopedon plagiatum. The sequence goes on from OZ020190.1 coordinate 48,991,228, forward strand.
TTATTGGAGTATCTCGTATCGAAGCATGGTTGCATAATCACAAACTTATGAAGCCAGCTCAAGAACTATTAGCCTATTTGTGTTGCAATTGTTCAGCAAATTCCTCAAGGGATCTAGAAGTTATAGCTCAGCTAAGCAAACTTAGGCTTAAAAATAAGCCAATGGTTAATTACTTTAACAACTGTCTAAGGGAGATGGTGGTATCAGTTCCGGAAAATTTGTATCCTTTATTAAAATACACAATCTACAATGAACTGAGCAATGCCAGAAATCCAAATAATCTGATTGTTGTAGGAGCATTGTTTCAGGTTAGACCCGATCACGCTGCTGATGCCTTGGCAGATATCTGTTTGGTAAGTACAAGGTACTGTATTAAATTTAATAGAAATTTAAGCTGAATACATAAATATGTAAGTTGATACAATGAAGAGAAGTAGGAAATTAACAGGTGAAATACTACTTAAATAAGGTGACCTTACGTCCTACATTTTGTAAGACCGTGTTTTCTTTTTGCATGGTGTTCTGCATTTGGACTTTGAGCTCAATAATCGTGGTTTATTTTCCATCTTTTTTAATAATTCGCAATACCAGAATTTATGTTATATATTGGTCATTTTTTTGGGCTATATGTTAGTGATTTAGTACTACCTGACTTGATTTATCGATGTCTGACAAATTACGGTTAAGTCCAAAATTAAAGCGTTCGAATGCTACTCCCTTTGGCCAAAAGCTAGGTGAATATATTTGCCCCATAAGCTCAGGCTTTAGTCCGGTCATAAAGTATTTTTATTACTTGTTTGTATTCTTGATTTACATTGCTTTTCTTCTAATTCTTCTGTTGTTGTTTTGCCGTGTGCAATTATGGATTTGCCGATAACCTCTTCTCTAACAGTGTCTTTAACTTTCGAAAGAAGAAGCCAAATTTTTCTATCCTTTGCGTCGTTTGGACATTCAAATTCGATGTCGTCTGGTCTCCGATTAAATTATAATAAGGATACGTAACGCAAATACCCAAAGCATAGGAATTGATTGTCCCATACTATAAACAAAAATCCGGAGAGGTGGGGCAAGGAGTCAACGTTGTTTATAAACAGACAACGATCCGTTAATAAATATGCGCCAGTGGCAGCCTGAAAATTTTTAATAATAAAAACAAATAGATTGTGTTCAAAACAAGAAAATCATTTATCTTTATGATTAACTTGCTGAAAAATGAGCGGTTTAGTGTTAATTTTTTTGAAGTTGTTTTCATCGCTGTTCAAATCCCACTTGGGTAAGTGAACTTTTTTTTGATAAAAACTAACCCAGTTTTTTAAATCATTTATGTTATGCTATGCCTAACATTTCTCTATCATTAAGAAATCTGGAAAACCAGCGGCGACATAGAGGTTAAACGAGACGAAAAGTGAAGAGATCTCCACTCGGGTACGGTGACTGGTAAACAACGCAAATATTCTCGAGTCACGACTTACGCAGTTGGCAACCAAAGCGCCGTGGGCCAGCGCATTCACCATCTAGTAGAAGTTTATTATGAAAATTTAATTAGAAGAAGTTTATGATAAGGGCGGTTTTTGAGATATTTTTGGCCCCTTCCTTACTCTGACAAATTTCTAATTTTTCACAATTACATACTTATTTTGCCTTTAAGCCCCCTTAAACAGTCTACACAACCTGCCCTAGGATAAATTATACAAAGTGTTATAGGAAAGGTGGTGATGTTTGCTGATTTTTCAAGAATATGTGCGTAGTTTAAAATGAAACAAAAATATTCGCAATTATCAAGAGCTTAATGTGCAATATATAATTTATATAGCTTAAGATTAGCACCTCTAGACCAATTTCCCATATTTTAATACAGAAATACTCCTTTCCTTAAAGTATAATTTCGATGAAAGCAGCTATACATAAAAAATAAATTATTCCATTATTTCTAAAAATGATACACATACTACATATTATTGTCGACCATACTAAGGTGGTCATATGGCTTTAAAGTAGAAATAATTGTCACAAGAAAAACTGTCGTAGTTACAGAAAAATAAATTAAATTTGTTACATTTTTTATGGTTAGGCACTTTTTTTTACATATCACTGGTTACTTACATTATAAAATAAGTTGCAAAGAAGAAATTATTCCTAATGTATCCCACCTCAAAAAGATTTTGAGGTGAGGTGACTACATCCCATATACACTGTGTCCTACATGTAAATAAGTAAATATATCATTGAGAATTCTAATTTCATTTATTTGACGGTTCTGGGACAGCTGGGATATGACCTGCTAAAAACCTGAGCGAATTCTGTAGCTATGAAAACTTGTGGGTGTTAATGTACTGGATAACCCGTTCATGGATAACAGTGCCTAAAAATTAAAAAAAAACACCGGTTCTCTTGTTAATGTCAGTAATTAATTTGAAAATATAAAACAGTGCTTAGAAGTGTTTAGAAAATAGTTTGCACACTTTTGTAATTCCATTTGAAACAGAAAAACTTTTGATAAATTTACAATCATTCTGCAACTTTATTAGCTCTGGTTTTAAAGATTGTTAGTCTATAGAATACTGTTTTTACTTATTAAATACATACTTGAGTGAAACTTTAACATTTCTCTATTAACAATTATATTATATATAACAATTAACAATTAAATTTAGTAAAAAATATTGGCATAAATTTGTCACAATGATTTGTCACATTGAATATTTGTTTAGCTATTTTCATACCCAACAGATGATATTTCATTGAAGATATAGAAAAATAATAACAAATTGATTACAAGAACTCGCATTTCCCCACTTACAGGTTCCATTACAAAGGCTACGGAGTCAGTTCAGTCATATATTGTCCCAAGACATAAAGTATTGTGGAAAACAAATACTTAGCAAACAAATAACGCCCCTATTTTACAGAAATAAAACAAACGTGTATATTTGGCATGAACAATACTTACAAATATGTACTTCAACTTCAAACCGCATTTTCAGCGTTCCTATTCCAGATTTTCTTCAGGTAAAATCTATGCTCTAACTACTGGTCTATATTTTCACATTTTATTTTAAGTGACTGAATGAATAACGGCTTCCTTTAGTAGGAAATTTAAAAAGTAATGTAATATTTATTGTTTAACTAAATACATTGTGACAAATCCGGAAAAGTGCAATAGCTATCCCTCGAAAAGGCGAAACCACCAGCTTTATTAAATTTTTTAATCATGGTGGAAACTATGTTTGGTATTTAGCCAGCTTCCCTTGTGGGTAATTATTCGGATTATTGTAAGCACCGAATTTTTTCATGAAATTTTGCACAGACCCTAATTTTGGGTCGTAGAACACGAATCCGAAGTCAGATTTTGGCGGTCTCGAATGGTTTTTCCGCAAATTTTTTTTTAACTTTTAGGTTAGGTTTTCACTGAATTTCTTTAAATTTCGGCACTTTTACTTAAACACATCTATACAAGTCATTACACACTATTTTTCGGAACCATATTTAGGCAAATTTATGTAAAAACACATTAAAAAAACAGAGAAAATATCAAAAAACTGAAAGAAAATAAACACGCCATCTGTGGTACACATTCTGATGGAAAGACCAAATTTACAAATCGTTTTTCCCACAAATTTTAAAAATTTAACCCAAGCAAATCTGAGCAAAAAGGTGGTCAGGTTTGCTCAGTTTTGATTGATATAGATACATATATATATATATATATATATATATATATATATATATATATATATATATATATATATATATATATATATATATATATATATATATATATATATATATATATATATATATATATATATATATATATATATATATATATATATATATATATGTATATAACACCTAATAAAAATTTTTCCCATATGTTGCGAACTTTTTGCCGGTCACTGTATATATATATATATATATATATATATTATATATATATATATATATATATATATATATATATATATATATATATATATATATATATATATACAGTGACCGGCAAAAAGTTCGCAACATATGGGAAAAATTTTTATTAGGTGAGTATTGGAAAAACTTTTCCGGGGGATCGGTTCTGCATGTCCGATAACCTAAAAATCGATTTTGACATACGTCACGTGACCACTGGTATAGCGTCAAATTAAAAAAAAAATTGTTAATTTACAAAAAGTGAGGTTAGTTGACGAGATATCAAAAAAAGTTATTTGAAAAAATTGCTTAGAATTAAATTCTAGGTCCTTGTGCAAAATTTTAAGATTTTATTTAAAAAAATTGGAAAACTCAATTTTTTTTAAATATTTTTTTATCGATTTACAAATTTCCAGTTTTTTTCGTTTAGATAGCTTGGCTAATGTAAAGCCCATGTATCTGGATGAAAATAAACGAATGTAGTAGTTTTTTCTACAATTGACAGGACAAAATTAAAAAAAACAGGGTTTCGCCGGACGCTAGCTGTTGCAATGATTTGTATCTAGCAGCAGTGTCAAAACTTTAGAGACATTTCAATGAGATTACATTGAGAAAACCTTAGTCGTCTTAAATATATCTGAAGTTCGACTTTTTGTAAAGTTAAGGGGAGTAAAATAGATAATAAACAAAAAATTACCTGTTTATTTAATCGAAATTTCATAAACGAAAACCAATGTAAGAAAAACTTAAAAGTAGTCAAATTCTGTACTAACAACATAAAAAATCATTGTTTTTCCTTGGGTGCACAAAATTTAAAACTCAGTATGACCACCATTTCTCTCCATACATACTATTGTTCTCGAGCGCAACTCTCGATTAACATTTCGGAGCATTTTACGATTTATTTGCAATACACAATTTCTAATGACATTCTCTAGATTTTGTATATTCCTAAAGGGTCGATGTTTGTACACAGAGTTCTTTAGGTATCCCCACATAAAGAAATCTAACGGAGTCAGATCTGGTGATCTCGCAGGCCACGGATTTTCAGAAAACCGTCCTATCCACTGGTTTCCAAATTCTTGATCCAGCCATCTCTTCACCTCATTTGTGGAATGAATGCTAGCTCCGTCTTGTTGAAAGTATAAATTTCTTCTTTCGGCTAATGACAAATTGTCTAAAAAGTCAGATATCTCAGTTTGTAGAAATTCTAAATATCGTTCTGAATTTAAATTGTCTCTAAAGAAAAAAGGTCCCACTATTCTGAGGTTGAAAATTCCGCACCACACATTAACCTTAAAACTATATTGGTCTTTACTCTGAATTACAAAGTCTGGGTTTTCGGTGGCCCACCATCTACAGTTTTGTGAACTGACGGTTCCGTTAGAGGTAAATGTAGCTTCATCCGAGAAAAGAACGTTCTTTGGGAAATTAAAATCTTCCTCAATCATACCCTGGAACCAGGCACAAAAATCGAAGCGGGCGTCATAATCCCTATCTTTTAATACTTGTACAAATTTAGGTTTGTACGGATGAAATTTGTTTCTTTTTAATACCCTCCGCACAGATCTTTCGTGAATGTTAGTGATCTCCGATATTTGACTAACTGCTAATTGGGGTGTTTCTGTGATCGACAAACACACATCCAGAGAACCTTCGTCACCTGTTACCGGTTTTTCATGGGAAACTTTATACTGATTTTCTACCGATCCCGTTTCTTTAAATTTATTGACTAGACGAGATACTGTGGAATAATGGAGGGATTTATCGGGGTGCCTCTCATTAAAAATTGCTGCTGTTTCTCTATGGCTTTTGTAATTATCTCCAGAAATTAAAATAATTTCTATCTTTTCCTGAAGAAGTAGTGTGGGTGCCATTTTAAGGAATAAAATATTAATAAACTTATGTAAAATATCAAACTTAGTAAGATGCGAGACATAAACCAATGACATAGGTTGAAATCAAACAAATTATAATTTGTTTGACATTTTTCTGTTGTTTTTAACCTACTAGATTATTTGGTTGTTTTAATTTCAGAGCCTGCTTTGGTAGTTTTAAGTACAACTAAATAGACCTGGTTGTTAAATTTATGTGCGAAAAATCTTAATAAAATCTTGATACAGTCATTTCATTAGATTCAAACCATTGCAACAGCGAGCGTCCGGCGAACACCTATTTTTTCGATTTTGTCCTGTCAATTGTAGAATTGTAGATCTGACTCCGTTAGATTTTTTTATGTGGGGATACCTAAAGAACCCTGTGTACAAACATCGACCCTTTAGGAATATACAAAATTTAGAGAATGTCATTATAAATTGTGTATTGCAAGTAAATCGTAAAATGCTCCGAAATGTTAATCGAGAGTTGCGCTCGAGAACAACAGTATGTATGGAGAGAAATGGTGGTCATACTGAGTTTTAAATTTTGTGCACCCAAGGAAAAATAATGATTTTTTGTGTTGTTAGTACAGAATTTGACTACTTTTAAGTTTTTCTTACATTGGTTTTCGTTTATAAAATTTCGATTAAATAAACAGGTAATTTTTTGTTTATTATCTATTTTAATCCCCTTAACTTTACAAAAAGTCGAACTTCAGATATATTTAAGACGATTAAGGTTTTCTCAATGTAATCTCATTGAAATGTCTCTAAAATTTTGACACTGCTGCTAGATACAAATCATTGCAACAGCTAGCGTCCGGCGAAACCCTGTTTTTTTTAATTTTGTCCTGTCAATTGTAGAAAAAACTACTACATTCGTTTATTTTCATCCAGATACATGGGCTTTACATTAGCCAAGCTATCTAAACGAAAAAAACCGGAAATTTGTAAATCGATAAAAAAATATTTAAAAAAAATTGAGTTTTCCAATTTTTTTAAATAAAATCTTAAAATTTTGCACAAGGACCTAGAATTTAATTCTAAGCAATTTTTTCAAATAACTTTTTTTGATATCTCGTCAACTAACCTCACTTTTTGTAAATTAACAATTTTTTTTTTAATTTGACGCTATACCAGTGGTCACGTGACGTATGTCAAAATCGATTTTTAGGTTATCGGACATGCAGAACCGATCCCCTGGGAAAGTTTTTCCGATACTCTCCTAATAAAAATTTTTCCCATATGTTGCGAACTTTTTGCCGGTCACTGTATATATATATATATATATATATATATATATATATATATATATATATATATATATATATATATATATATATATATATATATATATATATATATATATATATATATATATAGCAGCAAACCTGACCACCTTTTTGCTCACCCAACCTGAGCAAAAAGGTGGTCAGGTTTGCTCAGTTTTCATTGATATAGATATATATGTATCTATATCAATCAAAACTGAGCTAACCTGGCCACCTTTTTGCTCAGGTTTGCTTGGGTTGGGTATACACCTTTTTGTTCAGATATGGTTCATTTTCGCATTTTCCCGCTGACTTTTCACTGCTAGCTTTATAGAGCTGGCAACAGCGCCATTCCATCAGAATGTGGACCACAGATGGCGTGTTGATTTTCTTTCAGTTTTTTTATATTTTCTCTGTTTTTTTAATGTGTTTTTACATAAATTTGCCTAAATATGGTTCAGAAAAATAGTGTGTAATGACTTGTATAGATGTGTTTAAGTAAAAGTGCCGAAATTTAAAGAAATTCATTGAAAAACCTAACCTAAAAGTTAAAAAAAAAATTTGCGGAAAAACCATTCGAGACCGCCAAAATCTGACTTCGGATTCGTGTTCTACGACCCAAAATTAGGGTCTGTGCAAAATTTCATGAAAAAATTCGGTGCTTACAATAATCCGAATAATTACCCCCTTGTGCAGGAAACGCCAATGAAACATTATTATTTTATTACCTTGAAATGATGGTACTCCACAAAAAACGGCGAAAAACACCGCCATGACAACAAAACCAAGTAAATGACAACAACAAATGACATGAATGACATGTGTCTAGTGAAACCACAGAACAAAAGGTTTGTTAGGCGAAACTATTCTATTATAACCCAAGGATTACTTCAGACATCAGCTGATCACTTATCTTTCTCTAGGATTTGCAAATAAAGAAGGATATCCGGTATCCGTTGGTCTTGGAGTTCACTTGATTACCGGCTTTGGGTTTATCTTTTCGTGGAGGACTAAGTAAACAATACGGTACAACACAACAAATATTGTTTACTAACATTCTCCGTCCTTCGTCTGGACGTTTACTTTGTCTCTGATACTTGTCTTGATATGGTCGACCTAAGCTTCTGGTCCACCAAATGTCAGATTGTTTCGTCTTTGTTTTGATTTTCGACATATTTGTCTTCAAGGTAGCTCAAAATTATTTTTCAAAGTTTCTTCTCTTTACTCATTACGTATGACTTAATTTACTTATGACGTATCACGTATGACTTTCATTTTTAAAATATTGGGTTTTAGTTTTTTCTCTAGCTTTCTTTCAATGTATTTTTAAATTTTTTAGGGATGTTCATAGCATAATTTGGGCACTTGTTATAAAAGAAATGTCCCAACGAATATATAGGATGTTTTTTTATGTCATGGTCCTTTTACCCTCTCGAACTTTTTTTTAGGATACTGACTACTAAATCCTTAGTCTTTCGATTTGATTTTAAAACTTTGTGAACTGTACGTTTTTTTTATATCTTGCACTACTTCTAAATTATTTAACGAAATATTGATTCGTGCGTATCTGCCTTGTTTCAAAGATAGAAATACTTATTTTTGAAAAAGGAACGCATGAATAGAAATTGTGCCCAGATTTTTAATTTTTAAATGATACAATATGCCAAATATGTAAAACATAAATAAGCTTTTAAATAAAGTTAGGAATATAATTAAGTTATCAAACCAAGTCGATGTCAAAAATAGTTTAGGTTTGGTCAGGTTCGTCAAAATGTACCCAGAAATTGTATCACCCTGTATCTTGAAAACAAAGCGTTTTAGGGTACATGTTTATGTGAACTTTTTAACCTAAAATTAGCCTAGGGGTTGTAACAGCTAGTTTTTACTAAAGGTTCGCTCGAGTCTGCCTATGATGTTAAATTTTTTTTTTAATTATAAAAATTTATGTGTCTGTAGGTTGAAAATAAAGAAAATGATTAGATAAAAATAGTTTTATGTTAAAAAACTAGTCCACAAAATCCCACACACCTTTTTAAAAATATTCGATAAAATTGTTAAAAAATGACTGATTGTCCTTCTTCTTTCTAGGAATTACTACTAAATAAAGATGATTACCTACGGTCCCTCCGGGCACTGCTTAAGGAAATAAATAGAGTTCTCCGGCACGACTTCAATTTACTAAGTGTTGTTCACGCCCTCTTACGTGAACGGAAGGATCAGTTACCATCTATAAGAGACCACGAATTTAGAGAACGAATATTCCATTCGTTAGTCGACTTGGTCACAATGTGTATGTTATTGTGCGTTAGCCCTCAAGTTAGAGATGCCGCAACACAGAGCAAAAGGGATATTACTATTCTTAAGGCCTTTAAAATGCAAGTTACTAATATACAAAGAGAGTGCGTTACGTGGTTGCAAGATTCCGCGCTCAGAGTTTATAGGCCTAATATTGGAGATTTTCATCATGCTTTGCTTAAAGTAAGTTTTGTATCAAAATATTTTAAAGTTGTTGTGGAATGCAACTTTTTTTTTGTTTATACATTATTGTTTAACCATTGGGGATTTTTTTACTTTCAATAATTGTTATTGCGACGATTTTAAAGTTTAGAAATTTAGTGTATAATGGCCGTTTGCACAAACTCTAAGAGAGGCTTAAATTTATGGCATCATATGATTGTGATTTGTAGCTTGACTTAAAAAGTTCCTGCAAACGGCCCTAAGTTTCACAAAATTGAGGTTAATGAAGCTTAGCTTATGCGTAAGAATAAATTCATAAAATTATTATTTCATACTTTTATGTGCGTCGTTGAAGTAGGTTCCATTTTTTTTATACATTTTTTTTATATCTTTCTATTTAGAGTAAATACTCTTAGTATAACAAAAACAAGATAAAGCAAAATATTTTTGAGATAGATTCTTTCGCGACTTATTTTTGTTATCATCACCACCCTTTTTCCTTTTTTTATAAAATAAATATTCAAAACTAAAATTTTTGGGCACAATAACAAACAAACAATATTAAATGATCTTTAAAAAAATCCCTTATGTCATTTTGTCCTCTTCTGTCATAATCCCCATTGTTTATATGTGTTACAGGAAACATCCGATTTCAGGATATATTAGTTTGGCAATTAAAACTTCCTACCATTGTTAGGACGTTTGCGTTTTTCCTAGGACGTACTAGTATTCCTGGTACTTTTTAGGATAAACCAGTATGGACTGATCGGTATTAGCAAATATTAATTTTAAATTTTGACTACGATAAATATTTGCTCAGGTTTGTTCAGGTTAGTTATCAATGATAACTGACATGAGCAAACCTGCTCAAGTTACGCAAAGACGTTTCAGCTTCAGCTTTTGACTTTGTTTTTAAGTTTTTTTTTTCACAATTTTCGTAGTGTCGGGAAAAATATATTTTCATTATTTTCCTAAAGATGACATGTTGACGAAATGGTGTAGAGTATTTCTCATTGGAATACCGGTCTCTAAATATATGAAAGTCTGCAATCTACATTTAAAAAAAAAGGATTTCTTTTTTTAATAATAATAATAATAATAATAAAGATGTTTATTTATGTCAATAAAACAATTAAAAATATAAATATAAAATTGATAAAAGTAAAAAAGAAAACCAAAAAATGACAGTAGTATACTAGTTGGCATAAATAGGTAGGATTTTGATTTATAAAAAATCATTCTTCCAATCCTACCCTTACTAAATAATTTTTTATATTTTTTTTTAAAGCTATATAGCTTAAGCCCCGCACATTTATGTATTTAACATTACTTATAGCATTTAATGCGATCGGAGTTTGTTATTAAGTCATTATCGGCCAGATTCTCCAACGCTAGTCCGGTCTAATTTGTCAACCAAAAGTTTTAAACTGGCAAGTGTAACCTGAGCAAACCCAAAAATGACATATTAGTTAACATTTTAGAAGAAATTCCCACCCGCCCCTTTAACCCCCCCCCCCCCCCCCCCCCCGGCATTAATTTTATAACACTCGTTACAAAAAATTTAGCTTTTCTGACCTCAATAACCCAGAAAACGTCACAATAGTTATCATTATTCGAGAAATTGTCAGTCGTCCCCCCCCCCCCTGTAATTTTTTTACCATCTGTTTAATTTGTTAGACAAAATTAGATTTTATGACCTCAATAAGCCCGAAAATGACACACTTAACATTTCTGGAAAAAACCAAGCCACTCCTTTTTATCCCCCTCCCCTCCTTTAATTTTTTAACATGTGTTAGACAAAATTAGATTTTCTGACCTTAATATCCCCTAAAATGGTAGGTATATTAGTTCACATTTTTTTCCACGATATTTTTTACCATCTGTTAGATAAAATTAGGTTTTCGGATCTCAGTAACCCCAAAGATGATACATCTAACATTTTTGGAAAAATTTTTAGCCGCTCCCTTTTATCCCCCCTCCCCGATAACTTTTTTAACATCTGTTGGACAAAATTGGATTTTCTGGTCTGAGCAACCCTAAAAATGATACCTTAGGTAACATTTTTGATGAAATTGCGAGTCAATTCTGTTTGCCCCCACCCCCATGATAATTTTATTATAATCTATTACACAAAATTAGATTTTCTGACCTTAATAACACCGAAATTAGTTCACAATTTTGAAAGAAATTGTCAATCGCTCCTTTTTTTTATCACCTCCCGCCACCCCGTTAATTTTTTTTACCATCTGTTAGGCAAAATTAGATTTTCGGACCTTAATAACCCCATAGTATTGTCAAAAATATTTTTAATATTTTCTTGTCTTTCCAACGGAGCCCGTTCCTGGAATGTAATATTCGAATCCGGTCTCTGATGATAACTAACCGGAGAAAACCTGAGCAAATATTTATCATAACCAAAATTTAAAACTAATATTTCCTAATACCGATCAGGCCGTACTGGTTTATCCTCAAATACTAGGCAATACTAGTACGTCCTAGGAAAAACGCAAACGTCCTAACAACGATAGGAAGGTTTAATAAGTCCTAGGCCAAACTAGTATATTCTAGTACATGATGTAAAATGAGCTTTGACCACAATTAGCATTACAACGATATACTACACCTATTTTTGAAGGTCTTGCTTAATTCAATCTACCGTTTCTGTTTTTCAGTTTTTTATTGTACCTAAATATGTAAAATTGGCTTTCTTTTTTTTTGAAAATGTGTCATTTTCAATCACCCCTCGTATCTCAGTTGCCTTTTAACTTATCGGTAAGGTAAAAACTGACTATTATATACTTTTTTGCGTAGTGTGTGTGTGGCGTAGTTAATTTTTTTCTAGAAGGAACGAATTTGATGTTAGAAACCAAAGTTGCATTTTTTAAATGGGCCACCCTGTATATTTTGTTTTCATTCGATTGCTTTTTTCGTAAGCTTTTCAAAAATATGTAATTGTTGGTATAGTCTGCCCAGCGGTAATTGACACTCGAAAGGAATGAAAAATAAATCACTATGATGCCGTAGGGAATTTTTAAAAATTCGGAATACTAAAAAACTATGTAGTACGCGTACGCCTATAGTTTTTTAGCATTCCGAATTTTTAAAAGTTAACAACGGCGTCACAGGAATTTTTTGTCCTTTCGTTCCGAGTGTCAATTACCGCTGGGCGTACATTATATATCTTTTGGAATAACTTCCGAATTTTACAATTAAAAAAAAAGGGTATAATATTTCATAGTAGGCCGTGATTTAATGATTTGAAACAAATAATTAGAGGCATTTAACTAACATTGAGGTTTATTTTTAAAATTTTAAATCCCAATAACATAACTGAATCAAACTTTGAATAAAAAACTCACTATTCCAAACAAATTTAGATAAAATAGGAAACAGATGTTTTTTAGTAAATTTAAAATGTAAATGTATAAAATAAATCACAAAAGTTGCTCAAAATTGTTACCGTTTTCTGTAACACAAAACTCGCACATTTTACTTACTCGTCGTACGGCATTTAAAAGTATGATCGATCGTCCCTGTAAATTTTGAAATTGGAATGTAGTGGCTGCACGCATTTCTTCTATAGTGCGATATCGAGACTTGTAAGCTTTATTTTGTAAGTAACCCCACAAAAAAAAGTCAAGGACGGAAAGATCGGGTGATCGCGGTGGCCATCTTACAGATCCGTTGGTTCCTATCCATTTTTCGGGAAAATTATTTTCTGAAAAAGGGCGTATTATTCCGGCATTATGGACAGGAAATATATATTATTTAAGTAAGTTAAGGGAACACCATCTAGCAATTCAGGTATAACATCTTGCAATATACCCAGGTAACGATTTTCTGAAAGGCTTCCCTCATAAATTCTTTAAGCTAGTTGCCTTCCCAAAATAAAACGAGCAACTCTGAAACCGAATCTCCCCTGCTGCTCCCGCTCAAAGTAAAGATGATGGTTTTCTTGATACCAATGTCTGGTATTGTGTATATTGAAAATACTAGAGCGTGTGAAATACGCCCCATCGGACCATATCACAAATCTTAAAAAATTCGTTCATCATCCCTAGGATGTAAATGCTAAACGATTTTGGCTTTATATGGTCTGAATTTATATTTGTGTAATATAGTTTGTACTCTAGCCTTGTTCAGTCCAACTTCTTTCTCAATAGCCCTACACGGGGTAGGAGGAATTGCTTCTACACATCCTAAAACGTTAACCTCTTCGAATTCTCAATTTTCCTTATTATAGGATTTTTGTCTTGGCTGCATAAACGCACCATAATTAACTATTTGTTTTTTTTTAAATTATAGAAAATATATCGGGAAAAGGTTGCCCTCTGTCTGGATACCTAGAATGAATATAGAAAAACAGCCAAAGATAAATTTATAATGGATATAAAATCGTACTACCTGTGCACTTCAGAAGCGAGCCGTGAGAGACCTCGCTAAAGCGAGACCTCGAGAATCATGCCAGCCTTTCTTTATTAACCTGCATCTCCTCACTATTGCAGTATGTACATCTTGGAGACTGTCCCGCTCGTCTTTTTCAATCGCGATAGGTTCACTTTCAATGAACCAGCACATGCCACCAGACAGCACTCAAATCTGCGTCTGCCAATCCCGGCTTCCAGTCTGGTAAGGAACTCAATTATATATGAGGGCTTAAAGTTATACAACCACCTTCTGACAGGGCTTACTATTCTGTGGTTGAATTGTATGACGACTCATTTTAATCTTTTTTACACCTATTATTTTTTATCGAGTTTTAAATTATGTGTGTTGTTTGTGCACCTTGTTGAGTTTGTCTTTCATTAGTGTTGTTCTGCTATATACTTTTAGATTTTTTATGTATACTTATTTGTAATTAAGTTATAGTATGTAGACTCATGTATAATCTCTTGCTTTGTCTATAGATGTAAGTCTTCTGACAACAAAGCGTATTTGAATTGAATTGAACTACCCTACTATGAAATAAACCTTTTTTTTTTAATTGTAAAGTTCGGAAGTTATTCCAAAAGATATATACCAACAATTAGATATTTTTGAAAAGCTTATGAAAAAAGCAATCGAATGAAAACAAAATATGCAGGATGTCCCATTTAAAAAAATGCAACTTTGGTTTTTATCTTCAAATTCGTTCTTACTAGAAAAAATTGGAATCTTCGCAAAAAACTACATAATAATCAGTTTTTACCTTACCGATAGGCGATAAGTTAAAAAGCAACTGAGATACGAGGGGTGCTTGAAAATGACACATTTTCAAAATCGCCCTGTATTTCCGAAACGAAGGGTGAAATATATTTGAGAGAGGTAGAGAATAAAAATGTAAGTAAAAACTGAGAAATTCGTAGTTGGTTTTGTAGTAATTTTAGGTCGCTGATTTTTTAAATTATTTTCCTAAATAGCAAATACAATTGATGGTTGATTATAAGGGAATACTGGTTTAGAGTTTCTTCACCTACCTTTCCGTTGAGTAACTTTCCAAACACATTAAATTCCACGTGGAAAACACTGCCTACGCGTCCGTGGTTTTAGAGTATTAGAAGTAGAGAATTATTCTGCAGCTGCTGCTGCCTTGGCAGGAACTTCGTACCTCCAACCAGCATTTTTATATGAACAAAAAGAAAGGGATATGCCAAAACTAAATCAACCACATTTACTTTACTAGCAAAACATATGAAAATGTAGTCATTATTTTAATATAACCCCAGAAACAATATACCAGTTTGCACAAAAGGAAAAATAATACATTGGTTCTCTTGTTTTAGAAAATCTTAAGAAATTAATTTTGAATTAATTAACGCACACCTAAAAATTAATAAAACAAAGAATGTGGCTTAAACAAAGGGGCATATGCAAATTCTATTTATAGCATCAAACGTTCCATGAAAAAGTAGTGCAGCTCTCTATCTTTAAAGATATATCAGGATACCCTGCAAAAGTGTCGAAAACTGGACACCCTGTACTTACATACAAAAATTAAGAAAACGAAAAAGAAACCAAAACTTTTTCCGTTGTATTTTTATTACAGTTAGAGAACTTGACGTTTTGGCACCTTAATGTGGTGTTGTTATCAGAAGTCCAAGAGTAATTCAAAATAAACAAGAAAGTATACCGAGTAAGTGCAGTTATTAAAAAGAAAGATTTTAATGTTGATTATTGTCCAAAAATTAAAATAAAACAATAAATCCGCCAAAACAAACCTACATAGCCTATTAACCGGTGTCTTATAAGTATGGCGTTGGGTTTTGGTATAATAAGAGCTAAAAGTGGGCTGCATATAAGTTTGGTTGAGGAGATGAGAAAGAGATTGATTTTTAAAAGTCGTTTGGCAAACGGAGATAGCATGACACAAATACGAATATGGCCTACCTTGACGTCGAAATCACTTTAACTGTTTCTTCGTGGTGGCCACCGGTTGATCCCATGTGCTGCTCTTCTAGAACCATGGATCGAGAACACTCTCACTAGTTTGCGGGTAGTTTTAGAGAGAAATTATCTATTAAAATGGGGAAAACACCCGAGAAAGTAATTGGTAGCGGTCAGTACAACGGTTTTGTTAGTACTCTCTTTACGTATTATTAGCGTCCACGCGCTTTAGGGCCAGTAAATGTGTCATGTGAACACTTTACGCGCATATTCGCGAATTTGAAATCTAGTACCCAACATTAATTGGGGACTTTACCAAATAGAGAAATAGTATATATATATATATATATATATATATATATATATATATATATATATATATAAACCCAAACATATGATGTTTATAGTTTGTTTTTATTAATGTCTTGTAATTAACTCAGCTAAATAATAAATACAATACTTTCAGGTTTTATTTTTGGAACAAGCAGAACATTACTATAAAGTAGACTCATGGCCTGGTGAGAATGAAAGAAATCTGTTCCTTCGATTAGCAAGTGAAGTGCCCCTTTTACAAGCTACGCTACTTAGGGTACTTTTGATTGGTATTTCAAAGGAGCTGCCAATTACACCATCAGAAGTTATAGATATAGTTGATCAGCTGATCAAAAGAGCAGCCAACTTACCTCAGGATTGTGCTCCACCCTTAGTTGTAGACAAAGTTGAGATTTTGGATTTCTTTTTTAATTTGTGTAGCTACAATTATCCAGAAAACATAACTTTACCTCATGGCTATATTCCTCCAAAGCTTGCTATTTCAAATTTGTACTGGAAAGTATGGCTTATGTTGTTAATTTTAGCGGCCCATAATCCGCTAAGCATTGGTAGTCTGGCCTGGAACAAATATCCAACGTTGAGAATGTTCATGGAAATGTGTATAACCAAGTAAGTGATGAATTCTGATTCTTATATTGTTTTTATGAAACACTTTGACTGTTACATGTATCCTTTAGCATACACATGGCATGGAACTAAATTGTCATATAATTGTCAAATAATAATTATTATTATTTTTATTTTTATTATTATATATGCATTATTATTATTTCAGTATACACTGGGACATCCAATTCCGAATCCCGGGATCCCAAACACATTTCAGTCCCTCAAATCCCGGGGTTATAATAATTTAATCCCGAAAATTCAATTTCCATTTAAACATGACAACCGCGCTTTTTTACATGGGATGTGGAATGTGCGAAATGAACCGGACGGTTTACATTATTTTAAAAATTCTTATTTTGGGTTTTATGATGTTTTGGCTGATTCGTTGTTTATTTAAAGTTTTATAACTCGTTTAATTTAAGGACCGGGTGTTAGCTTTTTTAAAAAAATTTCAACATTTTTTCAGTATTGAAAACAATAAGACTATGTAATAATTTACTACCATTTTAAAAAGTAAACCTAGTGCAATAGAAAAGTACCCTTTATTACTGAATAGCCAGCTGCATACCCTTCTGCCACTAGAAAAAGACAAAATAAAAGCGATTTTTACCTAATCACGTATTTTTCTAAATTCACTTAACAAATGGATAAATGGGCCATAATCAAAAAATAAATAGAGCTTTGCTCTTAAAGTAGGTCAACTCTTTAAATTTGCAAAAAAATTGTACACCATTTTGTCAGCAGCTGTATTGAAAAAATGTTGAAAAACTATCAGGGCAGAACACCAAATACCTGGTCCTTAAATGTTTCGCTTTCTTACAATTTAATATACATACGTATAAAACTTATTGAATTTTATTTTTAATATTTTGTACATATAATCCCGGGATTCCGGGATCAAGAAAAATGAATCCCGCATCTCATTCACTAAAGAAGTGTTTTCCAGGTAGTTTACTATATCTTTTATTTCCAGACTGGTTACTGGTCTGAGAAAAAAATATTATTAACCGCTTTTTTTCGTGGCAGGGGTATATTAGGATAATTGAATGAGATTAAGTTATAGTAAAAAAGTTAGTAAATGCATTTACAATTTCAAAGTTGTCAGTGCGTTCCCTACAATCTATGGTTATATTCCACTTATAGTTCTTTGTTACCCTATTTCTACCCGGTTTTCGTTTTAAGATTCTCCATACGGTCTTTCCTATGTTTGTTGAATTTATTTCTTCCTCAGTACTCAATCTTTTTGCTTCGGATATAAAAATTTTACAATATGTTCTATAAAAAAAAATTCAGTATCAGATTGGAGTTATTCTTTATAAATTTAAAAGGAAATCTTTTATGTGTGCACGAATTTTTTATACTTGTCGTCATTAGGGCTGCACCAAGTAGGCCGAGTACTCGGTGCTCGGCCAATATTTTACCGAGTAACGAGTTCTCGGTTTTATATTCACTACTCAGCCGAGTAATAAAAATTAATAATAAATAGGGAAATGAATGTTTTTATTATTTCTTAACTGACAACTGAAACATGGTACAATTCAAGTAATAAACATATTTTACAATTTTGTACAGTACTATATTCTATCCAATTTAATGTGAGAATGATGACAGAAAAAACAATTGAACAAGAATTCACCCTATTGGTCAGTTCCATGGACAGTTTACACCAGAACATATTTTAGCGATCACAATATTCATCTTTTCTTTCCTGATGGAGGAATCAGATTTCTTTCTATCCGTGTTGGCGAAAGTGCATTAGAAAATGACAAATAAAAAAAGAATATGTTCAAATTTTTATCGTACCTTCTTTGCTTGTGGAAGTATTGCTGGTTATATACTTCGAAAGATTAGTCATCGCAAAATTCTTTTCTTTCCTGATAAAATTCCCAACGGAATCCGGTTTCTTTCTATCCTTGTTAGCAAATGGGGCATTAGTAAAAGACAAATAAAAACGATGTTGCTAATAAAAAAGAATAATCAAACATTTTATCACAGCCGCCTTTGTTTGTACAAATATTTCTGGTGGTCTACTTTGAAAGTTTTTAATCGGAATTGTCATAAAAGATAAATTCCTAATCTGGTATAATACTTA
Source organism: Philopedon plagiatum (assembly GCA_963971165.1). Classification (NCBI taxonomy): domain Eukaryota; kingdom Metazoa; phylum Arthropoda; class Insecta; order Coleoptera; family Curculionidae; genus Philopedon; species Philopedon plagiatum. Next base: position 49,010,136 of record OZ020190.1, read on the forward strand.
TGTAAGTTTTATGATTTTATAGCAAAATACCTTTGCTTTTACTGAACACAAACAGCATTTGCAAAAATCTCGTTTTTATTAAGCAAAAACAGTGTCAGCATGGCCACGTTAACCTTTTTATTTTATGCTACTTAAAATTATTGTTTTCTACCTCTCAAGTAACAATACTCCCTCCAACCAATAAATTGCAATAAAAGGATCGGAGAAAAAGTTTTTAAATAAAGAAAAATATTTAAAGGTACAACACTTAGAGAGTTCATTTGGCCTCTAACATAAATTTAGCAATCTTTGCAAACGCGGCTGGTTTTTCTCTCCGGACACGTGTTTCGGCTACCTCATAGCCATCATCAGCGGAGCTGTATAACCAGAAAGAAATGAAAAGCCCTCATAGTTGAGACACTTAAGACCGTCTTAGAACTATGGATTCCAAGTTGTGATGGAATGCAGTTTGCAAAGATTTAATGCTATTTGACTGTGAAATACCGCAGTGTGCTGGTATTTGTTAGTGTGTCACGCCATCTGTGTTTTTAGGCCGCAAGTTGAAAGCCATTCTTTAATGCAAGCGCTCTCGCGTTGATTAAGGATGGTTCACCCTTCAAGTGTTACACGTTAGGTGTCATCCGGTGATGGCACATCTTAGGTGCTATTATAATCACCGGTTTGTCCATTGTGTAGACCCTTTTTTCGACTTAACGAAGCTCTGACAAAAATGAGCAGTATCAAATATAGAAAAGATTTTTTTCCTCGGTATAGTCACCGAAACGACATAATATAGAAAAATATATAAAGGTACAACACTTAGAGAGTTCATTTGGCCTCTAACATAAATTTAGCAATCTTTGCAAATGCGGCTGGTTTTTCTCTCCGGACACGTGTTTCGGCTACCTCATAGTAGTGTTGGGAGATATATCAATCACCATGATCCAATCACCGTGAAAGACAAATCACTATCGGTAGCGGCGATCGAAATCTCGCTAACCCAGTTATTCAGTATTCAGTGATTAACAAATCTGCATGCGCCACGGACGGTTCACCGAAACAAAATAGATCACGGCGATCCGACCGCGTAATCGCCCCTTGTAAAATAAATATTTCTCGGGTTATTGAGATATTGATAAATAAAATCGCTGCTTGAACGGTTGCGCCAGATATTATCGCTTCTTGCGTTGTTGATATATCTGATTCTTTAGATATTCACGTATGTTCAGTGATTTGTCGTTTATCGGTTCGGTCGGCCGTAGTCGATATTGTTGGTGAATTAGCCATTTATTCTTCATTGCGCGTAGTAACGATTATAGAGTAACCGATAAATTAGTTTTAATACTTTTAATTATAGCAAAATTCAACACCTGCAATATATTTAGATTCACAAAATGTCCAAAAAACAGAAAACCAGTGAAATTTTGAATTTTTTTAAACCAATTGAAGATGAAACTTTTCTGAAAAGTGCAATATTTGCAAAAAAAATACTCACATAAAGCATTCCACTAAAATTTAAAATAACATATTATGTCAAGTTATCCTTCTGTCTCAATGTACCTGAATTTTGAATTTTACCAAAAAGTATTTAAATATAAAAGAGAATGTTTTTTGTTTATATTTTTTATATTAGCTAAATATAAACGAGAATGTTTTTTTTTATTATATTGTCTTATACTATTGTTTCTAATTATTTTGTTATTTATGTTGTGGGTTATATTAAGCATTTTGTAATCTCCCTTAGGTTCCGTGTGCCCCCATTTTGAAGCTATTAAATGGGATTTTTTCAGTTTTAGATGGTTAATTTCAAATGTGAAAAGTATCTAAGAGATTATAATTTTATTAATTATTGTCGTATTTAGATTCAGCGTCACAAAAACATTTTCGGGTATACCTAGGTATACTCAATGTTGCCTAAAGCATTATAATTCTAATTTCGGAAAAAATGTAATATTTTTAACTTAATCTAGCGCAAAAATCAAGAATAAAGGTTATTTTCGATTAATATTCGCCACGTCTCTGACACTGGCCGTATCGAAAAAATACTATTTTTACCCTAATAACTTACTGACCAAGTCAAGTTATAATTTTAATTTTACTTCCAATTGTAGCTGCATTACCGAATATCAGTCTTGTAAAAGCAACTATGCTGCTCCTTTTCGCCTTAAAAATAAAAATCGCTGTAGTGAAAAATCACCGTTAAAAATAACGGCTATTCTTAAATCACTATCGCTGTTCTAACAGATATCGAAAAATCACTATATCTCCCAACTCTACCTCATAGCCATCATCAGCGGAGCTGTATAACCAGAAAGAAATGAAAAGCCCTCATAGTTGAGACAGTTAAGACCGTCTTAGAACTATGGATTCCAAGTTGTGATGGAATGCAGTTTGCAAAGATTTAATGCTATTTGACTGTGAAATACCGCAGTGTGCTGGTATTTGTTAGTGTGTCACGCCATCTGTGTTTTTAGGCCGCAAGTTGAAAGCCATTCTTTAATGCAAGCGCTCTCGCGTTGATTAAGGATGGTTCACCCTTCAAGTGTTAGACTTGAAGGGTGAACCATCCTTAATCAACGCGAGAGCGCTTGCATTAAAGAATGGCTTTCAACTTGCGGCCTAAAAACACAGATGGCGTGACACACTAACAAATACCAGCACACTGCGGTATTTCACAGTCAAATAGCATTAAATCTTTGCAAACTGCATTCCATCACAACTTGGAATCCATAGTTCTAAGACGGTCTTAACTGTCTCAACTATGAGGGCTTTTCATTTCTTTCTGGTTATACAGCTCCGCTGACGATGGCTATGAGGTAGCCGAAACACGTGTCCGGAGAGAAAAACCAGCCGCGTTTGCAAAGATTGCTAAATTTATGTTAGAGAGGCCAAATGAACTCTCTAAGTGTTTTACCTTTATATATTTTTCTATATTATGTCGTTTCGGTGACTATACCGAGGAAAAAAATCTTTTCTATATTTTTAAATAAATAAAGAAAAAATTGCGAACATGAGTAAATATTTTTATTAAGATCAACAATTTATAATAAGGTTAAAAAAATATTCCCTATTTTCCGATATACATATAATGAACAGTGACGTTTGTGTGAGTTAAAGACGCGATAAAAATTGTTTAATCGAATATACCAAGTAGCTTCAAAATTTTTAACTGTAAAATGTTGAGTCTTAGTTCGAGAAAGATAGATACACTTTGTAATGCCACTGCGACTTCAGCTTTAAACTGAAACCAAACGTGTCTAGAGCGCAATTTTCATTTCTTTCTCAATAACTAAAGAAATCTGTGATGCCTTCTATTCTCAACTTTATATCGGGTCGGCGTTCCTGTTACTCATTCCCATAACGCCCGATGAAGTAATGTAAAGAAGAACAAATATGTACCTTGCGTAGTATTTCAATAGTTGTTAGTCAGTCCCAGATTCATAAAACACAGGAATTTAAGCTGCTAATACTTTATATAAACTTTTAATTATATTTGTACACTGCAAAAACAACTTATATTATGCGACAGGCTTCAAATAATTTGTCATTGTTATGTTTCTCATAACCTAAATTTATAACCAGCTGTAAAACTTTTACGAGTATGAGAGAGAAACAAGACGAGAGAGAAAAAAATGAGAGAGAAAGAACATGCAAGAGAGACATAATTGATCTCTCCGTTGTAAAATGGGGTTCCGTCATCATTCTCAAATTAAATTGGAAACGGTATAGCAAGTACCTATTTAAATTTAGTAGCAAAAAAATAATAATATAGTCATTATTAATTATTATATTATTATTTGCACCTGCATTATCATGCACCTGGTGATTTAGAATAGGAAGGTTATTAACTTTTGAGCCGTTACATTTAGAAAATTAAAAGTTGTCATACGGTAATTAATTAGTACAAAAATATTATGTTTTGATGCATAAGTGACACTCGGAAAAATCAAGATGGCTGCTGGACGCCATCTTGAAAAAAAATTAATGGAATTCATTTTAAAGGTATCTTTGAATACTTTATGATCCTAGAATATTACGTCGTTATTCGCCTTGAGAACAAATGGCGGCCTGTTGAAACAAATATTTTTAATATTGAATTGATGTAGTCTTTACTTGATGAAGATTCATTATAAAACTATTTAATAATAACAAAAAAATGTTTAAATCTTCACTAAACTTTTATTCTTAAAACATGGCAACTGTTTCGACACACAGTGTCTTCGTCTGATTATACCAACCATTCAACGTTTATATCAGTGTCTTCGTCGGATTATACCAACCATTCGACGTTTATATCAACCATCCGACAAAGGCACTGTGTCGAAACAATTGTCATGTTTTAATAATAAAAATTTAGTGAAGATTTAAATACGTTTGTTGTTATTATTAAATAGGAAATATTTTTAAAATAAAATGTAATGAATACTGCTGAAGTTTTTTAATTATGACATTTCAGTAGTTTCAGATTTAATTTTTAACACAATTTAAATTTTATTTCAATTAGTGGGGGAGGGGGAGGGCTTAATAATATTTTTTAAACTCTTGCTATCATCAGAACCGTATTTTCAAGCCGCCTATTAAAAAACTTCAGCAATATTCATTACATTTTATTTTAAAAATATTTGTTTCAACAAGCCGCCATTTTGTTCTCAGGGCAAATAATGACGTAATATTCTAGGATCATAAAGTACCAGATTTTTCCGAGAGTCACTTATGCACTAAAATAGTATTTTTATACTAATTACTGTATGCCAACTTTTAATTTTCTAAATGTAACGGTTCAAAAATTAAGAAGGGGGCGGGGACATTAAAGAGCCGCACTGTGTAAGTTTACCTCCATTGTCCGGCATTAATATAATGAGTGTTTTATTACTCGGTACTCGGCCAATGTCCATTGCCGAGTACTCGGTACTCGATTAAGTGAAAAAACTCGGTGCAGCCCTAGTGGTCATCCAGGTTCTTGACTTATGCTTGTATTCTTTTTTAATGGGAAAACATTCACTGATTATAGGATTTATTCTGCCATAAAAAGTGCCAAATTTTCCCTGAACGGAGAGGTTATTTGGTACTGACCAGTTTATTAATTTGTACATTGAATACTATTATATATATTTTTTTGAAAAGGTCGTTTGAGTAACAAACGTATCATTTTGTCTTGTATTTTTAGTATAAAACTTAATTGCCTTGTGATCAGAAAGACCCCAGTCATCTACCTCACAGTGGAAAAGTTCAGGGTTAATATTTATTACTATATTATTAAACGTTTTTGTTTTAGCTATTTTTCATTTCCACCACCAACAATGATGTCTTTAGAGGAAGACTACCAATCAAAAGAACAACAAATTTTGGCCATTGAAAAACAAACCATATTGGAATTTGAGTCCCATTTAGCTGCAGCTAGTACAAAAGCGGAAATTAACGAGCAAACTAGTCTGCTGTTGCCTCAACTCATGGAGTTAAACCCCCAAGGGGAGGCAAGAAGGCCACCGGCATATGCTTTGGATATGTTGCAGGCCCTTAATAATTCCCACAGATTAGGACATTTGCTGTGCAAATCAAGACATCCTGATTTTCTTTTGGATATCATGTCTCGTCAAGGAGGTGAGTGTTAATTTCACGAATCCTTTGATATTAACATTTAAATAATTTTAAAATTGAAATTAAGAGTAACTTAAAGTGTTAAAATTAGTCTTTAGAACCCTAGTATAAAAATGTTGCATTTTGTAAATTTTTAAATTTAAACATTGTCGACCTACATACACAGAGTGTACATAAGTTTCTGTATTTGCATCCTAGCAGGAAAATGCTTTCGGAAATGGAAAGCTCATGCCACTTATTACTTTACGTTCACTACCAGAAGCTTTGGAAATTACCTTATATAAACGGATGATATTATACAAAAGCAACATTTATGTACTTCAGCTGAATTTTTCCTTGTTCTCTTCAAATCGGAATGTCATAATTTCCTCAGTAGACTAACGTAATAGTTGGCATTTACGTTAGTATTGCCTTGTTAGAGTCAATAAGCAAAATGCTTTTTATATCCCACCAGAAAATGGCGGCAATGATATTTTTGTGCATTGGGTGATTTCGGCTTTTCTTGGTGCAGGTTCATTTTCTGTGCTACACCATGTGATTTCTCTATAATACAGTATGATGGAAAAAGCCTTTGTTTCCCACCGTACAATTTAATTGAACGCTCTAAAAATCCCCGCTTTACAGCTGACAGCAGTCGGATGGTCGTTGTTTCTAAACAGCACTCAGAATTTTAGGTACTTTTTCTTCACTCCACCTCGACCAAGGCAACGTTTTTTCAGTTATCACTACATTTTCTAAACGTGTATCGTGTTCGAGGGATTCTCGCCCTTTGAAAACTGTTTTTGTGTATCATTCAAGCCTTGTGTCCACCGAGCGTATCGTTGTAGACGTGTACAATACAGTGTTGTTGGGCTGGCTGATTCTAAATATCCGCCTGTGTTCTGAAAAAAGTCCGAACATATCCAATGTTATCCGCCCGCTGAAACTGAGTAAAAAATGTAATTAGCAATACTAGCATTTTAATTCAGTGACCGGCAAAAAGTTCGCAACATATGGGAAAAATTATTTTAGCATAGTATCGAAAAAACTTTTCCAGGGGATCGGTTCTGCATGTCCGATAACCTAAAAATCGATTTTGACACGTCACGCGACCACTGGTATAACGGCAAATTAAAAAAAATGCCAATTTACAAAAGGTGAGGTTAGGTGACGAGATATCAATCAATTTACACGTTCTTGTACTATGTTTGTGTATTTTATAAGTAGCTACAAATCTTATATTAGATTATTTTTTTATGGAGTGTTTTGATACACTTACTTTTAATTTATATAAATTATGTATATCTAAATAACCTTTAGGTTTATACAAATTAGTCGTAGGCTCTAGAGAATGAATGAATACGTTTTATTGCTTTATTTTATATTTTTTTAAATGAATTAATTGGTGATAAGCAAGAAGAGCCCCATATCGAAATTAAATATTGAGGTTTTAAATATATATGTATTAAAGAATAATTACACGGTGCGCTCAAAACGGTTGGAATAAATTAATTAAAAAGTCAGTTAATTATTTTTCAGGTAAGTGCTCGCACATGTCAATTTTGTATGTACAATGTACATTTTTTTAAACTAATTTTCATATATACAGTGGGTGACTCAAAAAAGCAGGACGTACGCCAATTCTTTTTAATAGAACACACTGTATATTTTCGCATTTTCAGATTCTATGGTCCATTCTAGACATATTCTATGTAACATGCCCTGTACCTAAGTTAATTAGCTTCTGTGATATTGACAGCTAAGAATTGCCATTTTTCCTCTTTGACAGACTTTACCATTCAAACGGTGCATCTTAGAGTAAAACGGCTTGCATTTCTTACGTATCTTAGTTTTTTATTGTCTACAGAAGAAAGTCAACTTCCGGTTTAACCGGAAGGGGCCGAAAATCGGCCAATTTATTACTTCCGGTTAAACCGGAGGTTGCCATTTTTCTGTAGGCAATGAAAAACTAAGATACGATAATGTAAGCCGTTTTGCTTTAAGATCCACAGTTTGGATGTTAAAGTCTGTCAGAGTGGAAAAATGGCAATTTTTAGCTATCAATATATCAGAAACTAAGTAATTTAGGTACAGGGTATGTTACATAGAATATGTCTAGAATCGACCGTAGAACCCGAAAAGGTAAAAATATACAAGCTGTCCTATTTAAAAAAAAAAAACAAAAATTGACATGTGCGAGCGTACCTGAACAATAGTTACTTGATTTTTTAATGAATTTATTCCATACTTTTTGAGCTCATCACATATTCTTTAAATATTTTAATTGAACATAATTTCTTGTGTACAGTGTCAATTAATGGAGAAATTTCATTCCTTAAATGTTGAATATGGACTTTTCAACTTAAATTTTCGTCTAAATATAAACCTAAAATTTTTGTTAGGTAAATATTTTATAGTTCCCTCCTTAAGTAATAACGGTGTATTGATTTTATATAATTAATTTTTATTTATTATCATAAAAGAATAATAATAATAATAATATCGCGTGTGGAAGACCGCTCTAACGAAGTCGCCAGCAAAGGCTAAATAATAATAAAAAAGAGTCTAGGTTCTGTGATTTAAAAAAGGGACAATGGTACCAAACAATCCTAAGCCAAGCGTATCTTTTGGTCATAGTTAAATGTGCACTAGGACATTTTTTACTTTTCGTCAAAAACGTTAAAAATGCACATCACAAGACCCATTTTTAGATACTATTATGTCGAACTCAATTATGTGAAAATTTGATATTTAGATAATAAACTTGTTTCCTTCTTTTAGGAACTGCTCACATGCCGTGGTTAGCTGAATTAGTTCATAGCTCAGAGGGGGTCCTATCTCACCTTCCAGTGCAGTGTTTATGTGAATATCTGTTATCTACCGCTCCAGCAGAAAAACTGACTAAGCATGGTCAACTTTTAGCACATTTAAGAACTGTAGCTAATGGGCCTGATCCGCAGACTGCATGTGAGGTTTTGGAATATTTATTTAGACGATTGACTTCAGACCATAGTGCTAGTCGAGTTCAAGCTACAAAAGGTTTGGGAATGATTTTAGCACCTACAGACGATGTGGAAATTACAGCTGAAAATTATACTAATTGGCTGTCACAATATATCCGCCAGTTTACTCACTTTGCACTTATTAAACCTATTTTGGTTCAGTTTTTAAGGCAGGCCTTACAGATTGAAACAAACCCAGCGATAGTTTCCAGTTATATAAATTTTCTTGCTACACAAGACTGTTATGAATCGTTTGCAGAACTTAATGACTTAATAACCGACTTGTCATCGGTCATTATTGAACGTCACAGTGTTGCTTCTTACGTGTTACCTGGGGAAGATAATGTCACGCTAAAAAATTTGTTGCAAATCTTCTGTATTTATACGATGAAGGCTAAAGAAAACGTAGAAGAATCGTACAGTATTCATCAAAGTTATAATAATGAATATGTAATCGTTTCTTGGGGTACCGGAGAACAATGTGCAATGCAGCCGTTGGTAATTCATTCAGCAATAGTTCTACTAACTTATGGTCCATTAGATAAGTTTGACCCATTTAATGTTTTGTTAAATATTTGGTTTCCTCTAAATATGGACCATCCTAGAGCATATTCACCCGATACTTCCGAGACAACGTCTTATCTACCCGATTGGATGAAGTTAAGAATGATTAGATCAAATGTCTCAACGTTAGTCGATGCGGCAATAGAAAAATTAGAACCTCCGAAGCTTGTTCTGTTTATACAGTCATTCGGTATACCTACTAGTTCTATAAGCAAACTGTTAAATACTCTGGACAAGGCCACTATTTTAGATCCAAAACTAGTAGTTGATTCAGTGCTGGATAAAACTTACATGATACAGTTAGTTGAGGTGCAAAATAAAAGAGGAGCCGTTGGTGGCGAAATTTTTGTAAAAGCAATAGAAATGCAAATTCCACCAGCTCAGGATATTGATATAGATGTCCAAGTTGAAACTAAGAAACAGATTCCCTTTATCGGAACACCAGACCAGAAAAAGAAAATTGTATTTAGTGATCAAGCTATTGCTGAAAGTTTAAATTTGCTTTTTAATCCGCATTTTAGTGGAAATAAAAATAAAGTGATATCCAGTCTAATTAAGGTAAGAATATCTTTCTAATAAAGCTGTAAATGAGGGGGCTAATTTTGCTATAATATTTTTAAATTAAATTAATTTTCTTTAACTGTATAATAGGAATACTATATGGATATCAAAGTAAATCGTCTAGATATTTTTTTCAAATATCACAAATTGAAAATAAAATAAAAACTATATTTAATAAATTGGCGTCAAAATATCCTTACTAATAGAACCGCAGCATCGAACATCGTATGCATAAACTTGCGGCTTAACAGTAAAAGTTGTGAGTTTTTCCTTTCCATAAAAGTTTAAAATTTTAAAACGTCACATATATCAAGGGGAACTTAGGGATTATTCAAACCTAGCCATGTTTTGTCAAAGTATCTCAGCTAAATCAAGACAGCTTACTCATATGTCTACAATATGGGTTGATAACCTCCTCAAGTCAGCCTATTAATATATGTATGTATGTATGTATTAAAAAAAAGCTGATGCAAATTTAGGACATATGGCTGAATGTCCCCCATATCTGATTCAGCCGCTATCAGGGGCATCTGCGGTCATTGTTTAAAAACGTAACTTAAAAGGTAACAACTAATTTATTATCTATTGTTTACATTCTTAAAACTTATTACCAACATAAACGTTAGCAATTATTAATTAACAACTAAGGTTCCAAAATTGTAGTAAAATTTGTTGTATGATACAGTTCGTGCCTTTCCGGATTTCGCTGGAGAATCCAGTTTAGCAATGATGTCTTCCCTATCTACGTCTGCCATATCGTCGGGGTTAGGATAATAAAATGTTTTTAAAATACTCTTTCTCCGTAAAAATTTTATTTCAAATACATCTTTTCGAGCTCTTCGTACTTGGTCAACATAATGGATCATTAGGTTCGTAACACGAACGAGGACAAAATCTTTTTGCTCATGCTGATCACCATTAACTTCTTGAAGGTCTTCAAAATCGATACTTAGGTCTTCATCTGAATTCTCGTTGAGAAACATTTTAGATTTAGATGAGGAAGAAGTATAAAAATCATTTTTATTCACTACCGGGTTTCCTATTTTTTTTTGACTTTGTTTCCTTACTTAAACCTGCTAATTTTCTGGTAACACGATTTTTCTTAAGCTCTCTCTCAAAGTCTATTTTATCTATTCTTTTTTTTTTTTGGGTAGCAGTGTATGTTCTTGATATTCCGGTTTCTCTTTTCTGATGGCTTTTGGATACGGTGTTACTAATTCAGGTGTTACCTCATAAACGATTGGGGCTCTCTGTTCAGCATAGTAGCAGTAAATATACTAATTATCGCCTCTTTTATGTTATTTTCATCTAAATTTGCTCTGTTTATCTTTAATACCTGTTTTTAAGGCATCCGAAAATAACAAAAATGCATATTGTAAATATTCTTATATTTAGGGTGGACTCGACCACTGGTCGAATCATCTCCAAGTATGCCTGGTTGAATCTTCCCCGACTAACATTTATTTTCACTAAGATGAGTCATGCCACAGGAGGTAAGGAGATCGACTGTGGATCTTTGGTGACGAAATCCGGACTGTCTCTGTCATGGATGATTTTGTATTTTTCTAGATATTTTAAAATTTGCAAGTTGATGACTCTCCATAACTTTGCTGACACTAGAGCGATAGGTCTATAATTAGATGGAAGGAACTTAGAACCTTTCTTCGGGACAGACTGCACACGAGCAGTCTTACAACTGCCTGGGAAGATACCCTTGTCATATAGCCCAGGCTGGCTGTTCCAAAAAGATTGATTTCGAGAAAAAAATTGTAGAAGCATTTTAACTGTTATAGGTTGTAGGGGGTGAATGTCTGAGGGTATCTGCTATCCCAGTAACAGCTAAAATTGCTGTCACGATTTTTAATAATTTTTTGAATATGCTAAAACTAGTTTTTCGTCCGTAGCTCTTTTCCTTTGCACTGTAGGTAAAAGTGGTCAACAGGAAAGTTGTAGGTATTGAAAAAACCTTTCATTTGGGATTTTGATTGTCCAAATCCGTTTAATAGTTAACGAGATAATTGCAAAAAAACATTAAAAATGGCAATTTTTTAACAATAAATACCTTTTGCAAAAAAGAGTTTTGGGCTTCTCAGAGTACACCAGGATATTACTTTTTATATGCTTAATGTGCTCTATTCATTTCAGCAAGATCGCATCTTTAGTTCAAAAGCTATTCTATTTGTTTATTCGGTTTAGGCTCCAGAGGAGCAATATTTAAAATTCTTTTCCGACTTTTTGGGCAAGGCTACAGACCCCAGCTTGGGCACAAACAATTCTTTGATACTTATGATGTCCTGTGGTGTAATGGGCAAACCGGTTTTATGATATTTTGCAGTGTTAGTATGGTGAAAACAAACCTCAAAAATTGGCCTCTTTTCTCTTATAAACATTTAACAATATCTGGGGAATGACCCATCGGATCTTCGTCGGACTTGGTGCTCTGGTTAACTGGTATTCTCATGCAGCTTTTAAGACAAAATTCATTGCTCTAAGTCCCTTGGAAACAGAGATAGATGTTTTTTGTCAAAAAATCTTTGCGACTTTTATTATTAATATTTGAAATTTACACCGAAAAAAGAAGAAGATTCTACTAAAAAAGTGATCTAATGTTATTGATAATAGCGTTCAAATTGAATTGCTGCGAACTCAAGATTTTTCGTATGATCTTACGATTTCGGTTAATTTATCACGAATCAAGCACAAAATCTCACGATTTTTACATTTATAGAAATATCAATCAGCAAATCTGACGATTTTGATCTTCAGTAAAATAAAATTGCAATTTGAAATTGAGGTTAGGAAGTTATTACAATAAAAAATAAATACATATGTAGACTAGTAACGCTGTAAGTTAAACACCGCAACGTCATCAGCCGAGAACTTACTGCCGTGGTCGAGTGGTGACGTTGCGGTGTTTAACTTAGAGCGTTTACTAGTCTAACAAGGGCAAGCAAAATCAATTTTCATCTACTTTGCCTCTGTGTTACTGATCGACGTTTGACCGATTTAACGGACATTGCGAATTCCTTGAAAGCTATTTTCTTTGTTTGTTTTGTGTAGTTTTACACTTTTGTTTATACAAAATATGGCTTTTTTTATAGTACAAAGCAGAGGCGGCCCGTGAAATTTTAAAGTTGTATATCTCTGTTGCTACTTATGGAACCCAAGCCAAGTTCAGGTTTTTTAATAGTTTAATGTTTTGGTAAAGGAAAAATTAGTTTGTAATTTGCGCAAAAAGTTGAATTTTTGAATTGACCCACCTGGGAGAAAAGTTAACACGCTTAGGTATTTTATTTATTATTTTTTCTAAAAAATTCTAACATCATTTTGTCGACAATTAAATTTTAAGAGAAAAAAAATGTGTTACTAGAAAGATATAGTCACTTGATTTTTTTTTTAAATTATATTTTAGGTTTAAAAAAATTCAAATGATTGATTTTCTACTAACACGTTTTTTTCTCTTAAAATTTAAGAATTGTCGACAAAATGAAGTAAAATTTGTTTCGAAAAAATAATAAATAAAATACCCAAGTGTGTTAATTTTTTCCCAGGTGGGTGGATCGTCAACAATTTAACTATTTTTCGCAAATTACAAAATATTTTTTTCTTTACCAAAACATTCCTAGTAGGCTCACAATTAAAAATCCTTAACTTGGCATGGGTCCCATAAGTATCAGCAGAGATATACAACTTTAAAATTTCACGGGCCGCGCCTTTTACGAAGTAATAGGTATTTGTTTTAAAATAGTAAATGTTTTTTAATGACATTAATATTTTGCGTTAACATTTCATCCTATTATTACTTTCACTTTCGATGCAGTCATTACGGTCTTACGATTTCAATTCTTAGGATTTTAATTTCATGTCTTCTGGCAACATTGCGATACCATGATATCGCGGAGATATGAAAAATTTGTGAATTTAAAGCGGCTGAGCAGTGTTGCCAGATAAAATTTTAAGAAATCCCTAAATTTAGAGACCTGTTATTTCCCCCTAGAAATCCCTAGCATTTGTAGTTTTAGGTTTTCTTATTTGAAGATTGAGGAAACAACAATAAAAGTCCAAATTTATAAAAACAAAAATACTTCTATACAATCTTATGGCAAAATAAACAACACAAAACAAACTAAAAACCAGGCTCAAAATCAGTAAATCAACGTAAACAAAAAACATAATAAGTTACCTGTCATACGTTGTTTTATTCATTTTCTTATAAAGCTCATTATCAGCTGGAAAATTATAACTAGATTTATTTTTTAATAATTGTTTTGTGTGCATAATTCCTTTTGATGTTTCAGGCGATAACCTCTTTCGATTTTTTTTTAATTTAAATTGTAACTGCACTAAGTGTAAACAGTAGCTATTATATTATTTTTTTGTAATAATGTTTAGAATCAGTGCTTTTATAATTGACAAAGATTCCTAGATTAAACAAAATTTTGTAAAAAAATCCCTTTTGTTTTGAAGGCTTTCGCAATCCCTAGATTCGGGATAAATCCCTAGACATGGCGACACTGTGGCTGAGTCGAGTTCCGCGAGAGCTTGGAGCATTGAGCCCCCACTCTTGCTCTCACGGCGCGGCGGCGTGAGCAGCAACCATTCACTTTGACCAATATTATTCGTAACATTGGATCACTTTTTTAGTACAACAAAAATATTTTCATAAACTATAACTCTTCTTCTTCCTTCGGTGTAAATTTCAAATCTTAATATTAGTAATTAACGTCGCAGTAATTTTTTGAAAAAACAATCTTCATTTCTAAAGGACTTAGAGCGATGAACTTTTCCTTAAAAGCTCCATGGGACTACCAGTTAACCAAAGCATCAAGTTCGACGAAGATCCGATGGTTCGTTCCTGAGATATTGTTAAATGTTTATAAAAAAAACCAGGCCAATTTTTGAGGTTTTGTGTTCGCCACAGTAGCAATGCAAAATAATATAAAACCGGTTTGCCCATTACACCACATGATAATAAAAGTCTCAAAGAATTGTTTGCGGCCAAGCTGGAATCTGTAGCCTTGCCCAAAAAGTCGGAAAAGATCTTTAAATACTGCTCATCTGGAGCCTAAATCGAATAAACAAATAGAATAACTTTTGAACTAAAAATGCGATCTGGCTGAAACGAATAGGGCACATTAAGAATATAAAAAGTCATGTCCTAGTGTATTTTAAAAGCCCAAAACTCTTTTTTGCAAAAGTTATTTATTGTTAAAAACAATGGCCATTTTTTTGCAATTATCTCGTTAACTACTGAACGGATTTGGACGATCAAAAACGCAAATGAAAGGTTTTTTCAATACCTACAACTTTTTGACCATTTTTACCTAGAGTGCAAAAGAAAAGAGTTACGGGCGAAAAACTACTTTTAGAATATTTAAAAAAATAATTAAAAATCATAGCAGCAATTTCAGCTGTTTCTGGGATAGCAGATATCCTCAGACATGCCCCTCCTACAACCTACAACAGTCAAAATGCTCCTAAATTTTTTTTCACGTTTTTAGACAGCAGGACTGGGCTAATAGGAGATATGTAAAAGACGAGTTAAGATGGGTGCACGTTCTGGAACGCAATTTTTTAGAATAATTGCTGGTATGACATCCAAACCTGAGGACTTTTCGGTGTCAAGGATAGAAGAATTTTTTGAACTTACTTGACCTTAAGTATTATTTTGAGCATTTTGTGTTATACAGACGTAGCGGTTGGAAGAGCGAAGTTGGCAGAAGGAATAAGGGTGGAATTGGCAGCGAATTGTTTGGCAAATAGTTCAGCTTTCCCTTTAGAGGTGGAGATAATTTAGTTGTCAGAGGTCAGGGGAGCAAAAGTGCTTGACTAATGTTTTTGGCAAATGACCGGAAAGATTTGCTGCCGTTGGAACAGAAAAGCACTCTATCTTTTGTGCGGTTGTTAAAATCATGTTTGGACTCTAAGATAGTTTGATTGTATTGATTTATTGTCTCAGTGTAGGATTTTGAAGAAACTTTTTGTGAGCTTACACTTTTTTGAGCCTGGCTTTATCACAGACCATGGCGACCAAGGCTTTTGATGGTGGGGTTTAGGTTTCTTGCGGGTATGTGGAATGAAACTTTCAGTGCTTACTTAAATGATATCTGTGATATAAGAACAGGGATCAGAAGTGAAAAAAACTGACAGAGTTCCATAAATTTAGCGGAAGATTTAAGAGTACGTTTTAGCCAGAGGACATCAGGTTTGCCTGATTTCAGGTTCGGGAGTCTGGTGCAAGAAAGACTGTTGCGGACGTAGGCGCATATCCCACCATGAACACGAAAAGATAAGAGAAGTTTATAGGCTGGAAACAGGAGATGATTAGTTGAGGACTGGGGACTGATTTTGGTTTGGGTCAGAAAAAGAATGGAGGTTTGCATGATTGGAAGTAGTGGTGCACAGAGTCCAAATTGGAATTAAGCCCGCATATGTTGGCAAAGGTTATTATACTTTTGGAAATCTTCGATGGTGCCCCCCCTCTCCCCTGGGCACCCCTCGTCCTGAGATCTAAATGGGTAGTTTACCTCCGGAACTTTTTACCTCAGAGCGCCATCATCATTGTCAATTTTTTTTGAAGAGGTATATTAATAGAATAGGATTAGAAATGACAGAGAAACAATAGAAAGAATGACAGTGGGAAGAGAAAAGGGAGAGCTGTAAATATCTGCTAAGATTTCGCCAGCTTTTTCAGTGGGTGCGTGTGGTCCTCAGTCGAGGCAAAGCTCGTCTATCACCTACCTTGTTTTAGTTGTCTGATTCTTGAGTAAAATGGATTTGTGACCAAGTTGTTTTTATAGGATACTGGGTGCTTCGCTTAAATATACGTATATTTTGTTTATCAGGTTTGACATTTTTGAGACACTTGCCAAAGATATTTTTCTGTCGTGCAGCATAGCTGACGACCTGTATATTAGCAGTTTTTTTTATAATGAATATCAGCTGTTAAATCCTAATAAAGTAAATTAAAATTAGTTATTAAATATCAGTACTGGGACAATTGAATGCCATATGACAAACATGATTTACTTTTATGATTTTTTAATTATCACCGTTTTTATTTAGTTGGTTATAACATAATTCACTTTTAAGTTTTCTTTGTAGAGTCTCAGCCTTAAGAAGAACTTAAAAGATATGTTTTTTAATTTCATGAAATCCGTGCCATTAAATTTAGTATTACCACCAATCTTACAGTACAGTTCATTTTCAACACTGTTTCGCTTAATATTTTCAAACGGCTCAATGGATTCAGAAAAGCAAGTTTTTGCTACTCAACTTTTGGGTATGTTACCCGACAAGAACTGTACAGGTAACGTTTTAAAACACTATTTAAAAATGCACCGGAAGATTAAAGAAGATTCGAAAATAATTGTTGATCCGATAGATATAGTACAACAGGAAGAGTTGGTGACAAATGTAAAGTCAGACCTTCTGTTTAGTTGTCCAGAAAATTTAGGAGAAAAATTAGGTAAAATGCTGTTGGAGGATAAGACTGAGATAGAAAAAACTGGATTGTTGGTAGATTGGATGTCAGCTCTTGAATTAGAAATTGCTAATTCTGAAAAACATAAATTGCAGGTACGATATCGATATTTTGATACAAATCATTTATATAAATGAAAAATATATTTGTTAATTCATCCCTTGAAATTAAAAGAGAAAATTTAAATATAATTCTAATATGTAGTATACTTGGTATAGTATGTAATTAAAAAATATTTGAAGACCACAAGGGAAAAACAAGGAATGTCACAAAATATCAAAAATTAAGTTACCATCGTCATCTGTTAGCTAAACCTCTATATTTTATCATAAACCCAAACCCAGGAAAAGAACATAGCACAGCCAATATTTGTATTTAAAAGAAACATATATTGGGGAAAAACATGGAAGGTTCACAGCGTACATGGTAAAAACAGGGAACTAAGGCAGCAACTCAATTTATTCTAAAAATGCTTTGTGTGGACATTCTCTGGGAATTTTTTTAACATCTTCTAGACAAAATTAGATTAACCCCGAAAATGAAATATAGTCAACATTTTCGGAAAAATTCTAAGCCGCTCCCGGTTTTACCCCTCTCATTCCATCCCCTTTATTATTTTTTAAAGTCAAATATTAACAGAACCACAGGACCGTCATGTTAAACACAACGGAGTAAGAATTATTGAAATCGGTGCTGCCATTCCGAAGTACACACGCGCAAAAATTGTCGATTTCAAGAGTTATTTTAGTTTTTCGCAGTATTTTTAGGTTTTCACTCACTTCAGCAAAAAACCCTTAAAATGGGACCATTCGGGAGAACTCATCTACAAAACAAAGAGAAATTATCGAAATCGGTCAATCCGTTCAAGAATTATGCGTGAACATATGTACATAAAAAAATGACACATACGAGTCAAATTGGTAACATCTTGTGAAGTCGGTTAAAAAAGCCTAAAAAGAACCAGAACTGCAATAATAAAAAAATTAACTGGGCATTCCGTGTTTTTCTTATGAAAATGCCACTTATTTTAGGACAATCCTGGTTTTTCACCTGAAGAAATTGTTTATTTTTTTTATAAAAAAAATATTTTTTAGGTACAGTATTTTTAAGGCGTTATTAAAACTTTTTTTATTGCAAAGATGCATTGTTTAATTTTAAATAAAAATTCTTCTACAGTTCGTAAAGTATTAAATTTTTAAGTCGATTTTTCTCAAAACTAATATTTTGTGACATTCCTTGTTTTTTCCCTGTGGTCTTCATTTAGTTATAAATTTATTGTTTCAGTACCCAGCTGTGTATACTTCTCCCAAAACTTCTAATCATTAATTGTTACTTTTATAATGTTATATTCCCTGTAATAAACTTTAGTTTGTTGGAAATGAGAAATAAATAATAAGAGAGGATCGCCAAATATTTGTGTGACGGGACCACAATGTTTTCTACAATTTTTAAAAAACTCAACATGAAATCAACCTATGATATTATAGTTTTATTTATGGATTAGCATGATACATTTATGAACATATATGTTTAAAGTGACATACATATTTTAGGTAGATCTGCTGTTTTCGAGAAAAGAGCTTCATTTTCGACCGTTGCTTATGTCACTTTTACTTCAAAGGGCGAGTTGGCAAAGTCTTCATAATTTAGTGACGTATTTGTTGTCGGGAGAATCGACAACCATTTGTCCAATATCAGTATTAGATTATCTGACTGCTTTAATAAAAAGTCCAAAACTGTGGCAGGGGCGAGATAAAGCTGTACCTAAACATTACCATTTTGAGGATGTTCTTAATTTAAATTGCGATCAGGTAATTAATTTTATTAAAATAAGTTTTGCTTTTGGCCACACGTTCAGAAAGGTCAAACACTGAATCCAGTGTTTTCATCTCGCAGAGTGGAGATCCCTGAGGATGCCTCGTGCAATTATAGGCGAAACTTCGGAAAGTTATTCCACTTTGACACGGTAAAATTCAAAGATTTTGCGATAGTATAGCACTTGGATACGTCAAATATTGTGCTTTTTACACTTTCATACTGTACTTTTCATGCACCAACAAATTATTTAAATCTTATGGTAAAAACTAACCATTCAGAGGATAAAAAAATCGTAAAATTCTATTGTTTATTAAAAAGAATTTTGGATTACTTAACAATCAGACAATAAACATTTTGCGTTAAAAGAACTAGTGCACTTGACATCTGTTTGCATTATATTTAGATAAAAAAAAAATAGAAATTCACTCACAGTTCACGGACTTGACTAGTGGAAAACTAATTCACATCATGTGACTGACATACTACCGCAACTTTTATTGTCTTTTCAGGTTAAAGCCGTTGTTAACTACATTTTGGAAGAGTCTAAACTGCATCCATCGAATTGGAAACAAAAAATGGAATCCCGATTACAGTTCCTTCTTAAGTGCATCGGGCTGCATGCAATTACTATAATTAAAAATCTCTTCCGTGATTCAGAAACAAATAAATATAGCAGAGAACTGCTTCTTATGACTTACATGTCTTTACCATTTTCGGGGCAAGATGAAATTGACTTTAAACCAGAAACAACTTTGGACATATCAGAAATGAACTGTTCAAGTACGATAGATAAGATTTCTCATTGTTTATTGAGTGCAGTAACAGCCACCCCAAGAACTAAGGATTGGCCGAAGAAAAGTCAAGATTTAGAATTATGTGCCAGAAAACTTGCGGCTACCCACCCTTTGTTGGTGTTGCGACAGTTACCTATGTTAGCAGGTAGTCTTAAAGGCAGAGCTCAGTACGAGTGGACTGTTTTAAAAAGTAGAGGCCATTTAATGCTATTTGGACAGGTGCTAGGTTTAATGGAGCTATTACAGCCTTACATATTCCACCAAACCGCAACTCTATGCGAGTTGCTGGACTCATATTTATTGCTACTCCAGTTCCATTGTCAACGGACAGATTTAAGTTTTATGGTCAAGAGAATAGTAACATTTATTCAAAACTGGATGGTACACGATGTTAAAGGAGGGTCTAAATTCTTGCAGGAACATGGAGGAGTTTTAAAGTAAGTCTTTGTTTATCCAATAAGCATTTTTCCTTTTACTTGGAACAATTAAGGGCGGAAGCGGAAAGCAACAAACGATTCTATTGACTGATGGGCGGCCATCTTAGAATATTTGAAGTTATGCTTGCATTCCGCAAAAAGTTCGTCTGATTTAACTTTCTACGGATGTCGGCCAAAATTTGACACAACGCAAAAGAACATAACCTAACTTGTTAATTATACTGCGGTTTCTATAATATTGTTAATGTTGTCCATTATTAAATATTTAAGAAGAATGAAAAAAAAAATCGAGAACGAACAGCCAACAACTAATAGCTTTTATTTAGGTTAGGACTGCTTTTGTTAACAAACCTTTCGCCAAAAATATGATATATACTCCGCTAAAGTCGCGCATTTAATTTTATGCGAAGAACTCTTGTAGGGAAAGATTCTTAAATATACCTTATCAAGTGTAGCGCAAAACGCCGTGGTAAAATCGGTCTGATTCCTCAGTTTATTAAATTGATTTTGTTTAAGTTATTTTGAAGGCTGCATAGTCTTGTGCGCCAGTCTTGTTTCTTAAAACCTAACAGAAATAAAGTATTTCTTTATGTAAATTGAAGAATATGTAAGTGTATTAACATTGGTTTACACACAACGCGTTCCGTCTCCGGACGAGAATTCTTTTGCTTACTGTTTCACCGTGACAGTCCATATAAGTTGCAACGTTTGGAGCTTACTTTGTGGATGTTTTAGACTGAATTGTAGAACGACACTATAGTGGTCCATACAGGCAGTCCCGGCACGCAGGCCACCTGGCAGTCCGCCAGGCGGCCTGCGTGCCGACCAGTGAAAGGGCCGCTATAGTGGAGTTCTACCGCTAAGTTTAAAACAGGCTTAGCGGACTGCTAAGTTCGCTTTGTGAATGTGTAGGCAGCCTGCATAGCGTCCGGCATCACCATGCAGGATCCATGCTACGCCCAGCAAGAGACTTGCAGGCTTTGCCTACTGCTTGGAGTCCGCTGTGCCGGAGTGTCAATCAATTAGCGTCGTGGTGCCGATTAAATAATAAGTATGGACCAAGTAAAATATCAGTTATCTTCCTTTCTGAGAAACATTATAATGAACTACAAAATAACTATCGGTAATGAGAAAAGTAGAAATATATCGCTCGCTATGCAGGATGGTGTGTAGGGTTGTCCTTTTCCGGGAAGGACGGTCCTTTTTAAGGAGTTTTGTCCTTTCATCCTTTTTTTAAAATGTCCTTCCGAAAGCCCAAACTGATTTTCAGACGACCTTGCGAGCGCATTTTCGCAGTTAAAATAATTTTTAAAATTTAAATTCGATTTAAAATCTTTACCTGATATCGTGAGACTTAATGTAAAGCGGTGTTATAAATAAACCATGGTAAAATTCTGTGGCGTTCTGTCAAACTGTGGGCCCGGTATTAGCCATGTATTTTTTTTCTTGGACAGCCCGCGTATGCTATAGGCCTAAGTACTAACGTACCGTGGACGTCTGAAGAGAAGGGAAATGTAATCTATTGATACGGAATGTAAAGAATTTAAGGTTGGGAGGGGAAGGGAAACCATCTGCAGTCAATTTGTTTCATAATCTGGATACCCTAGGTACGAATTAGCGAGAGAAGTGGGATGTTCTGGGGTTTTGTAGGTGGACAGTAAAGGAATGCATATGTGATGCACTCATTGTTGTTTTGTTAAAAACATTCAAGGGGGGAATGATAGCGGTTAGCTCTTTTGCGCAAGATCCGTGGTAATGTCTGTATAAAAGAGGCAGATCCTCACCAGCGCGGCGATGAGCGCGAGAAGGGAACTTTCTTGTGAAAACTGGGTCGTTGAGCCGAATGGCTCTCTTTTAAATAGAATCAAGGATGTTATGGGTCGAAGGTGATGCTGCTTCCCAGATGGGGAAACATTATTCTAGGTTAGGTCTTATTTGAGAAACATGGAGAGTATATAAGTTGGAAGGGGAGAAGTATGTTGTGGCTCGGAAGAGAAGACCAAACTTTTTAGCAGCTGATATGGCTGTTGTGGCAGCTTAGTTAGCAGCATGTTCGAAAGCCATGCCAACAAAATCGAACGTCTCTTTTTTCTGTAAGGTTTGACCATTCACGTGGATGGGATAGGTGTTGCTGGATTTTTGGGGTGACAGGGAGCAAGATTGGGTTTTGAAGACGTTAAAATTAACAAGGTTTTTTGCACCCTAGTTTAAGATTAATTGAAGGTCTTGCGAAAAGGATAGGTGCATAGATCGGCGTCGATTATCTGCGCCCTCTTGGTTCGAGATTTGTTTGGAAATATGAATATTGGAGTGAAGAGTGCTATCGTCAACGTAACTGTAGATAGGATTGGTAGTTGAAGAGAGCAGGTCACTAACGCGAAGAAGAAATAGGGTTGGTGCCAGGACTGAACCCTGGGGTACGCCAGCATTAATAAGATGTAACATGAGTGGCCGTCTACCACGACATATATGCGTCGGGTAGAAAGAAAGCTACCGATTCAGGCCCCGGATCACGCCACATAGAATTCTATTCTACGTGTCAAAGTCACATGACTACTCAAACAAAACAAACGATCTATCAAATGGCCACTGTCATTAGTGTCAAAATCACGTAGAATTCAATGCATCGTGATCCAGCACCAGGTACATAGTATGGGAGGAAGACCGTAAGAAGATAATTTATTGAGGAGTGCATCATCCCATATTTGGTCAAGGGCCTTGGAAATGTCATAGGCAACAATCTGAGATTCGCCATGAAATTCGAGAGAATTGTTCCAGTTGTACGTGATAAAGGTACGGAGATCAGCTGTGGATCTCTGGTGACGAAATCCATAGCGTCTGTCGTGGATGAGTTTGTTTTTCTAGATATTTTAGAATTTGCAACTTCATGACTTTCTTCATAACTTTACAGACAATAGAGAAAAAAGAGATAGGCCTATAAAGTAAATGGACGGGCTTGGAACTTTTCTTGGGGACAGGCTGCACAAGAGCAGTCTCCCAGCTGTCTAGAAAGATACCCTTCCCTTGGGAGGTTTGGAAAAGATGAGTAAGATGGGTGCAAGTTCTGGAGCGCATTTCTTTAGAACGATTGCTGACGTATGCGATCCAGACCGGAGGAATTTTTTGAACTTGCTTGATTTTCAATATTATTTCGGGCATTTTTTAGGAACAGATCTAACGGTTGAAAGAGGGAAATTGGCAGGAGTAATAAGGGTGGAATTGGCTGCGGATTGTTTAGCAAATAGTTCAGCTTTTCCTTATAACCATTTTTCGAGATAGTTTGATTGTATTGATTTCTTGCCTCGACGAAGATCTGACGATTTTTGGGGGTAGGATTTTGAGGAACCCTTTTGTGAGTCTGGTTTTTTTTAACTCTGGCTTTACACAGGTCTTGAACAGGCTTTTGTTGGCGGAATTTAGGTTTGTTGCGGGTATGTTTTTTTTTATCTGGCACAGCCCACGTAGACTTCAAGCCTAAGTACTAACGTACCGTGGGCTTCTGAAGGGAAGGGAATTGCAATCTATTGACACGGGATTTAAAGGATTGAAGATTGGGAGGGAAACGGAAATCATTTGCAGACAATTTGTTCCATAGCCTGGAGACCCTAGGTATGAATGTGAATAAGCGAAACAAGTTGGATGTTCTAGGTTTTTGTAGCTTTTTACGTG
Source organism: Philopedon plagiatum (assembly GCA_963971165.1). Taxonomy (NCBI): domain Eukaryota; kingdom Metazoa; phylum Arthropoda; class Insecta; order Coleoptera; family Curculionidae; genus Philopedon; species Philopedon plagiatum. Next base: position 49,034,020 of record OZ020190.1, read on the forward strand.
ATGCGCCTCTTGTTGTTCTGTTAGGAACAGTCAAGGAATGAATGATAGCGGCTAGTTCTTCCGAGCAAAATTATGAGCGAGAGAAGGTAGTTTTCTTGTGAGAACTGGATCACTGATGAATTGAATGGCTCTCTTTCAGATATAATCCAGGAAGTTAAGCGTCGAAGGTGATGCTGATCCTCAGATGTGGGAACAGCAGTAGCAGCAAGTTAGGTCTTTGGGAAACATAAGAGAGTAAGTGGGAAGGAGAGAAGTATTTTCGGACTCGAAAGAGAAACTTATGCGTTTTAGCTGCCAAGCATTACAGAATAAAGAAACGTTTGATTTTGTTGGCATCGCTTTCGAACATGATCTCAGCTTTCACAACAGCCATATCAGCAGCTAAAAAATTTTTCCTACCCAACGAATGATTTAGTGTGGTTTTCTTAAGTGCTTGATGGGGAAGCATTAGTTTTGTGTTTCATTCATTTCCATGTTATTACTCTTATTACTAAGCATGCACAACTGAGTTCGCGTAAATGGTAATGCACTTTACTGCGCAGAAAGGTCTTAACAAATAAACTTAGAAATAACAAATAATTTCAGAAATTAAACAGAATCGCCGGTTAAAATGATGCACAGGTAAAATTTTAATGTCACTTATAATCTACAGATAATTTTTTTCGCGTATACGCTTCTTTAAACGGGTTATGCCATATCGTCGAAATTAAGATCTATATAAAGGGATAATTTTAAAAATAAGACTCTAGAGCAGACTACCCGTGAAAAGATTACAATAATTTTTCTTGCCATCTGTTATCAAAGTCATCTATATGTATATGTACATATGTTGACATATCCAAATTTTTGTAAAAACGCGAATACTGAAACAGTTTTTGAAAACTAGAGTAAAAAAAACAACTTAGGGAAAATACACATATGTCCAAAAGTTTGGAATATTATAATATAAAGTACCTACGCCAATGAAGGAACGAAAATATGTTTTGGCATTTATTGTACATCGTTTTTTATTAAAAATAACGAAAAAAGCAATTGATTGTAAGTAAAGATTATTTGAATTTAACACATTCTTTTGTCTTCAGAGGTTAAGTATTGAAGTGTTATAAATTTATTTTGCAATTAAATCGCTTTAAAATGCATAGGAATGTTATATCGTACTTTAATAAAGCAAGAATAATTGCTCTATTGCAACATGGCATTAGGCAGAGTGAAATAGCTGAAATTGTTGGTGTTTCTCAGGGAACTGTGTCAAAAATTCAAAAGAAGTTTCAAGACAAGCGATGTTAAGTATCGTCCAAGAACTGCTAGAAGAAAAGTTACAACTGCAGCACAAGACCGACAAGTCTCCAAACTTGCCCGAAGAAATCCAACGCTCGCAACAACTGCATTGGTAAGGGAGCTTGCAAGACTTGAAGGCGTAAATGTCTCAAGGCAGACAATATCACGTCGACTTAGGGCTACCAATTTACGTCATAGAAGACCCTTGCGCGTTCCTTAATTAACACTTGTTCAGAAAAACAATGTTGCCATGGGCACAAGAAATGATGGTTATAGGTACAAGCTGGGATAATGTCATGTCTTCTGATGAGACTAAAATTGGACGGGTATCCGATTCACGGCATACGCTAGTTTGGAGAGCTCCAGGGCGACACGCGAGATTGGTTGCAGCTCAACCCCATGTTCCGTTTCAAGGAGTGAGTTTCATGTTTTGGGGTGGCATAATGAGAGGTTCACGAACTCCCCTAATAGTTTTTGAGAGGACAATAACAGGGGCCTTATACATTAATGAAGTGCTAAATACTGTTGTACGTCTTTTTCGACATGCCGTTGGCCAATAATTTATATTTATGGATGGTAATGCACCCCCTCATCGAACAACGGCTGTCCAAAGAGGGAAAAACGCGATTAAGATGGCCTCCAAATTATCCCGATATGAATGTAATAGAGCATGCTTGGGATATACTAAAATCGCGTTTAAAAAAGAGGAACAATAACTCTACAAGAATAAAAAATTGCAGCCAGGGAAGAATGGGAAAGAATTCCACAGGCTCAGCTCGATCACTTAAACGACAGCATGCCAAGGCATTTACAGGATTGTATTGATATCCATGGAGGAAATACGGCCTCTTTGTTTTAAGAAAACGACACCATTTAAGTTATTTTATAATTTTTTTCATTAGGTCAAAAATTGTGTTTTTATAAATTTTAAGAAAATAAGTTTTCTTGCCAGCACTTTTATTTCCGAAAGAGTTTTACTTCATGAAACCAACATTTTAGCAAATGCTATTTCTAAAAACAAAAAAATATAAGCATAAATCCAAGAAATCGAAATATTCCAAACCTTTAGACATCGACAAAAAACTAAATAAACACCGAGCACGACCACACTCCATAAGAAATATTTTCAACAAACAATGTCTTTAAAACGTGTTCGAACCTTTACAATACGCTACCGGGCGGCGTCTGTGATTGAAAATGAATTTGGTGGTCACATGGGTGAAACTTGAATTGAATAAGTGGAAACACGACCGTTACACCATTAGTATGCCATCGTTAAAATAGGTGGCACTGTGGGATAAGTCTTCTGCAACCATCATTTCACTCGTTCTTTGAACTTTAAGACAGCTGACACGTTTGTCAAATTTCGCCGTGATCTGTGACAGGTCCACCAATAATTATTTTGTAGTTTTAAACAATTTCATTCCCTATTTTTGTATTCGTTGAATTCATTTATAATGTCGAAACTGTTGCACATTTTAGGATGGTTTTAAGTGAAGTGGAGTGAAAGTGTGTGTTTTGTTTTAATAATAAAATGTGTTTAAAGAACAATCGTAAAAGAGGCAATTTTTTGCCTGTCATGGTATCAAACGTGAAAGATAATAATATTTTTTATAATGGATTTTGACCTGCTGAACAACGTGATGTGATTAGAATTTACTTGATACTAAAGAAAAAGATTTTCCCGGAAGCATCCGGTAATTCTAATTGCTCCCTCATGTTCAACAGGTCACAAGAAATCTAATTTTTGTCACGACACAAAAGAGCCTTTTTTAACATTGTTCTTTTTGGTTGTTCTTTAAGAATTCTGCTTTTGTTTAAACAATATATTTAATATCTGTTTTAAATAATGCTGGCTGTTTTAAATAGTGCAGGCAGAGAAATTACTTAGCCTCGACTCAATGTTGTCGGTTAATTTTTTTAATTTTTCTTCCATGCACTCCCTAATTTTTTTATAAATCCTGGTAGACGATGTTTTTAATGTCGGTTTTACATTTGTGTAGTTATCCATTCCTTGATGAATTTCAGCATGCCAACATGAATTCGTACAAAAATGGGGATTATCTTTCAAGCTCAGGAGTTAACGGTATTTAGTAAATATAATCTCAACTTTATGAAATTTATACATTTAGGTCCATGGAAAACTACTCGTATATCAAAGGAACTTGGGCTATTTTTTCAATAACAATGTGATAACAATAACTCTTTGGTAAATAAAGCCGACATGCAAGTTTGTAGTTTTATTTGATTTATTTGATTGTTAAAAGACTATTATTGTTTTTTAATTTGTAATTTCTTCTAAAATATAATTTAATCAGTAAAACCATCAATTTATAGCTGATTTTACTGAATACATAATATTTTATTGTGCCATACGAAAAAAAACAACAAATCGTCTTTAAAACAATCAAATACTAGCTTGAAAATAAATTAATATAATAATATTCAACATATCACTTTTAAACTACTCGCCACGAGAAAACGAGCTGGAGCGACATCTGAGAACACGATGGCATACTAATTTATTGATTTTTATTTAAATTTCGTGTTTCTTCATTTTACTTAGGAGTTAACATTTCTAACCTCTTATATATTTTTTGTGGGTGGTATTTGAAACTCGGCAGTAGTTACTCAGTCAATTTTTAAAATTGCCTTTTAGATAAGATTAGGTTCTTTTGTTGTCAGATGTGATAGAACCATTCGAAAGAGAATGAAATTTCCTGTGAGGTAGCATGTCTAACTCGTGACTCAAAAATGGTGGGTTTTGAAACTAGACGACTCAATTAAAATATGTGGTGGTATTTTATCTAGATTTTATCCATATGGCGTTAGGCAGGTAATTTTTTTTTTAATATATAGCTTCAAAACTGAGCACGGACATAGCTGACATTCGAGTGACAGTGACAGCTGTTGATCGTGTAATTTCGGAATCGTTTTAAGGATCTGAAATTTTGTATTGTTTATTAGTGTAGTACAATTTATTATTATCTAAACATATGCGCTTTAATAAGCTTGGCAGAGGTATATTATATCCATATTTCTTTCATAAGAAATAAAAAGTCAGTTTATGATTATGATGCGAAATTAGTAATCAAATTTAAAATACATTCAAGTTTTCCAATGCAATCGATAATATCTTAAAAATTTAAAAACAATTTGAATATTTTAATAAAAATTTTGCAAGGTAATAAAGAGGCAGGGAGGCATTTTAAAAGATGGCCAGGCCTTCACATGTTGAAGGGCGGGTCGAAAATTTGAAATGTCAGATGGAAAGTTACCTATATCCATTTTCGAAAATTCGATTCTCTGGCAGAAACTACGTGTGTACGCAGAAAATTGTTGCATTTGTGCTATTGGTTGGATAGTTATGAATTTTTAAACAATTAAAAAATGATTAAAAACTATAACAAACCTCAAATTTAACGACAGCCGTCGATTCAAAATGGCCTCCATTAACAAACTTTTTATATTTTCTTTGGCCTCCAGCTACTTCCAAACATTTTTAAATTCTTGTTTTGACAGGAGTTGCGCACACGATTTAACATTTCGGAAGTTGCTAATGTACATGCTTTTTGAATCCGGTCTTTCAAGGTTTCCGGCGTGGTTGGTGGTGTAGCTATAATGTTTTCTTTTATAAATCCCCACAAGAAGAAACCTAAGGGAGTCGAATCAGGATACCTTGCAGGCCACTTTTCAGACCATTTTACGGGGCCACCACGACCAATCCATCTATCTCCAGACATGCCATTAATTTGAGGTGTCTGAGACTTGTACTGAAACCACATCTCTTGTTGATTTTAGTCGTTACTCAGAAGTTGGTATCAGTGGTCTCTTAAAAAAATCATAGTATATTGCCCCATTTAACAGGTCTTAAAAAAATTGTAGCCCAATGACTCTGTCCCCGACTATATCACACCAGGTATTAGCTGACCAAGGATGCTGATTGGCCACAACTCTAATTCATTGTGTATTTTCAGGTACCCAATAGTGTGTATTGTCGGTTCGCTTTAAATTAAAAAAAAATGGGCTGCAAGATGCAGTACAAAATACTAGACTCGAATAAATAATTACCTGACCACAATTACCTTAGAAATGTTGCCTTATCAGAAAAAAAATCAATCGATTTTAAAAAACATTTTTTTCTTGAATTTTATGTCTTAATCACTTACAAAATGTTACCCGATTTTGAATGGAGTGATAAGGGTGAAAATTGTATGAATGTAAAATAGTCAGTACCGATTTTTGACACATTCCCGAATCATTAGTGAGTTGGCTGGAACTAAGGTGTAGATTTAAAGTAACTGCAACCAAAATTCCAAGGCCATAAACTCCATTGGTTTTTGTTCATTTTCGAACTCTGTGTTTGGCTCGAAGGTCTCCAGTGTTGCGCCCTGGGGCTTCTAATCGCTTAAATGTCATATGAGACTTTGGAATGCCAGGAAACGTATAATTGAGCAGCTTCTCGGCAATTCTTTCTTTATTCTCCCAGGATTAATAACATGCCGGCCTCGATATTGTAATTTTGTTCCATAGTTCGAGACTGGAACTGAGGTTATTTCTTTTGTCACAAGTTAACAACTAGACTTAAGTAACTATTTTATTCTATTAATTAAGCCCTTACCATTAAAACCGCTCTTTATATCCCATTCAAAAATTTGTAACTATGCAACCTTAAGTGCAACAATTTTCTACGTGGACACCTAGTTTTTGAAGGAGAATATAATTTTCGAAAAAAAAGTTGCCTACCCTTCCATTTGACATTTCAAGCTTGTCACCCGCCCTTCAAAATATAATGTCCCCCCCCCCCCCCCCGGGGTAAATGTCAAACATATTGTAAAACATGTCTCTTTGCCCCCTTATTACATTGCTAGATTTTTATTAAAATCCTCATCCTGTATATAAACTACTGGAATACGCCCTCATTACCGTTACCGCGCTGCTGCTATCTATCGGCCTAACATTAGGTAACTGAAATTTTCCGTTAATATACTATTGGCGACTCAAATTAAGAATATGGCGTCCTCTAGCCGATTTGCTAAGTACTATATCTGGGAATGTTTTCGTTTCGTCTTTGTCTTCATTATCGTGTTATTTGGCATCTCTGGTCAATTTTGTAGTCAAGTGAGCTGTTCTTCCCTCTTAAAAATACTCAATACTCAATACTCTTTATTTTTCCATTTGTAAAAACAATTACATACAGAATATGCGTTGGCATGTCAGTAGATGTGTAGATACATACAGAGGATAACAAAAATAATACAATAACAAATAACTAAAGTAAAATAAATAAATCAATAGAATAGCCAGCTAATACAGGTATTGCTATTGTCAGATCAAACAAATTGTAAATGTTAAATATAAATATATGGAACAATTTTAGATAAACAGAATAGATATAAAATTAATACAACCACAAAATATACACATTAAGAATATAAAAAAAAAAATCTTTAAAAAATATAAAAAAATCTGAGCTGTTTAAGTGAATAAAAATGCACCGGTGGGTCACAAATAAAACAGATAGGAACCACATAGGGAAAAAATTTAAAAAATAAAATCACGATAGACCAAACTTCTACAGGGTCGGTGCAACCAGGGAACCAAAACACACAGGGCTAAGTTCTGCATTCCATAAATTCATTCATCGAATAAAATCCCTTGTCACCAGAAACTGCCTCAGTTTTATCTTAAATTGTCTCTCACTTAGCGATCTTATTTCATTTGGCAACTTGTTAAACAGTGCTACCGCGCTATAGTCCACCGAGTTTTTAAAATTTGTTGTTCTGTGCCTCGGAATTAGGAGAATATGCTCGCTTCTGGTCAGGTAATTATGACCAGATGTGATTCGCGTAAAATCATTTATATTACACTTTACATATATCAGACATTTATTTATACATATAGATACATGGCACAGTTAAGATTTTATATTTAGTAAAGACGTCCTGACAAGACTCACGGATATCTAAATTAAAAATTAGCCTTAAAATTCTGTTTTGATTAACAAAAACTCTTATAGAATCACTGCTCTTTCCCCACAGCATAATACTCAGGGAAATATGGGAATATGCTAAGGAGCAGTATATCTTGAGTAAAGCCTCATTGTCCAGTATATGCTTTAATTGCAAAACAGCGTAATAGGTGCTGTTTAATTTTTTAGATATATAGTCAATATTATTTTCCCATGAAAAATTATTGTTAATATGGGTACCCAAGAATTTAGCGTTGGATGACACGGGTAGACAGCTGTTTGACAAGGGTTTGCGGAGATTAAAGTTTAAATATACTGTTTTATTTTCATTGATTTATTGGTGTATTCTTTTGACACCTACTAATCATCTTGTCATATGCATTTCTTACCTTGAAATACAATTCATCAAGGGTATCGGCAGATAACGTAATAGAAGTATCGTCTGCATACATTGTAACCACACTATCACCTACATATTCAGGCAGATCATTAATATAAATGAGAAACAATAAAGGTCCAAGTATCGACCCCTGAGGCACACCCAAGTCCATGGCAAAGCAGTCGTACTTTTTGCAATTACATTTGACTCTTATCGATCGGTTTCACATAAAAGAGTCAATGCACTGACCAAGCTTGCCCCGAACATCTATACTCTCCAATTTGTCCAATAATATCAGTTTTATTGACCATGTCGAATGCTTTCATTAGATCAAACAGCATAGATATGACATATGTCAACCTGTTCATAAATATACCGATAAAAACTGACAGATGCAGTCTGAATAGAGTGCCCAGGCCGAAAACCATGCTGAACCCTAGTAAGCACCTTAAACTTATTGAAAAAATCGATAATTTTATTGTAAATAACTTTTTCGGTCACCTTAGAGAAAACACTGACAACAGAGATCAGCCTGAAATTTTTAAGATTACTCATATTATCTTTTTTATACACTGGCGTAACCTCAACAATCTTTAGAAGATCAGGGAAGGTTCCAGTTTGTAGGGTTTTGTTAACTAAGTATAATAACTGGTGAGTAAGATTTACTGCAATTTTTTTGAACATATATGGAGAAATACCATCAGAACTACTTAATTTCTTATTTTTTAAATCACTGATAATTGTTATTAATTCATTTCTAGTCACATCACCACATAGTGCCACATACAATTGAGTGATTGAGGGGTTGTGAAACGGTATGTGGTGAATGATATGATAAATTGTACCCAAAACATTCTTTCCATTTATTTGAAGACACGCTAGAGAAATATTTGCCAAACTCATTTGCCACCAACTCATCGGCGACGCTACTTCCGTTCATATTTATATGTATGGTGCTAATTCCTTTAGTCTTGGACCTACCTAGCCGAGTATCGACGATTTTCCAAGTTTCTTTTGTAGTATTCTCTGCGTTATCTATTTTATTTTTGAAGAATGTTTTTTCTCTTCGCGAATTAATTTCCTATATTTATTTTTTTGTTGCTTGTAGACTAATCTCCCGGGAGAATTTGAATTCTTTATATTCCTAAACAGAGCATGTAAATCGGCTGATTGCAGCTGTCTTGCTTAATTTGAGTCGCCATTGTCAAAATTTTGTATTCCAAGCACTGCTCACAATTTTTTCACACTTTTTTGTCTACTTCTTCCTCTTCTTTCTCCAAAGCGAGAGCTGTAATTTCCAATTCACTATTACGACAATTAGTAAACATTTTTCCCGTGTATTACCGATTATGTAAAGGTAAAGACCTTTAAGCAGACTGGCAACACTTACGAGACTCGCCAGTAGTCAGAACACGGACGGGTCCCCGAAAAGTGTGGTTTTTAGATGAACTGCCTGGATGACAACGGTGTTCCGGTCCGCTGTAAAAAAAAAACTTAACCTGTAAAAAAAGATAAACTGCCTAATTCACAAAGACCGTTTATGGATAAAGTTTTGTCAGAAAAAAAAACAAAAATCACGTAAAATCTCACTACACACGTATATTCCGACCTGCCTGAAATGTACACACACAAAATTACGCACCGATTTCTCATTGAAGCAGACGACGTCCCGTGAAGCGACGTTGTTACTCTCACTCTAAATTCCGGCTCCATGTAGTGGAAATAAATTACTAAAAATTTATTATCCCAGAAAATAATGGTATATTGGCATATTTTATTAATGTTTAGTCATATGCATTAACCTGTGGTATTTATGATTGCATATAAGTATTAACCCACAGTAATTGCGTTATTTTAGTGGAGTCTATAAATCTGCAAATGTCTACATAACTAAAAGCCTGGCAATAGTCACTCTCGAGAAGTAGGTGGGGGACCAAATCGTTTGGCAGGTTTTAAATAACCTGATTGCTCTAAATTGTAAATAATGGTATTTATTTGATGCGACATCAATGGCTATTTCAGTAATAGCGACAATACATATATGGAAATGTTAAAAACTTTTGTTCAGGTGTCTCGCTAATCAGACAACATTGTAATCAATTTTTATTTGGACCTTCATCGGGGAAATTTTTTTTAATAATAAATTTTCTGTTTATTTTAGTGACATTCAGTTCAGCCAACCCGGTGTACGTCCTCTGCTTTCCAGCGTATCACTACCAGTGACAGACCAAGATGCACCTTCGGAACTTTTAGTTGGAGCTGTAACTCCCCCTATTCCAGAGACCTATCCACAACATTGGTCCCAACTCAAAATAGCCTTACAGTCTCCAGATAATTTAAATGCACTGCAAGAAATCGATCATATTACTAATAAAAGGCCTCAACTCTTGGAAAATGTGTCTCAAAATTTGTATGGGCTTATAGAGTCTCCAAATAGCTCAGTCAGATCTTTAGGTCTCCTTTTAATTATAAGATGGTTAAAATTTAATCCTAGAGCTGCTTCCGAAGCACTTCCAGCTGTTTTATCTTGCCTAGATAGTGAAAACGGTGACGTTGTATCTAGTTTACTTGAAAGGTTATCGGATATAGTTCCTGTAATGCAGGAATATGCTAAAATAATTTTGACGAAAGTTTTTCAACTTGGAATGAAATCTGTTTTAGTTACGACAAGTAGTATAACAAAAACCATTGATTTGTTAAGTTTACAATATGGCTGTTAAAAATCCGTATTAGTTTTAGATATATTGTGACAAGTAGCGCATACAATAAAATTTTATTTAAAAAAGCAGTATGTTTTTAGTTTGTATATCTCATAAAGGTTAAAAAATCAAAGATTTTATTAGCCAAAGTAAAGGAAGCTTACCTTACTCGGTAAAAAATAATATAATAGGTACTCGCATTACTGGTGAGATAGGATCATCATTACAACTATGGCGCCAGGGATATTAAAAACCGCCAGGGAAAAGTAATTGGTTTTAATAGAAAATATCTGAACAATAATAATATTAAAAAATAATAATAAGCGCTGACTACTGTTCTTAAGCACCTTGTAGTTTGTAGTTTTGTTATTTGGGATTAGAATATTTGTACTTTGCTTTTTAGAGTATATCATATGCGACTGAAAATATAGATATATATATATATATATATATATATAATAAAGCATCTAATAAAACTATTTGCTGTTTTATCATATCAGGAAATTTCTTTGTAGTGTCATGGAAATGTCGGGAAATTCCCTTTCAACAAATCGCTGGGAACCCTGTTACAATCACTTCTAAAAGATAAAGATAACGCCTGTACAGCTGTACATCCATTGATGAAAGGTTTTTTGCGCCATCCTATGGTTATTCCCCTAACTTATAAAGGGAAATCCTATGTAGAAATATTTCCCACCAAGAATACGAATAAAATAGTAGCTATACAGCGTGTCCAGAAACCATCTTAACAAACGGGAAACTTTTTTATTTTTGACATTACGGAAAAAAGCTATTATTCATAAAAAGTTCTGCTTGTTGAGAAAATAACACTTAAATCAAAGATTACGGGATGTCAAAAAAAGTAAAAACGATATATGCCGTAGAAGGAAAACTATCTTTAATTTTAATTGCAAAGTACAATAATGTAAGAAAGTGTCGTCCAGAACTGAAAAGTGAACGAATGCAAGTGAAATAAAAATGAATTAAAAAAAAGTGTTCTGAAATAGGTACATGTTTTTTAAATAACATTTTACCAAAATAAACAACAATAACATTTTATGAAATACTACACTAAGGTTCAACATGACCACCGTTTCTTTCAATACAAGCTATTGTACGTCGCAAAAATTCCGCTACTACATTTCTAACCACCTGAGTGGAATTTTCTTGGATACACTCTCTGATAATTCTCTCGAAATGGACTGTGGGCATAGACTTTTTCTTTTAAGAATCCCCATAAAAAATAATTTATGGGAGTTATATCTGGGGACCTTGGTGGCCAAGCACATTCTGAACTTCGTCCAAATTCTGTAGAAATGTTCGGTTTAAAAATTATGTAACTCTTGCAGAGCTGTGATAGGGAGCACCGTCATGTTGGAACCAAAATGCATTTCTTAGTGGTAGTCAATGAAAAATAAAATAAATCCGTGTTCAAAAAGTTCAAGTAAATTTCACCGATAATATTTTCTCGTAAAAAGTACGGCCCTCTAATTTTGCTGTTCAAAACACCACACCAAATGTTTGTCTTGAAAGAATACTGGACACGACACTTAATTACAAAGTGGGGATTCTCAGCACTCCACCACAGACCTGTAGCCAGATTTTGAGTTCAGAGGGGGCAACAAAGTTTTAGGGGGGGGGGACCTATGTAATATTTTTCTAGTAGAAAAGACAATGATTTCAGTGATTTTCTAGTGTGCCCTCCCCCACCCTAGCTATGGGCCTGCTCCACCACCATAGATTTGGGAACACGCCACTCCATGTGATGCCAACGTGGCCTCATCTGAGCAAAACAAAAATCGCGAATCAAAATCTCTAGGCTGCTTATGAAGAAATTTTGGTTTGTATGGGTGAAACTCATTTTTCTTTAAAATAGCTTGGGACAGTGGATTTTGTAACATGTCGTGGAACAGTTTGTGAAATATTTCTCAATGAGATTTTTGGATTTTCCACGACAGCTTGCAAAACCTCTAATTGGGTATCTTCGTCCGTCCGCCAAACCTGGTGCTTGTCAGAAAATTTATTGCCTACAGATCCGGTACTTTTGAATTTATTAAAATTATTTCCAACAGTCACATGGGTTATTATTTTATTCGGATGTCTTTCATTAAAAATTTGAGCAGCCTCTCTGTATGTTTAATAGTGGTTCCCGACAGTTAATAATATTTCAATTTTTTTTCTCCGTTGTAAGTTTAAACACCATATTTAATAAAAAGGAAACACAACTGTCGGCATTTACAAATAAAACAATTAGTTTCATTTGGTAGCATACCTTACTTTATACTTTTCCAGGTAAATACATGAATGAAAAACGTTCCGAAAATATTTTCTTTTAATTTTAAGTAAAAACAGTATTTTTTTTTATTGTTTATTTTGGTAATATGTTATTTAAAAATCATGTATTTCACAAAACTTTTTTTAAAAGAACTCAAAGGTAAATATGAATGACCATAAAGTTATTTTGTCAAATTTTATATCCGATCACTTTTCAGCTCTGGACGACACTTTTTTACGTTATTGTACTTTGCAATTAAGGGATAGTTTTCCTTCTGCGGTATTATTTGTTTTTTCTTTTTTGGACACCCCTTATATGCTAGGTTCATATTTTTTATTTGAGTGTTATATTCTCAACAAGCAGAACTTTTTATGAAAAATAACTTTTTTCCTTAAAGTCAAAAATAAAAAAGTTTTCCAACTGTTAAGAAGGTTTCTAGACACGCTGTACCTATATGTTTAATGTTTCACAATGTTTATATTTAATATCATGAATCTTTATGTAAAATATTACTAAATCTATATCATTCGATTTTTCTTCAGATTTTGGTCCCTTTTGTTATTGCGCTCACCCACTTTATTCTCTTTTTGTATCATATATTCATTACACTAAACTTGCATTACATATATACAAAATTACAATAAAGTTTTCGCAAACTTGGTGCAGGAGCATCCCTGTTTTCGAATGAGCCAGCAAGCTGGGAGCTGGTGGTAGCTCTAAGGGGGGGCAAAGTAACCGCTGCTTGATTTTGCTAGCCATTGCCCGGTAGTCCTTATAAAGCGTAAGAAATTTGCATGGCCGCGGCATCTTTAAGCTGCGGCATGCCCTAGCTTAAAGATGCTTAATTTGAATGAGTTTTGATTTGTCACTAGGATGCTTTATTTATTTCTGATGGAAAAAATTACAAAAAATCACTTTGATTTAAATTATGTGGTAAGATAAAAGCGATATACAATGAGTCAGTGTTTCAACCTAGATTCAGTTTAGTACAGTGTCGCCAAGTTAGGTATTATGTCTCTAGCGAAACCTTTTAATTCTCTATAATTAGATAGAAGAGTCATACCTACAAAGTTCGTGTATTAAGCAACCAATATTATTCTTTGTGAAAATTACGTGATCCACTGTTCCCACATTGGGGGATCAATCAATCAATACTACAACTAGATATCTCTAAATTCGTAGTCTTGAGATAATGTGATTGGCCGAAGATTCACTTAAGTGAAAGTGAGGTTTATATAATATGGATTTAATATTTTTTCTTCATATATTATCCTACTAATATGATTTTTTTACAGATGTAAAATTTAATTTGAAGTTATAGTATATGAAAAGAAAAACTTGTTGCAACCAACGAATGTGAAACGATATAGTGTTACCCACATTTAGTAAGCCTAGAAAAAACATAAAGGCAATGGAACTGCAGAAAACTGGTTTAATCTTAATTTTGAAACAAATCAACTTCTTAGAGCCAAGCCAAAATGATCCAACCGAAATATATACAACAAAAAATAGAAATAAAATGCAACAACTAGAAAACTTCAGTTATCTTGTTGTTGCAATTATCTGATGTGTGGTTTGAAATATATCTAAATGTCAATTCGAAAATACGCAAATTTACTATAATATAGTGTGAAACTGACTTTTCACAATGCTTTTTCAATGGAAATTGAAAAACCCGACCAAAATTAACGAAATCTTTAAAATGAATTCAAAATGGAACAGGTCTTGCGAAGGCTCCCTAATATTAGCGTCGGACGGATCTTCGACGTGCTCCTACGCTGGCAAGGCTTCGACTGAAGATTTCGACTGCCGCAGGATATTTAAATGAAACTTGACTCCCAATACAAGCCCCGCCCCTTTTCACAAGATTCGTGATCTGGAGTGATATTGGCTGCTTTCTGAAATGGGAAAAATCTATAAATATCCGCAAGAACGAGGCAGAGGAAGCGAGTATTACGATGGCCATGACCACGTAAGAAACTCCAAGAAATTCAAGATCAACAAGAACGTCGAGAATCAACATGCAGTAAGACGAAGCATTCGCAGCAACGGTCGACCGCGGTCACCCAAAATCAAGACTTCAGACATGAAGCAAGAAGAGTTGGAAAACAGACGCAAGAAATTAGCAGGATACTGCAGGGTTCTTTGATCTTCATAGTGTGCTTCAAGAGTCTCGTGCGCACCCGAGATATCGCGTGTCTTCTTCGAGCATTTTGAGCCTGTGGTTCTTTATTGGTATCATCCATATACCAATTTGAATCGCAGACTTGATTTGGTTTGAGCCGGCTTGGTCCAGTGATGTAAAATACCTGGGAATCCTTCATGATCCCTAGTGGGCTGTCGATCATCCAGGGTACTGGCCAAGTTGGTAGCTAGCCTCGACTTGTAAATGTCGAGTGAAGAGAACAAGAAAGAAATAACAGAAACAAGACGAAAAGGAAATTACGGTCGTGATTCAGGCTAGGCTACGCACCCAAAGCGCTCGTAAAGCCGTCAACCCGGGTGTGGAAGGCTAGGTAAGGGTGCTAGGCAGAATAGCCATAGTTCGCCCAATACCAAAGCATCACTGTCCTCGAACTGGAGGCGGTGTGTCGGCTGCGGCGGGATTAGAAAATTATTATTCTTTACAAAATCGTTGTCAAAAATTTGCTCAACAATTCGGCCAAATCCGTCGCTCAAAATAAATTTCGTGTTAATAAAGCGTGGGAGTTTTGTGCCACCACTTAGGAAAATACATGCTCCCAGATACCCTTCGGGACCTGGGGAGCCGCAACTGGGGAATGGACAATCTTATCTGGAAACCGAAAGTTAACCGAGCTGCTATGTTCTTGTCACAACGTTGGGGAAAAAGGGCGCTTTCAAGATTCGTAAATGAGAAAATACTAAGTCTAAGGACTCTGCTCTTGTTGTACGTCGGTGGGGAAAGGCTTTAATAACCTATTTTCGTTTGTTGACAATGAAAATTCTTAGTTTGGCGGTTCTTCGTAACCAAATGAAGGAGCTTAATCTACGGCAAATTCATTGCTAATTATCAATGACGACAATAAATCATCTTTAACTTAATTCAGTTAATAATTATTTGGGGATTGTGCGTCTGGGGAAATGACGCACCTTACTTCAATAATCATGGAAATTCTTAGTCCTTCGGCGTTGCCCGGCTGAGATAGGAAATTCTTAGTCCTTCGGCGTTGCCCGGCTGAGATAAATTACTGACAAATAAAGGTGAAGATCGAGTTTCATCATAAACTCCGCTTTTGGGAAAAGACGTACTAGTGATCTCCGATATAAGGACAGGAAAATTCTTTGCCAGAAGGCACTGTCCTTGCTAAATTTCGAGAGAAGCAATTCGTTCTAAGTACGCGTTTTGGGAAATGGAAAAATAAACTAGGAAAATTGAAAATGGTAACTCCTGCTAAGTTATAATTCCAGACCACGGCAAAAATATTTAAATATGGAACAATAAACTTCTGGTCCAGCGGCTTCGCCCTGGCCAGCGACAATAAAAAGAGCCAGTCATAACGCATCTAGATGATGTTGTGTGTCTAGAAAAAAAAGTCAAACTTAGTCCATGGATATTAGCCAAGTCGCTAATCTTGAATTGGTAAAAAAAAATCGCGCGTCGTAAAGGTATGCCCATATGTGCACGCCTGGGGAGCGGACGACGATGTAAATATAAATTAGGTATCGGACGTCTCCAGAAAATTGCGATTACGTAGGTTGGCGGAATACGTACGTACGTAGGTAGAAATAGGGTTAGCTTTGACTACGTAAAGTCGATTAAAAATAAGTGTTACGCGATCAGCGATTAGTGTAGTCATTGCTAGGTTATTAGAACGGTGACTACGTTATAGTCCGCAAAGACGCTCTTAGGGGGATTAGATTATAGGGTTGAAATACTTAATATAGGGAAGTACTTTAACTAGCGGCTTTTGTTCCGGCCGTAGTACTAATAAAGTTTTAACCATAGTTACGAACCCATGTATATAGATAGCAATAAGCGGTTCGCGTGACTACACGGACAGTACTAGACTTTTCAATGTTAAGAAGTAAATTCAGACTACAGACCAAAGACAAATTAAAGGAATTTTCCCTCCGTGCAAAATTTCAGACTCGGGTAGTCACGACTACCTAAGTTGGTAAATTGCTCGATATGCCCGTGCGAGCTTTCTCAGTTCATAGAAAGTCTCCGGGACGTTCTGGGCTTTGTCCCATCCTGGGGATACTTTCTAATTCAAACATTCTTTTTGGAAATCTTAAACATTATCGTCACCTCTTCCTTGGTGGACTGTTAGCAACTTCCAGCTAGCGGGGAAGGATGGCGGGTTCACCCATGACAAAGACAGACGCGTTGTCTGTTCTTTGTCCAATCGGTACCGTGCGTACCTGGCATCCCTCGACGGACAAACCGGGCAAACAAGTGATAGATTAAGGAGCCTTAGAAATAAGACGCCACGGATGGCTCCGTTTCAGGTGACCTTCATTCTGAGAAGTTGAAACTTAATCAACGTCACTTAGTAGTCCGGGAAACAAGGCTGTTTGCGCCTTGAAGAACAAATTGCAAACAATTGGATGTACGCATCTGAGGAGCACAGGGACGGACTGGCCCGGCGGGCTGGCGGGCGCAGCCCGCCGCGCCTTTTATTCACAAAACGCCCTGACGCCTTTTGGTGTAAGTGTAAATAATAGTTAAACAACTATATTAATTTAAATCGGCACCTTTACCTTTAAATTGGCTCCATATTTTCCGGGCCCAGTCCGTCCCTGGAGGAGCATACCGAGTTAAACCCTGGGAGGGGATTTAGGCTCATTGGGGAAAGAAAAATTCCAATGGGGACAAAATTGAACCTTTCTGAAAAACGAATCAGGGGAAATCGGTGATGTGCAGGACGGCTTTCCCGGATATTCTTTGCCAACTTTGAAAGTAGTTACTTCATAGTAGAAGCCGGGAGACCGTTTTCACCCCGACCACGTTCAGGGAATCCTCCGCAGAGGTTTTCTGGGCGCGGAAATTAATTATTCGGCATAGTAGCCGTCTCGAAAATTATTTTTCCGAGACGAACTAAGGGTAGAATTTGTGCGACAATACCTAGTCTGCAAATGACTTTAGAATATAAGCTTAAAAGTAATATTTTGTACAACAAATCTGAGGATTTTACGCGAAAAACGGTTTTCTAAATTTTTATACAGGGTGGGACATTTAGAAAGAATAAGTTCTGTCTATTTTCAACAGACTTCACAAGAGGAGGTTAGCAGTTCGACCCGTATGTATTTTTTTATGTCACGCTTAGAGTAATATTTTTGTTATTTATTACTGAGTAATGGTCAGCCTAATTGTGTTCGAGTTTAAATAATTTCTAATTGTAGGTATATGGATTATCATTATGAATCCTTATACTGTGAAATTGCGCCGAATTCAAGATTTAGAACTTCGGTGTACAAGTTACCTAACTTTGAACAAAATTAAGTTTACCATTAATCACAATAATTATAACTAAGTACGTAAAAATATTATTTTATACTCTTTAGTGCTTTTTCTTTTGTGAAGTCGGTTAATTTAAAAAAAAAGTTATTTGTTTATGCATATGTTTGGTCATTGGAATGGAATGTTGTGCGTAAGAAGCTGTTCCGTTCGCAAAATCGGGTGTGCATTTTATCTTATACATAAAGTGAACACAAATTATTTTTTAATTCTCTCTGGAGAAAGTATGATGTATTGTATTCGTGAACAAGTCACCAAATCTTTCCAGATCTTCACGTTTTGGGGTATTTAGATGAGGAAAAACGTGGTTTCCCATTTCCGTGTGTGTGTGTGTGAAATGAATCAAAACGATTTTAAGGTCATTTTCTACGCCCTAATGCGAATATTGGCAGCTAAAAAATACTTCTTATTTTGACATACCTGTACACCAAATTTCATGTAAATGGGCGATGACCAGTTCTGTTGGTTTGAAGCAGGGGGAAGGAATGTTCTACAATGGCGCTGTTGCTATCAAATAGTACATTATTTGAAAATTAACCCTAAGGGGAGATTCTATCAACAAATGTATTATGTAACGGATTTAAAAAAAATCCCCATCTGAATTACGCCACATAAGAGAAAATTCACAAGATTTTTTGTTCAGAGTTAGGTACTTAGTTTCTCATGTAGTTTGTGGACTAGTGTTGTAAATATCCGTATTCATTAGATATCCGAATCATACGGAATCGGAATCAGCTAATATCCGTATCCATTATCCGAATTCGAATCCATTTCTTGACCCGCGCGAAAGCGGTTACAGATCATGTATACGTATGCATGCACTCGGATGCAACAGACTAAAACATTTTCTATCCGGATACACGGCTAGGTAGGTCGATGCGGTATCGGTATCATACCAGTCGAAGTCGAAGTTTAGGGATAAGAAGGCACCGCGTCGCGCCGTTCTCGTTTGAATTCGGTTCGGGTGAGGCGGGACTAGTTTAACCAATGGGTCTCATCTCATATGATACCCGTTACCCCGATAACTATGCCATCTTTTTTTAGGAAATGTCATTAGAAAGAGAAAGCACAATATCAAATATGCCAAATCGCAGACCGTGTTGTTCGCTTACACTCAATTCCGATTGCGTTTTCTCTTTGCACTTTGCATTTGTAACCACCCGATGCGAATTTATTTTGATTCCGAATCCGTATTCAAGTTCTCGGCCGGTTCCGGATAATCCGGATTCTTTTAATATTCGGATCCAACGGATTTTTGGATACGTATCCTTACATCACTATTGTGGACCACTAAACTAGGTGAATTTTTTGACACTGACCGAGGGTGAAAAAACATTTTTTTTCTCCCCTCCCCCCCATTTCGTTATGATGCACGTCTCAACTGATAAAGTAACACCAATTTTAAATATTTTCATTCTTGATTCACTTCGGCATCCGCTCTAGTTTTTGAGATATGCCAAAGGTGATTTTTTACCAAATTTTAAGGTAAATTTCTACCCCCATACCCCATAATGTATCAGAAGCTTAAAAAAATACGTGTCCCTTATTTTTCGGTGGTATACCTGTATAGGTACCAAATTTATTAAAATCGGTGACGACCGGTTCTGTCGGTATTCTTGTAAGAATCTGTTTAATTATTGTATAGTACTAAATACACCACAATTTGATTTACTATTAGAATTATCTATATAGTTAACAGGCGCGGCCCGTCCATAAGGTCATTTGGTGAATAACCCACTTAAATTTATTTTCAGTGATCCACCTTCCAATCCACTTTCAAAAAAGTGCAAATTCGATGCGAAAACTCCCCAAAAAAGAATCAAGCCAAGCCATCGTCGAAAGATAGCCAAGCTTACTCCGGGCTGGGTCATATTTTAAATTGGCCTCATAGGTTTATAGGGACGATATAAATTTATTAAAACTAAGAGAGAAACAGCCATACGCGCTTTAAGAAGTTAAAAAGACACAATTTTTCGACGGCCCACCAATAATATCGCGCCACTCCCACTGTGGAAATACACTCGAAACGCCTCGTGAAATATACTCTTTCAAAACATTTGGGTTGGACAAAGAACACTAATTAGGTCCCTAATATGCGCATTGTATTAATGTATTATTAATTAGCGGCTAATATAGTCATCAAATATAACGACAGCGGCACAAGTTTGCTCACATTAGCAACGTGTTCCAGAGGTAGAGTCTCAGCTAGTAAACCAAGAGGTGGTGGGTTCGAGGCTGTGCTCGGGTACTTTTTTTAATTTTTGTTATTTAAAAAATTAGATCGGCTCTAAAAGGTGTATTGGCAACAAGTGTATTGGTACAAGGCGCGACCTCTATTGAGGAGATGCAGACGTATCAAAACGGGAAGCCGCTAACAATCTTAGACTAAAACACAGAAAAGAAATACTAGAAGTAATAAACATCTAGAGTAGCAACGTTCAATATACTACAGTACCTATTTTTATGATTTTTGCGGTGTTTATTTTTAGGTAAATAATTTCTTGGCAAAACTAGGCACATTATTAAAAAAACATTCCTTAATTTAAAAAGTGTATTTTGCTTGTTGCGTTGACCACAAAATTTTGACCCACCTGTAAAAAAACTCACGGGCTGCGCCTGATAGTTAATTTATCTTACGAGTTAATGTTTACAAAAGACGAAATATGTTTTGGATGGCCTTACTTCATTAGTGTATTGGCCACGACCATTTAACTTACAATTATAATCAAAAAGAAAAACGGTTCAAGTACAAACGACAGAATTTAATTTTTATCTGATTTAGTATCAAGAATAATAAAAGATATCAATAACTTTTAAAAATACTTTATTAAACATAAACGATAACTATATAAACAGGAAACAAAAACTAAATTGATCACAATAAATGACCATCCTTAATTAAATAAAAATCTAAGTTATATAAGTAATGACAGTAAAGAAAAAAAGTCAGCTATATAATCTAAATCGAGAAACAACTTATAGTATTAGGTAAGTTTAATAACTAGGTTACTTACAACTTAAATGCATTTTACCGTTATCCACCTTATACGATTGTTTTACTTCTCTTATAACATCATAACCTTAAAGACACAAAGCAAGAAAATTTATTTACAACTTTTGTTTCAAGGTACGGAAACACGTAGTTTTAGAATAAGGTTATTACAAAAAAAAATATTTAAAATTGTTGGCAATAAAGAAATACGGAAAATTAGGTAACTGTAAATGGTTTGCTTTTCTTTTTGTTCTAGAACAAACTAAAACGACCATCTTTTACAGACACAGTTTCTGTGATACACCTATGTTATTATCAAGTCACGAGAAAATAAATTACGCTGTTGAGGAAAAATTAACATTAAAAAAATAATAACAGCCTATAATAGACCTATGTACCATGTATAAAATTATTGTTTTTTTTGTTATGTGCGTATTTCTTCACTTGGTTAAAAAAAATATTATGAAAATGCAAAAAAACGATTTGCTTTTAGCATTTTTTGATTGAAGTTAAAAAGCTTAACTTTTTCGGCATCCAGTCTGGTGGCGTTGTCAAAAGTCAAAGCAAAACTTAAGGGACAAGAAATTATACCAAAATATTAAAATATTTAAAAAATAGAAGAATTTAAATATTACAACGTTCAGATTCACTAAGGTTTAAAATTTAGTACCGGTTTAAATTAAGATCTTCTAGTTGATCAGTTATGTTTTGATAAGTTTTTGTCCTGTCGTTGTTAATAAGACGTAATTGAAAACTTATGATTTATTTGGAGATTTCAGCGATTTGCTTGGTTTCCAAATGATTTTCATCTTGGAACGGGTTGCTAGAGTGAATTTAGTTGTATTATTGTCGAAAGTGCGTACTAAAATTGCCCCTTTCTTCATAAATTTGCGAAAAAGCTCTGAAATAAATTCATAGTATAAAATTTAGTTGTCTTATTCTTACAGTTGTCAGTTTAAAACTTTTGGTTGTCAAATTAGACCGGACTAGCGTTGGAGAATCTGGCTGTAATTGTTCTATTTTCAATAGCTGCTTTTTTAAAACCGTTAATGAGAGAGCGCCTGTTTCTCAAAAGTTGATTCGGTTGAATTTGAAAGTTGATTCTATTTTATGTATAACAACCATGTTAAAAATTTTATATTCAACCATATAGGTGAGTAATATTGACATTTCTGACTTTTTAAAAGTCTAACTTTTTTGACTTTTACTTCCGGCCCACGGGTGGAAAGAAAGTGTTTATTTCTAACAACTTTTGTTTACTCCCTAGCAACCATCGCAGAGCTAATTTTATTGATATTCTCGACAAAACATCTCTGTGACATCAGTCACTCGCAAATGTCATAGTTGACTCAATTTTTTCCATCAGAAAAAAAAAAAAAACTAAAAAATTATGGTTGAAAATAAAACATATACAAACCTCGTTAAAAAGTTTCATTCCCGAGAAATTCAACTAAATTAGTTGATCTTAGCGCGTCGCGCCTTGGTCAACTATCTTATTTCTTGACAGTAATAAAACACACCTCGTAGTGTAACTATTCATTGTATCAGTGACATAATTTTTCCTAATACCTACTCTATAGTTTACAGTTATAGTAGTTATATCTACTTTTATATTGGAAATGTAAGTCACCCAGAAAATAATAAACTAACGTTTTTAAACTAAATTTCGTCAAAGAAAATTAAAAAGAAACTACCTAAATTTTTGTGGTTTTTATTTTAAGTTTCGCCAATTTAAACATATAGCTATTTACATACCAAGGGAGGAAAATAGTGCTTTTCCTCCCGCGGATAGTTTGATGCCCGGATGAAGCGGAGGACATTAAATATCCAAGGGAGGAAACGCATTGTCCCCCTGAGGTATGTCTATAGTTTTTTCTACTAGCTTACTAGAAAGTTATCAGACTATAATACTGGGTTAGTAAAAATTACTGGAACGCTTAAATATCTTCAAAATTATTAAAGTTGTGCTTACAAAAATGGGTATCTGGAAGTTTTTTTGTATGCGAAATTGAACAATTAAACTTTTAACGGTTTAAGAGACATTTTACGTGTTTCGGCTCTTTTTACTAACCCGGTATGGGGCTATATGACAAAATATCAAGTAGTTGTTGCGTCGCCGTCGTTATCTTTACTACGCTTTGTTGCTATGATATTTTTAGTAATACAAACATAACAGTAAGGTGTCAGATTGTTTACCATTACTTAATTAGAAATTTTTTCTATGTTTTGAAAATGAGTTCTAGTTAGTGTTATAAATATCCGTATTCTTTAGATATCCGACTAATACGGAATCGGAATCAGCTAATATCCGTATCCATTATCCGAATAAGTATCCATTCTTGACCCGCGCGAAAGGGGTTACAAATCATGTATACGTATGCAACACTAAAACATTTTCTATCCGGATACGGCTAGGTAGGTGGATGCGGTATCATATCAGTCGAAGTCGAAGGTTGGGATAGGAAGGCACCGTTGTTCGTTCTCGTTTGAATTCGGTTCGGGTGAGGCGGGCCAAGTTTAACCAATGGGTCTCATCCCATATGATACCCGTTACCACGATAACTATGCTATCTTTTTTTAGGAAATGTCATTAGAAAGAGAAAGCATAAGATCGATCAAATATGCATGCCAAATCGCAGACGGCGCTGTTCGCTTACACTCGATTCCGATTCCGTTTTCTCTTTGCACTTTGCTTTAGTAAACACCCGATGCGAATTTATTTTTATTCCGAATCCGTATTCAAGTTCTCGGCCCGTTACGGATAATTCGGATTCATTTAATATCCGTATCAACGGATTTTTGGAATACGTATCCTTACATCACTAGTTCTAGTGAAGATGACCTGCCGCACGATCTCGCTGAAGAGGCAAGAATAGCGACACTTAATCTCCTTCCTGAAAAATCAAGAAAGCGATATGAAAAGGAATATAGTTTGTTCAAAGAATGGTTGGAAGAGCGCGGAGTAAAAAATGTTTCTGAAGATGCCACCTTTGTGTATTTTTCGCAGCGAGCAAAAGAATTAAAACCATCAACATTATGGAGAAAATATAAACGTTAGGGAAAATATAGACATCAAGTTTCCAAAATTAGAAGCCTTCCTCAAACGGCAATCCACCGGTTATGTGTCAAAGAAATCTCTAACTTTAGAAAGAGATGAAATCTCAAGATTTTTAGTGGAGGCCCCAGATAGAGATTATTTGCATATGAAGGTAAGCTTTTTAAATTCCAAAATATTCATTTTTTGATAGATTCGGTTTTTTTTTCAGATCGCTTTACTATTTGGCATTTGCGGGGCTTGTAGATGCGAAGAACTAGTTAAAATGGACCTTAAAGACCTTGATGATCGTGGCGATATGGTAATAGTAATCCTTCCAGTTACAAAAACTAAGAAAAAGCGCACGTTTATTGTCCCCGATGATATAATAAACGGAGTGTCCGCCTTGGATTTATACAGAAAGTATAAGAATTCTAGACAGCCCAGAACAGCGCACTCCAGATTTTTTGTCAATTACTGTAAAGGGAAATCATCTGTGAATGTGATTGGAAAAAAATACAACGGCCAAAATTCCATTTAAAATTGCAACATTTTTAAAATTAAAAAACCCTCAAAGTTATACAGGCCATTCTTTCCGAAGAACTTCGGCGACGCTGCTCGTCAATGCAGGTGGTGATTTGGTGACACTTAAGCAGCATGGAGGTTGGGAGTCTGGGAAGATTGCGGAGGGATATGTCGCAGAATCATTAACAAGAAAAAAGGAAGTGACAAGCCAAATCATTACTGGTCGACAATTGTCTTTAACGCCAAGTTCTTCCAAGGATCACGTTGATATCTATGTGCCGATAGATACTCCTTCATTGGAAAGCAACCTTACAGGCAGCCATTCCACGTCAATAAGTAACCATTAAGAAGTAGTTAATATTTCAGCGGAAAGTGGCTTTTCCGGAGGGATAACTTTTAATAATTTGACGAATTGTACAATTAATTTAAGCCGTTAATTTTTTTTATCTGTTATAGATACTTACTGTTGTTTAATTTAAAAAAAAATATTTATGGTTATAATGTGAAGACTTTTATAAATTTTTTTCCTACAAAATCAAATAGGGCTAGACGAGGTAAAAAAAAACTCTTTCTAATGTAAAAATGTTTAAAAAATTAGAGGGAGGAAAAATCTTTTCCTCCCTGGGAAATTTTTTTTCCTTCCCGGGAGGAAAACAGGCATTTTCCTCCCTCGCTCAGGGGTCGAAAATTAAGTTTTCTAGTAAGGTAGTAGAAAAAA
Source organism: Philopedon plagiatum (assembly GCA_963971165.1). Lineage (NCBI taxonomy): Eukaryota > Metazoa > Arthropoda > Insecta > Coleoptera > Curculionidae > Philopedon > Philopedon plagiatum. The sequence goes on from OZ020190.1 coordinate 49,059,370, forward strand.
TTATTTATTATATTAATTTTTCTTAAACAGCTGGATTGCGTAATGCCTAACTAGAGCCTTTTCAGCATGAATCCTTCATAATTTTTTTGAAATACTCTAGTCGCAGAAAAACGAATTACATAAATGTTGTCAAAGTTAATGGTGTATCCAGTGCTGTGTTAGAAACTAAGCTGCTGGTAATATAAACAATCAAATATACCCGCGTATAGAGGAATATTGTTCAAAGGCCCTCACAAGTCTACATAAAGACTCGACAGTTCTGTTGGCTCCAATTTCACAGAAAATATTGTACATAGCAATACTGCGCAACAAAAGATATTTTTAAATTCAATGTGTTGAAATATTATTTTCATATAATATCTGCTTACGTAACATGCTTAATATTAAAACCGGCAAGGATTTATTTGTCCTAGTAGTCCAATATCGAACTTTACGATATTTTAGAATTTGTCTTCATCACTAGTATAGGGATCATTTGACGAGTCCAAATTACAGCTGATGATAAATACACTGATTATGCAAAAAATAATAAATTTTATAAATCACTTTACATCAAGCTCAATAGAGCCTTTGTGAAGAATTTTAAGTTTACTTAATAACCTTAGAATATATGCATTGTTAGACAGGGGTTTTCACGGTAAGTGGCATGTTAGAAGATCTTAGGAACTAATAAATATATATTTTTTTAATTTTGGTGAGAGGCGTAGAAGACTGTAATTTTTGTCTTTAAAAATATTTTTACAGGTGCCACGTTTTAAACAGAACACTACTGAATTATTCTTGAGTTCTACTTAAAACTCCGAACATATTTTGTATGAGACACTGCTCGCTTAAACAATAGTTTTTGAGCTATTAACATTTAAAAAATAAAATAGCATTTTTTTGCAATTTGTAGTCCCTATCTTAGTTTTTGATTCTCTATTCAAAAATGTGAACTTCCGGTTTATTTGGAAGTTGCTACAAGCATTTTTTTTACCTCCTGATAAACCGGGAGTTAACATGTTTCTATAGGAAATAAAAAACTACAGGCCTGTTCGTTTGTGTTACACAAATCGACACTAACCTATACTAGTTTTTTTATTTGTAGAAGATACCTATTTGCAATCAGTGCAGTTTGGTGTGACACAACTCTTTAGATCGGGATATGTAAGCCGTTTTACTCTGACATGCGCCATTACTAAGCTACAGGCTGGCAAATTACAAAACTTCATTTTTTCAGTGTCAATATCTTCTGCCATTCTGTACTTTTAAATATTACTGACTCTTGGACTATAGGATTATGACTGAATATCATTCAGCACATAACGTAAAATTAATAAATATACATGCCATTTTTACTAACTATAGCTGTCCATTCAGAACAAGTTTAAAATATTTCTCGACTTCACAAAACAAACTGAATAAGTTTGAAATTTGTTAAATATGGGCCATTCAAATAGTTTTGAAGGTAGAAACGGTACGATCAACTATTGCAGTATAAAAGAGTTTTTGCCTGATAATTTGTTACCAATATTACTTCCAGTGAGCGATATTGGGGCGAGTTTCTCCCTCGCAGAGCAATGATGTTTTTAAGGTTATATTTCTTAAAATCACAAATAAAACTAGGGCACCCAGTGATTAAAAACAATTATTGATATACACAAATCCACAATGCATTTTTATTGCTCAGTCTAATAGTATTCCTTACGAGACTTTGCGCCCATTTTACATTGTGCCTTAATTTTCTTAAAATTAATTTTCTTGAAATAAGTTGCAGAGTGTGCATTAAGTAAGAGGTCATTTGATATTTTACCACCAATCATCTTATTTTGGACAAATATTTATCAAAACAAACATAGCCGAAACATTTAAGAGACTTCTGAAGGAGATTTACATTTTAGTATAAATTTCAAGTTGTTACACACAATGGATAATAAATATATGGTACATATTAATTCGGTTTTACTGGAATCTATCTGCATATAAATTACTAATTAAGTAAAACAAATAAACGTAAAGATAAACGCAACCGATATATTTATTTTCATGATTTAGACATAAGCACTATATGCATTTTATTAAAATTACATCATTGTGCTTATAGTCCAATGCTTAGAGGATTTACCTCCTAAATAAATACAAGTGTGGTGATTTTTCGTATTAACCTTTATTTTGACATTACAAATAACGTGCAGAAAGTCCATTTCAAAATGATGTACGCTAAGAGAATTATTCAAGGTTAAAAGTCGAGAAAATCAGTTTTTTGCGAAGATCGCTGTTTATTGGTTATGATAATTTTAGTTATTAGAAAAATTATTTATCAGAAAATAATCTACAGAAAAGGTTATATACATATTTTACGCACGACTAATAGTTTTCGATATATAAAGTCGAGAGAGTGTGCTTGGTTTCCCCGTTAGGCCTAATCCATGTTTTATTTAATTAAGACGTTTATTCATCATTTTCTTCATTCACTTCTCCTTCTTCTTATCTCTATAGGTTTAACAACGAAGCAGCAAAATTATTATCTTCATCTTCAATAAAGGTATCTCCTTCAGTCATATTTGATGTTAAAATATCAATGGAATCTAATCATCGTTTATATTTTCTAAAGATTCAGTAGTATTACGATAAGCGACATTTAAGCATGACTGGCTACGGCAATAGCCACAAACTATGAAGCATTCCTGCATTTCATTTCATTTCACATTTCCTGCATCCACAATTTGAACAACAACCTTTTGTACAGTTACAATAATTAAGGAGTTCGTCAGGCGCAGGTGGAGGTAATGTAGTAACTGGATCCAAGAAATTGTTTTTAAATGTCCATCCCCACTGTTGAGGATCTAAGTCCCTTCCCAGTCAAGTTTGTACCTGATAATATATACGATACATAATATGATGTGCAGCTGCTGCTGTGAGTGGAAGTGATGACAATTTTGCTTGCTTGTTAAGTCTTCTAGACTTAGCAAAATTCAAGTACCGATAATTGTCAAGGGAATCTTCTGCTTTTGGAGCTCCATACATTGCTAAAATAAAATTTATTGTATTACTGATAACAGTAGCTCGTGAGCAATTCTCTTGCTTAAATGCTTCTGCAAATTGATGCAAATCTGATCGTTTTTCAAATAACTTCGTTGCATTTACTTTTCCTTTATGAAAGAGCGTATTTCCATGGAAACGAATAAGAATTCTGACATAAGTGATTAGCGTACCTTACACGGTCAATAATACTGACAATATTTCAACAATCCACTTCAATCTCTGTATTCTTCAACCTTACACGATAAGTATTATTGTCGATATTTCCTTCAGTACATAACCTACTATTATCCGTGCCTGTTGAAAATGGATCCTCGACAAAGGGCATGTATTACGATAATTTTTAGTTTAGGTATAAAACGCACAGTAAAGCGTAGGCTCTGGATGAAAGATTGGTTAAAAAACGTGCTTGCTGCTTCCATTGTTGGCAGCAGCTGACGTTACACTAAGGATTGATCCAGTATTGACAGCGCACCCTAGACGATCAGTAATACTGACAGTATCCCCCTACTCGCTGATATTGATGCCTGATTAGGGTGTCCGTTATTTACCAAGTTGATTTTTTTTCTTGCGATGCCCCCTAAATTTTTAGTTTATCGTCTAAAAAAAAATGTCAGACCAAAATAAGCCCTTAATATTCAGAATAAACCTTGCCCTTAAGACGATACATTTCCCATTTAAATTACATGGGATTTTGCCACTTTTTACAATTAATTTTTTTTTCTTGCACAAGATGACTTATAGCAATGAGACATACATATTCTTATAGGAAATTGAACGCTCTACACAAAAGGTCTCCCATAATTTTTCGATTAATTCACTCCTTCAAAAGTTATTCAAGGTGAAATTTGAACTCCATGTAAATTTTCAGATTTTTTCCTTTTACGACAAAGTGATTATTATTTCGATAAAAGTTATTAGTTTATTTCTAAAAATAGATAATTCTGGTGGTATTAGGGTAAAAAAATTTTAAACATGGAAAATAATATACCGCATAACAGGTAGCTGGTTCTAGTTTGAATCATTTTTGAGACCATTCATTTATAACACGCAGTCAACTAATTTTTATTGAATTTCATAAATTTTTGTATACTTCATGAAATTTCCCTTCAATACAGTAAGTGACTCAAAATAGCAGTACAAGCATTCCCGCCAACACACGGATTTTCTATTCACGCAAGTGCGCTACGTCGCATTTAGTACCTAGAATAACTTTTGAAGGAGTGAATTAATCGAAAAATTATAAGACACCTTTTTTGTAGAGCGTCCAATTTCCTATAAGAATATGTATGTCTCATTGCTATAAGTCATCGTGTCCGAGAGAAAAAAATTTAATTGTAAAAAGTGGCAAAATACCATGTAATTTAAATGGGAAATGTATCGTCTTAAGGGCAAGGTTTATTCTGAATATTAAGGGCTTATTTTGGTCTGACATTTTTTTTAGACGATAAACTAAAAATTTAGGGGGCGTCGCAAGAAAAAAAATCAACTTGGTAAATAACGGACACCCTAATGCCTGATATTCGGAAATTCGAATTCGCGTCAGTTCAATCCATCAAACCATCAATATATCCACCTTACACGGTCAATATTTTTGTCAATATAATAACATATTTTCAGTATTATTGACCGTGTAGGGTACGCTATTTATTGGTAAAAATTTATTTATTTATTTTAACACATAGCTGAAGTGTTAGTGTGAGTATAAGATAGTATAGATGAATCATATTTTGTGCATATAGTCTATACTATAGACCAGCGGTTCTCAACCTTTGTCAACCGCGAACCCCTTGAAAAAAATATATTTTTTTACGAACCACCCAATTTTTTATATACCTAATATATAAAATTAAAACCATTTAAAAATGTATATTCTCGTATTTTTTAATCCAAATGACACTATAAATATTAAAAACTTTAACTTGTAACAAAAAATAAAAGTCGAACCTCGGATTACCTACTCCAAAGTAGTATGGTATAAAACCAGACCGTAATAAGATATTTGTAATTTTATAAAAACTTGTAGCAACTTGTAACTTTTTTAACTCGAAAATGGCAGAACTAAAAGCGCGTCAAAACAAAGTAACCGCCGCGTGCGATCGAATAGCGCAGCGACATTCGGCATAAAGGTTCAAGCACACTTGTCCGGCCGGAAGCGAACGGTATCAGACAGTGAAAAACCCGAATTAAAAGAAAATACACACATTATACGGTCGGAATCGACCCGTTTTCACACAAAACACACGATATAATATTATATTCTGTCGAACTTTTTTTATTTATTGCAAAATCCTCCACCACACGACACCAGAATCGCAATGGCATGCATTCGGACGCTGAAGCTTACCTATATCCTGCACACATTAGCCCGGGTAGTATCGGCCGGTACCAACCAGTGTAGGATTTTTGCCGAACAATGCTATCGAGAGCAATTTCAATTCGTAGTGCCGAAAGGTCGTTCGCCGAGCCGATTCCATCCGGTGCAGCGTGCGCACTCACATAAAGAAGTCGTTTATTTATTCCTTCGGAATTTTTGCTGTCCGATACCGTCCGCTTCCGGCCGGACAAGTGTGCTTCAACCTTAATTCGATGCATCGTCGTCGGATTCGGATGGACTGAATGGGTTTACGTAGTAGTAAATAAGTACGGTTCCGCCATTATCATTTTTTCTGTCGCGAACCCCTTGGGGTTCGCGAGCCACCGTTTGGGAACCACTGCTATAGACCATATAGTGGAGTATAAAGCCTTACTCCAAAAATGTAGACCTCGTTTTCTCGAAAACTATTAGTCGTGCGTAAAATTTGTATATAATCTTTATTGTATATAATTTTCTGGTACACAATTTATCTAATAAGTAAAATTAGCATATAGCCGATAGAAAGCGAGATATTAGCAAACAACTGAATTTTTCGACCTTTGGCCTTGAATAATTCTCTTGGCGTACAACATTTTGATATGGACTTTCTGCACGTTATTTATGTCAAAATAAAAGTATGTACAAATAAATCACTGCACTTGTATTTATTTAGAAGCGCCACCTTTTTTCAGCCTAAAATTACTGGGTAATAGTAATTATGAGATATAAGTTGTTCACTTGCCGGTTGCAGTAATGAAATTAAAGAGCCCAAAAATAAAAAAACATGCTTCAGTAAATGCTTAAATATTCAGATACAGAAAAACGCAAAAATAGATCCCTTTTTCAACAAAAAATATCACAGAACCTCATAAAATATCAAAAATATACCTCTACCTTTAGCCACGAACTTATTAATATGCCAGTTTTATATATTTATCAGACATAATTGACGCCACCAACAACTTAAAATCCAGTTACTTTAGTCATATTCGTTTGACACAAACGATACAACAAAATAACAAAACTAAAGAGGTGTTTGTTTGCATTTGCTTGGAGCTCTCTGCTGGCTCCAAATAATGTGGAAGATTTTCTAAATTTTCATTGGACTAAAGGACATTAATTCATTTAAATAATACAGCCAGATGAGTCATATTCCAAATATTATTATCTTGAAGTCAATTTTTTATTTATGCTTGGAGGAGACAAAAAGCAGGCCTAACCAACACCCTTTTAGCAGATTACGAGTGTTTTTTTTTATTGTACCAACGTGTGAAAAAAGTGCCAATCGCCTAAGGATAGTTTCAGATAAACGTAATCATTGCAGTATTCATGACGTCAGTTGACAAATACATGCTATATATAAATCTCGAAATTGCTTGAAAGTTTGTGACAAATCTAAAAACCAATATTGTCTGTTTAAATGAATTTATCTTTCGGCGTCTCACATTTGTTTGTCACAATCATGATGGTACAAGATTTAGGAATTGTGTTTAGTCAAATCGACCAAGATTGATACGAAGATTAATTATAAAAATTCGTCATGTCTAACCTTTTCGTATTTATCATCAAAATTAAAGGAATTACGACTTTTACGCATAAATTCTGTAGTTTCCCTCGCGCCATTCAACAAAACTTTATTACCAACCGCACACAAAAATGTATTCCCTATTTTGCATTCATAATTGCCTGCAATTAATAAGTTGCGATGGAGCCTGGTGAACTTAATAAAAACGTTTTCATTCAGATTCACTAAGAAGGTTTAATATTTAGTACTGGTTTAAATTAAGATCTTATAGTTGATCAATAGGGAATATGCATATAACCCAAATAAATTTGAAATAATTTTTTTTTATATTCTCTACATAAATTAAATGTTTATGGCGGTTGCTGTTCTTCATTTATTTTGGTCTTTATTAACAAAAAAAAAAAAGATTTAAAACTGCAAATTTTCGCGCGAATTTCGAAACTTGCAAAACGTGATCCCATTGGCTGTATCGTCAAAACTGAACTTATGACTCATCATGAGTATATGGCGAATTCCAGTATTGTAGAGTCATCGACAACTCAATAAAAATGGTATTTAATGCGTACTTAACTCATCCAATGAAATATCCCTGCCCTTAAAGTAGAAGGTTCCTAAAATCTTATTCATGTATACTTCAAGCCGAAATCGGTCCAGGAACCTTTCAATTTTGCAAAAAAAATTGGCATTTCTGCGAAATTTTGACATACCATCTTAATAATTTCAAGCAAATAAACTGCAACTCTTTATTTTCATGGCAATCTTCGAAAATTCAAAAATTTTCAAATTTTAGATGTCCCCGATGCAAATAAACCTATTTATTTATAACTTTACCAAAAAAATAAGCGATTTAAAGTAGTGGGAGGTATTCCTGGATAATTAACAGATAAAATAAACCCAAAAAGAATCACTAAATAGGGTAAATAGTGTGGAATAATGTCGGTTAAAAATAGGATTTGTCGGAAAAAATCAAGAAAATCCGAATTTTACCCTTTGAATACGCTCCTGGATGACCTATCCGGTATTCATTTTAAAGTCTGATTAGCCCTTTATAGGATAGTGTTAAAATAGATAGGATAGTGGAAAAAATAGATAGGAAAAAATACAGAGTGATTTAAATGTACCGATGTCGAGGGCAAAAAAAAGTAAAAAAATCGAAATTTAATCGGCGATTTCTCCCTTCCTATAGAGAATGAAGAAGCTAAAAAATATGGATAACATATTTTTTGACGAGCTCTTTCCGATGACTATATGGGATTTTAATTTGAACCATTTTGACCCCACAAAAAATTAAAAACCGTGAAATATTTGGGTCAAAAATCTAAATTTCCAGTTTTTTCCAAATATTTCCATTTTCCAGTTATTTTAGGTTTAGTTTTTCGAGTTATTAGGTATCAAAGAGGGGTCTGGAAATGGCATTTTTCGACCTAAAAAAATTCAAAAGAATTACTTGCCATTTTCTGATCCTCACCAGTTTCAGTGGAATTCTGAAGCTCCGGGTCCCCTACAATCTTCGAAAATTTACATCGATTTAATTCACATTTTCGACCTGTACCCGATTTCAACGGAAATCGCGGAAATTTCGACTTTGATGTTTAATAGCTCCGAAAAGAAACATCCTGTATAACTGAATTTTTTACCGAAGTTAGTTGAACTATTCCTCTATCAACCCAAAAAATTCGATTTCTCTCCCTCTGACTGTTTCCGAGAAAGTCAAACCTGTTTTTAAGTTAAGCTTTACGTTAACCTGTAGATTTTTGCAGATCTCCTGACGTCACTTTTCACTAAGGACAAATGGCTGCTTTTTAAATTGTAATAAATTATACTGAAAAGTAAACATTTTTTGTAGCTAAATTATCCTAGTAATTTTCTTCAAAATATTTTTTTTGGGTTTGTAATGACTACCTTAAACGATTTAGGCAATAAAAAAAAATTGTGCATATTCCTTATTATGTATTGACAGGTTTTTGTCCTGTCATTGTTAATAAGTCGTCATTAAAAACTTATGAATTATTCTGATATTTTAGCGATTTGCTTGGTTTCGAAATGATTTTCATCTTGGAACGAGTTGCTGTAATGAATCTAGTTCTATTATTATCGAAAATACGTACTAAAATTGCCTTTTTTATAAATTTTCGAAAAAGCTCATAAATAAATTCATAATATAAAACTTAGTTGTCTTATCCTTACACTTGTCAGTTTAAAACTTTTGGTTGTCAAATTAGACCGGACTAGCGGTGGAAAATATGGATGTTTATGATTAAGGTATATGCTTACTATTACTACTTAATAAGGAATATGCACATATTTTTTTATTGCATAAATCGTTTAAGGAAGTCATTACAAACCCAAAAAAATATTTTGAAGAAAATTCCTAAGATGATTTAGCTACAAAAAATGTTTACTTTTCGGTATAATTTATTACAATTTAAAAAGCATCCAGATTTGTCCTTGAAATGTGACGTCAGATCAGCAACAATCTACACGTTAACGTAAAGCTTAACCTAAAGTCGAACAGGTTTGATTTTCTCGAAAATAGTCAGAGAGAGAGAAATCGAATTTTTTGGGTTGATAGAGGGATAGTTCAACTAGCTCCGGTAAAAAATTAAGTTATACAGGATGTTTCGTTTCGGAGCTATTAAACGTCAAATTCGAAATTTCCTCGATTTCCGTTGAAATCGGGTACAGGTCGCAAATGTGAATTAAATCGATGTAAATTTTCGAAGGTTGTAGGGGACCCGGAGCTTCAGAACTCCACTGAAATTGGTGAGGATCAGACAATGGCAAGTAATTCTTTTGAATTTTTTTATGTCGAAAAATGCCATTTCCAGACCCCTCTTTGGTACCTAATAACTCGAAAACAAAACGTCAGATCGAAAAACGGATTTACAAGGGAAACTTTAAAATCTCAAATACTTTTTTTGAAACACACTTACCTAAACCTAAAATCACTGGAAAATGGAAATATTTGGAAAAACTGAAAATTTACATTTTTGACCCAAATATTTCCCAGTTTTTAATTTTTTGTGGGGTCAAAATGGTTCAAATTAAAATCCCATATACGTCATCAGAAAGAGCTCGTCAAAGTATGTGTTACCCATATTTTCTAATTTCTTCATTCAAGGGAGCAATCGCCGATTAAATTTCGATTTTTTTACTTTTTGTGCCCTAGATATCGGTACATTTGAATCACTCTGTATTTTCCCCCAATTTTTCAACACTATCTTATAAAGGGATAATCACACTGTAAAATGAATACGGAATGGGTCATCCAGGAGCGTATTTAGGGGGTAAAAATCGGATTTTCTTGATTTTTTCCGACAAATCATATTTTTAACCGACATTATTCCACACTATTTATTTAGTGATTATTTTGGGGTTTATTTTATCCATTAATTATCTAAGAATACCTCCCACTAATTTAAATCGCGTATTTTTTCGGTAAAGTTATAAATAAAATGGCTTATTTGCATCGGGGACATCTAAAATTTGAAAATTTTTGAATTTTCCAAGATTGCCGTGAAAATAAAGAATTGCAGTTGATTTACTCGAAATTATTAAGATGATATGTCAAAAATGCCGATGTTTGTTGCAAAATTGAAAGGTTCCTGGGCCGATTTCGGCTTAAAGTATACATGAATAAGATTTTAGGAACCTTCTACTTGAAGTGCAGGGATATTTCATTGGATGAGTAACTGGCATTTAATGAGTAACTCAACTCATTAAATGCCATTTTTATTGAGTTTTCGACGACTACAACACTGGAATTCGCCATGTACTCATGATGAGTCATAAGTTCAGTTTTGACGACACAGCCAATGGCATCACGTTTTACAAGTTTCGAAATTCGCGCGAAAATTTGCAGTTTTAAATCCTTTTTTTTTGTTAATAAAGACCAAAATAAATGGATAACAGCAACCGCCATGAACATTTAATTTATGTAGAGAATATAAAAAAAATATTTCAGATTTATTTGGGTTATATGCAAATTCCCTATTTAGATATTGTTATAAAAAAAGATAGAATTCGTCAAAATATGGCTAGGAGAGACTTTTTACAAATAAGGAAAATTAGTTTTTGAAAAACCTGAATAAAATGATTCTCAATTCAAATTAAGTTTCTGACCGGAACTAGCCTTGGCTAACCAATACATTTTTATATTTATTTCTAATTCTGAGTTGTTCAGCAATATGAAATTAATAATAATTTAAATAAAACTTATCTAAACATGACGCAAAGCACCTTCGACTCAACTTTCATTGTCATTATTTATTAAACCAAAACGTTCAGATTTACTAAAATGGTACTGGTTTAAATTAAGATCTTCTAGTTGATCAGTTAGGTTTTCATAAGTTCCTGTCCTGTCATAGTTAATAAGGCCCCGCTTAAAACTTGAGTTAGTATTTCAGTGACTTGTTTGGTTTCCAAATGATTTTCATCTTGGAAAGTGTTGCTAGAATAAACTTAGTTCTATTATTGTGAACAGCACGTACTATCATTGTCCTCTTGTTTTATAAATTTGCAGAAAAACTTGGTAACAAATTCATAGATACTGCCCCTTGAGATACCACTTCAAGAATGTGGGCAAAATAGAGGGCGACAGGTGTCGTTGATGCTGCATAAACTTCAGAACACCTACTGTGCGATTGCAATGCACAGCTATGCTGAAGACTAAAATACCTAGACGGGATCACTCTAATACCTCAAGAAGTGGGAAATATAATGTCCGGGAATATATCAAACTTCATGAAAATTTTAGGAATTCTGGGCAACTTTTAGATTGGACCACATACAAAAGATCAACATAGGCCGAAACGTTGGGAGGCCCAGGACCTCAACAACTCCTTTTAATACCTACAACTTATCTAAATAATTAAATAAAAAAAACATTCCTAAAATGTAAAACATGTTCCGATTAAGTTTACTAGACATTGCAACGCATTACTAATAATAACAATTTTATTACGTTTAACATAAACATTATTTGAATGGTGATAACCTTCTTTTGCGTACAGGTGCATAAACACTTTAATCAAAAATTAAACTAATTGGACACTTGTTAATGTCACCGCCAAAGATGACTAAACGCCAATTAAATATTACTTGATTAAAAGTTTTGGGCAACAGGCTGATGGCCAATGTAATTCAAGTTGTGTTGAAGTTTAATAAAAGTGACGGGAAGCTACAAAATTGGTTTCTTGAGCAGGAAAAAATCTATTTTTAGTACAGACGGCATTTTAAATTAGTCTTGGACGATAAGCAGCACACTTATGTAATTTTCTGTTATACTGAGTTATATAACTTTAAATAAGTTAAACAACTTAAATAATGTGCAATCGAATATGACATCTTTTCAGACCAATTGTTGTGGCGTGGTAAACCAAAAGAATATAAATTATAAAGTTCTTTGCTGGACTTTTAATAATACTTTAAGTTTTAAATACACCAGCTGGTGTTGCTTTGTAAGTCGTAAGATGTTCAGTGCCGTTTCCCACACGATTGATGGTCAGTCCTGATAAGACCGGACCATTATTTTAAATTGTTCCTTTCATATGTAGCGCGTACCATCAGCCCAACTGATGAAAATCGGCATTTCCCAAAATAAGGGATTGCTTGGGTTTGCTAAGTTCATTTTTTTTCGACCGATCATCAGGACTGACCATCAGTCGTGTGTGAAACGGCAGTAATAATAAATAATATTTGAACAAAAGATAAATAATATAAAGTTTTTTTTGTAAATTGAAAAAAATCAAATATTTATTTGTTGGAAAGAAAGAGGATACCTAGGTGTAGAAAAACTTATTTTATAAAAAAAGGCCGTCTTTTTTTCAAATTCATCGACCTTTAATCTTAAACATGGGTTGACTATAAATACTTTTATTTTATTTTTTATCGCAGAAGCTTTAATGAGGTTTCATTTAACACATAATTAAGTAAAATTTCAGAATAGGATTACATGATAAATACTAAAATTTGAGGAACTTCACAAAATCGAAATCAGTTTTAAAACTTTCGTATTTTCAGAGCACGAAATTTATATTATACAGTAACACTTAATACCCATGAGCATTCATAGACTCTGCCTCAATAGACTTGTCAGGTTTTTCAACCGATTTGATTTTCAGATATTGGAAATGTTTACACAAGATATCTACAAAGTAGATATAGTGTATTTGTCGCGGAAATTTAACTCACATTATGTGTAGAGTTTCAAATTTTCCCTAAAATTTAGTGTTGGATAGTTTTGCCGGAAAAAAATTGGAAAAAACGGAATTCTGGGGAAAATTGACTTTCTCATAAAATGTCAACAAGCAATTTATTTGTATTAAAATGATGAACAAACGTTTCGTTAAATTTTCTTGAATAAATCATTTATAAAATTTATCTAATAGTTTCACGTGTTATATAAAATATATAAAAATATAAACATTTTCTTTCATTTACATCAAATTTTTGTAACAGCATAATAATATGTTATTTTTTATTGAAATACATATATTTGTCTATTTTATTAAAATACTTTCATATTTTCCAATTTTTTCCAAATTATGCCGCAGAAAAACGAAAAGAAAATGAGACTTTTTCACTTTTCCGTTTTTTTTTTCGAATAGTCTTTTAGTATGTGATGTTTTTTGTGGCGGTTTCGCGAATTTGAACACTGCAAAATCTCCACCAAACTCAAGGTATTGTTACACTAGGATGGTTTTTATAAAGAAAAAATTCTAAAATTTCTGAAAAAATTAGAATTTGTTTTATCCTCCTGTATAAAAAATTGCTCTTAAATAAACCACGATTTTAGGATGTTGAAAATCCCAGAGCCGCTGCTGGCTTTCTGGCAACGTATATAATTCAGATATTTATTGTTTATCCCTCTTGTGTATGTATATGTATGTATGTATTTTTATTCTTGTGTTTTTTACTCTAGAATGTAGTTCTATAATCAACAATCTTTATTTCATATATAAGATATAGCATATCTAGTATGCTAATGCCTTTAATATTTTTTAAAAATGCAGTTTTGAGTCAAAAAAATTTTTTGTTATCGCCTTCGACATTAGTTAATACACTCTGAAAATGAAATATAATTTTTTTTAGAATTCCTTACGTCAGTTGTCTAATAAAGACACTTTTTGGGAAATTTCATAATTGTTTTCATTTTTGTTTTACAGCCAATCAGCCATTCATTCAGGACAATCCGTATCTTAAGAATAATATCTTTTTAAAATAATTAATATTTTTGTGTTCAAGATAATTTGTCATCTTTCCTAGACGTTTTAGTACAATAATTAAATTTTCATTTTCCAGGGAGCCGAAAGTTGTCATTTAGGCTATAAGGTATTATTTAATTTTTATAATTTTAATTTCATTTATTTAACAATTATTGTATCTTTAAAACTATTATCAAAATACATGATTTTCTTTGCTTGGTTGGTCTTGTTTAAGTATTTGATAATAAAGTAAAAAAAAAACTAAAGACAAAAACATATAGTGATGTCAATCATATGAGATTCAATAAAACATATTTAATTTCATTATGATAGTTGCCTTCAGCAAAAATATTTGTGCAATCCAGATTTACCTTAAATCTGGTTTACCACACCATAAAAATCGTCAGTTAGTATGCAAGCGCATTTACCACAGATAAAACTCCTATGCCGTTACAGAATCGGAGTCATTTTGCTGAGGCAGAGAGTAAGGCTTCTGTTTGCGCTGTCTTCTTCTCTCTCTTCTTTCACCCATAACAAGACGTAGCTGGTCAAGTTTATTTCTTGTCACCGAATTTTGCTGATTATCATCAGGCAAAGGTAATGAGGGGCAACATGGGGCTGAAGAACAGCAAGGCTTTGAAGAGCAGCTAGGTTCTGACACAGAGCAACTAGGCATGTCTTCAGGTCTCACATCTTCTGAAGGAGGTATTACTTCATCACTTCCTTTGTTTTGTATGCGGCGAAGTTCAGGCACGGAACATAGGAGATCATTTAAAATATGTACGATTGTAGCGACATCTCTTCTAGGTCTACCACGAGAATCCTGAAGTGTGGGACTTAGGGCGCCACTAAAGGTTCCCGAATAGACATTTTCACGGCGTCCAGCTCCTGAAACAAGTTTCGTTATCAGTTAAAATCTTTGAAGATTGTTATTCTGTAAAAAAATAAACATTACCCTTGTTACCCTCAGTAAATTACAATATGAAGTCCTTTTTTATTACACATTTTAGGTTGGGTTAACTAATCATGAAAAAACATGTGCCTACTGATATTTTACATATACAGACGACTATTTTATCCAGGGCACTTTAGACAAAATATATCCAATAAAACCCACTGTTTTTTTTTCGGGTTTTACTACCTGTAAAAACCACGCAATATAACCAATAAACCAATTCTAAAAAACCTACTTGAAAAATTGGTGTCTTTTTCGTTGCAAGTTTTTTTAACTAATAAACCAATGCTAGAATATTTACATAACATCACTTTAGGCATGGGCAAAGTGCTTTTGTAACTCTGACCCACTTAAAAGAGCCGACTTAATTTAGGTATGTAATTTACAAATAAATAAAATGCAACCTTATTGTAGGAACTAAAATGAGTCTCTCCTTTTTTCTTTCAGCTACATGTTCAAGTATACTCATTTTAACTATAAACTGCAAATAATTATCACATTTTTAAAAGCGCATAAACTCAAGAACATCGAGAACAAAATCATATGTTTTTGTATTGTAGATTTTCATTTTTTTGAAAACAAGTTTAAAATATAAAATTACCAGCAAATCGTTCATAATATAACAAACACGTGTGCCTAGACTAAGTTTAACCCAAAGGTCTTCCCAATTTCATTTCTTTTTCTTCAGATTTTTATAAAATGGTGTAGACTAAGTAATTTAAGCCCGAAATGAAAATCCTAGATCAATAGTTTGAAAAAAAACTTCATTTTACTAATTTTTTAGTGTTCCGTGAAACGGAACACTTATGGAATCGCTTCGGTGTCCGTCCGTCCGTCTGTCAAAGGCCATTTTCTCTGAAACTACACGACGTAAAAATTTTAAATTTGGAACAGAGATAGAGGTGGCCCAATTATAGACGTGAAGAATAAAAAGCTAAATTTTGATTCTGGGGGTTAATTTCGGGGGGTAAATTGGGAAATGAAAAAAAAAATTTCAAGGGCATCGTGTAGGGTATCAAATAAATGTTTATTGAAGCACGAATTCAACGACATATGATTAATTTTTTAATGCATATCTTTTACATTTTTCGGGAAAAACGCTTAACAATTGCTGTCCCTCACCCTTATCACACGAAGGATTGCTCAGAAAAATCTGAAAAAAATCATGAGCATTGAGAATTAAGTGTAGATTGAACGAAAATTATCAGGATTGAAAAATTCTAGCGCAGTCAATTGTTGTAAACAATTTAATTGTTTATTTCCTTATAACTGCTGAACCATTGGTTTTAGAGAAAAAGTTTTTCGACAAAAAATATTTCTCACGATGTAAGGAACAACTTCTGCCCTTACACATTTTTAAAAATTTTTAATTTGGCCCACTCAGCTCCGCGCAGGTACAGTCGGCGGCGGGTAGCCCGGCAGATGGACGGAGATCGGGCGGCCGAGGTTTGCTCTGGTTAATTTGGGCGGGAGGGCTGATGGCACGGAACACTAATTCTGCAAGTACAGCTTGCACTTGACAGATTTTTTTTAGGTTAGGCGCCTGTATGTTGTGAAAAAAATCAGTATAAAATTTTTTCATGGCGCATAATCTTCTTACAAGGTCTGGAAACGATATCTTCTAAGTTGAAATATTTAATATTTTTAAATAGCTTTGATAATCCTGAAAAAAAGATGAAAAGTTGAGTTTGTCGTCAGTTTTTGGTATCGATCTCTTAAATGGTACCTGTAAATACGATGGTTTACGAATTTATTTTAAAGATAATGCAATTATCGACAAATAAAATTGCCTCTCTATCTACATCTGTTCAAAACACATATGTAATAGAAGGTTGAAAAATTTGAATAAAAAAATTATGGAATCAGAATGTTGTCATATATCTCAATAATTATAAGTTATGGTTAAAACTCTTCATCATTTTCAAAAAAATTGTCTCAATTTCAAGTCAAATAAAACATCTGGAATATAACCAACGACACATGTCCAAAAAAAAACAATTTTTGAGAAAATAGAAAAAATTTGTTTTGGAATCTTCCAGTTAATATATTTCGAATTGAAAATGCCAAAAGGACAGTTTAAGGTGGTTCTAATTTAATGACAACCTGCTTTAAATTAAAAAATGTAATTTATATTTTCTAGATTTTTTGGACAAGTGTCTTTTCTGCATAGCCTGGGTCAAAAAACTTTGTTTCTATTTAACCGTGAATATATTGAAGAAAATTTGCACATTATTATGTTTCGTCCTTAATTATTGGTAGTAGTTGGCCAAAGAAGTATTGTAGCATAAAACTCTTGAAATTCTTTCTCCACATATGCAGCGCATTTTTTTATTTCTTATATGTTCTATGTTGCTTGATTTTATTGGAACTTTCCCTAGTGGATACGCTGCAGCAGATGGAAATACCGTCATATTATTTTTTCCTGGTTGCTGCAGTTTGAATGTATGTTTCAAAGCCCCATGGATAAACTCCGAAACTGCAACACACGCCTTATTATCGCTATCGTAAATAAACTGATCGTATAATACTGATGTTAAAATTTACATTCGAATTTCGTGGTACGTTTTTCGAAATCGTTTCCTCAGATATGCAGTTTTTTATTTTATAAAACTTTGGCCACCAATCTTTAAAATTAATTACATCGCTCGTTTTAACTTCTTTCACTGAAAACTTTTTTGAGGTGCTGCTTGTTATAATAAGCTGTTAGTTGATGAACTGTGAAAATTCTAACAAACAAGACGACATACATCGAATAATGACAACCTGATAATAATGTCTTTCTGCTAAAGTAGTCAGCTGACGAACGCCAAAGCACGCATACTCAGACACAAATAATATTCGCTTAGAAACAACCGCACATGTCCAGGACTTGTGTCGTTTCTGCATAGTATCTCTGATTTGGTTTTTAGTACAAAGTAGACATTGGGACATATGACGTTCTTGCATAGTACGATATATTTACCCACGCAGATACAATTTTTGAATTAAACTCATTTTGGTCAAAAATGGACATGTGTTGTTTCTGCATATGCCGATTCGATCGCATTATCTTTACGGCATTTATCGTTTTTACTTATTTTGACACCCCGTATATGTTGGGTCAAAATTTTTGATTTGAGTGTTATTTTCTTAAAAAGCAAAAAGCTTTTTATGAAGAATAACTTTTTTCTGTAAAGTTAAAAATAAAAAAGTTTCCCATCTGCAAGATGGTTTCTGGACACGCTGTATATAAAAGGACAAAATAATACATAAAACATAATTCATTTAAAGGAAATTAAATTAAAAGGAATCAATTTTATATTTTCACTAAGCAAAATTTAAAAAAAAAACTTAATAATACAGCTATTAATATTAAGTACATTTTGTCATAGCGCTTTACGCGGTTGGCACTGTCAACACGGTCGCGTAGGCCCGGACTCATATTTACAGATGCTAGCGTGTGTTGACACCAGGGTGTTGAAATCAGTGAGGGTTTGGAAAAACAGTACATTTACAAATGCTAACAGATTTGGACACCAGAGGCGACCAGTGTTGAAACCAGTGAGCGTTAGATTAGGCATCTGAGCAGTAGATAACCTTTTTCCATGATTGTACCTGTACGGAAAATAACAATAAAACATTGTTGGAATATTGAAAAAATATATTTATTAAAGCAAACTAACAAAATAAAAATAAAATATTAAGTTAATGAGCAGATCCATGC
Organism: Philopedon plagiatum; assembly: GCA_963971165.1. Classification (NCBI taxonomy): domain Eukaryota; kingdom Metazoa; phylum Arthropoda; class Insecta; order Coleoptera; family Curculionidae; genus Philopedon; species Philopedon plagiatum. The sequence goes on from OZ020190.1 coordinate 49,078,135, forward strand.
CCTTTAGCATTAGGCTGGTTTTGTGGGATGTTAAGATGAATAAAAAATAAAGCTAACCCAGATCGGCCCGACAAGGTGCAGAAATTAAAATTGCATAATAAAGTCAGTTGTGAAATAGGCTCTCGGACAGGTTTGCTAAGTTTTAGGTTTCATCAGTATCTTTTTTAATAAAATGTCAGGTGTATGCGGTGGTGCCAAAATTTTATAGCAATACGAATCGCGCAGACGCAGTAAAAAAACTCGGCAAAGATGAAAAATTAAAAAAAGATACTGATGAAACCTAAAACTGAACAAACCTGTCCGAGAACGTATTTTACAACTCTGTGGCCACAAGAAGAAATTATATTATTTCTAAGAACAGTTTTAATGCCAAAATTTCACAAAAAATAATTAAATAGTAACAGAGCCCTAACCCGTTGCCAATACACCTTTTAAAGCTGATATAAAAATTTGTGGGAAAAACTACTTGTAAATTTGGCAACATGGTGTCTCCATCAAAACATTCACAAACTCACATCAAAAACATTAAAACTGCGGGGCATGAAGTAATCTTAATTTGGAATTGCTTTTAATAATAACAAAATCCTCCCAATAGTTTTAAAAGTTGAATCTCTGCGGAATTAAATATTATTATAGTGTCAATTTAACACCGGTGTCAACATCAGTTTGCATCTGTAAATGTATGCCCGCTACAAACGCTCACTGGTTTCAACACTCTGATCGCCTCTGGTGTCCAAATCTGTTAGCATTTGTAAATGTACTGTTTTTCCAAACCCTCACTGATTTCAACACCCTGGTGTCAACACACGCTAGCATCTGTATATGCGGCCCGGACATACAGACAGACAGGTGCCAAAAACTGATGAGAACTCGTTTTTCTAAATCTTTTTTTCAGGATTATCAAAGCTATTTAAAAATATTAAATATTTCCATTAAGAAGATATCGTTTCCAGGACTCGAAAGAAGATTATTCGCGTTAAAAAATATTGATACTACTCTTTTTCATGAAATAAAGCCGCTTAACCTAATTTTTTTTTTAGTAAAATCAAGTTTTATTTTCAAACTATTGATCTAGGACTTTCATTTTGGTCTTAAATTACTCAAGCCTCACAACTTTAACAAAATCTGAAAAAAAAAATGCAGGTGGGAAGACCTTTGGGTTAAACTTAGTCGAGGCACACTGTGCAAAACAGCATTCTGTCTAACTTAATTTCACTTAAGAATGGCTGAGTCCGCGCTATTCAAACTAACTTGTTCTACATCTGCAGAAAATAAGTTACTTACTAACTGGCAACTCTGTAGCTCGCTCGCGGTTCTCGGCTTTCGCCCTTAAAGACACCGTGCGGGGCCCTGGCGCGGTGACAGTATAGGGCCCTTCGCATATGAAGCTACTAAAATGAAACCAATCACTAGTTATTTACTTATTAGTCGCCGTCCCTTTATTTCAGAGGATCTGGAAATCAGTCACTAGCGACGCGGCGTGCGTGTCTCCAAGCTACTAGTTTCCAAAGTAAGCGTCCAAAAATGGTTCTTAATAGCCTTTCTTTTGCGCTGATGTATTCTTGCATTGGAGTATTCTTCTTGTACATAGCACGGATAATAGCTCCTAAATTTAAATACGATTCCTTGGACACTCTGTAAAATGGCAAAATTTTGCATCAGTTTGCTCCGGTTTTGCAGCAAATATTCTATAGTTCGTATTTCTTTCAACGTAAGTACCAACCAAGTACCTCCTTTTTCCAAAGGCCTTTTCCAATTTTATAAAAGTAGCAGCAATAGGGTTGTGGAATTGACTGGCCAAATTGTTTTTAGTCAATTGACTGGTCAATCGACCAAAATAAATTCGGAAATAAAATAAAACAGACAAAATAAAAATCATTATTTTAATTGCAAATCAACATTTAAACATGGAAAAACTAATCGGGGAACCACCGAATTTTAAACGGTGCCCGATACGTGCCGATATTGCACGATCGTAGAAATTTTGGGATTCACCGGTAATCGTTTCCGTTATGACGGATGTAGGGTATAGGTAAACTGGACTGATCACAAATGCACTTAACAATGTTGATATCCAAATGATACAACCCAAATAAAATGCTGCAAAAATTTAGGATATTTTGACCGTATTTGATCGGTCAAATAGCTAGTGGTCAATTATAGATGTTTAAATAAAAATAAAATTTATAGATGAATAGCGTCCCAATACAAGAAACAAAAGCTGTATTGTTTCTTCTTGGGTTTTTTTAGTTTATTTTCAAATTGTATTTATTTAAAATATATATAAATTTGTAAATTTATTTATGAAAATAAACTTATTATTATTATTATTATTATTAATTGACCATCCCCAACTCTAAATAGAAATTATCCTCATTACTTGAATCACTAGACATTATGCTTTGACGTACGATAATCAAGAAGTGACTAAAACTCCACAGATTTTAGTAGCGTTTTGTGCGAACCTTGATCAGTAATTAGTTCGTGATTTTAATTTCTAAATACTTTGGTTTCTTTTTAGTAGCGTAACGTGAGAAGAACCACGTGCGAAGAACCTCATGCGAAGCGCATGCAACTCTGACGCGGTAGTGCTGGTGAGCTGAACCGAAATAAGCTGACCTGAAGGGGTGAAAATTACCCAATTCAATGAGCAGTTTACGTCTCGATCTGTTTATGGTAGAATTGGACAGTGCTTAAAATAGTCGATAGTCGGCTTGCTTGAAATTAAGAGATCTGCATTCGTGACCCCTTGTGCTGAGTCAACTCTCTCTTGAGTTAAACATCTCATATTACTTAAAATGGTACCAAACCTAAACAAAACTGTTCCCACCGCAAAACATGTCGATGTATTGACACGATGCAGCCGCGAGTTGCGACATATCGCGGTAGTTATATGTACTTCCGGAGCCTATAGTCCGGTACTCTGATTTACCAACTCTAAATAATGATTTCAAAAATAAATAAACTTTTATGACCCAACTAAAAAATTTTCTTTTACATTTCTTTTCCGGATTTCTAAAAAACTGAATTAAAAAGTTATTCGGGCACGTTTGTATAGAACAAAAAACATAATACCTATATTTATGGACTTTTATTATATAACAATTACATGCCATTTTTCTTAAATGATGGAAAAGTAGCTAAAATATTTAAAAAACTGCCTCTGAATATTGCTTTAAAACAGCTGGCACAAGAATTAGTGGCAGAAGAAAATTTTGATATTTTTTTAATACACATTTTGTAATTTTTGGCACGTCATGTTTATAGTGTTGTAAATTGTGAGCAATCTTACTTTTGGGTGGAAAAACTTCTACACAGATTAAATGCTTAATAAAATAAAGTTGCTCTCTGAACTTCCTGGGACATTTTGTAAGTCTAAAGTCGACAAATATCACACGAAAAACGTTGGCCTTTTTCCAAATCATCATATTTCTTATTCTATCCTATCTAACATAAGTGGTTTTGCAATATCAAAATGTATTTTTTTTTGCTTAAAAGTACCTAAACAAGAAAGAAATAAATTAAAACTGGTTTAACTTCTCAAAAGTATTTGTAAATATTAAATTTCGTTTAAATGTTAAACTACCAATTAGTAATTAATGTATAACTTTACCTTTACTTTTATTTCTTTCTCTGCCTGCAAATATGTCCGCGGATAGTTTTCGCAGAGTATGTTGGAGATTTTTACTGGCTTGCAGTAAACTGGGGGGACCTGGTGACTGAACAAGCGGAGCACAATTTGGCGGTCTGTGAATAAAAATTATTGAGTTAGGAGTAATAATTTATGTGGCAGCACATATCAAACATAGTTTATGGCTTTGGTTCCAGTCTCTTTCATCTTTAAAGCAACGTAAATCCTTTAAGAGTGGTAATCAGGTAACATCTCTACTATTTTGGATTTTTATCATTGTTGCTGCTTAGTTATTTGCTATAAAAATACGCACCGACTTTCCGCGACAATTTATCACAGAAATCAAAATTTCATTTTGTACTTTTCCCTTAAAAACATGCTTCGCAAAAATCCGATACATTTATAGAACAAACAATAAAGATGTTGCCTGATTACTACTCTTAAAATGTTTGATATTTTATATTAATTTACTATTATTTGTGTGTTATCATTTATTAATATAGTTACTTGACGTTCTTATTTTTACAAACAAATGAAAACTAGAGACAAAAAATATGGTAATTACCATTGTAATTACTTAAATTGACACTTTAAATCTTTTGCTAAAAAAATTGTACAAACAATTACCTTTTCCATTTAATACTCTGAAAACAATAATAGGCAAGGTAAAGGAAATATGACTCTTTTGCCATAAGAAGTAGTAGAGATCACGAATTGTTCTGACCACTCACTTATCTTTAAGTTTCATTCTGAGTCCAACATTCAATCTAAATAAATTAATTTATGTTACAAAATATACAGCATGTTATCTCTATACATAAAAATAAATGCTACCAGTCGGGGATCAAGACTTCGGCAAGTGCTCGCCTGCTCAAAGCATTTTGTAGAGACAGAGAGAGAAAGAAGAAATTCAACTTACTTGCTCGATGAAGCAACTGTACTAAGCTGTAACTGAATCAGCATCATGTGGTCTCCAAGGCGCATGCTCAAATTTAATGGTGCCTTTCCACATAAAAACTCGTTCACTTGTGTATCATTTAAAGATTCTAAAGCCTGCATTATTCCTATTTCTGGGCGTTGGTTCTATAAATAAAACGTCCTTATAAAATATCAAAATTTTATGGAATCTAAAATACTTAATGATTAAATACATAAGCAGATAAAAACAATAATTAGGTAGATTTAAGAGGATGGATTCAAATAAAATTTTGTAAATTCCCTGGGTCTTTAAAAATAAACATCTTTCTTTGCGTTTATAATTTTAAATACCATCAATAACAAGTCGAAAATAAGATTTACAAGGTATTTATACATTATATATTCTGTGGCTTGGTGCAAGAAGTGCCAATGTCAGTTTTCATCAAGTTGAGATAATTAAGGGGAAAGAAATTGTTAAAAATATTCGATTAATTAAAATCTACCACACAAGTTATGGTTGTTTCAAATTTGGGATTTAATGCAACTATTATAATACTAGTTAAACTAATTAAATATATAATAACTAATAAATAATAATAATTTTATAAACACTTTTTACTGCAATAATCACCAATGTTGACATTGGTAGTTCTTGCATGCAATTTACATTATGTACATTATTGACATAGGTACTGGTTAGTGTCATTATGTCCAGTTCTGATTATACTTTGATTTTGATATCTTGTGTATAGAAACTAGGGGTGACTATAATGTCACTATCAATAACTCATTTTGTTCAAAATTTGACACTGACACTTCTTGCACCAAGCCACAGATATTAGTATTTTTAGTATTCTAGAAGACTTCTTGTGACATTTGGATATATAGGTCGGTTTTGGCTCCAACAGTGAAGTTTTTAACATAAGCAGGTGGAAACATTTAGAATCAGAACTTTCAAAAATATCCTTTTTTAGGAGAATAACTGTATTTATATTTTATATGCTTGATAAATGATTAATTTTATAACTTCAGAGCTGGCATTTGTGATAAAAGAAAATTGTGAATTAGAAAATTTGTGATTATACTAAAAAAAGGTAATTTGTGGATAACATAATAATACAATAATGCTTAAAGGTTAAAATATATAATAATTCACTGTGTGTAAGTTTTGGAAGAAATAAATGAATAGGAATAATTTAATAACCACTACTCGTCCATAAAAATTTAGAAAAAGAGTCGTTCACAAATAACAAGTCATTTTTTAAAAATTTATTTCTTAGAAACCTTATTTCTGACAAAAGTTCATTCATTACAAAAAATGACTTCAAAATGAAGGATGCTTCTACAGTGAAAAAGAAAAATGCGATTTGAAGATGATGTAATAAAAACTGTATCAGATTTATGATGAAAAAGGTTTGAATGTTTAAGAAAAATCATATAATTTAAATGTTTTTCAGAAGAACTTATTTCCCTTTAACCATATTTCTTTTTATTGCACAAATAAAACACTCAAATGCTGACACCTCAAGAAAAAAAAATAGTATTTTTGTCTGTAATAATGTCTAAAACGAAATATTGAAAACCAAGATCTAAATTTGGGCCATATAGGCATTATAAGGAGCCAAGTCTAATAGTTGAGTGATACCATAGCTATATTTTTTTATGTAAAATAATAATTTGATACTTTAGGATACTATTCGGTTGACAGTAGAAAAGTCGTAAACAATCAAAAGCACATTTTGTACTAAAAGTTAAAAACAACACATATAAATAATGTATTTACCATAGCAAATTTGTTATTTTGTATAAATAACAACGGTACTCTGAGCAAATATAACAAATACCAGTCCAATATTAAATCTTATTACAACCAAAGTTAAAGCTGACGCTTTACTACTATTTGTTGACACTTCAAGGTCTAATAGGGAACAGGCATGAAATTCTCAGTAAAAAATATAAAACTGTAGGTACAGATGTAGAAATGGTAACTAAATTAAAGGTAATTTTTGACTTAAACAGGTTTTAGCCATTAGTTTGAAAGTTTTAGTTTCTGTACAATTTAATTAGGATCTTTATATTCATTGAATTTATACTGGTCTTCGAATGTAATCCTAGCTATTACTCCTGTGCTTTGGCTGTATGACTGGGAAGATGTTGCTGGACTACAGACACACACATACACATTTTCTCCAGGAAAAGCTCCCATGAAGAGCTTCCTGTTTTAGTGACAACACGGAATTTGAGACATCTTTATAATAAAGCTTTGACATATCTTTTGCTTATTTCTACTGTTACGTTCCTTTTCTTATAGCTTTTTATTTTTTTTCTGGCATTTAAAGATTATTTTAGCTTTTCTTCTTCTATTAATTTCTTCTCCTTGTCTGTTATACTAAAAGTGCCAGTCTTAAGATATGTAACAACTAATGGTATTCTTTCTTTTTAAACTCATTTTAAAAAGTTTATCTTTGATCACTTGTAAGCGCCGGCCTTGTACACTGGCAAAAAGCTATTTTATTTCTATTGAAAACCCAGCTTTTGTGGCATGAGTTATCCTGAAAACTCGAAACTATAATAAATTCTTCTTTATTTGATAAGTATGACTTTCATCCTATTCCGTTTTCCCTTAAATTTATAGAGTAGCATTATATGGGGAACATTATTTTGTTGTTGCTGAAGTGCTTCTGATTGGCATTCTTCTGTCACAATCTGCCAGGGCCATAGCAATGGCCTCTGGATTGGAATTTTTTAATATTATAACTCGTGGCATATTTATTAGGTCTGACAAATGCTAAATGCTGACACCCCAGGTTTTGATTCAGGGTGTTGTAGAGGATTCAACTTTATAGCAACGAAGTAAGAAACTGTCGTGACTTACAAAGAGAGTGAATATTATAGAATTATGTTAATCTGGGAGGGACTGTTAGTTGACACAAATGTCAACATATGGAAAAATTTTATATGATGGAGCCAATTGTTGACAACCTAAGCAACAGCGAATAAGAAGGCATTTACAGGTTATTTACATTAATATTATGGTAATAATTATAATTTAAACTACCTATGCAGGCAAGATATATTTAAAAAATTGCCTAGTTATACCATTTAAAAAAAATGTTCTAAGGAGAGTTGGTAAAATTTAAGAAACGCAGACCCATAGCACTTCGCGTAATGCCATGTTAAAAAGTAATCACAAACATGACAGATTCTTTTGAAGAGTGGTGCCTAGATGATACAAGTTACTTTAAGTAAAATTTTAAATCACTAAGATGAACCAAATTCTTATTTCTACAAGCTTTATTAAATGTGACAACTTTCGGTGCCATGTCAACATTTGGTGATTTTACTTTACTCAAATCAGAGTTTCTAAGATAATAAAACTGGGTTTTTGGGTATTATAAAACCAGTTAGAATGATGGCAAACCCTAATTTTTCTATTTAAGATAGATATTAAGATATTAAAAAGACCTCAAAGAGTTATATAAATATTTTAATATAATATTTAAATATAACTCTGAGTTCTTTTAAATTCTGATCTTAAACAGAAAAATTAGGGATTGCCATCATCCCAACAGGTGTTTTAATACCTAAAAAGCCAAAGTTTCATTTCTGTAATAACTAACAGTTTCTCTTTATTTTCCCATATAAGTACATATATTATCAAAAAATGCACTTCAAAGCTTAATACTGAAGACTCAATAATTAGCAGATAGAAATTATGCAGAAATGAATGGCAACATTTCTTCTTTAATTACCTATATTTAAAGAATATTAATGTATTAACATAATATTCACAATATATATTCTAAATATTACTAAAGTTGCAGCATATCATACAACAGAACTACCTAGTACTTTTTTCATTCAAAAATCAATATACCTACATAGTTTTTTTTTAGTTATAAATGATTCATCACCTGGTCTTTCCAAGAAAACTCTGTAGCACAGGGTTTTCCAATGTACACTTTCCATTAATTCTCACTCTACAAAGTTATATTTCACTCTGGTGTAAATTATACATAGTACATAGGCCTTGTCTGACTACAGGGGCTGAGCACAGCTATTTGAGATTCAGCTAATTTGGTCAACTAGACCTCCCAGCAGCATATAGTAAAACTTAATATTCATATGGCCTTAATAGGCCCTGGATTGATTTAGTAGTTCAGATAAGATATAAATTACATTTTATGAAAATAAATAAAACCCTTTTTTATGCTTTTTTCTAGAAGACTTCTATCCTTTTGCAAAAGTATACTTAAAAGTGTAGAATAAAAATAGGTAGGCTGTTAGGGTGATAGTATGGTGGTAATGTTATAATTTCTGAATAAAAAGTATTTTAATAAAGGTGGTCCAAAGACCAGTCCTTCGTTAAAGTTCTGTTATAAGTATTGTGACAAAACCAATCATTTTAGCTATTAAAAACTGATGTCAAGGCTGGTTAGAAGTGACTGATCAAGTTTATCTTGTAAGCTTATATTATGTACTATATAAAATTACTAAATAAGTGTTAAATAGTAGCAAGTCCCAAATTCAATTTTATACACTTTTTTTGTTTCAGTTTATTAGTACTGATGCAACTTTTAATAAATTAATTCAATAAATAAAAGATCAACCCATAATTCATCATAGACAGTAGGTATCTAATTTTCAGACAAAAAATAAATTTATCATTAAAAATCTTAAAGTATGCTGAACCTGTAATGTTATGCAAGTTTGTTACTATCACTAAAAATTTCTTAATCTAATGTGGATATAACTTACAATAAGGCCTGTTTCCACATTGGGCAGAAGTGTAATTTTAGATCCATCTGTAATACCATATTGATACAAATTTCCATCTTGAAGTTGCCTGAAAAGTGTAAATACATTAATAAAATTAGGAGTAACTGTACTTTGGTTTTGAAACCCACTTATCTCTGAATAATAGACATATCCTGTCTCTGGGAACTTTCAGTCTTTTTGATATAAGTTTTTTAAGATTTTCTACTGTGCTCTCGGATTCTATACTAATATAAAAGTCTCCTCCTGTTGTAGGGCTCACTTGGACACTAATATGGGTATCTGGGCCACACCCCTGAGAAATGGGGTTACTGGTGGTCTCAGACGAATTTTCCATTGTCTATAACACTTTTTAACACCTTCCTGGTCTTTTTTCAAGATCACTACTCCTACTACACTATTCCAAATGGTGACTTGCATCGAAATTTCATGTCCGTTTTCACTTAATACATAACTATAGAGGATTTTGTACTTTTGAAGTTTTTACTTTTAGTTGAAGGTTCGCTAGTTTCGTTTCGCCTTAAAAGTAGCAGTCGACTTTTTGTCTTGGACAAGTCCAACGAGAAAACACGAAGGCGACAAATAGGAAGACCGAAGATAGAGATAGATCATTTTCAGTCAGCGACCACTTCTTCTTGACTAAGACTAAGTTAACCACGTGGCAACACCGTGCCGTTGTATATTAACTTTTTAAATTTGGAGGTTATACATTAAATATATGGTACAACGCTGCCAAATGGGCGACGTAGTCGATACGTAGGCACTGTTTTAAAAAATAAAAGGTGTGTTTATTTGGTTATCTAAGCTGTCAAACATTTTCATTTGTGACATCTACTTACAACGCTATGAGTTTCTTGCTCCCCTTTTGGTTATGCAGAAATTCTTTTTGTTAGCTTACATCCCCTCAAACATAGATGACGTCGGTAGAGGAGACCGATCGGCAATGGCTGCATTTTAAATTTCTGTCCCTGTTTCTTGGTTAGTTCGCTGGGTTGTCAAGAGAGGCGCCCTGTTCGTTAGTGAGTCTAATTTTTATAGAGTGTGTTGTTTTTCTCGTCTATTTGGCGAAAACACTTTATTATTAATTTTCTTTCTTAACACTATTGACAATGAGTAACGGTAAATTATATAAAAGTAGAGTTTGCTTTGTGCCGGGGTGTAAAACAGGGTATTCTTCGGGTAAGATAAGAAGCTCGAGAAAGAACGCGGTGAAAACAACCAAAGTCTCCTCGTAGCTCCAAAGGTAAACTCATGAAAATAGTATATAATGCTGGCGATTTTATGGATATTTCTTTCACTATATCACGGTCGTGTATTTTGCACGCAGCATAACCTAAAAAATATATTAAATTAAAAATAGTTTAATTCGTTTCTTATTTGTAAATATTGTATTAAGACACTAATATTCAGGTGAATATTGCTAATTTCTGAAATAAATCCAGGCCAAATCACTATTATATCAACATCTTTGTACATATACAATACCTTGGATCTATATGTTCTACCTATATGTATTGATTAAATAAATTATAAATAAATTTAACAACTGTTATATATGCTGGGTATAATAGGTTGTTCAAAAAGTTTTGAAAGCGACATATATAGAGAAGTAGAAGTACCAAAATTTCTACGCCATGTTAATATTTCATCTTTCATATGAACATACCCAAAGTTTCATTCCACTCTGTCAATTCATTGTTTGTTTACAAGCCACTAGAAGTTGACGTGTCAGTGTATTTTTTTACAATGGAAAAAACCGAATATCGTGCAGTGATAAAATTCTTTGTTTTGGAAGGTTTATCAGCAACGGAAATTCATACAAAAATGGTGAAAGTGTTAAAGGAATCTGCTCCTTCATTTCCAACTGTGCATCGATGGGTTTTAGAGTTTAGACGTGGTCGAAAAAGCGTTGAAGACGATCCACGCTCAGGACGTCCAAAAAGTGCATCAACACCAGCATTCATAGCAAAAGTACAGGATATATGGTTTTGGAAGATCGTCGATTGACCGAGAGAGATTTAGCAGAGGCCCTAGACATCTCATTAGGCAGTGTGAGTCATATTTTAAGTGCAGTTTTGGGTTTCAGAAAGCTCTGTGCACAATGGGTACCGCATTCGCTCACAATGGAACAAAAACACGTTCGAATGCGACTTTCTGAGCAACATTTGGAGCATTTTCGAAAGGATAAAAAGGATTTTGTGCGTCGATTCATCACTATGGATGAGACTTGGGTCTACCATCATGATCCTGAATCAAAACAAGAGGCTAAGGAGTGGTGTGAACCAGGCACTTCGGCACCGAAGCGAGTTCGTGTCCAGAAATCGGCGAAGAAGGTGTTAGCGTCAGTTTTTTGGGATGCAAAAGGGATTTTGTTGGTGGATTATCTCCAAACTGGCAAAACAATAAATTCTGAATATTATTGTAACCTTTTGGACCAATTGGATGAAAAAATTCGTGAAAAAAGACCCGGTTTGCAGAAGAAAAAAATCATTTTTCATCAAGACAATGCACCCGCTCACACAGCTCAAAAAACCATCACTAAAATAACCGAATTAAAGTACGAATTGTTGCAGCATCCACCGTATTCGCCTGATTTAGCTCCCTCTGACTTCTGGCTGTTCCCACACCTCAAGAAATTCCTTCGTGGGAAGCATTTTTCATCGAACGAAGAGGTTATAGCCGTCGTAGAGGAATATTTTGCAGGCCTTGCAGAAAGTCACTTCCATGATGGGATAAACAAGTTGGAAGACCGTTGGACCAAGTGTATTGATCTTATGGGAGAGTATACTGAGCAATAAAAGTGATTTCACTAAACAAAAAACGTATTTTCATTTCCGCTTTCAAAACTTTTTGAACAACCAGTACATATGCTGCAACCCATATAAAGTTATACCTGAGTACCTGTCATTTTGTATTATTATGGATTGTTACTGAATAGTTGTCATATTTTGTCACATATTAGAAAATAAATATATTAACGAATTACGGCAAACTCTTTAGTGGCGACGAGGTAAAGAACTCACAAAAAAATAAAATGGATAAGGAACAATTCACTGAATTCATGGATTCTTTGTCCAAGCTATTATCTACACCAAAAAGTAATCAGTCGACAACCAACGAAAACATTACAATGGAACCATTTGGAGAAGATTATGAAACTTGGGATTTATATATTAAGAGATTGGAGAACTTTTTCGATATGAAAAATTTTACAGGTACAGCTACAGAAATTGATACCAAAAAAAAGAATGGTTATTACATACAATGGGTACAAAAACTTTACAAACAACATACAATTTAGTCAGTCCAGATGATCCTAAAAATAAAAAATACAGTGAACTAATACAGATCATCAAAAATCACTTAAATCCTACATCAAGTGTGATTGCATCACAAAATAAATTTTCTAAACGTACACAGCTAGAAGGTGAAACTATTTCAGAATTTGTAACTGATTTGAAAAAACTTTGCCGGGACTGTGATTTTAGGTGTACACATTGCAATACGTCGACAGTTGATTTACATTTGAGACAACAATTCATTAGTGGTTTAAGAAACCCAAATTTAATAGAAAAACTTATACAATTAAAAGCGCCAAACGATAAATTTGCTGACTGCCTCAGTGTCGCTTTAGCAATGGAAACTGCACACAAAGAAACTAAAGAAATACAACAGTGCTCAACAGTATCGACATCAAGTGATCAGAATCAAATAAGAAATGGTAAAAGAAATACTGTGGCGGGAAAATCCTTTTCAGAATAATTAATGAAACACACATTCCACTTAAAACTTATACTGGAGAAATAATAAAACCATTAGGATATGCAACTATGGATTTAAAAGTAAAAGGAAAAAGATTTATTGTAAATTTATACATTATACAGGGTAAAGTTGAACCAATCTTCGGAAGAGAATGGATTGAGGCCACACAATTAAATATATCGGATATTCTAACGATAACAACATCAACAGACTATAAAGAAGAAGCTATTAACGACCTCAAAGAAAAATATGCAGATGTATTTAAAAAAGAAGTGGGTAAAATTAAACATTTTGAAGGGAGGCTGTATCTCAGAGACAATTGCGTACCTATATATATATTCCTTCTAGGAAAATACCCTACGCTATGGAGGAAAAGGTGATCACGGAGATAGACAGACTGGAGTCTCTGGGTATCATAAGCAAATTAGAATATAGTGAATGGGGAACACCAATAGTTCCAATTGTAAAGAGTGATGGAACTGTAAGACTTTGTGCTGATTATAAAATCACTATTAATAAAGTGCTGAAAGAAGACAAATATCCTATGCCAAATTTGGAAGATATTTTTGCTAAAACCTTACTGGGAGGAAAAGTTTTTACCACTCTGGATATAAGAGAAGCATATTTGCACATGCCTATGGACAAAGAAAGTGCCAAAATTCAAGCTATTACAACACCGAAAGGCGATTACAAAGTGAACAGATTGATGTTTGGTACAAAAGTGGCACCTGCCATTTGGCAGAGGTATTTAACAAAACATTAGCAGATATCCCAGGAGTTTGTGTCTTTTTGGACGACATAAAAATACAGGGAGGAAGTTTCGAACAAAATTTACAAAGACTGGAAAGTTACAAGAAGTTGGTCTAAGAGTGAAGTTAGAAAAATGTAAATTTTTTGAAAAATCAGTTAGTTATTTAGGACATACAATTTCGGAACGAGGTTTAGAGAAAAACAACGACAAAGTAAAAGCAGTTATTAATGCTAGACGACCAAATAATACAACCGAACTGAAAAGCTGATTAGGAATGGTTAATTACTACGGAAGATTTTTGAAAAATTTGGCTTGTAAGCTTCATCCATTATATTCTCTATTGCAGAAAGGTGTATCCTTTATTTGGTCGAAATCATGTGAAGATGCATTTCAATTAATTAAAAGAGAAATCACGTCAGACCAAGTTTTATGTGCGTACAATCCTAACCTACCTCTTTCTTTAGCGACTGATGCTAGTCCATATGGTCTTGGTGCAATTATATCGCATACAATGGAAGACGGCTCAGAGAAACCCATTGCTTTTGCCTCAAGAACGCTTAGTAGATCAGAGAAAAACTATAGCCAGATTGATAAAGAGGCTACCGCCATTTATTGGGGATTAAATAAATTTTTCAGATATTTATATGGAAGACATTTCACGTTAATTACGGATCACAAGCCCTTAATTTTTATATTTCATCCAGGAAAGGACTTACCTTCTATGGTAGCTACAAGAATGCTACATTATGCGTTGTTTTTACAGGGATTTAATTTTAATATTGTATACCGTTCAACATTAAATCATGCAAATGTCGATGCTTTATCAAGACTACCACAGACACAAGAACAAAATCATGAACCAATTTTTGATTCAGTGGGATGCTATCAACTACAACAAATTTTAAATTTACCTGTTACACATCGAGAAATTGTAGAACACACAAAAAATGATCCAGAGCTGCAAGAAGTGTATAAATGCTTAGAAACAGGGAAATACCTTACATTACCCGGATATAAAGGAAAAGATAATGAGCTATCATTAAATGAGGGAGTTATTATGAGAAATGTGCGAGTGGTAATACCAAGAAGTTTAAGAAGAAAAGTATTGGCAGAATTGCACGAGTCACACATGGGCATTACAAAGATGAAAAGTTTGGCAAGATCCTTTGTGTGGTGGCCTGACATAGATAGTGACATCGAGAAATTAGCAAATGGATGCGTTAATTGTCAAAATGTACAAAATCAACCAAAGAAGACCATTCATGCCTGGGAAAATACAAAACAAGCGTGGCAGAGACTACATATTGATTTTGCTGGGCCTTTCATGGGTAAATATTTCCTAGTTTTAGTGGATGCATACTCAAAATGGCCAGAAGTTGTACCAATGAATTCAATCACCACTTCTGCCACAGTCAAAGTCTTAAGGAATATTTTTGCGAGGTTCGGTTTACCATTAGTGGTGGTTAGTGATAATGGCCCAACGTTTAAATCACACGAATTTAAAAACTTTTTAGACAGCAATGGAATAAAACATGTATGTTCGGCCCCCTTTCACCCAGCCACAAATGGGCAAGCAGAAAGGCACGTTCAGTCCTTAAAAAAAGCATTAAAAAAGGTTGGTGAAGAGCCTGGTGATTTAGATTTCAAGTTAAACAACTTTTTAATGCAATACAGGAAATGTCCGAATTCAACAACTGGGGTATCACCTTGTATGAAACTACTGAACTATGAAATTCGTACAAAACTAGATTTACTCAAACCAATTCCTGCAAGGGACAGAAATGAAAATGAATTAGATAAAAAAATAAGGAAGTTTGAAGTGGGTGACAGGGTGAAAGTTCGCAGCTATGCAAATAAATCAATAAAATGGGAATATGGATATATTATTCAGCGAAAAGGTATTCTCCATTATTTAGTTAAAATGGATAACGGCAAAACTTGGCACCGACATATTGATCAAATTGCTTCCACTCAAGTACCGGAGGAATATAGAAATCCTTATGGTTCTGATTTCCAACTAAACGAAAATTTAAACTCTGAAATAAATCCTGAAGTTTTCAGCCGAAGTGGTGTTTCTGGGGAATCAAGTAGCGCTAACGATACAAATACCAGTGAGGACTTTATGCAAGGGGAAGAGTCGATTACAGTACCTTCTGAAAACAGGACATTACCTTCGGAGGTAATAGGTTCTGAGCCTTCACAAAACACTTCAACGTTACCTGAGGTGGAAACAAGTCAAACTAGAGTGGAAAACTCAAGGTTAATTAGAAAATCAACTAGGATGAGGAGACCGGTTGAAAGAATGAATCTTTAAATAAACAAAAAACTACAAGGGAGGATTGTTATATATGCTGGGTATACATATGCTGCACCCCATATAAAGTCATACCTGAGTACCTGTCATTTTGTATTATTATGGATTGTTACTGAATAGTTGTCATATTTTGTCACATATTAGAAAATAAATATATTAACGAATTACGGCAAACTCTTTAACAACAGTATATTATTATACGTTTTCTTATTAGGACCCAATAATTGTTCAACAATGGCAACGAGCAATTGTAAACAAATAAATCACACTGACGAAGCTCGAAGAGAGAAAACCAAATGTTAAAGAAAACAATCAAAATTGTAAAAAAAACTAATGAAAGATGGGGTAATATATTCATCCCTGGCCAAAAATTAGGTAACTGTACAATCTTACTGCAATTTTATACTTGAGCATTAAGAAAGCCGAATAAGGCAGCACAATTGACAACCCCGATTGGAGTTGGTTTGGCCGCAATTTGGAGACGTACGTAAATCTAGGTATATATTTTATGAATGCTTCCCACATATACTTATTAAATAAATATACCTCGGGTTCCCCATTTACCTAATGTGCGGTTTTTGATGCCAACAATGTGAAATAGAGATATATAATCTCGCATAAGTCTATCCTTTAGTCCGATATTTCGTAAACTGCGATTGCGCTAAATTTTGTGTTGCTATTGGCAATCTAAAGGTGCGCGCACACTTAGGCGAAGCGTCGCGAAGCGAAGAGAATTTTATCCGTCCAAGAAACTTACGTGCAATCAAATGGAAGCTCGCACAACGCTTCTCGACGCTTCAGTGTGCGGGCTCCCATTTGATTGCATGTAAAGTTCTTGGATGGATAAACTTCTCTTCTCTTCTCTTCGCGACGCTTCGCCTAAGTGTGCGCGCACCTTTACGGCGCCACGCTTCATAAGTTTCTTGACAGGACTGGTTTTTTAGAGGAGCGGCTAGAACTGCAAACAATCCGACGTTGCCATTTTCGGTTTTCCTTGTCTTGCACCGGTAAACTTTTATTTCCTTTGCTGGTAGATCAGCCACGTAGTGCAGTGGTATTCCAGCAAACAACAATGATCCCCAGGACGTCCCATTTTGATCCCCAACGTCCCAGGTGGGATGATCCCAGCTAAGACGTCCCTGGGACGTCCCCTGGAAGTTGAAAAGGTCCCAAATTGGTCCCAAAGTGACGTCCTACGGACGTCTTATGTTGCCGTCCCAAGGACGTCAGCAATGGGATTTAAAACAAAAATAGTGGCTATAACGTTCTAGTAAGGTCCTAAGATGATCCCATATACAGGGTGTTAATTAAGTATGTACAATAAATTTAACAGACAATTATTTGAGTGATTTTAAGACTAAAACTTCATATAAACATGAGTCCGCAAATGCTTCGTTTTCAAGATACAGGGTGTTAAACTTTTTTAAAAAAATTGCTTTTTTTTAAATATCTTAAAAATCCTTTACCCCATTTTGTTGTAATTTGGCAGTGTTATTCGTAGTGTTAAGGGGCTAATTTAGCCCTAATTTGATTAAATGTATTAAGTCCAGTGGTGCCCCGAGCGACACCTTAACGAATATTTTTGACAAAAAAAATGTACGCCTCACATTTTTTTGTAACTTTTTAATTTTTTTATTATTAAGCAACTAAAAGTACAGCTTTTTTGTCTCTTGAAGTGTATTCGTATCTTGATTAGTTTTTGAAAAAAAAAATAAAAAGGGAAATTTTCTTTTGAAAATTATCATTTTTTTATTATTTTTTATTAATAATAACAACAACAAATAAACGTAATTTTTAAATTTTTTTATTATTAAGCAACTAAAAGTACAGCTTTTTTGTCTCTTGAAGTTTTTTCGTATGTTGATTAGTTTTTGAAAAAAAAAATAAAAAGGGAAATTTACTTTTGAAAATTATCATTTTTTATTAATAATAACAACAAATAAACACTAAATTAAATACATTTTTTAACATCTAGACTAACGAATTTTACTAAATGAAGTGTTGGAAATGGCCACCTTCGGCTTCAACCAACATCATTGAATTACGCACTCTACCGAAAATACCTGGAGTATTTTTTATTGTCACATGAATTATTGATTCTATTTCGTAGATCATCTTCACATTCAATAGGAGTTTTGTATACCAACGCTTTAAGGTGTCCCCAAAGAAAATAATCTAGGGGAATAATATAGGGCGTGCGAGGAGGCCACGGTTGTGGGCCTGCTCTCCCAATCCAACGGTTATGGTAATTTTCATCCAAAACTTGCCGCGCCACTAGACTAAAGTGCGGTGGATCCCCGTCGTGCATGTACCACATACGGAAACTTTCCATGACTGGAACTTCTTCTAAAAGTCCAGGCAAAACAAATTCTAAAAACCTTCGGTATTCTTTCCCATTAAGCAGTGGCGGCTGATGAAATTTCAAAGTTGTATATCTCTGTTCCTACTTACAGGACCCGAACCAAATTTAAGGGTTTTAATAGTGAGCCCACTGGGAATGTTTTAGTAAGGAAAAAAAACATTTTGTAATTTGCGAAAAATAGTTAAAATTTTGGTGTGCCCCTCCTAGAAAAAAAATGAAAACGTCTAGGTATTTTACTTATTCTTTTTTCTAAACAAATTTTGCATCATTTTGTCGACAGTTTTTAAATTTTGAGAGAAAAAAATGTGTTAGTAGAAAGTTATAGTCATTTGAATTTTTTGAAGCCTAAAATAAAATTTAAGAAAAAATTCAAATGACTATAACTTTCTACTAACACATTTTTTTCTCTCAAAATTTAAAAACTGTCAACAAAATGATGTAAAATTTGTTTAGAAAAAAGAATAAATAATGTACCTAGACGTTTTCATTTTTTTCCTAGGAGGGGCACACCAAAAATTTAACTTTTTTTCGCAAATTACAAAATGTTTTTTTTCTTTACCAAAACATTCCCAGTGGGCTCACTATTAAAACCCTTAAATTTGGTTCTGGTCCTGTAAGTAGGAACAGAGACATACAACTTCGAAATTTCACCAGCAGCCACTGCCATTAAGTCTATTTGGAAGAAAATGAGGCCCAATGAGGTGGTCACCGACAATTCCAACCCAAATATTAAAAGAAAACCGTTCTTGAAAATTATTTTCTACCAAGGCGTGTGGATTGTTTTCGGCCCATATGTGATTGTTATGGAAATTAATAATTGAATTGCGAGAAAAACAAGCTTCATTTGTAAACAATATTCGACTTAGGAAACCTGGATTTCTTATTATTTTACCGCGTAACCAACCACAAAAAGTTAGTCTTAAAGGCAAATCTCTGGGCAATAGAGCTTGGACACGTTGCATATGGTAGGGATATAGCTGCTGGTCTCTTAAAATCTACCACACTGTGACATGGGTAATGTTCAGTTCTTCAGCTATTTTCCGGGTACTGGTATGAGGATTTGCTTCAATTTCATTTAAAACAGCTTCTTCCATTTGAACTGTTCGTACCGTTACAGGCCTCCCGATGACAACCGTCGATCTTTTAAAACTGCCTGTTTCAGAAAGTCGATGGAGACGTACAAAAGTTCTTCCGTTAGGTACTACACCCCGAGAAAATCTTTCATGATAAATGCGTCTTGCAGCATTAGAGTTTCCATGAGCCATTCCGTAACATA
Source organism: Philopedon plagiatum (assembly GCA_963971165.1). Lineage (NCBI taxonomy): Eukaryota > Metazoa > Arthropoda > Insecta > Coleoptera > Curculionidae > Philopedon > Philopedon plagiatum. The sequence continues at coordinate 49,097,925 of OZ020190.1, forward strand.
AATGCATATCTGCCATTTCACTGTTAGTAAACTGAACCATATTGGACAAAAAATAACTCGAAAAATAATCACCAAAAATACTTTTTATAAAAATTACAAATTAATAACTTAATAATTTCACAACAGCAGTCAAGTTGTTTAGCAAATGCTGCAATCGTTTTCCAAGGCAACCCTTGATTATTTCCTATTTTTCCCCATGTTTCTCGTGTGGTCCAGGGATATTCAATTAAGTGGATTTTTTTCAAAAACTAATCAAGATACGAAAAAACTTAAAGAGACAAAGAAGCTGTACTTTTAGTTGCTTAATAATAAAAAAATAAAAAAATTACAAAAAAATGTGTGGCGTACATTTTTTTTGTCAAAAATATTCGTTAAGGTGTCGCTCGGGGCACCACTGGACTTAATACATTTAATCAAGTTAGGGCTAAATTAGCCCCTTAACACTACGAATAACACTGCCAAATTACAACAAAATTGGGTAAAGGATATTTAAGATATTTACGAAAAAGCAATTTTTTTAAAAAAGTTTAACACCCTGTATCTTGAAAACGAAGCATTTGCGGACGGACTCATGTTTATATGAAGTTTTAGTCTTAAAATCACTCAAATAATTGTCTGTTAAGATTATTGTACATACTTAATTAACACCCTGTATGTCCTGTGTAACCTTTATGGGATCATCCCAGATACATCCCGACCTGTTCCAAACGGACGTCCCAGGGACGCCATTGGGATCTTATGGGACATTCCGGGACGTCCCTGGGACGTCCCAGGAACGGCTTTTTGTTGACTGGGATAGAGTCCGCTTATTGACCCAGATGTCTTGGTTCGAATCCGTGCTCGACCGCTTCTTTTTCTTAATTTTTGTCACTTAAAATATTATAAAAAATTAAGAAATCGGCTCTAAAAGGTGTATTGGAAACGGGTTAGCACTCCTTCCTCGGTAAAAATTTTGTTTTGTCTTTTTTTAAAGGTCCCGAGCAAAAAATTAATCGTGTCTAGGTACCTTAACCTAAAAATTATGTTTTGTTTGTTGTCCAGAAAATCTAGCGAACGGTGGATCGGAGGGCACCCTAAGGTCGGAACAGGGTTAGCACCTGGTTAGGGGCCCTGACCAGTCTCTTTCCTCGCAAGCGAAGAGGGATCGGTGCGAAAAAATCCACTATTGTTTCTTCCTCTGCCCATCCCCTAGGCCCTAGACTCTAGTCTTGTCACTCACTGTATGAATGACAGAAGAAAAAATACAGTTATTTTAAAATCTTCGAGCTATCGCACATGTGGCAACGTCGGATTGTTTGCAGTTCTAGCCGCTCCTTTTTTTTAGTATAATTGAACTAGTTTATTACTTTTTGTACATCAGGGCATAAGTTAGCACACTTCAAAATAAACCACAAGAACACCGAATACAAAATACAACACGACACAAAGAAAAAATGGCGAATGGCGATCCAACTGTAAACTAAAAAAAAAAAAAACAGAAAGCTGAAAGAACCCGAAATAGACGCACAACAGCCGATGATTAGTACAATTCACCATCTAATTCAGTACAATGTCTGACCAATGAAAAATTCGTATTAACGCATGCGCATATACAGAAATGTCAGACTAAAGGATAGGAGTTTGCCTTTGGCTTCCGTTGCATTAACATCTCTCGGTCGACTACATAGTTAGATTTCGGGTTAAATCGCCTAGAAGCGGTGAGTAGAGTGTTTTGTGACGGAATACGAAGGGAAGCTCCACGGCCTGTTGAGGGGAGACTTTACCAAATCCAAGGGGGGTGAGCGATGAGGCCTAAAATCCCTGTTCGTGCTGCGTTTTTTCATCCACACAAGGTGGACATGTGACGGCCATGTCTTGTTGTGGGAGGAGCGTAGGGCGGAAGTGTGGCTTAAAGAGAAGGTCATGCGCAATAGACTCTACCAGAGGCGGGAATTACCACCCAAACTGGGTAACGTGTAAGCCATCCCTAAGGGTAGCTAGGGCTCTGGTTAAGCGCCGGACCGGGTGGAGAGCTGGCCAACCTGTCCCATGGACGAGGGCCAATAACAGGTGAAGAAAGAAAGAAAGACTAAAGGATAGACTTATGCGAGATTGCATATCTCCATTTCACATTGTTGGCATCAAGATTTCCAGACAACCCGCGGTATATATATTTATTTAATACGTATATGGCTTCCCGTTTCAGGTCGCTAACGGCGGACCAATTCCCTGACAGTGAAAGAATTATGTATTATTTATTGTATTTAGTAGTTTTTTCCCAAAGAGATTCTAAAACAAGTTATTTTCATTCCAATTTCGACACAAGCATAAGAAAACCCATAATTGAACGTTTATAGTTGAACAATTATCTTATTTAACTTTATATTTACACGACTCTGATCGTAAGATTAGTACAAACGTAAATTTTGCCTGAGTACGGCGATTGCTCAATGTGGACCAGCCCTATGAAACTTCAATGAAAAAACATTGTGGGACATTTCACTACACTTGTGTACCTTTTTCCAACAATTTGTTCCCAAAAACGTCCAAGACCAATTTGTAGCAAAATTTGCTACAATTGTATGAAAATGTATAAAAACTGTTGTAACTAATAATCCAATTAGAGTAAATTGCTCTACAAAGACTTTGCTACAATTTTGTGTGAAAAAAAGTCCAAACGACTTTTTCAGTGTTCTTATGGCAAGTATCGCAACACGCTTAGTTACGACATACGTACCTGTCAGACTAGGAGCGGCTAGAACTGCAAACAATCCGACGTTGCCGTTTTCCTTGTCTTGCACCGGTAAACTTTTATTTCCTTTGCTGGTAGATCAGCCACGTAGTGCAGTGGTATAGAGTCCGCTTATTGACCCAGACGTCTTGGTTCGAATCCGTGCTCGGCCGCTTCTTTTTTTTTAATTTTTGTCACTTAAAATATTATAAAAAATTAAGAAATCGGCTCCAAAAGGTGTATTGGAAACGAGTTAGCACTCCTTCCTCGATAAAAATTTTGTTTTGTCTTTTTTTAAAGGTCCCGAGCAAAAAATTAATCGTGTCTAGGAACCTTAACCTAAAAATTATGTTTTGTTTGTTGTCCAGAAAATCTAGCGAACGGTGGATCGGAGGGCACCCTAAGGTCGGAATAGGGTTAGCACCTGGTTAGGGGCCCTGACCAGTCTCTTTCCTCGCAAGCGAAGAGGGATCGGTGCGAAAAAATCTACTACTGTTCCTTTCTCTGCCCATCCCCTAGGCCCTAGACTCTAGTCTTGTCACTCACTGTATGAATGACAGAAGAAAAAATACCGTTATTTTAAAATCTTCGAGCTATCGCACATGTGGCAACGTCGGATTGTTTGCAGTTCTAGCCGCTCCTGTCAGAATTCTTTCGAATAAAGTTTTTCTTTGTCTTCGTTGTAAGTAAAAGCAACTAATAGGCTCACCACTTCCGACATCTCTTTATCTCTTTTTAAATGTCCTACCAACAATACTACAGAAAGAGATATGGGTGCGTTAATGCGGCCAATCCAACAATTTAATTATTTTACCACCCTACTTCAAGGTCTGGCTTGTCTGGAAGCTAAAGTGGACTCGTCCACAATTTCTTTTTAGATGTAAAAATGGCTGCTGGTCATTTTTGATTTTGCTGTAGCTTTTTATTTAATTATAGCATTCTAACAAGAAGATGGATTATTTTTTCTCTTCCAGGTAAGTACCTAATTAAAATATTTTGTTTGTAGTATGGGTTACTTTTATTACAATACCATTGTTTTTCAAGAGAAATGCTCCGAAATGTATCATCATGACTAACTTTAGAAGGAAAGGAAGTGATGAAATTTTTCATTTATAAGCAAATAATAGTTAGGACACCTTATTTACTCTTGACTGTTAAGCTTCAAAAACAAACAATTCGAATATTCGTGTGTTGCATTGAGTGCTCGACAAGGCTACCAGTAGAATTTTTAAAGTAGTGTTTCAGTGAAATCTTTTAAATAAAATACTCAATCAATCAGTTGTTTAAATAAAATACCTATCTTGTATTATTATGATGGTATATATATATATTCCGGCAGCAATTTTCTTTTGTACATTCATATTACGTGAAAAAAAAATTGATATACAATGGATCAGCCTAGTATGAAAACTGTGCAATGAACATAACTTTTTCTTGGCAATAGTACCTATCATATAGGTATTTAGTGAATTTTTATTTTATTATACAGATAAAAATGTAAAAGTAACCTTCCAGTGTCTTTCCTAAATAAGTTGCGCGTTATGTTATAATTTACGTTTCTTGTTGAATTGTGGGTAGGATCACAACAGGCAAACAAGTATATTGCAACAGGGACTATTTGGCAAAAAAGTTTGAGAAATATTGCTTTATTTTCGTTAATTTGGGAAATGGGTATTGTATAATCTTTAGGCCTTTGGGGGGGGGGGGGGGTTAACCCTTAGACCCCCCGTGGCTGCGCCACTAGTGTTGCATGGTTTTACGCTATTTATGAAATGTTTATATTTGTGTTTCTTTTTGATAATAAAGTTTTACAGATCTCAGCTTCATTGAGTTTGATTTTCATTTTCATATTCATGCTAGACGTTATATTTTAAAGTGGATTTAAAACTTAAGAATTTATTTGGCATCAAACCTATTTGGTTTTGATTCCGAATAATTTTTTTAAGTTTTATTTGCTACTTTACAATATTTAAAATAACCAAAAATATTAAGTTTTAAATTGCGCCTGTGCCTCCTTTAGTTCCCAACCCCACCGCTCCCAAACGGCCAGACCAATTGTCGCTGTAATTTGACGTTTGATTGACATTTCATATGACCTTCGACTCGATCAGTGCTGCGACAAATAACATTTAGCATTTAGCGTCTGGCCGGTACCCAGAATATTCTTCCCGAAGGTAAAAAGGTGAATCATTCAAAACCTGTGTAGTGTTTGCTCAGGTTTGCTGGGGTTTGTTCAGGTTTTACCCACTTTTACTTAGTCTTTTTTTATATTGCATTGTTTTGGTAGTGCGATTGATCATTTGTTTCGTAATTTATGAATAGTCAAGGAAAATAAAAGGGTATGAGAAAGGACGGAACAGTGTATTTCCGTCGAAACACGAATATCAGCTGTTTTCAAGTGGGCTAAATTGCAACACTGTTTATTAACCAAAATGACAGATCCTTGTGTCAAAAACTGCTGGCAAAACAGCTAACCTCTTTACCGACTGAGATAACTTTGCGCGGGAAACCAATTAAAAATTTTTTTAAAATTTACTAAAGGTAACGCTTAAGCAACGCACAAAAAAATAGTGTTGATCTCAAAATTTATATTGTGTTCTAAAGACCTACTTAAACATTTGACTTATTCATAGTAATCTATATCAGGGCTAATTAGCAAGTAGTTTGACTCACCCGATAAAACAATTTCCCCAAGTTGAGAGAAAAATAGGTAATGTTTATTTTTGTCAATGTTTTTTCTACTTATACCTGTTATTTTGTAACATACAATGAGTAATACATTTAAAAGGCCTTTAGTACCTACTCATTAAGAATTTCGAGAACCACACTAAATTTCAGTACGATGCTTAAAGCGTTACCTTACATTTAACTTAGAATCTTTTCAGCTTAACATTTTGAACGATGTTTCAACCCTAATTATTACATTTTAGCGTTAATTAAACATATGACTTAATTAAAAATCTTGAGCTGTAACATGTTTCTCAAAATTTTAAATCCAGTACTAAATTTAATTGACGTTTAGGCAGCGACATCAACATGAGTGCTGTCACATTAGTCTAATTACTTTAATTCTTGATCAAATTGTCTGTGCAACTGAACTAAGACTCTTTAAATGAAGAAAGGGTAAATAAAATCCAAAAGTTATAAAAAGGTAAAATTTATTTAAAATAAGCTAAAATTGGAAATCGTAAACAAAAATCCAATTGACTAATAATAATAAATGCTTTTGTTTTTGGTAACAATTAACTACATATAGGTACATTTTGTTTTCGATAAGTACCAAATATTAATATTATATCTATATGAGTATATATTTTGCGTAGCAGCATCTTCAAGTGGCCTTTTTTCATCTTTAGTAGTTCTTCAAATTTTTGGTTACGTGGTACAAAATTATAAAAAATTGGAACAATACAGTGCTAAATAATAAAATATTGCTTTCAAATTCAAAAACTAGTTTCCTTCATCCCAATAGCAATTTAAACACGACAAATAATGCTAACCTCAAACTCCACATAAAATGAAATAATAAGTTTGGTAATTTTACGCCAAAAATTACTTTTCTAAAAAAATTTATTATCTTAAGGCACAAATTATGAATATGAGGTTTTTAGGTTATTTCTATTAGACCCTCAAAACACTACAGCTTGCTAACACACAATAAATGCAAATTTTTAAAATGTCAATAATTCACATGTGCAGAAAAACCACCTCGTGTGGGTAAAACAAAAGTTTTTTCTTTTATTACTTACATAAAACATAAACATTTTTTTCTACTTCTAAAATAAAGTCGTACAGGGTCTCAACTAAAAATATTTGAATATTAAAATCTTACTTGTACCGTTAAAATATCAATTAGGTACATTGTATCACTTTTTAAATAATGTTAAGAAATTTTTCAAATAATGTGATGCCCCACTTGTCTACCAGTTTATTTACCACTACTAACATTCCACTTGTATGTTTAAGGTACAAAACGTTAAAAATGGCAGCAACTCAGTGTGAAAAAACAAATATTAGCCCCATTATCACAATCCTCATTGATTGAAAAGTCTCTAACCCGAACAATTTTCAATAATAATATCTTCATAAAACAATGGAATTATACTGAAAAAAATTCACATTCATAACCTGCATCTCAAAGTAAGGATTTCATTAAAAAAAATCACTGATTGATGTAGGTATTCCAAAAATTTTTACCAATCTTTTTGTTTAGGAAAGCTCGATATATACAAGATTTAATAATATACAACGTTCAACGTAAAAACTTGAAATGATGGAACTCTGTCTCTGAAAATTCTCAATAATTGATGATCAGACCCAAGTAATAAATTCGCATTTTACACTTACATTACCTGCCTGCAGTCCTCCCTCACGAAATCCTTAACCAAAACGAAGGCCCGCGTGGGGGTGGACTAAATTTTCAACTTCTGGGATAAAATCAAATTCCACTCAAACAAATGTGTTATGAACTATTATTTTTCGTAATCTGGTCCCAGGACATCAGTTTATTTTCTTACTATGTAGTCCGCCTCTGGCGTGCCGTTACTCACACCGTTTAAAGCAATATCCCACCCTGCCTCTCTGCATCTCCCGCTGTTACCTTCATTCGTTTCTGTGTGCGCGCACCGTACGCATGGTTTGTCTCTCTGTGAGTTTGTGGCGAATGTAATGCAGATATTTCTCGTTTTCAGTTCACCTGTAAGTACATTCTGATATCATATATCAATATTACTTTGTTTTTAGACATTCGATCATGGGAAAATCACGGAAAGACCATGTTTCTCGGAAAGATTTATTAAAACGCTTAGAAAAGCTGGAGCGGCAACGCTGTGTTAGGACAAGGTCAAGATCTCGTCGCCGCTCGCGTTCTCCCACAAGCAGGGACCGCAAAGAGAGGACCCGTCGACGTTCAGGTTCCAGCCGTAGATCAACGGGCACTAGCAGCGGCAACGCCGACAACAGGCGATCTTTGGGGGCGCATTCAGGATATTTTCGTCGGCATCGTAGCGATGATCGAAGTCCGAGCGGCTCGACTTCGCGTAAAAATGGAAGTCGACGGCGGTCGCTTCTTATCAATGAGGATGTAGACCGTAGCCTGTACGGTGCGGCTCACTCAGCAATAGACGTAGATCGCAGCCTGCGCGGCTCGACAAACGTTAATATAAATGATCATAATTATCAAACTAATGTAAACGCAAATAAGTCGTTTACCCCACCACTACAGCTCCATAATGATGTAGAGCTACCGGATGAGGTACTTGACTTGCTTGGGGAAGATCCCAATAAACGTGAAGAAAACATTTACGCTTTACATCAGGCTTTGACTGCAAGATGGTCATCTATACTATCTGCTGGTCTTCCTACGGAAAAGAAGGACCAACTCTTAACAAAGCATTCCCCTCCAGATAACTGCAAGGCTCTTGTTCCCCCTCTAATTAATAAAGAAATTATGCCTTGCCTTTCGGCTGCAAATATAAAAAGGAACTCTTGTTACGCTGATTTTCAAAACCAGTTGGGTCGAGGCTTGTCAGCGATAGGGAAAGGCATAAACTCAATTTTGGAGGAGGGGCATGACATGTCTCCCGTGTTAAGGGGGAAAATTCTCCCCGACTTCACGGAGGCGGGTCAGATTTTGTCGAATTTATTTTTTGATATGTCTAAGACTAGACGTACCCTTATATGCCCATTATTAAGCAAGTCGCTAAAAGAGGTTGTGGAAACGAGCACTCCGGGTGAATATCTTTTTGGGACCGACCTTGCAGAAAAAATTAAAGAGGCAAAGATTCTGGAGAGAGCGGCGAAAGACCTCCGCCCACCATTACAGAATACTACGACCAACTTTTCTGTGTTAAAAAAAGGGGGGGGGGGAGGAGGAGCTGGTAGGCAACAGGCCAGAAAAGCCTACAGCGTTCATGGTACATACCGTACTTCAGGACCAGGCTATCCTTTAAACCAGCGGCGCCCGGCCCGTCAGGGGAAGGAGATGGTGAGGCCACGCAAAGGGCAGTCCCCGAGAGCGAGAAATCAACAATACCAACGAAGAAACTAGCTGCAGAGGTAAGTATCGGAAAAATAGCAGGTCGGCTAAGATTATTTTATAGGGAATGGCAGAACATTACCTCCGACCCAACGATCTTGTCCTGGATAAAAGGGTATATAATCCCCTTTACACGAGTTCCCCAACAACAATTGCCTCCAGATGCCAAAATACTTTCTGTTTCGGAACATGACGCTATGGTACTAGCTGTCAGCGATTTATTAACAAAGGGGGCTATTGCCGAATGCGACCCTCATCCAAACCAGTTTGTTTCCAGAACTTTTCTTACAGATAAATCAGATGGTAATAAACGATTTATTTTAAATCTAAAAAACCTTAACAAATCCATTGAAGCTCCCCACTTCAAAATGGAGGACTACCGAACGGCATCAAAGCTAATTGTAGGTTTAAGTTTTATGACTACGATTGACTTAAAAGATGCCTATTTTCTAATATCTATTGATAGTCAACACAGAAAATTTTTAAGATTTTATTTTGACAACAGACTATTTGAGTTCTGCTGTATGCCATTTGGGCTTTCAGTCGCCCCCTTTTGTTTCACGAAACTTCTAAAACCAATAGTTAAAACCTTAAGAGCACGAGGCATTGCCTGTGTCAACTATTTGGATGATTTCTTAATTTTTGGAGATACACTCGAAAAATGTCAAAGTAATACACAATTTACTATATCGCTTCTTAAAAATTTAGGCTTCATTATCAACACCGAAAAGAGTTCTACAACTCCTTGTTTTAGACAAAAAATTTTGGGTTTCATTTTTGACAGCCAATCATTAAGACTAGAACTTCCTTTTGAAAAACGTTTAAAAATCAAGTCCCTGATAGAACATTTTAAACATAAAAGTCGTTGTAAAATCAGAGATTTTGCACAATTTATAGGAGTCTTAATAGCGGCCTGCCCCGCCGTCAAATACGGTTGGCTTTATGTCAAACGATTTGAACGGGAAAAGTATTTGGCCCTTCTGCAAAATAACTCCAACTATAATGCTACCATGTCTCTTTCACAAAACATTTTATCAGGCGACTTAAGCTGGTGGAACACTAATATTATGTCTACCTTTAATGACGTTAAAAGAGACTCCTTTGCGCTTGAATTATATACGGATGCTAGTACAACTGGCTGGGGTGCGTTTTCCAACGGGGAGCGAACGCACGGATTTTGGTCAGATCAAGACAAAAAACACCATATTAACTATTTAGAGCTGCAAGCTATATTCTACGGAATAAAATGTTTTGTGAAAAATTTAAGGGATTGTAACGTATTGGTGAGAGCAGACAACACCACTGCCATTTCCTACGTGAATCGTATGGGTAGTGTCCAATATCCAAAACTATGCTCGCTAGCTAGAGACATATGGCAGTGGTGCGAGAAGCGTAACATCTGGTTGTTTGCATCCTATATAAATTCTAAAAGTAATTGGCAGGCAGATAGCGAATCGCGGGTTGTTGCGACAGAGACAGAGTGGGCGTTATTACCTGAGGCTTTCGAGGTAATTGTTAAAACCCTTGGGAATCCGCAAGTTGATTTGTTTGCTTCCATAATTAATAATAAGTGTGTTAAATACGTTTCTTGGATAAAAGACCCCGGCTCAATGGCAGTTGATGCATTTACGCTGAACTGGAATCAAATCTCATTTTATGCATTCCCACCATTTTCATTAATACTGCGAATGCTTCAGAAAATCGTCCAGGACAAGGCTGAAGGGATCGTGGTGGTACCAGACTGGCCTGCCCAGCCTTGGTATCCACTACTTTTAAGATTAAAGATTAGCGAATTTATTGTTTTTAAACCACATCCTAATCTTCTATCTTCACCTTTTAGGAAGGAGCATCCCATGGTAAGGAGTCTTACCCTGGTGGCCGTGAAATTATCGGCAAGGCTTTTTTAAAAAAGGGAATTCCTGATTCAGCATTGAAAACTATTTTGGCATCGATTTCCGATTCAACAGCTAAGCAGTATGATATCACTTATAAGCTGTGGTGGGTTTTCTGTAGTGAAAGAAATATACCCATCTTTGATGCGACCCCTTGCCAAGTTATTCTTTTTCTTCAGAGTCTCTTTGACAAACATTCATATAAATATGGCACATTCAACTCTCACAGGTCGGCTCTTTCACTCATCCTTCCGGACGGTCTTGGTTCGGATCCAGTGCTGAAGCGTTTCATGAAGGGGACATCCCGACTAAGACCAGCGAAGCCCAAGTATAATTCCACTTGGGATCCACTACCTGTTTTAAATTACTTGGCGGGCCTCTCAACCAGTAACCTCAAACTTTTGTCACGGAAATTAGTCACACTTTTGGCACTGATAACTGGTGGGCGGCTCCAGACAATTTCACTTATACGATTGTCAAATGTTTTAATTGAAGAGGAAAAAATCCAAATTTTTATAACTGACCCAATTAAGACATCGGCCATTTCAAAAAATCAGCCATGCCTACATATCCCGTTTTTTAAACAGAATCCGGCGCTTTGTGTGGCCTCCACACTTCTAAAATATATTGACACTACAAAAGTTTTTCGGAAACAAGACCAAGATTTCCTATTTACTACCTGCTGCAAACCACATACTACAGCTAATAAGCAGACATTGAGTCGGTGGGTCAGAGAGACCCTAAAGGCAGCAGGCATAGATACGGAAAAGTTTCAGCCGCACTCAACTCGCCATTCATCAAGTTCAGCGGCTCATAGATTGGGAGTTTCCATGGAGACTATATGTCGTACCGCAGGGTGGTCCCAGCAGACCGAAACCTTCTCTCGGTTTTATAACAGACCCTTAACAAAAGAGACGGACTTTGCTACAGCACTCTTGGAATCAGTTCGCTAGCATACAGTTTAATAGCTAACCAGTTTAGGAATTCTAGAAGATAATTACTCATTTGTATGCATTTAAGCTAAGTTTTCTTTTGTTTTCCTTATTTTATATTAAAGTTATATTCTATGGTCACGATACTTATGTTATTACTATATTGTAATCAGATTATGTTGACTGTTCCAGTTAAAGTTTAGTTTATTATTAATAAATATTAAAAAAAAAACAATCCTCCGTTTTTCTCAAAAAAAAAAAAAAAAAAATCGCAACAGCTTTAAACAACTACATAGTAAGAAAATAAACTGATGTCCTGGGTCCAGATTACGAAAAATAATTTAACGATCAAAAGAACTTACCTGAAGTTGTAATTATTTGAGGAATCTGGTCCCAGGACATCAGTTCCCTCCCACCCATTGTCAATTTGGTTTTCCCCAGGGTTGCGATTTTACATATAGGTATTATTTAAACAAAATGAAGGTAACAGCGGGAGATGCAGAGAGGCAGGGTGGGATATTGCTTTAAACGGTGTGAGTAACGGCACGCCAGAGGCGGACTACATAGTAAGAAAATAAACTGATGTCCTGGGACCAGATTCCTCAAATAATTACGATCGAACTTCAGGTAAGTTCTTTTGATCGTTAAATTATCTAACTTACCTGATGGATAGGAAGAATCCCTTTTAACTTAAAAAAGGCCAAAGAGATTTTAAAGATTCACGAAAAGCACTTCTTTACACACACGAACAGATGAAAAATGGCGGTTTGACACTTTGACTGCGCTTGAGATGGAGTGGGTGCAGTGCTACCAAGATTAAAACTTCTTTGAAAATATCGACGTAATTTTGATATTTCAAACAGTTTCTTAATTAATAAAATTAGTATCCTGACGATAAAATTTGTACAAGTGTTTTTAAAAATTGAATAAATCCAGTTAAACTTTTAAACTTAGTCCGAAAAGAAAAACTCCAAAAATCTATAGTCATTTTCAAGTGGGCGACGTTGAGACGTTGTGAGGTTTTTCAGGGTTTTCGTGTTGCCGCTTTTGCCATTTAACTGACATGGCCCTGTGAATAGTCACTAACGACTCATCAAATCAACAATCGTTCGGCAAAATTCGGGATGAAAATTCTCGGTGCCGGCTAGACGCTAATCAAATAACGCTTGTTGGTATTCTTCCTGTATTAGTATTCGTTGATGTGGACAGTGTGTAAGCGGCAGCTTTGCTCGAAAAGGGTGTTCTTCGCGACTTTATTTAAGCTTTTATTTAATTTCATCTGTTAGTTTGCTTGTATGTATAGGTGTATGTATGTGTGTATGTAAGTGTATATGTAGTACATATGTAGGTGTATTTGTTAGTATGTTTAGGTCAAATATTGCAATCAAAATTTCAACTACTTAGTTCTAACTAAGCTTTGAAATTTTGCACACGAGTGTAAGTCCGGTGACAATGCTATTATATTTATTATTGTTCTAAATCCAATATGGCGGAGGCCCCAAGATGGCGAATTAACTTTTTCTTTACAATCCCCTTAATATGGGAACCAAATGAAAGGGGTTGACGAGTAGAATACGATAAGTTATGTGACGTCTTTCTAAACCCAATATGGCGGACCCCACAAGATGGCAAATTACCTTTTTTCACATCCCCCTTGACATGGGTATCAAATGAAAGGGTTTAACGAGTAAAATACGAAAAGCTATGTGACGGCATTCTAACCCAATATGGCGGATTCCACAAGATTACGGATTACCCTTTTCTTCACAATTCCCTTGATATGGGCATTAAATGAAAGGGTTTGACGCGTAAAATACGATAATCTATGTGACGTCACGTCACAGCCAATATGGCGGATGTCACATGATGGCGGATTATCTTTTTCTTTACAACCCCCTTGACATTTGTATCAAATAAAAGGGTTTGATAAGTAGACTACGATAAGCTGTGACGGTATTCTAAACCCAATATGGCGAACGCCACAAGATGGCGGATTACCGTTTTCTTCACAATCCCCTTGATATGGGTATCAAATGAAAGGTTTTGACGAGTAGAATACGATAACAGGTAAAATGTCTTGTAAGAATGAAGCATTATCAGAAATGCATAGGTTAAGACGTATCTAAAAATTTAAAAATAAAATCTTGTAAAAAATACTTTTTAAAAACAGGCTTTGCATGATTATTTAGATGTACCTACTAAAACGAAAAAAATAAGTATAGTCTTGTCATTGTGGAAATGCTGACTGCTATTTATAAGTGAACGTAGTTCGCGTTGGTGGATCCTAAAAAAAGTAGTATCAAAGTTATCACTCAAACAGATAGAATATATTGTGTTCAATTTATTGTCGCGTGAATAGAAAAGAAAAACTTACAATTTCTGCCAAACAAAATTAATGCCTGTATGAACTTTTCGCGCGCGATGAGCTTTTAAGATAATAAATTTAACATAATATATTATATATCTGTTTCAGTGATAACTTTGATACTACCTTTATTAGGATCCGCCCACGCGAACTACGTCCACTTATAAATAGCATTCAGCATTACCACTATGAAAACACTACTTATTTCTTTCGGTTTAGTACCTACATCTAAATAATAAAAGCTTGTTTTTAAAAAGTATTTTTTACAAGATTTTATTTCAATATTAGTTTGTATTTATTCTGAGTTTTAGGCAAATGTATTTTTAGATGTAATTGTGAAATAAAGTTGTTTTGTATAACGGAAGCTGATAAACTTTTTATTTCTGTTTCTTTGTGGGGTTGGAAATTAACTTTGATTTGTTAAAAAGTTATAGAAAAATAAAATATGCACTAATATTTTAGAGGTTTTAATAAAAACAAACATGCTTTTAATTAAAACGATTTTAAAACCTATATCTATGTTAGGGTTGGGGGGGGGGGTCTAAACACAATTGAGGTCAACAGAACTTTTAAAAAGGGGTTTATTTCTAACTATTTAATAAAATGATGCGTATCGGTAATGTCTATACGCTGAACTGATCTTGCGTCTTGCGTTCCTCGCCACGGTTGCTTCCCGCCACTTCGGACGACCTCGGTTGTTTTCGCTGCGGTGGGAGAGTGGGAATCTCACTTTGAACTATAGTCTATCCACTGAACGTACGGAGTAATCACGAGCAGACAAGGCGGTGCCGGACGGCCCGGTTTACACTGCAACACAATATTTTCAAAAAGCACTCAACCAACAAACAAAATTATAGACCGTACGCCACAGAACTCAGAATATAAATGAAACACCCGCACCCTTTGAATATTGTAGGGTGTAAATAAGAGGACCGCTTAAATTCCGAAAATTGACCAATAGGAATAAACCACCTGAATATCATGTAGTTTTGTTACTCCGTATGTTCGGTGTACAGACTATAGGGTTGCTCTCTAACACGGCCATCCTGTTCTAGGATTGTCCTCGCACCAAAAGAATGCAAACTGAAAATTATATAAACAATGCATTAGACATATTCAAAACAAAAAAGACTATTGTGGTATTGCCACAATTATCAAGATAACGTGGGATTGCCACATTTTCCTTTATCTCACTTTTATTGTGGGATCGCCACAATTTTCTGGGCAACGTGGTATCGCCACGTTCCTGTCATTGTACTTTTATTGTGGGATTGCCACAATTCCCTCGGAAACATGGGATTGCCACGTTCCTATAACATACTTGGATTGTGGGATTGTCACAATTCTCTGGGCAGCGTGGGATTGCGACGTTCCTAGTATCCTACTTTTATTGTGGGATTGCCACAATTCATTAATTATTATTATTTTCTAACTCTTAAAATCAAACTTTGAAAATGCTACTTATTTCATTCAGCCTTTCAGACACTACTTAATTTTTCTTTTATTTTATTTCTTATCTGCCGGCCAAAGCCGCAACTATTCATGTGCTGCCACTGTTTTTCTACTCCCTTTCTGTAGTAGATAGCGCTCATTTGGCAGCACTTGGCATATTTTGAATGGACCTCGGTATCTAGATTTTAATTTTTCGCCACCTGCTAACTGTGAATCTTCGACAGCACCGCAGTCACCAATTGTAAAAAAATTTGGAGCATGTCGAGCCAAATCAAAACCCTGAGCTTGCTTTTCTTCAGTAAACTTGAGATCAGCTCTGGCTGCTTCGACGGCCTTGTCAGGGTCGACAAAATTCTCAGCTGGAGCATCGGCTGACAAAATTGCTGAGTCATAGGTGTTCTTGGATTCGTACCACAGTGTATAAATAACACTGTTGGCGTGAAGTCGGTCGATGAATGTATGGTTCTATTTAGCACTGTTTCAATTTGTTTTAGCGCCGATACCCAAGTGTTTTCTTTTGCAGCCGTTAATGAGGCTCGAAGTAAATTAAATAAAGTTGTCATTACACGCTCAACCTGACCGTTGCCGCGTGGCATTTCTGTAGCAATATGGTGTAACTTTATTCCTTGTTCGTCTAGAAAGTTTCGAAACATTAGCTAAGTAAAAGCGGCTGCTCTGTCAGCAATGATGCGACGTGGTTTTCCTAGCAGATTAAAATTCCATACAAAGCAATAATGGTATCCTCAGTTGATTTCTTTTTAATTGGTCTTAAATAACAGTATTTAGAAAATGCGTCCACTATGACTAATATTTGGGTACAACCATTTGATTTTATCAAAGGACCGGCATGGTCGATGTGCCACGTGTCTAACATATCTTTTGGGTTTTCACTTTTTTGAAACAGACCTGCTCGCCTTCCAGTATGTCATATGTGATTTACCTAAAATACATGATTGTCAGTTTCTAATATATTTTTTTACACATTGTCCCATTTTCGGCCAGAAAAGCTCTTCACGCATTTTGGCTATGCATTTATTCCATCCAATATGTGATGACTGGTCGTGATACACTTTCATTGTTTTTAGTCGTGCTGCTACTGGAACAAAATATTTTGCAGGTTTACTTTTTGTGACTACTAAGCCATTGTGTACTCAGGTACTGTATAGTCTGAAAAACTGTTGGGATTGCTTAGAACTTCTTGACAAAACGAATCCTGTTTCTGAAAATCTTCCAAGGTCAATTAAGATTGATTTTTCTTTTTCAAGAGGTATACACTGTCGATGGGATTTCTGCTAAGAGAATCCACATGAGCAATCTTATGACCTGGTCTATATTCAATGGAGAAATCGGAATCCTGCATTTTATCCACCATCTAGCCACTCGCGGATGTAATGTTTTCTTTAAGGCTGTTGCTCGGACAGAATTACAGTCACTGAAAGCTGTGAAATGTTTCCCGTATAAATAGACACGGAAATGTTCGACTGCTTCTACTAAAGTCAATGTCTCTAGATCGTATGAATGATATTTTGCCTCATAATGTGTAGTTCGTCTACTAAAATACGCGATAGGTGTCGTCAGACCATTTTCACTCTGTAATAATGTGGCTCCAGTACCAATGGAGCTAGCATCTGTGTGCAATTCACACTGTAAATCTGGGTTAAAAATTCTTAGTGCTGGTTCACTAGTCAGTTTTCTCACAATGAGTTGTCTTGTATTTTCACATTCTTCTGACCACTTAAAATCTGTGTTTTTTCGTAATAGTGCAGTTTTTGGTGCTGCAACAACCGAAAATTTGTCAATAAAGCGGCTAAAATAGCTCGCTAAACCCATAAATTGTCTGACACTTTGAATATTTGTTGGAATAGGAGCTTCCTTTAAGGCAACGACTTTCTTGGTACTAGGACGCACTGTGCCATTACTAACGACCACCCCTAGATATTCAGTTTCTGATGCGAAGAACGTACATTTTTCGTAGTTTAGCTTAAATCCACTTGTTGCTAGTGCACGTAACACTATTGCCAGGTTGTTGTCCTTCCTGTATTGTTTTTGATGGAAATAACACATCATCAATATACACATTTTTATTAGGAGAGTATCGGAAAAACTTTCCCAGGGGATCGGTTCTGCATGTCCGATAACCTAAAAATCGATTTTGACATACGTCACGTGACCACTGGTATAGCGTCAAATTAAAAAAAAAATTGTTAATTTACAAAAAGTGAGGTTAGTTGACGAGATATCAAAAAAAGGTATTTGAAAAAATTGCTTAGAATTAAATTCTAGGTCCTTGTGCAAAATTTTAAGATTTTATTTAAAAAAATTGGAAAACTCAATTTTTTTTAAATATTTTTTTAACGATTTACAAATTTCCAGTTTTTGCCATTTAGATAGCTTGGCTAATGTAAAGCCCATGTATCTGGATGAAAATAAACGAATGTAGTAGTTTTTTCTACAATTGACAGGACAAAATTAAAAAAAACAGGGTTTCGCCGGACGCTAGCTGTTGCAATGATTTGTATCTAGCAGCAGTGTCAAAATTTTAGAGACATTTCAATGAGATTACATTGAGAAAACCTTAATCGTCTTAAATATATCTGAAGTTCGACTTTTTGTAAAGTTAAGGGGATTAAAATAGATAATAAACAAAAAATTACCTGTTTATTTAATCGAAATTTTATAAACGAAAACCAATGTAAGAAAAACTTAAAAGTAGTCAAATTCTGTACTAACAACACAAAAAATCATTGTTTTTCCTTGGGTGCACAAAATTTAAAACTCAGTATGACCACCATTTCTCTCCATACATACTGTTGTTCTCGAGCGCAACTCTCTATTAACATTTCGGAGCATTTTACGATTTATTTGCAATACACAGTTTATAATGACATTGTCTAAATTTTGTATATTCCTAAAGGGTCGATGTTTGTACACAGGGTTCTTTAGGTATCCCCACATAAAAAAATCTAACGGAGTCAAATCTACAATTCTACAATTGACAGGACAAAATCGAAAAAATAGGTGTTCGCCGGACGCTCGCTGTTGCAATGGTTCGAATCTAATGAAATGACTGTATCAAGATTTTATTAAGATTTTTCGCACATAAATTTAACAACCAGGTCTATTTAGTTGTACTTAAAACTACCAAAGCAGGCTCTGAAATTAAAACAACCAAATAATCTAGTAGGTTAAAAACAACAGAAAAATGTCAAACAAATTATAATTTGTTTGATTTCAACCTATGTCATTGGTTTATGTCTCGCATCTTACTAAGTTTGATATTTTACATAAGTTTATTAATATTTTATTCCTTAAAATGGCACCCACACTACTTCTTCAGGAAAAGATAGAAATTATTTTAATTTCTGGAGATAATTACAAAAGCCATAGAGAAACAGCAGCAATTTTTAATGAGAGGCACCCCGATAAATCCCTCCATTATTCCACAGTATCTCGTCTAGTCAATAAATTTAAAGAAACGGGATCGGTAGAAAATCAGTATAAAGTTTCCCATGAAAAACCGGTAACAGGTGACGAAGGTTCTCTGGATGTGTGTTTGTCGATCACAGAAACACCCCAATTAGCAGTTAGTCAAATATCGGAGATCACTAACATTCACGAAAGATCTGTGCGGAGGATATTAAAACGAAACAAATTTCATCCGTACAAAATTTAGAGAATGTCATTAGAAATTGTGTATTGCAAATAAATCGTAAAATGCTCCGAAATGTTAATCGAGAGTTGCGCTCGAGAACAATAGTATGTATGGAGAGAAATGGTGGTCATACTGAGTTTTAAATTTTGTGCACCCAAGGAAAAACAATGATTTTTTATGTTGTTAGTACAGAATTTGACTACTTTTAAGTTTTTCTTACATTGGTTTTCGTTTATGAAATTTCGATTAAATAAACAGGTAATTTTTTGTTTATTATCTATTTTACTCCCCTTAACTTTACAAAAAGTCGAACTTCAGATATATTTAAGACGATTAAGGTTTTCTCAATGTAATCTCATTGAAATGTCTCTAAAATTTTGACACTGCTGCTAGATACAAATCATTGCAACAGCTAGCGTCCGGCGAAACCCTGTTTTTTTTAATTTTGTCCTGTCAATTGTAGAAAAAACTACTACATTCGTTTATTTTCATCCAGATACATGGGCTTTACAGTAGCCAAGCTATCTAAACGAAAAAAACTGGAAATTTATAAATCGATAAAAAAATATTTAAAAAAAATTTAGTTTTCCAATTTTTTTAAATAAAATCTTAAAATTTTGCACAAGGACCTAGAATTTAATTCTAAGCAATTTTTTCAAATCACTTTTTTTGATATCTCGTCAACTAACCTCACTTTTTGTAACTTAACAATTTTTTTTTTAATTTGACGCTATACCAGTGGTCACGTGACGTATGTCAAAATCGATTTTTAGGTTATCGGACATGCAGAACCGATCCCCCGGAAAAGTTTTTCCAATACTCACCTAATAAAAATTTTTCCCATATGTTGCGAACTTTTTGCCGGTCACTGTATATATATATATATATATATATATATATATATATATATATATATATATATATATATATATATATATATATATATATATATATATATATATATATATATATATATATATATATATATATATATATATATATAGTCCGTCGGGGGTTATAAAAGCTGTAATGTGTTTAACATTCTCCTCTATTTCCATCTGGTTGAATCCTGCCTTCATATCCAACGTTATGAAATATCGAGCATTGCACAGAGAGTCGATTTGATCTAATAAGGGCAATGGATATCGCTCTTTTAACATCCATTTCTTTACGTCACGGTAGTCGTCACAAAGCCTTACGTCACCGTTTTTCTCTCTAACTAGAACTACTGGACTAACATATTCAGACTGGCTTTCACGAATGATACCTGCTTGTAATAATTCACTCACGATTTGTCGAACTTGCACTCTTTCAGCGTATGCTAAGTGTCGAGGTCTGTATGCTACAGGAGTATTGTCCTTTAATTTTATATTTAATTTTCCTGTAGTTATAACGTCAGCAGTTACATTTCTACATTCATGTAGTATATATCTGCTTAATATTTCGTACAGCTGATTCATCACATTCGATTAGGTTAATATTATTAATGTTATTGGAAGCCAGGCATGTTAGTACCTTAGGCAAATTGTGTAGGTCATGACATAATTCCAAGCCGTAAGCATTCTTTTCAACTCGTAAATATTGTTGTCCGATGACGTCCCAACCAATGACAGCATCTAGATTTCCAGGAATGACATTATCGGCAACAACTGTAAACAAAACCTTAACTGTTGCTTTAGGCAGTATTGCGATTACTTCACACGTTCCGATAGCATAAACAAGAATGTCAGCGAGGCCAGATAAAGAAGGCGTGGCTGCTTTATCGGAGAGTCTAGGCGGTCCGCAGCTGATTTGGATATAATTGATATGTTAGCACCACTGCCTATGAGGTATTTAAAGGTCAAAGCCTTATTATTGCACATTAAAGTCGCAATCGGCGATGTTGCCAAATCACGTCCGCGTTTCACGAGCATAAGCTTTTTAGGTTTTCCGTTTTTAAACCAACGTTTTTTCTCTATGTGACCTATTTTTTTACAATGGTCACAAACAGGCACCTCATCTTTATCCTTTTTCGACAGCATCGGTTTAAGTTCAGTTTTTGTATTCTCACGACAGTTATTTTGACGATGTCCCGATTTACCGCATTTAAAACATTCGCCCTTGAAAGTCACATTTCTCTTCCGCAGTTCTGAACTTTTTGGCGCATTAATATCACTGACAAGATCAACTGTCCGATGATTTTGTACTACACGTTGTTTGCGGCGACGCGCATCGAATTCACTGAGTAATTTTAGAAGTTCACGTTCTGAGTTGGGTTGCTGAATACCTATTGGAGCTTGAGCTTCGAGTTCTCTAGTCCATACTCAACCATGCTTAGTAATATACGCCCAGCGGTAATTGACACTCGGAACGAAAGGACAAAAAATTCCTGTGACGCCGTTGTTAACTTTTAAAAATTCGGAATGCTAAAAAACTATAGGCGTATGCGTACTACATTGTTTTTTAGTATTCCGAATTTTTAAAAATTCCCTACGGCATCATAGTGATTTATTTTTCATTCCTTTCGAGTGTCAATTACCGCTGGGCAGACTATATAGTAGTACACGGTAAATCGTTATAAAAATTACGTATGACCCGAAGTTTACGAATACCATAATCACTCATCGAATCACAATCACGATTTTTCAAAGTAGCAGCTGTGAAAGCACGAGTTCCAGCCGTTTCGCGGTCAGGGAATGTCTCGATAAGGTCTTTACAAAATTCATCCCATGTTCGACATACTGGTCTCCAGTCACAATAATATCGGTGTCCTCTTCCCTTCAGAGCTTCGCCCGCTTTCGCAATCATCAGAATATCCCCAACATGAAGTTCTTCCTTGAGTTTCATGGCAACGTCGAGCCACTCGTCGATTGGATAATTGCTGATGTCAGGATTAAAGTCAGCCAAACGAAATGATGTCGTTACTGTCGTGGGCGTCTGCGTGTTCCCACTTTCCATGCCATGCGTACTGGTTCTAGGCGTTGGCCCCACCGCCATATTGGATTGTCTAGTCAGCAAAGCTGACTGTTCTTGCTGGGTTGCAATTAAGGAAAATAGAGTTTCTTGCCATTGTATTTTAGCTCGTTTAGGTACTGGTTCATGATCAAGACCTTCGCCTCCGGGCTCACCCTCCGCCTGTGAAGAAGAACGATGGTCGGACGATATCGGTTCTTCTGCCATTTTTTTCCCACCAAAACTAATTTTGACACCACTTTCACAGGACTTAATCACTTAGGGCTATGATCTCACTTCTGATGTTAGGGTCGAGAGGGTTTAAACACAATTAAGGTCGACAGAACTTTCAAAAAGGTGTTTATTTCTAGCTATTTAACAAAATGATGCCTATCGGTAATGTCTATACCAGGGGTGGCCAACTTGGTTAGACCCAAGATCTACTGTTCACTGACGACACCCTGTGTGATCTACCAATTACATACTTCTTGGAATCTTAAATGAAACAGCATAGTTCAGTACACAACAGTCTGTTCTATGTATTTATATTTTTTGCCTTGCCACGATCGACTGGACTAATAGCCGCGATCGACCGGTCGATCGCGATCGACCGGTCGATCGCGATCGACCGGTTGGCCACCCATGGTCTATACGCTGAACTGATCTTGCGTTCCTCGTCACGGTTGCTTCCCCCCGCTTCGGAGGACCTCGGCTGTTTCCGCTGCGGTGGGAATCTCAATTTGAACTAGGGTTGCTCTCTAACATCTATGTATGTACGTGCTTTTATAATCTATAATAAAATAAACAAACCTGTTGAACTAGAGAAAGCTGTAATTGTAGCTACCAGTTGAAATAATCTTTTCTGAATTTTTTCTTTTAACGCATATTATTAGGAAGCCCTGCTGATAACGAAATTTTCTCACCAACTTTTTTTTTATAACAGTTCAAACTCAATCTTACAAAAACTGTATTTTCAGAATATTTTATTTTTGAAAAATCGGTGTTTACTGTAATGGTCTTATCGGCTTTTCCTACTTCAATGGATATCGGCTCATTAATGCTGACGTTACCAAGGCAAAGTCCAAAATTATTTTTTGTGTTTTGTACTTTAACGTATTGAATCCGCTAAACGTGACATTACCTAAATTATGTAAGCATTAACGATATTCGGACATTAGAGGATATTAAAATTTAAGGTCTATTAACAGGACGAAACATATTATGCCACCTTATAATAAGTAATAATAATACTTATATAAACTCGTTATAAGTCGAAAGAAAAGTAATACTTTGGTAGATCTTGTCTCATGATTATAACATTGTGCTTATGTTTTATATCATCAAAAATAAAAAAAAAATAAATTATTATTTGAAATATAGCGTTTTAAAAAGTTTACTTACATTGAAATAGGAAATTAAAATGACACAATACGAGTACAAAGAAAATAAGCGTAGCAAAATAAACTAAAAACTAAGTATTTTATATGTATGCAGGGTGATTCCTAAGTTGATACTTTTTTAATACGTGGCTTTTCCTGTGTAACAGAAGATAAGATTTTGCGTTTTAAAAATTTTTAAAAATCAGGTTTAATTTTGTGGCATTAGAAAGCGCATGCAATACCTACGGTCCTGTCTAAATAGTGTACTTTTTTATTATAAATAAATATATAATAAATAAATCAAGAAAGTGACCGAAATTTTACAAATTTTTCAGCGGGTTATAAAGTGTTTTCTTTTAATTTTTCCCTTAGCCTTACATAACAAATAATGTGGCATAGGATTGGACATAAAATAATTGTAAAAAAACAAAATTAAAACTTATATTCCCCGTTTTATAGGTACAGTCCAGTTAAAAATGTAGTATTTACTTATACTTAGGAATTACCCCAAGCGCGGATCCAGAACTTCTTTCGGGGAGGGGGGGGGGGGTTCATTTAGGTAACAGTAATATATTTTTAACTTTTTTATATTTATATTTTCAATTTTAATAGTTATATGATGTTTTATTGATGATTTTGGGGAGGGGGGGGGGTCATGGTCTAGATCCGCGCTTGAACTACCCTGAATATTTGTAGGTACTATGACACGTAGATAGTTAGTTATTACTAGACTTGGCCAGCATAGGGGTAGTTAAGGGTGTGGGGGGCTTGGGGGTGCCTAGTACACCCGAAATTTACAACCCCCACCCTATGAAGCATTGAAGCATTGATTTCTATGGCTATAATTTCGAAATATACGGTGGGAATTCGCACATTGTGTTCAAATATGACGTACACTTAACTGTCTTGAATGTGTTAGTTTATATTTTTTATTGCCGATAGGAAAATTATTTCCTTTTAATATTAATGCATGGTTGTTTTCAGGAGTCAAAATGGTTTCAAAAAATGAAATAAAAATACAGATGCATAAGAAAAAAATTAAAGCTGATGAAGAGCTGTAAAAATGATACGTCTCTGTATCTCTTATATAGTTACCGAGATGCCAATGCTAACGTATCAGATTTGTAACAACCTGTATATGTGCAGATCCTATGAAGTATATCTCTAAAATATATAGGATACTATATATTGGGTTGGTGTGGTACGCGACGACGCAGGAAGGAAATAGCCCGACGGCAGTGAGACAGGGAGAAGAAGAAACGATTCTTCGAAAGACACAGTGCGCTCGGAGTGCTCAGAAATTTCCCGCTTTTTTACGTTTTTTATGTTTCCCTAAGGTAAGTCGAATTGCTATCCATAAATTTTATATTGTGATTTTATTTACGTTACAAAAGATTACCGGACTGGAAGGGTGATTTCTGTCCATGAGGAAGTCTGAATAAGAGATCTGCGTATCAGCGTAACCTATGAATTTACAGTCTTTATAAGGGTGGCTAACAACGCCCCATACACCACTATTTATAATCCACTCCCTGTCTATATTCTTCTATAGGAAAACGAAATAATCGTAGACCTAGATAAGCTCGCGGAAGTCATTGAGACTTGCCGCGGTTTAAATAACATTTATTGGCAGCCATAACGCATTTTAATACCGCTGATAGTAAACCAAATATGATGCAAATGCACCGAAAAATGAAGGATTGGTATAAAATGTAAAATTAACAAGATGAGCTATCGGGTTGGAAAGCCAAGTGGAAGAGATTCCCCGTCGCATCGTGTGACACGACTCGCATCCTCGGCAATCCGTTTAGTAATTGCAAAAGAAATTTAGCAACACTGTTCGAAATTCGTGGCTCCGCTACCTGTTTATTCACACAGCTAATTGACCGCGAATTTAAAATATTATATTTTTAGACAAACTGCGGCATCTTGGGACCACTTTTGGCAACTAGATGAAAACACTCTATTCGGCGTTCTAGTGGCACTCTGTATGAAAAATAGCGATAGCGATCGGGCTCTTTTCGAAACATACCGAACGGTGATACAAAGTAAGAATTTGCAAAGAGATCCCGATCGCTATCGCTATTTTTCATACAGAGTGCCACTGCTGGATGATTGTGGAACTTTTTGTGTAGACTCTTGTGGCGTGGTTGTTGTGTCTAGCTGTTCCATCATGTCCACTGTCCAGTTCGAATGCTGATGTCCTCTAAACCTGACCTTAGGTGCTCTCTATTTTCTTAATGCATTTTAATGTTATTGTGTAATTTAACTTTTATATAACATACAAGTAGTTATAAAAAAACCTCTCTCATATTTATTATAATATTTAAACTATGTAGATGTCTATGTATAAAAGGTACGTATACAGTTCATTGGTATAAAATGGCAATAATATTAATAACCTAACCTAACCTAAATTTTAATAAAATGTTCTAAATAGGTATTTTTCGAATCCCTATTGTCAAAATTTTATTTATTGTAAAATAATACAATTTTTTCAATATTTAGTAGAACTTTGAAGTTTCTGTGCTATGTAATCCTTCAGACCTTAGCCTCTGCAACATTGGTCGATAAATTTCTGGTGCAAAAGGCAAAATACTACCACGTTCTTGAATTTCTCCTACAAATAAAAAATGCGTAAGACGATTTAAAAAGTGTACGTAAGTATTGTTTATAAATATTATTAGATATATTTGGTACTGTATTATTTAAGGAACATTTGAAATTGAAAAAAAATAATACGTTTGCAAGCAAAGGTATTTAAAACAATGGTTTTGGTAACTTAACTGGTTTTTAAAAATTAAAAACCTTTCTCTAAAAATTGTAATCGGAACTCTTCTTAATAAATTATTTCTTAGGAATTCAACGATTTTTATATGGTTTTCTTATTTTACCACCCAATAATCATATATAGCACTAATCATGTTCACCGGCGGGCCAAAAAGTGACCACATGTTTCAAATAATATTTTCCTATTTTTTCACTCACCTTTGTAGGAAACCTTTATAAATATGCAGGGTGTTCTCAAAGTTGAGGCATTTATTTTAACCGGTTGTAAAACTCGTAAAAATAAATCATTTGACCAAAAATCGCCTATACAAAAGTTGCAAAATAGTGGAGATACTAAAAAAATTTTAAAAGTTAAAAATTACATATGGTTCTGCCATCGTAGAAAAGTATTCTAATAAGTCCGCCCACTTGTTTATCGAGCTGTAAATTCCCCCTCTGTCGTTGCTCGCCTCTCGTCTAAGCCCGTCGCACCATCGTCGAATGTTAGCGCTCGATTCCTGGCCGAGACAGGCGCTTGAATGCTTTACGACCGATTGCAAAACATGCCGGCGTTTCGCGGACTTCAAAGAAGTGACTAGACTATTTAGAATATCTTTCGACGATGGTTCTGCCTCCTGTTGTTTTAAGTAGTTATTGTCAGTAAAATAAATTCATTTTTACACAATACAAATAAAGCCAAAATGCACGTGCATAGCTCAACATTCTGAACCACTGCGATATTTTCGCATATCGAAAGTATTAAAATGTTTCTGTTTAGTGTGTTTACTGGTGATGATAAGTAAGGCTGGCACGGTTGGTCTGTTCCCAGACGCGTCGATGCCGAAAATAAGTACGTACGTATATGGTATTTGACAAAAAATTTAATTCATGGGGTTTCCGTGATTGTGTGAAATAAAAAAACCGGTCGAGTGAGGGGGTTCCGTACCAAAGTAGGATAGTGTTTATTTTATTTAAATAAATTGCCTGATGTTTCATCCCATATTCTTGTTGTGCGATGTTAAAATGTCACATAGTTAGGAATGATGGAAAACGTCACAAAAATCGTAGAAATATGTCCAATATGTAGTTGTAGTTTTACTATTGGAGATATATTCTTAAAAGTGGATAGGTTCGAATGTAGATACCAAAGTACAACTCCTGAAATTTCGTGCGCATATCTATAACGCTCGGTTTGCGCGTGGTACTCATTTTGGTCTACTGCGCAGATATCAAAAAACGATAAATATAAAAAACGGAAAATAAAGAAGTAAAAAAAAGTTGAGAAATAAGTTAAAAAGTTAAGTTGTATCTTCACGCTTGGAGATATATTCTCAAAAGTGGATAGGTTCGAATGTAAAGAC
Source organism: Philopedon plagiatum (assembly GCA_963971165.1). NCBI lineage: Eukaryota > Metazoa > Arthropoda > Insecta > Coleoptera > Curculionidae > Philopedon > Philopedon plagiatum. Next base: position 49,125,405 of record OZ020190.1, read on the forward strand.
CAAAGTACACCCTCTGAAATTTCGTGCGCATGTCTAGCACGCTCGGTTTGGGCGTGGTACGCATTTTGGTCTACTGCGCAGATGTCTAAAAACGAAAAATAAAAAAGACGAAAAAGTAGAGAAAAAAATTAAATAGGTACTTAGTTGTAGCTCTACAACTGGAGATATATTCTTAAAAGTGGATGGGTTTGAATGTAGACTGTAAAGTACATCGCCTGAAATTCCGTGCGCATGTCTATCACGCTCGGTTTGCGCGTGGTACGTATTTTGGTCTAAAGCGCAGATGTCAAAAAACGATAAAACAAAGCAGTCGAAAACAAAAGTTGGGAGAAAAAGGTCCCCACAAAAACAAAAATGTGCGCGCGCACATGTATTGCGCAGGCTAGTACTGCCTGGCACCAGAGGTCGACTACCGGTTGTCGATTTATGCCCGCCCCGCCCGGATGGTAAAATTTTATTCCATTTTGACCTTTTTAATGTTTGTTGCAAGTTGCAGACTCCATAGAAAAAAATCTTCAAAATTACGGCACCCTGCCGCGCCGCGGTACTCGCCGTACGAAACCCTCTATGAGCGAGACGAACTCGCACTTGATCGGTTTTTTATATCACAAAATACAAAAAACGAAAAATAAAGAAGTCGAAAAAAAAAGTTGGGAAAAAAGTTATAAAGTTTAATACGTAGTTGTACCTTGACTATTAGAGATATTTAAATTTTTTACAATGGATGGGTTCGAATACAGGCACAAAATTACATCTCCTGAAATTCCGTGCGCATGTCTAGCACGCTCGGTTTGCGCGTTGTACGCATTTTGGTCTACTGCGCAGATGTCAAAAAACAAAAAATATATAAAAAACGACAAATAAAGAAGTCGAAAAAGTTGGAAAAAGGTTTCCCCACAGAAAAAAAAACAAAACATGGGTTGCGCAGGCTGGTACTGTATGGCACAAGAGGTCGACTACCGGTTGTCGACTTATGCCCCGCTCGGACGGTAAAATGGTGTGCCATTTTGACTTTTTTATGTATGTTGCAAGGAAAAAATGTTAATATGGCACACCGCCGCGCCGCGCGCGTCTTGAGTATTAAACAAGAATATTTATATTCAAAGATATAGTATTTGCATCATAATTAATTAGAAGTTCTACCAAGTTCCGTCCATCACATTGGTTAACTAAAATAAAATATTTTAAAAGTAATGTTTATTACATAAACGCGGCGTCAAGAGAGGAAATGTTTGCTTTGCGGTTTGCGGTGTCGCGGTCGCCCGAGTCGCCTTGCTGTTCGGCGGCGCCACTGAGAGCAGACCAAAAAGTGCCAGCCTTAATGATAAGTTATCGTTCGCATATCCGTGGGATTTTCGATTTTACCGCCAGTTGTGACTGTTTGAGTAGTGCGTGTGTTCAAATATTTTTGTATTTCTTTGTTGTGTGGTTTAAAGATGATCAGGATCACAATGAGATGAATCTATTGGTAATTTTTTTATCTCCGTTATTTTTCAATTTATATAGAGGCGATTTTTTGTCAAATGGTTGATTTTTACGAGTTGTACAACCTGTTAAAATAAATGCCTCACCTTTGAGATTACCCTGTATTCTTGAAAAATAAAGGCAAAATTAACGAGGTTGTTATATACTATACAGGGCACTTTAAAAGATTTAAAAAAAACCGTAACAATTTTTTCTTTTTAGGTAATTATTACTGACATCCTAAAACCTCATATTTCCGTAGCCAAAAACCTCTTTGAAATTGTTTGATATTTTATTCGGTTTATGTTTTATGAGCAATTTTTCGACCCAATGCTTCTACGCAATTTTTAAGTAAATACTTATCAATTCTAGTTAGTGGGCCATGAAAGTAGTAAAACTGCATTGAATAAAACGCACTAATAAGACATTCTTCCTGGCACTAATAATGTTTTTTTCCTGAAATAAAGTTAAAAATCATCTTTAAATCATTTAACAAAATTATTCTCATGGCCCAATAGAACACAGATACATACGTTACATATTTACATGGAAACTGCATTCAAGCATAGGACTGGAAAACTGGTTATAAAAACTAAACCCAATGGAATATGAAAGAATCTCAGAAAACATTTGAAGATGTGGGTACTACTTATTATAGGAAATTAAAATTTTATAATTTTATAATTCGTTAAAAAATTTCTCTTTTAATTCCCTCTATTATACAGGGCGCTTTGTATATATTATTAAACATGACTCAGCCTCATTCATTTTGATCTTATTGTTTGAGTACCTATATATGTACCGTAAAATGGGGTGAATAGGGTCTCGGGGGTGACTACGGTCAAACGTGTGTTCGTTATCTAAATCCAGTTTAAAAATAAAACGCGCGAATGGTGCCGATTTTCGAACATGGCTTTTACATGTTGACACTTGCCAACACCGGACGTGATATTTATGTGTGCTGTTAAACAACCTGTAGCGGCGTGTTAGCCACGATAAGTATTCGTAATATTTAGTGGCAAAAAAGTTATCCCGTAAACGTGTCCCGTCTTTTTGTTAAAATTAACGGACAAAGATTTTTGTGTTTGTGTAACTTAAAGGTAAGTGTCCCAGCAACAAAGTTATATAATTAGTGTTTTACTATGTTACCTGGTGTTTGTGTTAAACCGAATTTTTTTTTTGCGAAAATTTGATATAGTTTATTGGCTATTACTGTATTGTAACACCCTTGATTCGTAATATAGGCACCTTTAGAAACCAATTTGTACTTTATTTACCTATTTAACCTATGTTTTACAATAATATTTTTGGCTTGTGTAGCAGACAAGATAAACACAAACAGCCATATTCTCCAATGCTAGTCCGGTCTAATTTGATAATCAAAAGTTTTAAACTGACAAGTGTAAGAATAAAACAACTAAGTTTTATTCTATGAACGTATTTCTGAGCTTTTTCGCAAATTTATCAGGAAATGGACAATTTTAGTACGTACTTTCAACAATAATAGAACTAAATTCATTACAGCAACTCGTTCCAAGATGAAAATCATTTGGAAACCTAGTACAGCGCTGAAATATCACAATAATTCATAAGTTTTTAATGCCAAGGACAGGACAAAAACCTGTCAAAACATAACTGATCAACTATAAGATCTTGATTTAAACCAGCACTAAATCTTAAACTTTCTTAGTGAATCTGGACGAAATATTTTATGTAAAATTTAATATATAACTTTTGTTAAATATGTTTGCAAAAAAAGCCAAAACTTATATTTTTAAAACAGTTTAGCTGACCCTTTTTAACCCAGTAGCGGTTTAATCGTATTTGAGATTAATTTTTAATGGGTGACCCTATTGACCCCGACTTTGGGGTGAATAGGGTCAGGGCATAAATATATATATATATATATATATATATATATATATATATATATATATATATATATATATATATATATATATATATATATAAGGTAGGTTCGCCAAATAAGGCCCGGGTTCCTAATAAGGCCCATGCTGGTAAAAACCAATACTGGATAAAAATTTGTTAACTCTGTCGCAGCTTCCTAATAATAAAGGTCCATCTAGCGTCAGACAAGTATAATTCGCGGCGACTGCGTGCGCCGGGCCGTTTTATATTTTCAGTTTCATAGAATTCGAACAAATGGAAACATCTGATATAATTTCAAGCAGGTGCATTATTTCATATTTTTACGTATCATATTACCGAATTGCAAATTATTGTGTGCTATTTTTTTAGCTTAACCTCTGTAGATTTAAAGTACGTACATAGATTTTGCTTATAAAATGTCCAAACTAAAAAAAAAATTAAAATGGGGAATGATGTAGGATGATCCTAATAAAGCCCGGGTGGGCTTGTTTGAAACACGGATTAAAACAGGGCTTTTCTATTTGATTTAACATTTTTTTGCTTCACACCACGTACCCCATCTATGTATATAGGTACCTTTTTTAGATAAGAAAAGCTCAAGATGCCGAAAAGAGAAGTTTATGGACTTCGTCTCAAATGGCACAGGCATGGCAAGCATAGGGAATGGAATATCTACACTACAAGAACCGTAATATTTAATTGTTCTTCATTTTTCAATGTTCAAACCTTTGACAAATACTTCAAAATAAAGATTATTCGCAGAATTTAAGCCTTATTATTTTTAGGCACAATCTAACTAACGTACTTTAGCACGGGCCTTATTAGGAACAGGGTGTTCCTAAGACGGCCCCCATACAGTCTTTTTTCTAAAGGCCTTAAAACCAGGGTAAACCTATTTTTTTATTTTAAATTGCAGTTGATACTGTTAGCCAGGTGTATAAAGTAGCTTAACCCATAATAACGAACGCATTTTTGCAGTGCAACCCAAAAAAAAAAGCAAACTTCTCTTAAGTGGGCTTTATTTGGCGCACTTACCTTATATATATATATATATATATATATATATATATATATATATATATATATATATATATATGTATATATGTATATATATATCTATATATGCTGACTCCTACTGAATTTCTTAAAACTTATATGGTAGTTCTATTGTACAAGTAGGGACTCATAATAGTAACCTATGTCCAAATTTTTCCGGACAACGGTTTCAAAGTTATCGAGGTTTAAAGTTGAAAATTGACCCTATTCACCCCATTTTACGGTATCTGTAGGTAGGCTTTTAGTTATGTAGAATATTTGCAGATTGATAGACTCCACTAAAATAAAAAAAATCAGACCCAACCGGATCAAACACAATTACTGTGGCTGGGCCACCGCTTTAGGCGCCATGCCAGGGAGGCGCAAAAATCACTTGGCCCATGGGCAGTGAGGGCGCTAAAATATTTGTTCCCTTCAGTAAAAAAAAATGCTAGCGCCGGTCTTGTATGCAATCATAAATACTACTGGCTAAAGCGTAATATGACTAAGGATAGGATTTTGGTTTTTTCCACTCACTTAATCGTGTGAAATACCAACAATAAAAATAACAAGCATCAGTAAGAAATGCCTTGGCATTTCGTATTTATTTTTAGTATTTTTATTCTAGGATAGCTTTTATTCTAGGATCACGTTTCTTGCACCAATAAAAGTGTAAACTACTATTTTTTATATTCCTATTCCATTAGTTTAATAAACCAAAAATACACTTAAACTTCATATATATTTATAAACATTTATTTTATGTAATTGTACTGTTACTGGAGTTCATATTTAAGACAATTAAGAATAATTACATACATAAATACAATGCTTTGGTGCAACCAACTCTCTCTGCAAGTACATTGCGAAAACTGCCCAAGCTCGAATTCCAACACAATCCGGGATCAGTTGCGTTACACAGGAAAACGTATATTTTTGCAAAAATAGTTTTTTTATGTGCAAACACTGCACACTTAATTATTTGACAATGTTTTTCCAAAAGCAAATAAATTGTAGTAAACATGAGAACCCATATAAACATCACAGGGTAGCAGGTAAATGTATTTATTCAGTCGGAGAAAATTGGTTATGGTTGCGGCATTTGTAATGATAAAAAACTCTACTTTTAAAGTAAATCATTTTACAGGCCTTACAACTTTTTAGCCAAGCTTATACATTAAATTTGGATCACTTAACACAAAAATATTAGTAAATTTACAAAAATGCAGGTAATAATAGATTAAACAATAAAAGAGTACATAGTAAATACGTAAAAAAAATTGGAAAAGGAATTTAACGTCTGTCGTCAAAGTACATCAATGCAAGCCGCGTCGTCGGCGGCATTTGATCTAACGGTGCAAATACTGAGAAAATCTCGTAGCGGCTTTAAAAGTATTACACAATAATTGTTAAATTCGTTTGGCGTGTGTGAGGTAACGTTCCCCTGCAGGATGCCGTTTAGTTCGTTTATAGACTGACTGTAGTGTCTGCTTAAATTTGTAAAAGAAGTAAATAAACTATTAAAATGACCGCGAAAGAAAAGCTGACGTTAGAATGGTTAATACCTCATTCTGATGTTTTATTTTAAAGTGATTCTGAGTAAAGAACGGAATTTTATTTTTTCCATTAGCAAATAACTTTAAGTAAACACCTAGACCAAGAGTCGGCAACGAATTTCTAGTAGGGTCCGGATACTTTGAAAAATTGTATCGAGGTCCGGAGAAACCAAAAAGAAAAAATTTAAATGGACCGCAGGTAATTGTTGTTTCTCAAAAAGGAACGTAGCTTATAAAACGTCATATTATTTGTTTTAAACTCTACTATTTATTTATATAACTATTTATTTTTATTCCTAAAAATAATATAAGCTAGATAGGTATTTGTTCTTAGAAATTAATGTAACTTTTATTTTTTTTTTAGTTTTACACAATATCGGCGCAACTTAATTTTTATGTTCTGAGAACGTCGTTCTAATACACAGGCCTTGACAGGTGTACATAAATTATCAACATTTCTATGTTGACAGAATATATGAAAATATATCCTCAGTCCTCTCCGAAAATTTCTTTGTCGACGTTATCCTCATTCGGCTAGAATGTTTGCACGTAGATTAAATAATTTTCTGAACACAACTTTCATTAAATAGGTATAAGTAAAGGTACGCCATTATCGCATTTGAAATGAAAATATATTTAACACAGCACAACCACACTTCTCTGCAAATTAGGTCACTATACCGGTGGTAACCTCTTAATTACGGAGTACCTACGTGTGGAACCAAAAGGCTGATCCGATAAAATAGCTAAGGAAAAAAGGTTGCCTGCAAATTTCGGCATGAGGGTCAATAAATAATAAATGCCTAATTGACATTCCCATACAATTATTCTTTCTTACTCTGAAGTTTATTGCTTGTAAATTTAATTAGTTTTTGAGATATAAAATAGAGATAGCACTTAATTTTGTGTTCAGTTTCAGTGTAAATAAGTTAGTGGTGTGCTGAAATTATTTTGTTCCATATTATCTGTGACCATTTACAATAGCCGCAATGAGTACAAGTAAAAAACTTAAGTTGGAGTGACTGCTTCCATATTCCACTATCTTATTTGAATGGGAACAAGGTGTTTGATGTACAGTGTGTAACTCTGAATTTATTTGTACACAACGAAATCACATCCAACGACATGTCAAAGGTCCAAAGCATTTAGAAAAGATGCAATCTCATCCGGGGCCATCAGCATATAGAGAACCTGATGTAATACATGCAGAGTTTCGCATGGATTTGTGTGAAGCCTTTGTTGCAGCTGACATTCCTCTCCATAAAATAAATAATCCATCTATGAAGAAATTTTTACAAAAATACGTACTGCCACCACAGAGTACCAGACGAATCTACTCTTCGTAAAATTTATGTGGGTAAGGTATACTCAAACACTATTGACAAAATACGTCACAATATTGAAGGAAAAAAGTTGTGGTTTAGCATCGATGAAACCACCGACATCACGGGCCGATACGTTGCTAATATTATAGTTGGGTCTTTAAATCCTATAGAAATCTTATATATATATTTGCTCATATGTAGTCAACAGTAAATTTCTGGCTCAAACCAATAGTGAGACAATAACTCAAGCCGCAGTAGAAAATATCAGGCCGCTCTTTCCAGGTACGAATATTACTAAAATCGTTGTTTTGCTGCTTTCGGATAGTGCGGCATATATGCTAAAAGCAGGAAGACAGTTAAAAGAACTTTTTCCAAATTTGATTCACTTTACATGTCTAGCTCATGTCTTGTATAGAATATGTGAACTGATACGTGACTTCTGTCCAGTTATTGATACTTTTTTTTTATATCTAAGACATCACACGTAGACTTCAAGCCTAAGTACTAGCGTACCGTGGGTGTGTGAAGAGAAGGGAAATGTAGTCTATGGACACGGGATTTGAAGGATTGGAGGTTGGGACGGGAAGGGAAAACATCTGCAGGCAATTTGTTCCATAATCTGGAGACCCTAGGTATGAATGTAAGAGAGAAGTGGTCTGTTCTAGGCTTTTGTAGTTGGACAGTAAAGGGATGCGTAACGCGCCTCTTGTTGTTCTGTTGGGGACATTCAAGGGGGGAGTAATACCGGCTAGTTCTTCAGAGCAAAATCCGTGGAAGTAGCGGTAGAAAATAGATAAATCCCCTACAGCGCGGCGATGAGCGAGAGAAGGGAGTTTTCTCGTGAGGGCTGGGTCATTAATAAATCGAATGGCTCGATTTTGGATAGAATCAAGGATCTTAAGTGTCGAAGGTGATGCCGCGCCCCAGATGTGGGAGATACTTTGGTTAGTGAGGTAAAAAAAGTTTTTCTTACATCACCACACAATCAACAAATTTAAAGAAATGTGTCCTAATGTCCCATTGCCCCCACAACCTATTATTACATGGTTATCAGCCGTTATATATTACCATACAAATTACGACTTAGTTAAAAATGTTATTGATAGTCTAAAAGATGATAATAACAATAATAAAGTTTATTTAAATTAATTACAATTTAAATATGATTTCATATATGTACAGGGTCTTTGATTATATTTACGTGGCTATCTGGAGCCTTTATTTTTGAAGATAGAAAAAAATGTTTTATATAAAAATTGTAGTTTCTTTTCCATATTACCTTTTGAAATTATCAGTAAAAAAATATCGCATTAAAAAAATGGAAAAATATAGGCAACTTCAATTTTTTTAAATGGAACACCCTGTATATTATGCGCTACAACGAAAGACCTTTTTATTCTGATTTCAAATATATATATATATATATTGATGATATTTGGGTGAACCATTTTTGAGATATTTTAGCTTAAACTATAAATAAATTGCAAAAAAATTTCATATTGGTATCAAGAAAGCCATGGAAACAATCAAATTGTAGAAAATAACTAAACTATAAATTTATAAAACATAACAATTTTATTGTTTCCATGGCTTTCTTGATACCAATATAAAATTTTTTGCAATTTATTTATAGTTTAGGCTAAAATATCTCAAAAATGGTTCACCCAAATATCATCAATATATATATATTTGAAATCAGAATAAAAAGATCTTTCGTTGTAGCGCATAATATACAGGGTGTTCCATTTAAAAAAATTGAAGTTGACTATATTTTTCCATTTTTTTAATGCGATATTTTTTTACTGATAATTTCAAAAGATAATATGGAAAAAAAACTACAATTTTTATATAAAACATTTTTTTCTATCTTCAAAAATAAAGGCTCCAGATAGCCACGTAAATATAATCAAAGACCCTGTACATATATTATAAATAAACTTGCTAAAACCCCCGAAGACGTGCTTATTGGTGGCAAATCTTATATTTAACATTATATTATTTTATTATATAAATTATTCAATTTAAAAATATATATATATATATATATATATATATATATATATATATATATATATATATATATATATATATATATATATATATATATATATATATATATATATACAGTGACCGGCAAAAAGTTCGCAACATATGGGAAAAATTTTTATTAGGTGAGTATTGGAAAAACTTTTCCGGGGGATCGGTTCTGCATGTCCGATAACCTAAAAATCGATTTTGACATACGTCACGTGACCACTGGTATAGCGTCAAATTAAAAAAAAAATTGTTAATTTACAAAAAGTGAGGTTAGTTGACGAGATATCAAAAAAAGTTATTTGAAAAAATTGCTTAGAATTAAATTCTAGGTCCTTGTGCAAAATTTTAAGATTTTATTTAAAAAAATTGGAAAACTCAATTTTTTTTAAATATTTTTTTATCGATTTACAAATTTCCCGTTTTTTTCGTTTAGATAGCTTGGCTAATGTAAAGCCCATGTATCTGGATGAAAATAAACGAATGTAGTAGTTTTTTCTACAATTGACAGGACAAAATTAAAAAAAACAGGGTTTCGCCGGACGCTAGCTGTTGCAATGATTTGTATCTAGCAGCAGTGTCAAAATTTTAGAGACATTTCAATGAGATTACATTGAGAAAACCTTAATCGTCTTAAATATATCTGAAGTTCGACTTTTTGTAAAGTTAAGGGGAGTAAAATAGATAATAAACAAAAAATTACCTGTTTATTTAATCGAAATTTCATAAACGAAAACCAATGTAAGAAAAACTTAAAAGTAGTCAAATTCTGTACTAACAACATAAAAAATCATTGTTTTTCCTTGGGTGCACAAAATTTAAAACTCAGTATGACCACCATTTCTCTCCATACATACTATTGTTCTCGAGCGCAACTCTCGATTAACATTTCGGAGCATTTTACGATTTATTTGCAATACACAATTTCTAATGACATTCTCTAAATTTTGTATATTCCTAAAGGGTCGATGTTTGTACACAGAGTTCTTTAGGTATCCCCACATAAAGAAATCTAACGGAGTCAGATCTGGTGATCTCGCAGGCCACGGATTTTCAGAAAACCGTCCTATCCACTGGTTTCCAAATTCTTGATCCAGCCATCTCTTCACCTCATTTGTGGAATGAATGCTAGCTCCGTCTTGTTGAAAGTATAAATTTCTTCTTTCGGCTAATGACAAATTGTCTAAAAAGTCAGATATCTCAGTTTGTAGAAATTCTAAATATCGTTCTGAATTTAAATTGTCTCTAAAGAAAAAAGGTCCCACTATTCTGAGGTTGAAAATTCCGCACCACACATTAACCTTAAAACTATATTGGTCTTTACTCTGAATTACAAAGTCTGGGTTTTCGGTGGCCCACCATCTACAGTTTTGTGAACTGACGGTTCCGTTAGAGGTAAATGTAGCTTCATCCGAGAATAGAACGTTCTTTGGGAAATTAAAATCTTCCTCAATCATACCCTGGAACCAGGCACAAAAATCGAAGCGGGCGTCATAATCCCTATCTTTTAATACTTGTACAAATTTAGGTTTGTACGGATGAAATTTGTTTCTTTTTAATATCCTCCGCACAGATCTTTCGTGAATGTTAGTGATCTCCGATATTTGACTAACTGCTAATTGGGGTGTTTCTGTGATCGACAAACACACATCCAGAGAACCTTCGTCACCTGTTACCGGTTTTTCATGGGAAACTTTATACTGATTTTCTACCGATCCCGTTTCTTTAAATTTATTGACTAGACGAGATACTGTGGAATAATGGAGGGATTTATCGGGGTGCCTCTCATTAAAAATTGCTGCTGTTTCTCTATGGCTTTTGTAATTATCTCCAGAAATTAAAATAATTTCTATCTTTTCCTGAAGAAGTAGTGTGGGTGCCATTTTAAGGAATAAAATATTAATAAACTTATGTAAAATATCAAACTTAGTAAGATGCGAGACATAAACCAATGACATAGGTTGAAATCAAACAAATTATAATTTGTTTGACATTTTTCTGTTGTTTTTAACCTACTAGATTATTTGGTTGTTTTAATTTCAGAGCCTGCTTTGGTAGTTTGAAGTACAACTAAATAGACCTGGTTGTTAAATTTATGTGCGAAAAATCTTAATAAAATCTTGATACAGTCATTTCATTAGATTCAAACCATTGCAACAGCGAGCGTCCGGCGAACACCTATTTTTTCGATTTTGTCCTGTCAATTGTAGAATTGTAGATCTGACTCCGTTAGATTTTTTTATGTGGGGATACCTAAAGAACCCTGTGTACAAACATCGACCCTTTAGGAATATACAAAATTTAGAGAATGTCATTATAAATTGTGTATTGCAAATAAATCGTAAAATGCTCCGAAATGTTAATCGAGAGTTGCGCTCGAGAACAACAGTATGTATGGAGAGAAATGGTGGTCATACTGAGTTTTAAATTTTGTGCACCCAAGGAAAAACAATGATTTTTTGTGTTGTTAGTACAGAATTTGACTACTTTTAAGTTTTTCTTACATTGGGTTTCGTTTATAAAATTTCGATTAAATAAACAGGTAATTTTTTGTTTATTATCTATTTTAATCCCCTTAACTTTACAAAAAGTCGAACTTCAGATATATTTAAGACGATTAAGGTTTTCTCAATGTAATCTCATTGAAATGTCTCTAAAATTTTGACACTGCTGCTAGATACAAATCATTGCAACAGCTAGCGTCCGGCGAAACCCTGTTTTTTTTAATTTTGTCCTGTCAATTGTAGAAAAAACTACTACATTCGTTTATTTTCATCCAGACACATGGGCTTTACATTAGCCAAGCTATCTAAACGAAAAAAACCGGAAATTTGTAAATCGATAAAAAAATATTTAAAAAAAATTGAGTTTTCCAATTTTTTTAAATAAAATCTTAAAATTGCACAAGGACCTAGAATTTAATTCTAAGCAATTTTTTCAAATAACTTTTTTTGATATCTCGTCAACTAACCTCACTTTTTGTAAATTAACAATTTTTTTTTTAATTTGACGCTATACCAGTGGTCACGTGACGTATGTCAAAATCGATTTTTAGGTTATCGGACATGCAGAACCGATCCCCTGGGAAAGTTTTTCCGATACTCTCCTAATAAAAATTTTTCCCATATGTTGCGAACTTTTTGCCGGTCCCTGTATATATATATATATATATATATATATATATATATATATATATATATATATATATATATATATATATATATATATATATATATATATAAATGTAAATGCGAAGATTTACTTCTTCGCTAGTGCAGCGATAAGGCCGTGAATGAAAAATAAAAATAATGAGGACTATCTTTGATTCTGGTCTGGGTGACCTCCTGCTATCGATTTCTGGGCCCTTACCCATCAGCGGGCAGGCTTACACCCAGGGTGGCTGAAGAACAGACCACGATTTGACCAGAATCAAAGAGAGTCCTTATATCCAAAATGTTCGGAAAGGATGGGTAAGATGTAGTGGCTCGCGCCAACTAGTTCACCCAGTGTTGCTCCAAAAATGTTTGGCTGCTAACACAATAATACTCGAAAGTATGTCGAATGTCGATTTTCTCGACGTCGACGTACAAATGCACCATTGTACAACAATAGTAGAAAAATGGAAGATTTCTTGGCCTATAGGTAATATAATAAATGTAAATGCGAAGATTTACTTCTTCGCTAGTGCAGCGATAAGGCCGTGAATGAAAAATAAAAATAATGAGGACTATCTTTGATTCTGGTCTGGGTGACCTCCTGCTATCGATTTCTGGGCCCTTACCCATCAGCGGGCAGGCTTACACCCAGGGTGGCTGAAGAACAGACCACGATTTGACCAGAATCGAAGAGAGTCCTTATATCCAAAATGTTCGGAAAGGATGGGTAAGATGTAGTGGCTCGCGCCAACTAGTTCACCCAGTGTTGCTCCAAAAATGTTTGGCTGCTAACACAATAATACTCGAAAGTATGTCGAATGTCGATTTTCTCGACGTCGACGTACAAATGCACCATTGTACAACAATAGTAGAAAAATGGAAGATTTCTTGGCCTATAGGTAATATAATAAATGTAAATGCGAAGATTTACTTCTTCGCTAGTGCAGCGATAAGGCCGTGAATGAAAAATAAAAATAATGAGGACTATCTTTGATTCTGGTCTGGGTGACCTCCTGCTATCGATTTCTGGGCCCTTACCCATCAGCGGGCAGGCTTACACCCAGGGTGGCTGAAGAACAGACCACGATTTGACCAGAATCAAAGAGAGTCCTTATATCCAAAATGTTCGGAAAGGATGGGTAAGATGTAGTGGCTCGCGCCAACTAGTTCACCCAGTGTTGCTCCAAAAATGTTTGGCTGCTAACACAATAATACTCGAAAGTATGTCGAATGTCGATTTTCTCGACGTCGACGTACAAATGCACCATTGTACAACAATAGTAGAAAAATGGAAGATTTCTTGGCCTATAGGTAATATAATAAATGTAAATGCGAAGATTTACTTCTTCGCTAGTGCAGCGATAAGGCCGTGAATGAAAAATAAAAATAATGAGGACTATCTTTGATTCTGGTCTGGGTGACCTCCTGCTATCGATTTCTGGGCCCTTACCCATCAGCGGGCAGGCTTACACCCAGGGTGGCTGAAGATGGGTAAGGGCCCAGAAATCGATAGCAGGAGGTCACCCAGACCAGAATCAAAGATAGTCCTCATTATTTTTATTTTTCATTCACGGCCTTATCGCTGCACTAGCGAAGAAGTAAATCTTCGCATTTACAATTATTATATTACCTATAGGCCAAGAAATCTTCCATTTTTCTACTATTGTTGTACAATGGTGCATTTGTACGTCGACGTCGAGAAAATCGACATTCGACATACTTTCGAGTATTATTGTGTTAGCAGCCAAACATTTTTGGAGCAACACTGGGTGAACTAGTTGGCGCGAGCCACTACATCTTACCCATCCTTTCCGAACATTTTGGATATAAGGACTCTCTTTGATTCTGGTCAAATCGTGGTCTGTTCTTCAGCCACCCTGGGTGTAAGCCTGCCCGCTGATGGGTAAGGGCCCAGAAATCGATAGCAGGAGGTCACCCAGACCAGAATCAAAGATAGTCCTCATTATTTTTATTTTTCATTCACGGCCTTATCGCTGCACTAGCGAAGAAGTAAATCTTCGCATTTACATTTATTATATTACCTATAGGCCAAGAAATCTTCCATTTTTCTACTATTGTTGTACAATGGCCCATTTGTACGTCGACGTCGAGAAAATCGACATTCGACATACTTTCGAGTATTATTGTGTTAGCAGCCAAACATTTTTGGAGCAACACTGGGTGACCTAGTTGGCGCGAGCCACTACATCTTACCCATCCTTTCCGAACATTTTGGATATAAGGACTCTCTTTGATTCTGGTCAAATCGTGGTCTGTTCTTCAGCCACCCTGGGTGTAAGCCTGCCCGCTGATGGGTAAGGGCCCAGAAATCGATAGCAGGAGGTCACCCAGACCAGAATCAAAGATAGTCCTCATTATTTTTATTTTTCATTCACGGCCTTATCGCTGCACTAGCGAAGAAGTAAATCTTCGCATTTACATTTATTATATTACCTATAGGCCAAGAAATCTTCCATTTTTCTACTATTGTTGTACAATGGTGCATTTGTACGTCGACGTCGAGAAAATCGACATTCGACATACTTTCGAGTATTATTGTGTTAGCAGCCAAACATTTTTGGAGCAACACTGGGTGAACTAGTTGGCGCGAGCCACTACATCTTACCCATCCTTTCCGAACATTTTGGATATAAGGACTCTCTTTGATTCTGGTCAAATCGTGGTCTGTTCTTCAGCCACCCTGGGTGTAAGCCTGCCCGCTGATGGGTAAGGGCCCAGAAATCGATAGCAGGAGGTCACCCAGACCAGAATCAAAGATAGTCCTCATTATTTTTATTTTTCATTCACGGCCTTATCGCTGCACTAGCGAAGAAGTAAATCTTCGCATTTACATTTATTATATTACCTATAGGCCAAGAAATCTTCCATTTTTCTACTATTGTTGTACAATGGCGCATTTGTACGTCGACGTCGAGAAAATCGACATTCGACATACTTTCGAGTATTATTGTGTTAGCAGCCAAACATTTTTGGAGCAACACTGGGTGACCTAGTTGGCGCGAGCCACTACATCTTACCCATCCTTTCCGAACATTTTGGATATAAGGACTCTCTTTGATTCTGGTCAAATCGTGGTCTGTTCTTCAGCCACCCTGGGTGTAAGCCTGCCCGCTGATGGGTAAGGGCCCAGAAATCGATAGCAGGAGGTCACCCAGACCAGAATCAAAGATAGTCCTCATTATTTTTATTTTTCATTCACGGCCTTATCGCTGCACTAGCGAAGAAGTAAATCTTCGCATTTACATTTATTATATTACCTATAGGCCAAGAAATCTTCCATTTTTCTACTATTGTTGTACAATGGTGCATTTGTACGTCGACGTCGAGAAAATCGACATTCGACATACTTTCGAGTATTATTGTGTTAGCAGCCAAACATTTTTGGAGCAACACTGGGTGAACTAGTTGGCGCGAGCCACTACATCTTACCCATCCTTTCCGAACATTTTGGATATAAGGACTCTCTTTGATTCTGGTCAAATCGTGGTCTGTTCTTCAGCCACCCTGGGTGTAAGCCTGCCCGCTGATGGGTAAGGGCCCAGAAATCGATAGCAGGAGGTCACCCAGACCAGAATCAAAGATAGTCCTCATTATTTTTATTTTTCATTCACGGCCTTATCGCTGCACTAGCGAAGAAGTAAATCTTCGCATTTACATTTATTATATTACCTATAGGCCAAGAAATCTTCCATTTTTCTACTATATATATATATATATATATATATATATATATATATATATATATATATATATATATATACATATATATATACATATACATACATACATATACACACACACCTATACTTACACATACACATACATATATACATTCATACTCAAATACATACATACAATTTCTTTTTTAGGTCTTTACAGAAATATAAATAAATATTTTTTTATTATACAAAATAATATCAGAGTAATTCCAAAAATTTCTTTAAATCATTTGTTGTTAATATCCAAGTTTTTATTTCTATTTCATATTTTTTTAATGATATAATTCGTTTAATATTTATTGGTAAATAATCGTTTAAATAAAAACATAAATATTTATAATTCTATTGTGCTATAAACTTATGTATTTTTGGTTTAATGGAAATTTCATTTTTATGACGCGTGTCATGGTTATGTTTTTTAAATTGTATTAGATTTTTATTTTTAAAAACGTATACTAAAATATTATAAATATATATTGGCCTAATGTCCAATTTTTTGTTTCTGAATATAATTCCTTTGAAGGATAAAAATAGTCTTTATTAAATATAATTTTTAGAAATCTTTTTTGTAATACTTCTATTTTTTTTACTAAAATTCAATTTATTCCTCCCCAACCTAAAATTCCATAATTTAAATGAGTTTTAACTAAGGCATAATATAGTGTTTATAAGTGTTTTGTGTCCAAAAAGGTTTTAACATTTCTGAATATTGGTAGCAAACTTCTTAATTTTTTAATTAAGTAATCTACATGTAAATCCCAATTTAATTTATTGTCAAAAATTATTCCCAAGTATTTAACACTGTTAGTCTTTAAAATTTGAATATAATCGTCTATTTTAATACTATCCACATTTGAGTTATTATTATTTTGATTTAGACTAAAAGTAAGATAATTTGTTTTGTCAAAATTAATTGTTAATAAGTTATTATCAAACCAATTTTGAACTATTTTAAAATCTTTTTTAATTTTGTTATGTATGTTGTTCCAATTTGTATCACTATAAAAAATAACAGTATCGTCTGCAAAACTATGAATTTCTCCATCACAATTTATAGTAAATAAATCATTAATGTAAATATTAAAAAATAAATGTCCTAAAATTGTTCCTTGGGGAACACCGAATTTAAATCTTTTAATAACTTTTTCTTTATCTATCATAACATGATTTGGCCTATCTTTTAGATAATTTTTTATCAACTCTAATGGTATTCCTCTAAATCCAATATTTTCTAATTTTTTAATAAGTAAATTATGGCTAACAGTATCGAAAGCCTTTGCTAAATCCAGAAAAATAGCAATACAAGGTTTTTTATTATCGAATGCATCTTATATTTTTTCCGTTAAGTAGCAAATAGCATGTTGTGTTGACTTATTTTTTTGAAAACCTAATTGTTTTTCAGAAATAAAATTTAATTTGATGCTTTGTTGTGTAACAAGAAGTAAAGAATTTATAAGTTTATTTCTGAAAATTTTGGATATCTTCCAGGTGTACGTGAACTTTTAATTTAGGAAGTGACTCCGCTGCCGGCGCCGGTTCCCAAAATATTGATGGATGGAAACCGGCGCCGGCATCCGAGTACAAAATTTCTCGGGTGCCTTCAGTTCTAACCTAAAATAAAAATAGTTACGCCTTTTAAATGATACCTATGTAAACATTGTGTTGTTTTAATTTTGCGTAAAAACTATTAAAACATGAAAATAGGTGATCAATTTTCTATTTGAAAATTGTAATTACGTTTTGATGGACTACAAGAAAGCCACAAACAATTAGTTTTGGTTGCGTAATAGCAGAACAGGGTGGGTGCGAGTTCTGCAGCGCATTTTTTAGAACAATTAATGGTATGCCATCCAGAAAGATTTGCTGCCGTTGGGACAGGAAATCACTTTATCTTTTATGCGGTTGTTAAATCATTTTTGGTCTCTAACATAGTTTGATTGTATTGATTTATTGCCTCGGTGTAGGATTTTGAAGAAACTTTTTGCGAGCTTAGACTTTTTTGAGCGTGGCTTTATCACAGGCCTTGAAGAACCATGGCTTTTGATGGTGGGGTTTAGGTTTCTTGCCGGTATGGGGAATGAAACTTTCAATACTCGCTTGAATGATATCTGTAATATGAGGGCAAATTTCGGAGAGATCGGGAGTAGAAAAACAGACAGGGTTCCAAAGGAAAGTAGAGAAGAAGTTTCGAAGACTATCCCAGTCGGTATAATGGTAGTGCTAGATCGTGCGTTCTGGCATGATTTCAACGAAGTCGGGATGTATGGGACAAGAGACGGTAATGAGGCCATGATTTGAAAGACCCAGGGGACCGCATACAGATGTTAAGTATGGCTCAGGATGGGTGGTAAGAAAAGTATCTAGTGGCTTTGGATTATGGGTAGAAACGCGGGGAAAGTATGTTGGCTCTCTGATTAAATTGGTGAGCGAATTGCTGATTGCGAAGTTTGCTGCCGCTCTGCCTTCTGGGTCGGTTTTTGTGGATTCTAACCATTCCTTGCTATGGACATTGAAGTCGCCTAGGACGATAATTTCGGCGCAGGGAAATTCAGAGATAAGATGGTCAATTTTTGCCGACAGAAAGTCAAAGAACTCATTGTAGGAGTTGTCCGATTGGGAGCGGTAAATGCAATAGATAAATTTAGTAGAAGATTTAAGGGTAAGTTTTAACCAGAGAATATCGGGCATGCCTGATTCCAGGTTCGGGAGTCTGGAGCAAGAAAGACTGCTGCGAACGTAGGCGCATCCCCCACCATGGAAACGAAAAGAGACAGAAGCTCATAGCCTGCAAATAGGAGATGATTGGTTGAGGATTCGTGACTGATTTGGGTTTCGGTCAGAAAAAGAATGTGGGGTTTGCATGATTGGAGGTAGTGGTGGACAGAGTCCAAATTGGAATTAAGTCCGCATATGTTAGCAAAGGTTATTATACTTTTGGAATTCTTCGATGGTGGGCCCCCCTGAGCATTACACTATGAGCATTATACTATAATCATAAAACGAAATCTACGCAAACAATAAATATTTTCTATTTACATTACAGATAAACGATTCGGGTTAAGTTAGTTATAGACAACTGAATATACACTTTAGGTCGTGCTACTTATTTTTGATAGGCACGTGGTTAATTGTTGCGTAAACAATACGATTGATCACATGATTTAAAAAAAATTGAGCATAAAGATAGAAAGGATTAAATTATGAACGTAGCACGCATTGCCCAAATGGCTGACTTTTAAATTGTAATAAATTATACCGAAAAGTATAAAAATATTTTTTGTCAAATATGTATATTAAAAAGTTTAAGATTTATTATTGGTTTAAATTAAGATCTTCTAGTTGAGAGGTTTTAACAGGTTTTTGTCCTGTCATTGTTAATAAGTCTTCTTTAAAAAGTTATGAGTTATTCTAATATTTCAGCGATTTGCATGGTTTACCAATGATTTTCATCTTGGAATGTATTGCTAGAATGAATTCAGTTTTACTACTGTGAAAAGTGCTCACTTAAATTGCCCTTTTCTTTCTACGTTTGCGAAAATAACTCAAAAGAAAAATCACAGTATAAAACTTAGTTGTCTTAACTTTACACTTGTCAGTCTAAAGCTTTTCGTTGTGAAATTAGACCGCTTTAGCGTTGGAGAATCTGGCCATTATTACCTGTTTGGACAACATATCTTTCTCCTTTCGCTTTGTACACATATGTTTTTCAATTTAGTGTAGCCTAAGTCACTCAGGGGACCAAGAAGAATCTTTAGTGCCTCATTTAATAAATGTAGGTCTTAAAAAATTGAAATTATTCGATTTGGACAATATGGCTTCCTGCGTCTGCTATTTTGTTTATTGTTTGATTGAACATCACCCATATCAGTCGCGGGACTGGGACGAACTTTTTGACATCTTACTTAATACGACTTTAAAATTTCAATTTTTCGATTTGGACAATATGGCTTTCCTTGTCCGCCATTTTGTGTATTTTTTGTAGCCCATGTCACTCGTGGAGCGGACGTGACTTGAAGTCATTCTAAGTGCACCTGATATGGTTATCGAACATGCACCAACCTTTGGCGGTATTTATATTTCGGTTGCGCAACTAATAAAAAATGTTCCCATTTGTTGCACACTTAATGGACCACACTGTATATTATATACATTATTCATACATACATAGACTAAAAACATTACCCTCTTTGGCATTCCGCAGTAGAGTAAAAAAATGTGGTCACTTTTTTGGCCCACCGTGTACATGTTTAAGTTGTGTTTGTTTAATTATTAATAATAGAACTTATAAGATTACTCTTATATTTATTTAATCATTGCATATATTGGCTACTACAGCAATATAATTAAGATTTTTTTGAATTGATTTCAAAACATTCTTACACCAATTAAGAGGTTATTTTATCTCTCAGGAATATCTCTTGTCTTGATTCAGTATAAACAATTTGTAAACAAATACCTACCTATAATATATAAGTACTTACCATCTAATATCATCTTTGTGGCAATCGCAGCAGGATACCCTACAGTTTTGGCCATAGCTGAATTACCATTTATGTCCCCATACACAACAAAGTTAACACCTCGAATTTCTTTTTTATTATCTGGCCAATTGATGCCAATATCGTGCCTAAGAATGACTATATCCCTTTCGTCCTTTTCTAAAAAAGTGTAGATAATAGTATAATGTATTAAGTTATAGTCCAAGCCCGACGCATCGTCAATCCTAGGTTTGACTGGTCAATCGGACTCAATCCTTCGGATTTACTAATCCTCTTAGTCAATGCTCGAACAATTTTTGTGTTGCGGCCTTTGACTGTGATATTTTTGGTTAATCTTAGGAGAGACTGAATCGACCGTTCACAGGTAGAACCCAAAAAATTAGCTTGACTACTCAATCGTAGGTATGCTCAGGTTTGCTCAGACTACTAAAACTACATCATTGTTTGCTGTTTGTTCGGACACACGAGAACGTTGTCTTGGGGAAATACATAACTATGACTAAATAGGATCCACGAAGGTAGTTTTTCGAATATACAAGTTTTCAAAAACACAGATTTTCAAACAGACGTTTTTTCGTAAATACAGTTTTGTGAAAATTAAATTTTACCCAAACAGTTTAGAAAATGCTAATAAGAAAAAGAGAAAACCAAATTATGAGCAAACCTAAACAAATCTGCGCCGATTCGCCGTTTTTGGGTTTGCTGAGTCTTTATTTTTGTCTTTTCTTATCAACACTAAAATTTTAAATTTGTTTCTCTCTGTGAATCGATACATAATGCTAATGAATACGATGGATCCCGGAGTAACATCATGAAATAGACACAGACAGGTCCGAACATGAACGGCGGCTCAAAAGACACACCGCCCATCGTGTTTTAACTATTTTATTACAATCACACCTACATTTGACTAGTCAAAGATCGAACTAATTAATTTTTACTCCGATGTTTGACTGACCGGGTTAGTGATTTCTTGGATTGACTGAAAAAATACACTAGTAAATGGTCGAACTAAAATATATTTTGGCCCCTCACCAGTGGCGTGCCGTGCCTTTAGAGGCGGAGGGGGCACAATGACTTGGGGGCGCCAAATTTTTTTCCTTTTATTGGAGAATATGTGGTCATAGTAGGCAGTGAATCTCCAGGGGGCGCCGTAAATTATTTTCCTTTTATTGGAGAGTATGTGGTCATAGTAGGCAGTGAATCTCCATAGGGGCGCGAGGGCGCCGTTAAAACGAGGGCGGGGGGGGGGGGGGGAGGTGGGGCTTGCGCCCTCCCTAGCCCCTCGACGGCACGCGACTGCCCCTCACCAAAACTGTTGGTCAATCCTAGATTTAACTAGTCACTCCGCAAAAAAATGGCGCTTCTTCCTTTAACTATAACATATTATATGCAAAAAAGTTGTTACTAAAAAGCTACTGTCACTATTTTCTTTTATAAAAACGGTTAAACTCTACTAAAATCGGCGTATTAATCCATGCAAGCGCCATAGCCTGCTACCAATTTTGCGCCGTAACCATGCTTCCAATTTTGCGCCCTATTTGTTTACTTTTTTTAAGTAGGTAAGGTCTTCTTTAAAATTAAAAATATAGTCACAGCTCTGTCACGCATACGTAAAATAAGGGATCCTTTCGCGGCACTTAACATATTTTTTAGTTTTTTAAAAGTTTTTAAAGGGCAAAACAGTGGGAAAATATGTACTTTATAATCACGTCTTTTCAAAATCAGATTTTAGTCGATTTTTTGCCTAAGCCCCTTTAAATTATTTTTAAAAGATAAAACATGCTAAGAGCCGCGACAGGTTCCCTTGCACCGTAAAAAGCTGCGAATAATAAATCTTTTGTTTTAAATTATTTTACGACTATTTTACCGACTTTTGCCAATGCGACCCCTTTAAATAATTTTTAACTGACAATAAATATGCGAAGCGCCGCAATTGGTTCCCCTCCTTTATGTGCATGGGAAAAACTGCGAAAGTTTTCATTTTGGAAAATACCTAATTATAATTATTGTATTTTCGGCCATGCGCCCCATTTAAATATTATTTAAATATAAAAAATATGTCAAGCGCTACGCGAAACAAAGAACTACATACGCAAGATAATATGGTTTTAGAGAAGACTTATAGTATAATATTGTCTTTCTATTGACTTTTTGCCTATGTACCTCCTCTTATTTTTTTTAAATACACTACTAGATGACTTACTTGGACATGCATCTGAAAAACTTAAAGTTTTTTAGTTTTGGAGAAGACCTTTTAGTCCATCAGGGGTGTGATTGAATCGAGGCCAACTTCACATAGGTACATGAGTAAAAAAATTATTAACCAATGAGTATCATTTAAGTAGCAGAACATAAAATGATCAACTTTTTTGATCGCCAACGACAACAATAAGGAATATGCACATATTTTTTTTATTGCATAAACCGTTTAAGGAAGGATTACAAACACAAAAAAAATATTTGGAAGAAAATTACTAGAATAATTTAGCTACAAAAAATGTTTACTTTTCGGTATAATTTATTACAATTTAAAAAGCAGCCATTTGTGAAAAATGACGTCAGGAGATCAGCAAAAATAAGTGTCAATCTACGTGTTAACGTTAAGCTTAACCTAAAGTCGAACAGGCTTGTTTCTCTCGGAAACAGTCAGAGGGGGAGCAATAAAATTTTTTGGGTTGATAGAGGAATAGTTCAACTAGCTTCAGTAAAAAATTCAGTTATACGGGATGTTTCGTTTCGGAGCTATTAAACGTCAAAGTCGAAATTTCCACGATTTCCGTTGAAATCGCGTAGCGGTCGCAAAAGTGAATTAAGTTGATGTAAATTTTCGGAGGTTGTAGAGGACCCGAAGCTTCAGAACTGTACTGAAACTGGTGGGGATCAGAAAATGTCCAGTAATTCTTCTGAATTTTTTTTAGGTCGAAAATTGCCTTTTGCAGACCCCTCTTTGGTACCTAATAACTCGAAAACAAAACGTCGGATCGAAAAACGGATTTATACGTAAGTGAAACTTTAAAATCTCAAATACTTTTTTTTTGCAATACATTTACCTAAACCTAAAATCACTGGAAAATGGAAATATTTGGGAAAAACTTTAAATTTAGATTTTTGACCCAAATATTTCATGGTTTTTAATTTTTTGTAAGGTCAAAATGGTTCAAATTAAAATCCTATATACGTCATCGGAAAGAGCTCGTCGAAGTACATGCTATCTATATTTTTTAGTTTCTTCATTCTGTATAGGACGGGAGCAATCGCCGATTAAATTTCGATTTTTTTTTACTTTTTTTGCCCTCGACATCGGTACATTTGAATCACTATGTATTTTTTCCTATCTAATTTTTTCCCAATTTTTCAACACTGTCTTATAAAGGGATAATCACACTTTAAAGTGAATACCGAATGGGTCATCCAGAATAGGATTTTCTTGATTTTTTCCGACTAATCCTATTTTTAACCGACATTATTTCACACTATTTTCCTTATTTAGTGATTCTTTTTGGGTTTATTTTATCCGTTAATTATCTAAGAATATCTCCCACTAGTTTAAATCGCTTATTTTTTTCGTTAAAGTTATAAACAAAAAAATAGGTTTATTTGCATCGGGGACATGCAAAGTTTAAAAATTTTTGAATTTTCGAAGATTGCCATGAAAACAAAGAATTGCAGTTCATTTACTTGAAATTATTAAGATATGATATGTCAAATTTAGCAGAAATGCCAGTTTTTGTTGCAAAATTGAAAGGTTCCTGGACCGATTTCGGCTTGAAATATACATGAATAAGATTTTAGGACCCTTCTACTTTAAGTACAGTATTTTATTGGACGAGTTACGCATTAAATGCCATTTTTATTGATTTTGCGATGACCCTACAACACTGGAATTCGCCATGTACTCATGATGAGTCATAAGTTCAGTTTTGACGACACAGCCAATGGGATCACGTTTTACAAGTTTCGAAATTCGCGCGAAAACTTGCAGTATGAAAACCTTTTTTTTGTTAATAAAGACCAGAATAAATGGATAACAGCAACCGCCATAAACAAATTTATGTAGAGATCATTAAAGAAATATTTCAGATTTATTTGGATTATAATATATATAAGTTTTAAAGAAGTTCATCAGTTGAGGAATACGTATTTCTTTATTTTTATTTAATCTGTTTGCTTTTCCTTTTTTTCTCAGTTTCATTCTTATTTTTAGCTGGTGCGTCGCTCCTTTGTATTTTGCTTGCTAAGCCTGGGCTTCCTTGGCTTATTGGATAATACGCCACTGGCAAGACTTTAATTAAAAATAAAATGGAACATAAATCTTTTGACAATGGTGGTCCTGCAACCCGTTTGTTTTTCTATTTAAGTCCTCGAAATTAGCTATCCCCGAAATACTTTGTGTTATGTTCACAAGAAGGATTAACAATGTATTACTAGGAAAACATAGCGAATGTAATTAGTAACATTCTGGATTTAAAATTTTTGTTGGTTTAGTAAAAATTGTTTAAAAATACACACCCTCGAACTTTCCTGGACGAAAATCCTCAAATAGACGATTCCAAAGGGCGCTAGGGGATAAAAACAATTAATATCTTAAAGCAAGAGCCTTGCCTTTCTCAAGCTATTAAAGCGATTTCTCAAAAAAAATCTAAAGTTTGGCCTCTAGTCACGATTGAGGTACCCATAAGTTATCCATAAACGATATAAAGTTATTTTTGTGTGCTCTAATATCTCAAAACTGTTTTAACAGACCACGTGATTTTACAGCAGTTTAGCTATTCGTCGTTAAATGACTTTAATGACAGAAAAAAAGGAAAATTATACGTTATAAAAAGTAAATTTCAATTTTATTCCTTCGAGTTTTGCAACATTATTAAATTATCATTAAAACGGAAATACAATATTTTGTTCTTAACCCCTAACCAAGTCACAGCTGATAGCGTTAGTTGTTCTTAAGGCGGCATTCTCCACGTGGCGTCCATGTTGGCCAACCTACTTTAATTTTGACATGGTTTTTCGGCTTTAAAAATAACATTATAGGTATACTAAGTTAGTATAGATTCATATTATATAGGTATTTTTTTAACGTATTAATAAAAGTTTCAAAATATTTTGATTTATTTTAGGCAAATTGTATTTACAAAGAATATTGAGGTCCTAGTGACAGAACAAATGACACCATAGATCTTTTAAAAATAAATCTTCTGAATGAAATCATTATACACGTTGAATTTTGAAATAATTGACTGAAGATTACTTGCAGAATATGAATATATATATATATATATATATATATATATATATATATATATATATATATATATATATATATATATATATATATATAGTAGAAAAATGGAAGATTTCTTGGCCTATAGGTAATATAATAAATGTAAATGCGAAGATTTACTTCTTCGCTAGTGCAGCGAAAAGGCCGTGAATGAAAAATAAAAATAATGAGGACTATATCTTTGATTCTGGTCTGGGTGACCTCCTGCTATCGATTTCTGGGCCCTTACCCATCAGCGGGCAGGCTTACACCCAGGGTGGCTGAAGAACAGACCACGATTTGACCAGAATCAAAGAGAGTCCTTATATCCAAAATGTTCGGAAAGGATGGGTAAGATGTAGTGGCTCGCGCCAACAAGTTCACCCATTTTGGATATAAGGACTCTCTTTGATTCTGGTCAAATCGTGGTCTGTTCTTCAGCCACCCTGGGTGTAAGCCTGCGCGCTGATGGGTAAGGGCCCAGAAATCGATAGCAGGAGGTCACCCAGACCAGAATCAAAGATAGTCCTCATTATTTTTATTTTTCATTCACGGCCTTTTCGCTGCACTAGCGAAGAAGTAAATCTTCGCATTTACATTTATTATATTACCTATAGGCCAAGAAATCTTCCATTTTTCTACTATTGTTGTACAATGGTGCATTTGTACCGTCGACATCGAGAAAATCGACATTCGACATACTTTCGAGTATTATTGTGTTAGCAGCCAAACATTTTTGGAGCAACACTGGGTGAACTAGTTGGCGCGAGCCACTACATCTTACCCATCCTTTCCGAACATTTTGGATATAAGGACTCTCTTTGATTCTGGTCAAATCGTGGTCTGTCCTTCAGCCACCCTGGGTGTAAGCCTGCCCGCTGATGGGTAAGGGCCCAGAAATCGATAGCAGGAGGTCACCCAGACCAGAATCAAAGATAGTCCTCATTATTTTTATTTTTCATTCACGGCCTTTTCGCTGCACTAGCGAAGAAGTAAATCTTCGCATTTACATTTATTATATATATATATATATATATATATATATATATATATATATATATATATATATATATATATATATATATATATATATATATATATATATGTATATATGTTAATATACTCATAATGCTATTGTTAAAAATTTTAAAGCCAAAAAATCATGTCAAAATTAAATCAAGTTGGCCAACATGGATTCCACGTGGCGAATGCCGCCTTAACGCCATCTAAATGCTCGCAGGCGAAAAGCGGGGCATGCTTTTGACAGTACAAAATGACTCAATCTATCAAAACAGTTTCAAAACACTTTAACGCAAAAAAGTGCAGGTGGCGACATACTAATTGATCGTGGCCGAGCATACTGGCGGCCGGTACACGCAAAATCTTATAATAGCATTAAATGAATATCAGTTAGTACTGATCAATGGTACTGACAAAATTTGAAACAAGACAAATCTCCATTTAAAGTTAATCATTTTACTGATCATTTCGACGTATTTAAGCACAAGTCGTTGATCAGGAAAATTCCATTCATGTAAATGTAGTAGAAACATTTAAATTTAATTAAAGCTGCATAGTTAAAAACCCTTATGTTTGTATCAATGGTTTATTATCTACGAATTAAAGTTGAAAAAGGTAAATTTTTAACTTCTTAATGACGATAATCAAAATGTTTTCACTTTTTAGACATTTTCTCTAATTTTATTGTCCAAATTAAATTAAAAAGTGACATTTGGACACAGAATCAACGATGTATAAGTACATTCATAAAAACTTACCTAGGGTTAGTTTGTTTGATAAATAATGGGTTAAAGTATCTAATGGTGAACCATATTTAGATATTTCTTTTTCCTCTAAAAGTCCCAACTCTTCTAAGACATCGACAGCATATTCAGTCCCAGTTCTTTCAGTAATTTTATTTTTTAGGTTATCATAAAATATATTATGATCTTCCAATCCTAGTAGAGTACAAATAAGCTGCCTCCAAGTTACGACTGGTCCTTGCGAGTGTAGAGAGGGATGTTGCTCAGGATCCAAAAGACCTAAAAATATTAGTGATGTATAAAATGAATTGTAGAGGAAGAATAAGATCAAAAAACTTCCCGAGATTTTTCGTGTAATAAAATGAAAGAGGCTGTTGACGGTCCTCTCGGAAATTAATTTGCGTAGAAGGTTATTTAGAATAAAATTATAAGGAAACAAGGAAGGTGGCCAGGACCATCGAGAGCCGGGACGGGCCCCGGGGCAGTAAAGTTTTTTGTTCCGGGGCATTCTGGCTGATAAATAATCGACAGCTGGGACGGTCCCCGGGGCAGTAAAGTTTTTCTGGCCCGGGGCCCCCTGGCTGATAAGTAAATTTTGAGTTGCGGGCCCCTCAAATCAGTGCGGGTCCGGAGAATTTGCACCCTTGTCTCCCCCCCCCCCTCTCTTGATGGGCCTGAAGGTGGCCAACCAAATTCCTAGGCAGTATAATCCCCGCATACAAAATTTGAAGCTCAATCTATGTATAATATGCCAAATATTTGATGATTTTGAGTTTTGATTTAAAGCAAGTAGATGGACAATATTTTTTTAAGGTAAGCTCACCCTGAATACATTTGACCCGGTGTGTCTCGTTTCGAGCTACATCAAAGCCCAATCTATATGGAAAATATTTTTTTTCTGTCAAGTAGTTTCGCACGAACAGACAGACCGACAGGCAGACCGATATTATCAACCAAAATGGGAAACTATGTTTTTCGTAATTGAAATTCAAAATCTAAACAAATTGAAAAGGTAATTCTTCTTACGATAACAATACTGTCTTTGAGCGAAGAACGTCAAAACAACTTAGAAAAGGTGTCATTTTGGATTTTTGCAAAATCATTTGCACTTATTGTTTTCTAGAGGTGACTGTGAGAGGTGTGTTTAAAATAATACGCAATAGTATCATCTCCCTGATAATACATATTATAATGTGTGTATGTGTTTACCTAAAAACTGCAATATTCTTGCCGACTGTGAGAAACCAGTGTACCTGATGGTTCCTCTTAAAACAGTATTGGCATCTTCAATTCGATATAATTTGGCATAGGTTGTGCTGTCTCTATTAGGGAATCCTTCCAGGTTAAAACCTGGTAAAAAGTCTAGAGCCTTCGTGGCCCTCATTAGTTCGCCACCTTCACTAATTTCAACAATTTGACCTTTTCTTAAGTATCTAAAAAAAAGTTTTTTGAAACATTTTATTACATCATGCCTTATATAAATGTTAAGGATCGTACTTATATGTATTCAAGCTCCCAATTCCAAATTATAAACTAATACACAGTACGTCTTTACACACTTTTGTAATCCGTGTACCATCGTGTCCCAAATAAATGCCAGACGCCGAAAGATACATCCATTTTATTCGTTTTTGTCATAATATTCAACCAATTTTATGATTAACCAGATATGTAAGTATCTGTTATACGGTATCCATTTGGTTTTGAGAATGATGACAGAAACCCATTTTACAACGAAGAGATCAATTATGTCTCTCTCTCATGTTTTTTCTCTCTCATTTTTTTCTCTGTCGTCTTCTTTCTCTCTCACACTCGTAAAATTTTTACAGCTGGTAGAAAGTTAGGTTATGTGAAAGATTAATATGTCATATTATTTGAAGCCTGTCCCATGATATAAGTTGTTTTTTCAGTATAAAAATATACTTAAAAAGATTATATAAAGTATTAGCAGCTTAAATTCCTGTGCTATATGAATCTGGGACTATCAACTATTGAAATATTAAGCAAGGTACATATTTGTTCTCCTTTACACTACTTGGACTGGACGTTATGGGAATAAGTAACAGGAACGCCTACCCGATATAAAGTTGAGAATAGTGGGCATTACAGAAGATTTCTTTAGTTACTGAGAAAGTAGTGAAAATTGCGCTTTAGAAACGTTTGGTTTCAGCTTAAAGCTGAAGTCACAGTGTCATTAAAAGTGTATCTATCCTTCTGGAACTAAGACTCAACATTTACAGTTAAAAATTGTGAAACTACTTGGCATAATCGATTAAACAACTTTTATCGCGTCTTTAACTTACACAAACATCACTGTTCGCAGGTAGGCTATCTTATAGATCCATTTTCATTATATATCGGAGAATAGGGAATATTTTTTAACCTTATACATTGCTTATCCTAATAAAAATATTTACTCATTTTTGAAATTTTTCCTTTATTTATTTAAATACTTTTCCTCCGATCCTTTTAGTGCAAATTGTTGGTTAGAGATAGTATTGTTATTTGGGCAGGAAACAATTTTAAATGCTATAAAATAATAAGGTTAATGTGGCTATGCTGACACTGTTTTTTTTTAATAAAAACGAGATTTTTGCAAATGCTGTTTGTGTTCAGTAAAAACAAAGGTCTTTTGCTATAAAATCATAAAACTTACGGAAGTATTTTGATTTTGTCAG
Source organism: Philopedon plagiatum (assembly GCA_963971165.1). Taxonomy (NCBI): domain Eukaryota; kingdom Metazoa; phylum Arthropoda; class Insecta; order Coleoptera; family Curculionidae; genus Philopedon; species Philopedon plagiatum. The sequence continues at coordinate 49,155,807 of OZ020190.1, forward strand.
GTTAGAAATTTATTTTTATGACAACGACGATTAAACTTTCACTGTTTCACTATAGGCAACCAGAAATACTTGCGCACAAACAAAGCCGCATGTGATGAAATGTTTGATTATTCTTTTTTATTGGCAACAACATCGTTTTTATTTGTCTTTTACTAATGCCCCTTTTGCTAACAAGGATAGAAAGAAACCGGATTCCACTGGGATTTTATCAGGAAAAAAAAAGAATTTTGCGATGACTATCTTTCGAAGTATATAACCAGCAATACTTCCGCAAGCAAAGAATGTACGATAAAAATTTGAACAAATCCTTTTTTTATTTGTCTTTGTCTAATGCACTTTCGCATACACGGATAGAAAGAACTCTGATTCCTCCGTGATTATCAGGAAAGAAAAGATGAATATTGTGATCACTAAAATATGTTCTGGTGTAAACGGTCCATGGAACTGACCAATAGGGTTAATTCTTGTTCAATTGTTTTTTCTGTCATCATTCTCAAAACCAAATGGATACCGTATAGTTGAAATATATTTTGTCGCGAATACAGCAAGCACTGTTCAAGTTTGGCTGCAACTATCCTTAGATGAGTGGCATTTTTTTTATCACACTATAGGCACAGTAAGGTGTGGTTTGTTCCCACAAAGAGTCCGTGATCGGGTTTCGATCAGAAATAGAGTTGCTCAGATATTACATGTTGCACAGCGACAGGCGTTTAGTGTATGTAACTGACTGATTTAGTGTATGTTTCCGATGGTCAAAAAATTGTACGCTCTGCTTTTTTTTTATCTAAGACATCCCACGTAGACTTCAAGCATAAGTACTAACGTACCGTGGGCGTCTGAAGAGAAGGGAAATGTAGTCTATTGACACGGGATTTGAAGGATTGGAGGTTGGGACGGGAAGGGAAAACATCTGCAGGCAATGTGTTCCATAATCTGGAGACCCTAGGTATGAATGAGCGGGAGAAGTGGTCTGTTCTAGGCTTTTGTAGCTGGACAGTAAAGGGATGCATACGTAACGCGCCTCTTGTTGTTCTGTTAGGAACAGTCAAGGGGGGAATAATACCGGCTAGTTCTTCAGAGCAAAATCCGTGGAAGTAGCGATACAAAAGGGGATAAATCCCCAACAGCGCGGCGATGAGCGAGAGAAGGGAGTTTTCTCGTGAGGGCTGGGTCATTGATAAGTCGAATGGCTCTCTTTTGGATAGAATCAAGGATGTCAAGTGTCGAAGGTGACGCCGTTCCCCAGACGTGGGAGCAGTACTCTAGGTTAGGTCTTATTTGGGAAACATAGAGAGTGTATAAGTTGGAAGGGGAGAAGAATTTTCTGGCTCGAAAGAGAAAACCAAGCTTTTTAGCTGCCGATGTGGCTACTGAAGTAATGTGTTTGTGTCAGCTGAGATCATGTTCAAAAGCGACTCCAACAAGATCGAATGTTTCATTGTTTTGTAGGGCTTGGCCATTCATGTGGGTGGGGTAAGCGTTGCCAGATTTTTTGCGTGACAAGGAGCCAGACTGGGTTTTGGAGGCGTTAAACTGAACAAGGTTCTTGGCACCCCAGTCTAAGACTAATTGGAGATCTTGAGAAAGGGATAGGTACATAGATCTGCGTCTATTATCCAACTCATGATTCGAAACTTGTCTGGAAAAATGAATATTAGAGTGAAGAGTACATACTATCGTCAGCATAAATGTGGATGGGATTGGTAGTTGAAGAGAGCAGGTCATTAGTGTGAAGAAGAAATAGGGTTGGTGCCAGGACTGAACCTTGGGGGACACCAGCATTGATAGGATGGAAGTTAGATGAGTGACCGTCAACCACAACAGATATGCGCCGATTAGAGAGGAAGCTACCGATCCAGGTACATAGTTTGGTAGGAAGACCGTAAGAAGGCAGTTTGTTGAGTAGTGCGGTATGCCTTACTTGGTCAAAGGCCTTGGAAATATCTAGAGCAACAATCTGAGATTCGCCATAAACTTCGAGAGACTTGTTCCAGTTATGTGTGACATAGCTAAGGAGATCAGCTCTGGATCTTTGGTGACGAAATCCGTACTGTCTGTCATGAATGATTTTGTGTTCTAGATATTTTGGAATTTGAAAGTTGATCACTTTCTCCATAACTTTGCTGACAACGGAGAGAAGAGAGATATGTCTATAATTGGATGGAAGGGACGTGGAACCTTTCTTCGGGACAGGCTGCACACGAGCAGTCTTCCAGCTATCTGGCAAGATACCCTTGTCATAAGAGATCTGGAAAAGACGAGTTAAGATGGGTGCAAGTTCTTGAGCGTATTTTTTTAAGACAATTGCTGGTATGCCATCCAGACCGGAGGATTTTTTGGTGTCGAGGGATAGAAGAATTTTTTGAACTTGCTGGACATTAAGTATTATATCGGGCGTTTTGTGGGGTACAGACTTAGTGGTTGGAAGAGCGAAATTGGGGGGAGGGATCAGGGTCGAATTGACAGCGAATTGTTTGGCGAATAGTTCAGCTTTCCCTTTAGAGGTGGAGATAATTTCGTTGTCAGAGGTCAGGTGAGGAAAAGTGCTTTTACAGAAGTTTTGACCAATATTTTTGGCAAGGGACCAGAAAGATTTGCTGCCGTTGGCACAGGAAAGCACTTTATCTTTTATGCGGTTGATAAAAGCATTTTTGGACTCTAAGATAGTTTGGTTGTATTGATTTCTTGCCTCAGTGAAAATTTTACGATTTTCGGGTGTAGGATTTTGAAGATACCTTTTGTGAGCTTGGACTTTTTTAAGCCTGGCTTTATCACAGGCCTTGGAGAACCATGGCTTTTGATGGTGGAGTTTAGGTTTCTTGCGGGTATGTGGAATGAAGCCTTCAATACCTGCTTGAATAATGTCTGTGATATGAGCGCAAATTTCGGAGGTATTGGGAGTGTAAAAACAGACAGGGTTCCAAGGGAAAGCAGAGAAGAAGTTTCGAAGACCATCCCAGTCGGCAGAATTGTAGTGCCAGATCGTGCGTTCTGGCATGATGTCAGCAAACTCGGGATGTATGGGACAAGAGATGGTAATGAGGCCATGATATGAGCGACCAAGGGGACCGCATACAGATGTTAAGTATGGCTCAGGATGGGTGGTCAGAAAAATATCTAGTGGATTTGGATTATGGGTAGAAAGGCGGGGAAAGTATGTTGGCTCTCTGATCAAGTTGGTGAGCGAGTTGCTGATTGCGAGTTCTGCTGCTCTGCCTTCTGGGTCAGTTTTTGTGGATCCTAACCATTCCTTGCTATGGACGATGAAGTCGCCCAGGACGATAACTTCAGCGGAGGGAAATTCAGAGATGAGATGGTCGATTTTTGCCGAGAGAAAGTCAAAGAATGCATTGTAGGATTTGTCTGATGGGAAGCGATAGATGCAACAGATAAATTTAGTAGAAGATTTAAGGGTGAGTTTTAGCCAGAGAATATCGGGCTTGCCTGATTCCAGGTTCGGGAGTCTGGTGCAAGAAAGACTGCTGCGAATGTAGGCACATATATACCCCACCATGAAGACGGAAAGATGACAGAAGTTCATAGCCTAGAAACAGGAGATGATTGGGTGAGGATTTGGAGCTGATTTGGGTTTCGGTCAGAAAAATAATGTGGGGTTTGCATGATTGGAGGTAGTGGTGGACAGAGTCTGCTTGTTGAAACAGACCTTATAGAATATCAACAATAATGTCACAACTTCGGGAGCACGGTTGTATACGGCAAAATTCCTGAATTTTCCAATATAAAGAACACTAAAGAACATGCATGAAAATTAGGGAGATTTCGCAAAAAGAAATTGCAGACACGCTAACTCATAATCGATAAAATTTCAAGTCATATTTTAATCAGAATTTTCACCTCATTTGCTAAATGAATTTATAAGCCTATCAAAAATGAGGAAGACTTTGAGAATTTCTTTTAGTTTTTAGGTTTTTTATAAATTATAAACACCACTCTCAATTTTATCGTCGATGGAAAGAAAAATATAATTATTTAATAATAAATAACACGTACTACCCAAATTTGACAATATCCTATTAGTTATTATTGTTAGCTTGATCAACAGTAACTCCAATATCCAGTGGCGGCTGGTGAAATTTCAAAGTTGTATATCTCTGTTTCTACTTACAGGACCCGTACCAAATTTAGGGGTTTTAATAGTGAGCCCACTGGGAATGTTTTGGTAAAGAAAAAAACCATTTTGTAATTTGCGAAAAAAGGTTGGATTTTGGGTGTGCCCCTCCTAAGAAAAAAATGAACACGTCTAGGTATTTTATTTATTATTTTTCTACGCAAATTTTACATGATTGTGTCGACAGTTTTTAAATTTTAAGAGAAAAAAATGTGTTATTAGAAAGTTATAGTCATTTGAATTTTTTTTAAAATTGTATTTTAGGCTTAAAAAAATTCAAATGACTATAACTTTCTACTAACACATTTTTTTCCCTCAAAAGTTAAAAACTGTCGACAAAATGATGTAACATTTGTGTAAAAAAATAATAAATAGCGGGCTCACTATTAAAACCCCTAAATTTGGCACGGGTCCTGTAAGTAGGAACAGAGATATACAACTTTGAAATTTCACCAGCCCCCACTGCCAATATCATAACCCCTATGTAGAGACATTTTTACATTATTAAAGCAGTTTAAGCAATTTATAAAGGTATCTAGATACTATAGGCTAAGTACCTGTCTAACAGAAACTTAACCAAAAATGCAGAAGTCGGATTCTCTATAATTATAATAACAACAATACTTTCATTGTCATCCAAAAATGAACTATAGCATATAATATCATTCTACTGCAGGTTTGCCTAACATATTATCTGCAATTTGTTGTTGCAAAATGTCACTATTATCTCGACACAAATAATCGCTTTTCCCGTATGCAACAAAAATTAATTATTAATTAAGTGTTATTATGAGTTGCCTATATGGAGTCACGATTGTCAGCGTGTTTAATACAATATTGGTGTACCCTTAAGAGAGATGTGCTTTTTAGTAAATAAATACATTTTTAGTTTTCAGTTTTTAATAGTGTGAGTAAAAAAGTACTGTGAATTCTTTTAAGTATTGTATTTAATTAGTAGACTTGGTCAGTTGGCTCTGTTACCACAGGCGTGGATGCCGAAAATTAAGTACGTCCATATACGGTATTTGATAAAAAATAATTTAATTCCTGGACGTTTCCGTGATTTTGTGAAATAAAAAACCGGTCAAGTGCGAGTTCGTCTCGCTCATAGAGGGTTTCGTACGGCGAGCCGGGCGGCGCGGCGGGGTGCCGTAATTTTAAATTTTTTTTCTATGGAGTCATAAAATTTTACAATCCGGGCGGGGCGGGGCACAAATCGACAACCGGTAGTCGACCTCTGGTCCTGCGCAATACATGTTGTGTTTTGTTTTTGAGGGGAACGTTTTTTCCAACTTTTGTTTTCGACTTCTTTGTTTTGTCGTTTTTTGACATCTGCGTAGTAGACCAAAATGCGTACCACGCGCAAATCGAGCGTGCTAGACATGCGCACGGAATTTCAGGTGATGTATTTTGGTGTCACTTCTGAGAATATATCTCCAATTGTAAAGCTACAACTCGTATTTAACTTCTTAACTTTTGTTTTCCAACTTTTTTTTCAACTTCTTTGCTTTTCGTTTGTTAAATTTTTCGTTTTTTGGCATCTGCTTGGTAGACCAGAATGCCAAACCACGCCCAAACCGAGCGTGCTAGACATGCGCGCGGAATTTCAGGGGATGTACTTTGGTGTTTACATTCGAACCCATCCATTTTTAATATATCTTCAATACAACTAAGTATCTAACTTCTTTACTTTTGTTTCCCAACTTTTTTTCGACTTCTATTTTTGGTTTTTTGCCATCTGCGCAGTAAACCAAAATGCGTACCACGCGCAAACCTAGTGTGCTAGACATGCGCACGGAATTTCAGGGGATGTACTTTGGTGTCTATATTCGAACCCATTCCCTTTTAAGAATATAGTAAAGCTACAACTACGTATTTAACATTAGAGACCGGATTTCAATATAACAGACTCAGGTAACTGATGGAAAAAGCAAATGAAATGAAATTAATATTATATTTTGTCAACAAGCCATAGGTGACAATCTGTTTAATAAATATACTTGATGCAAGTGAAAAGTTAACCTTTAAATCTAATAGATAGAAATATGTGAACTATTTAAAATTTACACAATTTTTTTGTTCCACTTTTCAGGATCCTTAGGGCATCGGAAAAATAAAACATTATTACGATCACTAATATCAACCCATCGACACTACAATAGCAAGGATGAGACGCCATTAAAAAAACTAAATTTTATTTGGCGCACTCGGTACTTTCTTTTAGCGACACGAATTTCACGTGCACAACCTACCCTGTATATCCCACACCTGGTTTTGCCAGGAATCGAGCGCCACGGGCTTAGGCGAGAGGCGAGCAACGGCAGAGGGGTGATTTACAGCATGATAAGCAGTAAGTGATTATACTATGTAGAATATCTTTTGACGATGCCATAGGTATTAAGAATTTTCGTTCTGTAAGAAATTCACAATATTGTATGTGGTACGGAACCCTCTATTGACTAGTCGAACTCACACTTGACCGGTTTTTTTATGTCACACAATGAGGGCAACGCCCATGAAATAAATTATTTTTGTCAAATACCGTATACGTACGTACTTAATTTTCGGCATCGACGCTTGTGGTAACAGACCAAAAGTGGATAAGTTTATTAATTAGTTAGTGGGATGATTTTTCATTAATGGCTATACCTACTGTTTCGTTAGTGTTGTATAAGTGTGTTAAGTTTAACGTAAAATCTTTCTAGAGGGAGTGAATTTTACAGAGCTTTTACCTTAAAAGTAACAAAAACATTAGTTTTCAGTTTTTAATAGCGCGGATAGTGACAAAATACCTTGGAATCTTTTAAATATTGTGTTTAATTCGTTAATGTAACTTTTGTTAGTGTTAATTATTAGACAGGGGTTGGTTTCTTGCATTAAATTAATGGCTGTACCGTACTGTCAGTGCTGTTTGGTATATTGCTATTTGTGAATCTCAAACATTTTCAAAAGAATTATATTTTAAAAGAATTTTTACAAAGGCAACAAAAACATTATTCCTTACGCTTATTGATAGAATTGGCAACTTATTCAGTATCATGAGTTTCTTGCCAGTGGCGAGTACCGTTGCGTTGGTTAGAGACAGTTTAAGGGACGATTACTAGCTTATTGCTAAGCGCCATTTATAAAGATTTTTCTTCATAGCAGAATTTACCGGTTTGAATATATGCAGTAAATTCCATAACACTCTGTATAAACAAGACAAAATACTGTACTCAACACTACATTATCGTAAGAAATATTTGTGGATAATAATTAAAGCTTTGCAAACGTGGGTTATTCCAGGGACGGCTCTAACCTAGTTGGAAATAAAATTAGGACACGGTTTGAAAATAAAATACAAATATTTATTTACTCACATTGTGTAATTTTAAAATGCGAAATACGAAAATACTTCGGTTAAAGTAATATATCATACAGGATGTCTAAAAAGTGTTAGTATGGGTAAATATCTTTGCTATTAATAAAGATAGAGACACCAAATTTTAGTTTTATGTAATAAGACTTTTTCAACCCCCTTTGGGGGCTGACGCTAGGGACTTGAGGTCAAAAATTTTGAATGCAAACCTATGCCGTGTGGTCCGTTCTTTTAAAAGTGTTCAAAAAAGAAACATTTTACCGCAAACCCCTTATTTTAATTCATTTTTAAATGGCAAGCCTATAAAAATTATAAATGGTATAATCCCTAGAATAACCCACGTTCGCAAAGCTTTAAAATACTGCTGGTGTATGTGTCAGATTAAGATACATAATCCTATTTTTTCTACGACTGCCTTCGCAAACGATGAATAACGCACAATATCCATGACTCGAGACTGTCTTTTTTTCACACGATAAGTATGTGCAAAAATCAAAAACACAGTCCTGTCATGTTTCAGTCGTGTCAAAAGCAACTCTGACGCCTGTTATTTGTAGTTTTTGAGGTAGTTAGCAACCGACTTGTGTGACAAATAGGTAAACATCATGTTTGAAGTCTTCAAACCACATTTTCAGAGTTTCTCTAAATATGATTGATTCTGTCGAAATTTCAGAAAAAGCGGCTCAAATATCAACAGATCTTTTACCTCAGAAGTCCAAAGAGAGGTATGAACGTGCCTTTGAACAATTCATGAAGTGAAGAAAATCAAGAAACATCCCGACGTTTTCCGAAAATGTGATTTTAGTGTACGTTGAGGAATTATCTAAAAAAAGCAAATCTTCCACGCTAACGCTATGGTCCACATTTTCCATGATAAAAAGTACCTACATTGAACATTAAGAATAACATTGCTATGGGGAAGAATAATAAAGTGCAAGCGTTTTTAAGATAAAAATCTGAAAATCACGTACCGAAAAAGTCTAGAATTCTTACCGAAGCGGATTTTAATTTTTTTTTAACAACAGCACCTGAGGAAAAATACTTAAGTACTTGTTAAGGTAAGCAAAAATACTTTTCTTGGCCCTTTCGAAAATTGTTAAAAAGTGCTATGCTGCATAAAATTGTGTGTCAAGTGCAGTGAAAAAGAACACTTTTTTCAAAAAAAAAAAAAAATGAACCGACTTCACAAAAGAAACAGTATGAAATAATATTTTTACGTATTTATAACTGTAGTTAATGGTAAACTTAATTTTTTTCAAAGTTAGGTAACTTATACACCGAAGTTCTAAACTTTGAAGTCGGCTCACTTTTAAAGTATAATAGGAATCCTTAATGATAATACATTAATAAATTGTTAATAAAGAAAGTAATATTTTTTGTTATTTATTACTGAGCCTAATGGTCAGCCTAATTACGTTCGACTTTTAGTAATTTTTACACAAAACTTCTGAACTCTAAAGTAAGCGTAACTTCTTATTAATTGTTTATGAATTATCATTACGGATCCCCATACTGTGAAATTGCGCCGACCTCAAAGTTCAGAACTTCGGTGTACAAGTTACCTAACTTTGAACAAAATTAAGTTTGCCATTAACCGTACTTATAAATACGTAAAAATATTATTTAATACTTTTTAGTGCTCATTCTTTTGTGAAGTCGGTTCAGTTAAAAAATCTTTCTTTTTAGTTCACCTATTCGCCCTCCACCTTCATCTTATCTTCATCTCTTTAAATTTGTAATGTCTGTAATCAGTGGCGCCATTTGGGGAGGGGGGGCAGGATCGGGGGCAATTGCCCCCCCCCCCCCCCTGTATTTTAAAAAAATGTAAAAAACATTTAATAAAACTAATAATAAAGCTAAATAAATATTGGAACTAGAACGATACCATTCGACTCATGTCGTTTTCCGTTTTTAAATTTGCCATGTTAATATATATGTGTGTCTTTAACAATGTTTTTTGTAATTTTATTATCAAACAATGCAATAGGTATGCAATTTGGCAAACAATGTACTAGAAATGACGAAACTGTATTTTTGTATAAAAAGGGGAAAAATGAGTTAGATTAGTACAATTGTACTAGCTCTGGTAACGCTGCTGGACGACTGACGTGACGATTGACCAGTCCAAGTGCCAAGCCGACACGCCCTATCCCCACCGTTCGACCGTTTCATTGCACATCGAGCGATGATGCGATTTTGCATAAGGCGTTAATAGTGCGTATTACGTTCATTGCCTTTGTTTAGTTTAAATCTACGTGGTTAATTTTGACTTTGACTTTATCCATCATTATCCATATTATACCATATCCATAATGCTTTTGTTTATACAATCTTAAAGTCCGACAAGTAAGTACTCAAAATTTATTATTTCCTGCATTTAGTTTAGTTTATAGGTTGTTTAATTTTCCTCATAACAAAATGTTCACGTCCACTTACTTCCATTTTCCACTTTTGGATTATAGTATAAGTATGGAGATAGAGAAAACGAAATTTAAACTCTCAAAACCTCAAAGCTTGTTGTTAACATTTTCGGTGTTTCAACTTTAATTTTAATGAATCTAAAATGCATATTTTTATAATTCGGTTTTTTGTTATTTCCAGATAAAAGTATACAAGGGCATATTTGTAACTTAAGTACTTGCTGCTTCGAAATACAAAATGAAAAGAACGCAGTCCACCTTGACATCGTCTTTCTCTTTAAAGAAAAAATCTAAAGATTCGGATAGTAGTGATAATACCATAGATGTAAAATCTTCTTCTGGCTCCCCCTCATTCTTTTCACTATCAGAACCAACTAGTTCTAGCACGTTAGCAGTATGTGACATGTCTCCTGATGCTGATCCTTCTGGATCCCCATCACTATCTTTACAGCCAGCCAGTAGCTCCAGCATATCTCCTGATGCTGATCCACTTCAACCTATATTAAAACCATTTCCGGATACCAAAAATAGACGATTTTCCTCTCGCTATTACGAATTGTTTGAGTGGATAGAATATTCTGTTAATCTTGATGCAGTGTTTTGTTTCTGTTGTCGCCATTTCGCTATCAATAAAGTCCGCCCTGGAGAAAGAATTAACAATAGAACTTTTATCGATCAAGGCTTTCGAAAATGGAAGGACGCCACATCACTTCTTAGACAGCATGATCAAGGCGACAGGCACAAATATTCAATGCTTACTTGGAGTGAGCTTAAAAATCGCTCTCAAGGCCAAAAATCAGTGTCTTCGCTTTTGAAAACGAACAGATCGTTAGAAATTGAAGAAAACCGAGCGCATGTTAAAGCCATTCTTCGAGCAGTTAGTTTTTTATGTCGACAAGGCTTAGCATTTCGGGGTCATGACCAAAGTCATGATTCTTCAAACAAAGGAAACTTAAAAGAGCTTATGGACACTCTAATCGAAGAAAATCAACAACTAAGAGAAAAGTTAAATCGGAGATATGGTCATTATACTTCATCAGATTACCAAAACGATTTCATTGAGGTTTTTGGAAACAATATACAATCTATAATATTAAGGGAAGTGCAAACAGCAATTTTTTTTTTCTATCCTAGCTGATGAATTTCCAAATCAGAACAACTTGCAATTTTGGTTCGATATGTTGACACTACAAGCGAAAAATCATGTATTAAAGAAAGAGCTTTTGATTTACATCATTTGAAGGATTTAAGTGCCGAATCATTGACTTTGCAATTAGTCAACAGTTTTAAGAAATGTGGACTTGATTTGGTTAATTGTGTTGGACATTGCTACGACGGTGCTAGTGTCATGAGTGGGCACTTAAATGGAGTGCAATCACGGATTAAACAACTTGCTTCCCATGCATTATATATACACTGTCATGCCCACCGTTTAAACCTGGTACTAATTCATACAATTAGTGACATCGAGCAAGTACGAGAATTCTTTGTTATAGTGCAAAACCTCTATAACTATATATGTAACAGTAGGCCCCGCCATGAGAAATTTGTTGAAGCTCAAAAAAATTTGGGGCATAAAGTTCTTACGCTTGAAAGAACTGTTCCAACAAGATGCTTTTATTGGTTCCGATCAATTGAGAAAATGCAAAATAGATATCAAGCTATCCTACAAGTACTACGAGATGAAAAAGTTATTAGGAATTACATATAATTTGTCGCAACAGCTTCAAACTGAAAATTTAGACATTTACTCGGCTCTAACTTTGGTAAATGCCACAAAAAGTGCTCTGGAAGATGCAAGGTCTGACACTGTTTGCTGTAATATAGTCGAAATGTCTAGAAACTTGGCAACAGCTTCTAAGATCGAGTGGATTCAACCTACACAAATAATGCGGACTTTACCTACAAAATTGTCTTCCACTGGCTTCGTAGAAACAACAGTAGTTGGTCACAGACATCAAGATGAACAATTTCAATTGACTTTTCGCCGTGAATATTTAGCCGTAATTGATTTAATTTTAGCAGAACTTCAACGAAGATTTATGGAAAATGAAGAACTTCTTTCTACTTTTAGGGTACTTGACATAACAAATGCTGAAACTTTTTTGGAGGCTAAGGAGCTACAGTCATTTATTAAGATCTATGGGCATTTATTAGATGAGTCCCTATTAACAAATCAACTATCTATTGCAAAAAAACATTTATTGAATGTATTTAAAGATAAAAGACCGACAGCACTTGATATGATTGACTATATTAAAAAACTTCCTATTGCTTATTCAGAAGTTCTAATTTTTTTACAAGTTGTATGCTCTCTCCCAGTGACTACATCAAGCGATGAGAGATTTTTTTCCGTGCTGAAGAGGGTAAAGAATTATTTACGTACAGCTACGGGAGATGAACGACTTCGATCAATTATGCTGATGGTATCTGAACCAGAAATTGTTAAGTCATTAGACTTAAATAAATTAGTAGACGATTTTGCAGCCATGCGACCACGACGTTATTCCTTAAAACACTAAATTACCATTACATTTACATTAATGTAGTAAATTAGTTTCTTAAGATTTCATATATTTTTGAAGAATTTGTTTTTTTTATGATACTGTTTATTTTTGAGAATAATATTGTTATTTTTAGATTATCTTTTAAACAAAATACCGTTTTGACTACATTATTAATATTACAACAGTACAATATAATGGTTGCCATAATACTAATAGTTTTACTTAAAACCCAAAATCACTGTGCTTAGTTTTGTTCACCATTGCTTGCCCCCCCCCCCCCCAAACAAAACCTGAAATGGCGCCTCTGTATGTAATATTGAATTTTTAGACCTCAGTAACCCCAAAAATGACATAGTTAACATTTTTAAAGAATTTTCCACCGGCTCCTTTTGCCCCCTCCCCCGCCGTATTTCTTTCACATTCGTTACTACATGAGCTTAGCTTCTTTGATTTCAATAACCCCGAAAATGGCCCATTTTTGGAGAAATTGGCAGTCGCCCCTTTTCATTCCCCTCGCCGTCAATTGTCTTAACATCTGTTACACAAAACTAAAAATTTTGACCTCAATAACCCAGAAAATGACATGTTAGTTAATATTTTTGGGGAAATTGTTAATATTTTTGGAGAAATTGCCAATCACTCCTTTTTATCACCCCTCCCTGTTAATTTTTTTATCATCGGTTAGACAAAATTAGATTTTCTGACCTCAATATCCCCGAAAATGATTTTTTTATTCTCTCTACTTCCCAGCGTAATTTTTCTTTTAGCATTTGTTAGAAAATATTTGATGTTCTGACCTAGCCAGCCCCCAAATGGACATGTTAGTTAACATTTTTGAGGAAATTCCTAGTCACTCCTTTTTATCACGTCCCCCCTCCCGTTATTTTTAACATCTGTTAGACAAAATTAGATTTTCTAACCTCAATAACCCTGAAAATGACACATTAGTTAACATTTTTGGACAATTTCCCAGTCTCTCCTTTTAACTCTCCCTCGGTAATTTTTTTAACATCTGCTAGACAAAATTAGATTTTATACCCTCATTAACCCGGAAAAAGAGATATTAGTCACCATTTTCCGAAAAAATTCTAAGCCGCTCCGGTTTTATCCCTCTCACCTCCTCCCCTTTTATTATTTTTTAAAGTCAAATACCAACACCAACAACATTTTTTAAAGTCAAATACCAACTAAACACAAAGGAGAAAAAAATTTTGAAATCGGTGCTGCCATTCCGAAGTACACACTCAAAAATTGTGAATTTCAAAAGTTTTTTTTCAGTTGTTCGCAGTTTTTTTAGGTGTTCACTCGCTTCATCAAAAAAAAAACCTTAAAATGGGACCATTCTGGTGAACTCATCTACAAAATTTTTTTTTTTATCGAAATCGGTTGATCCGTTCAGGAATTACGTGTGAACATACATAAAAAAAATAATGACACATATGGGTCAAATTGATAACCTCCTCGTAAAGTTGGTTAAGAAGTATGATTTGTTTACCATTTTTGATTGTTTAAGGCGGTGGTGGCGGTTGGATTCTCCGGAGCTTACCGTCAAGAGGAAATTTGGAAACTGACAACTGATGACATGAAAGACTTCGGCGAAGCCATGCTGATGCTGATTACAGATCACAAACACCAAAACAAAAATTCCAAGATCTTGTACAATATCTGGAAATCTGTATGAAATCTTAAAAAAGTACAGTAGCCTTCGTCCTTCCAGTGTATGCGAAAACATTTTTTTAACTACCGACAAGGTAAATGCACAAAGCAAGTGGTAGAAATAAATAAAATTGGCAATATGGCCAAAGAAATAGCAATCTTGTTAATACTAGAAAATCCTGGCGAATATATAGTTTTGCCAGAGTTACCTGAATCTCATAAATCTAAATTATTAAGATTTAAGTGGTATAAAAAGCCAGACAAAGGCCTGCCGCTTATACCGGGCTCGCTCGATTCCCCATAGCAAGTATCCCACATTTCATTCAGATTTGTTAGTGATAACTTCGGTATATAATGCAAACAGCAGCTGCCTGTCTCGTGAAGGGACACCTGCAGCGACGATTCGTTTTGTCTCTTTTCCACTAAGGGTAATATTATATTGGCGCATGCAGAGGACGGAGTCATTTTATTATAATTAAGACGTTTCGTCTAGACAGATGCTCGTTTAGAACATGATTTATGTGAAACAGTTAAGTTTTAGGTTTTGATCAGTGAAGTGCGTATTATAAGTGTTTTTATTTGGTTTATGTAAGTGAATTTTTATTATAATAATGGCTTTTTGGCGACCTTTTGAGGTAGATGAAAGCGAATTATTACATGTTGAATTACCTTCGGTACCGACCGTGGCATCGCCAGTCGAAACATGTCCGGAGTTTAATAAAGATTTACATGTTCAAAGTCAACGAATAATTCTAAATATTTACGGCTGTTTAAAAAAAGAAAATCCGGCACAGTCAGATAAAGCCATTATAAAAAGAGTTAACGAATTAACACAACTTTCGATATCTACAATTTATCGCGTAGTAATTAAAACAAGAGATGTTACAGATCATTCGGTAAAGCGAAAAAAAACTAATCAAAAGTTTCAGAAAGTTGACGATGCAGCAAAAGATTTCATTAGACGAATTGTGTACAATCTATATAAGGAAAATACGGTGCTAACATTAGAAATGATCCGGGATTACCCTGATTACAATTACCAGTCATTGGAAACTCTTCGAGGAATTTTATTAGATTGCGGATTTAAACACACAAAAATTGATAATCGGATGGTTATAATGGAATCGCGCCGGCTTGTAGAACATCGTCAAGAATATTTGCGTAATATAAAAGAACACCGGGAATCAAATAGGTATATAGCAGTGGCGGCTGGTGAAATTTCGAAGTTGTATATCTCTGTTCCTACTTACAGGACCCGTACCAAATTTAGGGGTTTTAATAGTGAGCCCACTGGGAATGGTTTGGTAAAGGAAAAAAACATTTTGTAATTTGCGAACAAAAGTTAAATTTTTGGTGTGCGCCTCCCAAGAAAAAAATGAACACGTCTAGGTATTTTATTTATTATTTTTTCTAAACAAATTTTACATCATTTTGTCGACAGTTCTTAAATTTTGAGAGAAAAAAATGTGTTAGTAGAAAGTTATAGTCATTTGAATTTTTTTAAGCCTAAAATATAATTTAAAAAAAAATTCAAATGACTATAACTTTCTACTACCACATTTTTTTCTCTCAAAATTTAAAAACTGTCCACAAAATGATGTAAAAGTTGTTTAGAAAAAATAATAAATACAATACCTAGAAGTGTTAATTTTTTTCTTAGGAGGGGCACACCCAAAATTCAACTTTTTTTCGCAAATTACAAAATGTTTTTTTTCTTTACCAAAACATTCCCAGGGCGCTCACTATCAAAACCCCTTAATTTGGTACGGGTCCTGTAAGTAGGAACAAAGATATACAACTTTGAAATTTCACCAGCCGCCACTGGTATATAGTGTATCTAGATGAGACATGGTTTGATACTCATGATGTTGTTCAGTACGGTTGGGTAGATGAAACCCAAAATTGCAGTTTAAATGCACCGTGCTCAAGAGGAACCTCCCCTTACCCAAAAAAAAAAAAAATTAGACAGTATTACGATGGCCATGGTCACGTAAGAAACTCCAATAATTTCAAGATTTTCGGGAACGCATCCGAGCCATTATGTGTGTCCTTGGTTCTCAGTTGAATAGCTGATCTCGATCATGACAATAGATATAGTTACAATATAATATAGTTACACTTACTACAAAACGATCATAAAAATATCAATGTATTTATGCCATTAATTTAAAGGCTTAATTATCGGTCGACGGTACGCCCATGAATACAATTATTTCTATGGTTAAACATCGTTTTTGCAGATTCAGTTAGGTTTTGATATACCTATAAATAATATTTGGTTAAAATGTTAAAACTTTTTATTGTGTCCCATCTTAAATTGGTTATAATATTTTGGGACGCCTATGGCTGGACCTTATCGGCACGGCTGCGTCAAAGGTGTCGGCTTCGTTACCTTTTTTTTGTGGTTTCACTTAACTTTAGTTAAAGTATACAGGCCACTGTTTTCGTCGTTCGTCTGCTACCATTCTTGTAAACACAGGTGCAGATTTGCTGTCACTAAAGCGACACAGATAAAGCGACACGGAGGCTGGAAATCTAGCGCGGTAGCGAAGGAATATATCATTGATTCACTTCAAAACAAACTGCAGATTTTTAATAAAATTCAAGGATCATTATATCCGTCTAAGAGTACTTCGAACAAGTATACCTCATTAGAATGTTCAGCAGACGTTATGGAACCAGAAATTTAGCTTTTCCCATCTTCATTAACGGGTTTGTTTTTGCAGTAGTTTAAAATCAATTAGAGCCAATGAGATTACTCGGTTTCGATCAGCAAACTGTTTTCCTTGAAGATGATTGGCTCTGACTAGTCTCAAACTGCTGCAGAAACAAACCTAATACAAAATGTCTCGATAACCGAACAATTTCTAAAGAAAAATGGTGTTCCTGGAGTAAGTGTCCAGAACTGGTCCAATTTTAGTGGAGCCAGACTAAACTAAACCTAAAAATTAGTTTTAGTGTTACCGTATTTTAATTTTTAATGAAATTTGTTTTGTTAAATAAATATCTAATATCAGTTTATAAAATTGTTTGTTTCCTTTGCAGTCGAAGAGAAATATTCTAAACAACACGTTTGAAAACATCTTTTCAAACTCATTCGACTTGTGGCCCTCGCCTTCAGCTCGGCCCACCAAACTGTCTCACTCGTGTGAAAAGATTCGTTTCAAATCTTGTTGTTTAAAATACTAATAATACTATTCATATCATGTAAGCTTCTGGTTTTTTAATGTCGTCATAGGCTTTCGGCAAACCAATTCTCTGTCGTGTTAAACAATAAACATAAATTATGGTGAGGTGGATGTAAAATGTTTATTTTATTGACCAAATTTTTGGGGCTTCAGCGATATTTGATAACTCAACATCCAGAGTAGGTAGTTTTGGAGGATTTTGCTCTCAAAATACTAAAAATGAACTATATTACGGATTTTCCGGGTTTTCCCCTAAATATTCCGCAGCTTGACAAAACCAGCCAGTTAAAAGTCGGTCCAGGTTATTGTGGTGTGGGTGTAGTCCAGTTAATTATGGTTTATGCATGCTAAGAGCTTAAATTGTTGCCGAGCAACCGTCTGATTATTAATAATTAAATAAGTTAAGACCGCATACAAATTTATTTAAATATGTATAAAAATTTAATAACAAACCATAATAAATTATTGTTTTGCAATATAGGAAATTTCGAAAATTACAAAAAGCAATATAAATAAATTATTGCCTAAGTTTTCCTTGCTTTAACATACCTTGCAGAAGATAATGTATTTAACAGAGCACCACGAGGAGACCATGAAAATTTATATCTTAAAGGATTATCACTGAATTCGGGAGCAGGCAGTCCTCCACAGAATGACTCAAAAGATGTTATTCTACCTCCCATGGCCTGTGCTTCTTGAATGCATTCTAACGCTAACAGATGGTCGATACCAGGGTCCAGTCCTACTTCGTTCAGGACTGTTACTCCAGCATTATATGCATCGCGGTGCAAGTTTTGTATCTAAAAATGATAGTTTAATATTGGAAAATGCTAAGCAAATTACTAAGCTAGTGCCATATAAGACCGTCAAATAACTCAAGACAAAAATGGACCGTTTTTGACTTTGGTTCGGGTGCCCTCCTGCTGTCATGATTTTTGGGCTCATACCTTTCATCAGGCAGGTTTACACCCCGGATGGTTGCACAAACCATTTTGGTCAATAATTAAACTAATTGGATACTTCTGTGAGAGCATTAATGTTAATGCCATTACCAAAGGTGGCTACAAACGCCAATAAAGTTTAGGTATTAATGGTTAAAAATTTGGAGCCACAGGCTGTTAGTGTCAAAAATATCGGAGTTTCTTATCAATTACTTGAGGAGCGTGCCTTATAGATCCATAATTTCTTTTTAATTATTTTAGGTTGTCTGGTTTTCGATGGTGTTTATTTTATGTCTTTTTTTATGTCTTGTTTAGCGTACCCCAGGAAATAATTGCATGTACCACCAGTGGTACATGTACCACAGGTTGGGAACTGCTGTACTAGAGTTTATGTTAGTGAATTAGGTTTGGGTTAGGTTAGGAGGTCGCAAAATTTTTTTAATATCACCTTCACAAAAAATATATCTTCATAAAAAGTTCTACACTGTGAAAAAACAGCATGGTTATTCAAAAATTTATCTAGGGCATACAGGGTGACTAAAAAATTTAAATTTAAATTGTGACTTTCAGCTTTTTGAGCCACCCTGTATTGTCCTACATCAAGTTTTTGAATAACCATGCTCTTTTTTTACACTGTAGAACTTTTTATGACTATGTAGGTACTTTTTTGTAAAGTCGATAGGTAATAAAAAAATATTTAATTTTTGGGGCCTCCTGTAGGTTCCAAACCTAATTCACTAAAAAACACGCTTTAATGAGTAGCCCACTAAAAAGTTAAAAATAAATTATAGTTTAAAAAACTAAAAAACACGCTTTTATGAGTAGCGCACTAAAAAGTTAAAAATAATTATTTTCCTTTTATAGTTAATAGAAAACCGGGGGTGCAGTGCGCGCATCGTGCGCAAAGTAAAGCAACTAACAAGCTGCGCCTCCCTTTACTCCGCACACATGCATGTTGTGGCGCACCAAATTTCAACTTTTTTCGCAAATTACAAAATATTTATTTTCTTTGCCAAAACATTGCTAGTCGACTTACTATTAAAACCCCTGAACTTGGCAATGGTCCCGTAAGTAGCAACAGAGATATACAACTTTAAAATTTCTGTATCGGCCACTGCACGCATTTGTTTCCCCGTGTTGCTGATTTTCTTTTGAAGTTTACCGCTCAAAATGCAAACCGGCGATAAGTAGAAACAGTTGACATTTGTTGCTGAAACATAGAGAAGCTTTTAGGACCTCTGTGGAACACTTTCGGGAACAAGCAACAGCAAGTTCCTTAAAGATTCTCCGGTGGAAACGTGGTTTTATGTTAGTGGGAAAAGTTGGTTACTGTCGACGCAAATTTTATTTAGCTACTTACCGCCTGTATCGCGTTCCTTTATTTTCTCAGCCGGTTAAAAATTCGCTAACAAATTAACGATGAGGCCCCCGAGACCTGTGAATTTAAATGTTTCTTCAGCATTTAAAGCTAA
Organism: Philopedon plagiatum; assembly: GCA_963971165.1. Lineage (NCBI taxonomy): Eukaryota > Metazoa > Arthropoda > Insecta > Coleoptera > Curculionidae > Philopedon > Philopedon plagiatum. The sequence goes on from OZ020190.1 coordinate 49,175,478, forward strand.
GTCGTTATTCTTTTTTTTGGAAAAATCACTAAATAACACGAAATTAACAGAAGACGAGCAAGTAAAGAATTTGATGGAACGTCAATGAACTATAAGGAAGGCCAATTTTTAAAAGTTTTAGAAATTCGATTTGGAATACTTACAAAACGTTTCCTTTTATAATAATAAAGTTTATAATATAAATAATTTTAATTCATTTACATTTTCCACTCTCTACATGTAGCTAAAGCTTGTTGTCAGTTGATTTTTACATTTTCTTGAAAATTTAAAAATTTTGATTTGGAATATCGATAAATAGATTTATCTTTTACTCATATACAAAAACTTATTACATTCAACAAAAAATTATTTCTTCCAACATCTAGCAGGTTTGAAACATTAGAACTATGCCATCCCGTGCATGCCTTGTTGTTGGCACCGTCCGGCTATAGCGGCTCTCTGTCGGGTGTTTTCGGCTTTTGTTTATGTTTCATATTAAAAAAAAGAAACCTTTAATTCAAGAGTTCAAGAATTTAAAGTTGAAATTAAGAAATTATTTGACATTAGTGCCTATGAATGTAATAAATTTGAACGAGGTTTTTTAGTAAACAGCAGAAAGTTTTGATTTATTGGAACGTTCTATTCTTTAGTACAAAAACATCATTCAAAGTTCTTACATTTACAGGCACTAATGTCAAATAGTTTCCTTTATTTGAACTTTAACTTCTTGAAATTTCAAATTAAAGGTTCCATTTTTTTTAGCACTTGGATAACTTACAAGCTTTAAATATTTTTCATGATACGCCTTGATCAATTGTAGAACACGTTTTCGTGTCACTGTGGGAATTCCTGATTTATTCCATAAATTCAAAATTTTATCAGCTGGTATGTTTAATATTTCCAAAAGTTTTGGCTCTTGTCCAAAATCGAGAGGTTTTAAACTAAATCTAACCCACAAGCAACATTTTAAAACGTCTTTTTTACTGGGAAGGATGTTGTTTTAGAATCAGTAGAAGAATTTACCAAAGGGCATTTAAGGTCGTGCCTTGTGTAAAATGTCTTTCAAAAATTCATGTCTCTATTATTTAAACTAAGAATAAAAATAAAAGCACAACAAGCCACGACTTTAACGAAGCAATTGCGACGAGAGCCTAGGTAAGTAATACCATTCGGTGGTAATACCAGAGAATAAATACTAATATTAAACATAAACAAAAAACCAAAAAACACGACGTAGACCCTGCGCAGACCCGCCATCCAGCCGGACGGTGTCAACAACAAGGCATGCCAGGGTTTATCATAGCTCTAATGTTTAAAGGCTGGTAGAGGGTGGAAGAAATAATTTTTTTGTTGAATGTAATTAGAAGTTTTTGTATATGAGAAAAAGAGAAATCTATCGATATTCCAAATCAAAATTTCTGAATTTTCAAGAAAATGTAAAAATCGACTGACAACCAGCTTTAGCTACACGTAGATGGTGAAAGATGTACATTAATTAAAATTATTTATATAAACTTTTTTTTATTATAAAAGGAAACTTTTTGTAAGTATTCCACATCGAAATTCTAAAACTTTCAAAAATCGAACCACCCTGAACAAGGCAACTCAGTTAAACCTTAAAACTTACCTAAATAACTTTTTGTTGTTTGTTCTTCAGCATTAAAAGAATTATAATTAAAGTATGTCGCGGTTTAAATCAAAATAGGTAAAAAAGTTGAAAATAGGCCTGCGATATGTATAAGACAAAGAAAGGGATAAAAATGTTGTCTACACTAAATGCTGTAATTAGTGACGTAAAGGCTTTAGAATTAAAAAAATATTTTTACGAAGTGAGGCTGGGGGAGGGGGGAGCTTCTTCCCTGGTTTCCCAGGAGATTCCACTGCGAACGTATTACTACTAAATAATCCGCCAGTCTATAAAATTTGCATAGCCTGAAGTGTGTAAGTGTTAAGGCGACCGTTATGCATACCTGAAGAATTTAAGGCATGCGAGTAAGCACGAAGGTGTAAATACCAAGGGCCCATCAGTCCATGTCATTAGCGTGGCGGGAAATGCATCTGAAAATACTTCTGAGAAGGCTTAAAGATAAGCTGCATTAGTATTTACATATTCGTCCTTACCCGCAAGCCTCAGATCCTTTGGGTTTAGGTTCGATATGAAGTGTCAATGGAAATGTTTGTTTGATGTTAGCACGCGAACCCCAATTCCTCATAAACAGGAAGGTAGATTTGGTCGCATAATAAACGTCTACTACGGGAGATTTTTATACAATGCATACATATTTTACAAGTTTTAACTCTATTATGCTGGTATGTATCTCTTAGATCCCTAAAGATGATTAAGTGATCACAGTTTTTGTCCCGTTTATTCCAAATCGGCAAAAATAGATCAATAAGAAGTAAAAAAAATCCATATTTGAGCAGCTAAATGCAGTGTTTAAAATCTAACAGCCAGATTCCCTAACGCTAGTCCGGTCTAATTTGACAACCAAAAGTTTTAAACTGACAACTGTAAGAATAAGACAATCAAATATTACACTATGGATTTATTTCGGAGCTTTTTCGCAAATTTATAAGAAAAGGGCAATTTTAGTACGCATTTTCGACAATAATAGAACTAAGTTCACTCTAGCAACCCGTTCCAAGATGAAAATCATTTGAAAACCGAGCGAACCGCTGAAATATCCGAATAATTCATAAATTTTCAATGACGTCTTATTAACAACGACAGGACAAAAACTTGTCAAAACATAACTGATCAGCTAGAAGATCTTAATTTAAACCAGTACTAAATCTTAAACTTTCTTAGTGAATCTAGACGTAATATTTTAGTCAGTGTTAAATCGAACGTTCTACATACCACTTACCTCTTGACTCATGTAACTGGCCGTGACCATATGTGTTTTTTGATTTATACAAGATCGTGCAATCCGAGGATGCATGGTAGCTGGTAATATAGATACTACAACATCTGCTTGGTCTACTAGTTTTTCCAAAGTAGAAGTGTTTGCTTCCATAGCATTAAGATATGTGCTTTCTATTCCAGGGAAATTTGTAGCTAAGTTATCCCCTAGTTCTTTATTTTCACAAGCAACGGTTATTCCAATCGTTTTGTCTCTATGCAAGTATTCTACTAAAGGAGCTGCGACACGGCCAGCTCCTAATACAAGAACGTGCTTTTCCATATTGCTTGTCTCTGTACTGGACTTATGTCGACTTCTACAAAAGTAGTTGGTAATAGTTATACTTAAAATTATATTCCTAAAAGTTAATGAATTGCAATGTCGGCTCTGCTTAGAAATATTATAAGTTGGTACGTATATTATGATTTAAAACTGATAATCGAATAATTTTATTGACATACGTATGTATAACTTTGGCTTATTTTCGTAATAACGATGGATGCTTGGGAAGTTGCTTGGCATATACCGCAGTCAGTTTAATTTTTTTTCATAATATTTTCTAAACTGAACTAAATTGTGTTGACAATTTGTTTCAGGACGTTTTGTCCCCGGACGTTTTGTACTTCCGCTTTTTCTCTTTTCGGACTTTTCGTATTTTTTACATTTACATCTGGGTACAAAAATTCAGGGCAGGAAGTACGGCAATTAAAAACTTATTTTAAGAGATCATAGCCAGTAATTAGAGGATCAACAGGACAAAAAGCCGTCGTTTCCTAGAAAATAAGAGTTCTGATATACAGGGTTATTCACGGCGAGTGGCCTATTGGAAGATTTGAGGAAGTATTAGAGGTATTTTTTTTAATTAGCACTCACAAGTATTTTTAAAGAAGCAACGTTGCCCACTCTACTACTAACTGATAGCAACTTCCGAATACACCAATTAAACACACTGTATATTGTTGAATTTTTGAATTCTACCAACATTCAAAACGTAAGCCACTGTATCTCTAAACTCAATAGTTTTCACTTAGACAAGGAAAGAGAGGGGACTGGTAACACTCATTTAAGCTAACGCATGGCAAGTGTGACCAAAATTCGAGACGACGCCATTTTTTGGTGCCAAACATTGCCGGTGACATCAAAGATATTTTGTGGTGTTTCGAACAGAATTTTGATTAAAGAGGACTACATTTTAGTAATTTATGATGGTGGGTTGTACTGCTTATGGCTGCAAAAGCCGAAACGAGAGAAATGAGCCTGGAATTACCTTTCACAGGTAAAAAGTTAAATGTTACATAGTTGCAAGACAAACAATTTTCGAAATATTTTTGTTATGAGATAATTTATCAACGCAATTCGAATATGATGATTTAGGCATTTTCAAAACAGACTATGTATGTTTATTTGAACAATGTGCTTGAATGTTTTCATTCATTATCAACTCATTAAAGATATAAATTATGATAATGGCAAGATTTTTTCCAGTGGCGGGTATGTTTTTATTCGGAAAAAATATTATAATATTTCATTAACTTTGTGTGCGTAAATTAGTCAGTACAGCAGTTTTTTTTTAAATATATAATTTATTTCTTTGTTGTAGATTCCTCATGAACGATCCCAGAAGACTTGCTCTTTGGGTTAAAAAAATGCATGTTGCAGACTGGAGTCCTAGAAAAATGATAAAATTTCTTCAAAGCACTTTGACTGGAATTTATTTTATAGTATTGGTGAAAAAACTTGTCTGTTAGATGATGCAGTACCTACAGTATTTGAGGAACTGCCTAAATATCTCCAGGAAATGTCACAAACAAAGCAAGTAAGTCAGACTTTACACAACATTTTGTAATATTATTTTGTAATATAGGTACCTAGTGTAGGTATCATATGCTAGAAATAAGCTAATTAAATGTATTGTTGTAGGCAAGAAATTGGAGGCGTTCCTGTTCTGTTTCTGTTGTGCCAGCCAGGGATAGTAAGGCCGGTAATGTGGAACAAAACTTAGATGAAACACCATGAAAAAAACAGCTTAGAAGACGGTTTTTCCAAGCAGTACAACTACCTTCCAAGCAATATAAAGTCTTTGAATAGTTAGACATTTGCTGACTGACAGGGCTTCTTATTCTGTTGCTGAATTTTATGATGACTCATTTTAATTTTTTTACACCTATATGATTATATCGAGTTTTAAAATTATGTGTATTGTTTGTATACCTTGTTGAGTTTGTCTTTTATTAGTGTTGGTCTGCTTATATACTTTATTTAGATATTTTTTTATATATATTTATTTGTAATGAAATACTAGTATGTAGGATCATGTATCATATAGGAACTACCTTCTTGCTTTGTCTATAAGATGTAAGTCTTCTGGCAATAAAGCTTATTTCAATTTGAATTTGAAAAGCAGAATAACTTTACACAACTTTTGTATTATGTAAATATTTATTTTTGTATCAGTTTATTAGGCGTATTGTTTCTAAATTTGTTTGCCTATGTACCTATATAGTTAGTTTTAATAACTTTTCAGAATTATTATTATTATTATATTACATATATTTTTTTAAATATACTTGAGAACAATTAAAATTGAAGGAGTACATTGGATCTATTGATTTTCTCCACATTTAACAAACCAAAAATAAATTATTACTATAAGTCGTTTTATTCGTTTTGGTAAAAGTCTACAATCGCCTCTCATGATACGCCGCCGTAGCCTGGTGCTGGATCACGATGCATTGAGTTCTACGCGATTTTGACACTAATAACAGTGGCCATGTGATGGATTGTTTGTTTTGTTTGAGTAGTCATGTGACTTTGACACGTAGAATAGAATTCTATGTGGCGTGATCCGGGGTCTGGTGTCAGATGGCTTCATATCCGTAGCATGTATTACCCGTCCTCTCTCTTTCCTCGTCTAAGCTAATAATAATATGTAAGTGTATTTCGATTTTTTCTTTGGTACAGTATGGTTTTTGTTATGAAATTACAAAAATAAATGCATACTTTTAAAAAAATCCAGTATAACATTGTTTTATTTTATAGCACTCTTTTAAATATTCTATTTCATACAGTTTTTGCAGCAAGAAGGAAAAAAATTAAATTAATTTACAAAACCTCTAGTTACGCCATTGAGCGGATCGGTCTGGTGTCGGATGGTCACACTTCATGTCAAATAGTTACGCGTCCCCTCTCTTTCCTTGTCTAAGAGTTTTCAAGATATTGACATTTGCAAAATGACGTTTATCATTCGTCGACGTGTGACGTCGAATCATTTTACACTCCCCCCTACACTTTTCCATCTACCGCACTGTAGCGTGAACTTTTTACGGTTCCGGTGGGATTTGAACCAACGACGATGATCGAAACTCGGTTCCCCGACTGCTATAACAGGAACAGGATTTTCAAACCATATACATCTCATTTATAAGGTTTTGAATAACTTTATTCACATGTGGCCAAGGGCGGATTTAGCAATTTCGTAATTTTGTAAAAGTTGTATATCTCTTTTGCTACTTACGGGACACATGCCAAGTTTAGTGTTTTTAATAGTGAGCCTACTAGGAATGTGTTGGTAAAGGAAAAAAGTATTTTGAAATTTGCGAAAATAAGTTGAATTTTTGAGTTCCCCCTCCCCCCATAAAAAAATGAACACGTTTAGGTATTTATTTATCATTTTGTCGACAATTTTAAAGAGAAAAAAATATGTTAGTAGAAAGTTATAGTCATTTGATTTTTTTTAAATTACATTTTAGTTTAAAAAAATTCCAATGATATAACTTTCTACTAACACCTTTTTTCTCTTAAAATATAAGAATTATTTACAAATTGATGTAAAATTTGTTTAGAAAAAATAATAAATAAATACCTAAACGTGTTCATTTTTTCATGGGGTAACGCAAAAATTCAACTTTTTTTCGCAAATTACAAACTATTTTTTTCTTTACCAAAACATTCCTAGTAGGCTCACTAAAACCCTAAATTTGGTCCAGTAAGTAGCAACAGAGATATACAACTTTTACAAAATTACAAAATTGCTATCCGCCCTTGCATGTGACTGTCGTAGTTAATTAGTAAGCTTAAATCCATCCCCGAAGAATATTTACATAATTAAATACGGGGAACATAAACTTCCCGCGAATTCTTCATTAACTTTTAATCTAAGACAAGGTAAGACGTACGTCTGTACCATTATTTTTAGATGTCTCATAATATTTAGAAACACAAATTTTTGAGAAATTATTTCTCACCTCATAAATTTATAAATCAATCAACTCATAAATTCAAGGTGTTGTGGGGTTCAGAAATTCTGTCAGGAGGGAAGCTGAAATAGCGATTTAACTTATCTTTATCTTGAAAGAAAAAACATCATGTTGATACCTATCATCATATTTTACAAAAAATAAGGCCAGATTCTCAATTGCTAGACCGGTCTAATTTGACAGTCAAAAATTTTAAACTGGCAGGTGTAAGATAAAAACAAGTAAGTTTTATACATACTATGAATTTGTTTCCGAGTATTTTCGCAAATTTAGAAAAGGGCAATTTTAGTATGTAGTTTCCAAAATAATGGAACTAAATTCATTTTAGGAAGACGTTCCAAGATAAAAATCATTTGCAAACCAAGCAAATCGCTGAAATATTTCAATAGCTCTTATAACATTCAATTTTAGTCACAAAAATTTATAATATATTTTTATTGCCGAATTATAATATTGATATAAGTAGCGCCACCTTTGGTTCCGGTTTTGAGGTGTATTTCTGATCCCGGTAGTTTCTGACTGATTAAACGGTTTGAGTTTACGTGTGTTTTCCTAGAGATCGCCGCGACCTTTTCATTTAAACAACGGTATAGGCAACTCATGTTTAAGGTTCTACCTTGTTCGAGTACTGCGCGCGACGGTGTCGTAGGGACGTGCGATTAGATCGACGCAGAGGGTGTCGATACTAATTTGGCTGTTTTATTTTCGCATAGCGGACGATATGTTACGAAATTATAAGCGGGACGGAGCGCGATATATTTCTTTTGTACCTAGTTTTGACACCCGACCGTTTGACGTGTTAAGGGGTTAGTTTCCGTCGCTTTCGATACCTAACGGTATCGACTAGCGTGGTTCGAATAGATACTATTCGGCACCGCTCTATAGCGCGATCAGGAAGGGAAAAAAATTAATGAATTTTGGGTTCGTAGGGTACTAAAAATTAAGATCATTTCCACCTTGCTGCTGGCTGAAGTCGGTTGGGGTGCAACCCTTAGAGCCCTGCTGGGCCCATAAGGATTTGGGGTTGTAACCCCGAATTTTTCTTCCGGGTTTTGTTTGGCAATTGGTGCCGTTTGGTTGTTTGATACCGGTTTTGTTTGGCTTTGAATGCCGTTACCTTATTCCGGAAGAATCACATTTTTAATGGATCTACGCCGTAGATGTTAGCAGTCACACGTATAGACCCGACATTACAGCTTAAGGTAAGCTATTTTTTTTTCCTCGCTAAGAACTTTAAAGTACCAAATCTTGCGTTCAATTTTACATCCAGTTTTGCATCATTTTCGTTCATATCCTTTTGATTAACTTTTTTTTAAGACATCCGCGTTTTTAATCAGTTTCTTTATAATTAAACATTTTCTTCTAATACAAGTAGATCGCTATATTTCGTGGCAATTAATTAATTACGTACAGATAGATGGGGGTTTTTTATTATTATTAAGAATTCGATGGGTTGATATTCGTCCTTCACGAAGGTCAAATTCTTGGCAGTCTTTTTTAATACGGTTTTTTTTGTCAGCTATCTTACATCGATTTACTACATTCTTTTGGTAAAGTTGGTTCAAACTGTATAGGGTGACCCAAGGTTAAAATTTTAATTTGTTATTTTGCAAGCAAGACTGTAGTGAAGTTTCTTGGGTTATGCTTACAGATACCGACTGTATGGTTAATTTATATTCATAAATATAAAGCTGCGTTATTATATTTTGATGTATACGTTTAGTAATAGTAATACGGAAATTTTCTTTCTTTCTTTTGATGGTTCGTATGTAACTTTCTAAATTTTATAACATTGTATTTTGCGGCTATAACTTTTCTTTGGTGTAATTTAAGCGATTACCTAACTATTTTGGTTATTTTGTTACCAGTGTATAATTTAATTGTTTAATATTTTTGTATCTGCATTACTTATGTGAATATAATTAGTTCATAATGAATAATTTTCTGTGCACAGTAGCGTACAATGGCTACTCTTATGTAAATTTTATCTTAATTTTTTTTTTGTCAATTAATTGGCTTCCATAACGCCTGTTTATTTGTTTTGGACCTGATGTCACGGTCTAATTCAAAATATTTCCTTCGGTTTTACTTTCTTGATACCAATGAATAATTGCTTAAGGCCTTCAGCCACTAAAAGTTTTTTTCTTGTGATTTAAATTTAATATTTCGAAATTATATTTGCATAGTACCTGAATTTTACCTTGCCTTGATGCATACCTTTTGTTTTATCAGGGTCTTTTTTCTGGGAGACCGCACAACTCTCTTTCTTGTTGGTGGAGATACCAATATTTTTTTTACTGGGGGACACCGCTACCCCACAACGTCTTTTTGGCTGGGAGACAGACCCCAGTCTTTCACCGGCAGTTCTTTTGTGTCACTGGTAGCTGCATGGGCCGTTACAGCCTAGAACCAGGACATAGTCATCAGGGGCGACACCCCTTCAGGCAACTTTCTTTTTTTTTATTACTAATTTGATTGTAACCGTATAATATATATGCATATTTTTTTTTTGATTGCGCTTAATGACGAATCGATTTGAATTTTTATATTTTTCCTTTTATTTCCCCCTCAGGGTTTGAGTTTAGTAACTACCAAACTGGTCATACGACCTACAAATTGTAATAATAATAATAATAATAATAATTATAATAATAATAATACCTAATAATTTTTTTTGTATCAAATTTCACAAAAGGACAAAATACACTGAGGTGTTATTAAAAATTTTGCCCTAACAGGTCTTTGTAATAAATTGTAAATTTGTTTTTAAAGGTAGTGTTTTATTTGCCTCACCAGACAGCGCAGTTTCTTGGATATTTTCTAATATGGTAGCTTTATGTGAGTGAGTGAGCTGAAAGCGAGATCCCAACACTATCTTGGAGGGTTTCTGTTTTTAGCCTGGCATTAAAAACAGTGGCGCCCCCAAACCCCCCCCCCCTCTCCTGCATTGGAGCTAGGGCATATTTTTTGGCACGCATGCGCAAATAAGTTTTAATAACGACTTATTAATAACGACAGGACAAAAACTGGTGAAAACCTAACTGATCAACTAGAAAATCTTAATTAAAATCAGTATTAAATCCTAAATCTTTTTAGCGAATCTGAACGGCAAAGTTTAAAATAATGTCTTAGGGGCAAGTCAGCTCTCTCCAAATATGAAATGAAAAATGTATTACAGGGGCAAGTAAAATACCATCAGCTTGTCGAGAGACATTTTCTATTTGCTTTTTGATTCTGTTATAAGTACTGCAGGAGCTTGTAGGAAAATTGTTGTTTGTCCTCTTATTATATATTCAAATTAATTATACATAAAAATTTCAAAAAAGATCATGACAGTAGTTAAGTTAGACAGTAAGTTAGGTTTAACAACGATTTTAGCAACTCTCCTATTTTATGGAGTAAGCCACCCTCAATTGTAAAATAAAACTAAATGTAGGAGAGTAAGTAGAACATTGAACTGAAAACTTGTCGAGTAGTGTACTAGGTATGTAACTATTTTTTAAAATTTTTGGTCTGATGGCCATAGCGGACTCTAAATAAGATGATATAGGTGCCCAGGAATGAAATCTTTATGGCACAAGCACTTGAAAAATTTAATTTAGGTAATAAGTTTGCTCAGATTTGCACGCCCCCCCCCCTCAATGAAAATTATCACCGGGCCTGAACCGGCCAGTCCGACAGTGCCAAAATATTTCTTGGTATTGACTTCTTGCTTAATTGGTTTTAATACGTCCCTTTGGAGTACCTATTAAGTGATAGAATTAAGTTCACAACCATTAAACACATCAGACGTCATTATTCTGGGATATCTAATTACAAGTTACAAGTTTTGTACATAAGAACAGCATAAATACTCTACTTTAATAAGTACAAAACGACCTGTTATTTACTCTTTTACGTGCGCCACCAATGACCTTTAATAAAAAATAAACTTGTATCTACTGCGCTCAGGTGTTGTGAAACTGTTTTGATAGAGTATGTCCTGCTATTCGCTGGCCCTATTTCAATAGATCACATGTCTTTATAGGATTCCGGTCATTCGTCATTAAACATAATTTAACTTTATTTTCTTATTTACAGGCAGTTTTAAAATGGAAAGAGACAGTTTCGTGACGTTGCGTCCTTTATCTCCAACCAAACACAGTCTTTCATTAATGGTATTTAAATGCTTGCAGATGAAAAGTAAGATATGCTTTTGACAGTTACAAGAAATAAATATACCGTGCATTTTTAAAAATAAAGACAAATAAATTACCTTTGCTAAACAATTATTTAGTCCCAAAAGGTTGATTGACATATGAGGCAGTAATTAAAACATGATCGAAAAATATAAACACTAGGAAAACAAAATATTAACAAGTTTGTTGCTTTTACACAATGAAGCAGAAAAATTAATTATAATAAAATAACCTATGATTGATATGTTGACTGGACATTAAAATATAACTTATCTATAAATTGTAAGATAAGATAAGTATTTTTAAACAATTTAAGTGACACGTTTAGCATTTCATGTTAAGAATTCTTGTTGAATTTTACAACGTACAACAATAAAAAAAATATTTATAGAACCTCAAACAACAAACTGCGAAAGTGGCAAATTAATGGAGCTAAACCTGTTAACAAAGTCCCGTAGAAGCGTTCGTATTTCACAATGCTCAACTGGTCACATATTGGATACATAAATGCTAATTTTAATTTTTTATAAAGTATGGCAATAACGATAAAACAATGCAAAAAAGCAGGTTGTACACATTGTACACCATGGGGTTGAAGAAAAGAAACAAATTTGTATCTTGGTCCTTGGTACAAGTTTTATTATTACAATCAGCAGAGCGCTTTCATTCTTTTTATTAGACCATCCTCGATAACGATGTTATAAAGCTTAAAAACAATAATAAAAAGAGCCAACAACGCCATCCATTATCCACTACTCGCTTTTCACACATAAATAAATGCCAATAGCGTTAACCCGATTATGGTCGTTTAGTTGTCATCTACTAACAGCTGAAAGCAATGGAGAATGCGCATGACTACGAGACTAAGTTTCGAAAATCTAACTGGCGCCAAATACGTACAACGTACGTGATGCAGGCAATAAACTGTACGGATCCTATAAGTCATTCAAGGTTATGCAAAAATAGAGACTGTTTAGGAATAACCCAAAAATAAAATCTTTTCAAATAATTTTTACCATAGCCTTCGTTCTAACGTTAACATTTGTGAGTTTTTAACTTTAACAGTATACTGTGTATGTGTGGACGAGGCGCAGCCGAGTCCAGCAAGCGTCCGAGGCCGAGAATATGTTTTTCCTACGAGGTGCACATGCTATTTTTTCTGCGATCGAAAATGAAATAGAATAAATAATAAAATAAAATTAAGAAGTTTAAGTAAAAATTTATCGCGTATGCTTAGCTTTGCGGTTGCTTGACAAACGCTGTTTAATTTATCGTTGTTTCTTTATGACAAGCGGTGTCAGTACAAATTTCGCTTTTTGTGTTCTGCTTGTTTCCTAAAAACAACGAATGTATACATATGTACATGATGTGAATAAACAAAATTCCCTACGGGAATATTTTATTCCCGGCCTAGGCCGGGAATAAAATATTCTAGTACTGTTATAATATGTCTCATTGTTTAGCAACGGTTAAAAATATTGAAATAATGCCTGCGTTCAACGCAAGTTAGCGGTCGACAGCGCTAACATTTAGCGCTTACTAGCGCTTAGTGGTCCGATGAACGGGGTTTTTAGCACAGGTTTTTATATGACTGCAAACGTCAACTATCGTTCCGTTGACGAACCCGTGTTTTTTTTACTTTTATTTATTTTTCGCAAAATGGATCCACATTTAGGTGCCAGTTTTTTTATGGAAGATTATTTTAATGTGGCGCAAGTCGTGGCTCCATTATTATTGAACGAGACCCAGTGTTTCGTCGCGGATGCTTTTAAAGGAGCAAGTAACCTCAATTAGTCTCGTTACTATCCATGTTTCACGAAATACAACGAAAAAAATGTAAAAATTCGTGTAAACAAATTTAAATTTATACCAAAACATAAACAAGTTACACTGTCAAACACCATCCGCCATTTTCGCTAACTAAAAAAGCGCTTTTATTTAGCGCTAACTCCGCTGCTGGTCGCTTTTGTGCTAAGTGTCCGTTCAACGTAGATTCATTAGTAAGCGCTTGCAAGCTCTAACAACCGCTAACTCGCGTTGAACGCAGGCAATAACTTCTGTGGCGTCAAAACACGCTAGAAAGATGTCAATTTGTGGACGATCGCAGAAAAAGTCAATTTCTAGTATAAAACTACACAGTGATTTTTATTTAGTCTATAGTGATTTACTTACAAGTTTGTTTTCCTCAGTTCCTGAATATATTCATAATTTGGCGTAAGCTGGCCGTTACTAGCTATTATTGCCTAAAATAAAAAATATAATACTACATTTAGTACATAAGAAATATATCTATGAAAGAAGTAGAGGTTGTTTATTATTTGCGAAGGAATTTGCATTGCATTCCTTGTGCATTTTCGAATCTCGAAGTATGAAATACGATACCTAATCCAAACGTGATAAATGCAGACGATTTTTTAAACTCACCCCATACACCACTGGATTAAAGTTATGGATTTCTAGTGGTTCTTGGGCATTGGATTGGATAATATTTTTTGTGTATGGCAATAATAAGTCTCCAAAGAAATCTGTGCTTTCTCTAGGGATCTGAGTTGGCATATTGTCAATACTACACACCAATACTCCAGGCCCGCTAAAACTGTTTGTGTCTTTATTTCTGTCTGCGTCATAAAGGCAAAAAGGTGTATCAATGGTAGTACATTCGTTCATAAATTCAATGGAACCACCCGGATCTGCCGATATATCAGAAATTGCTAACATTCTGTGTGGTAAAGCTGGTGCACCTAAAAAATTAATAACCGTGTTGGTAAATCGAAAGTTTAAGTCATTATACCTATACATTTATATTGATACACTTAATAAATATACAGGGTATTCGAAGAGTCTTATTATTGGCAAATATCTTTGATATTAGTAAATATAGAGACCCCAAATTTTAGGTGTCTTAGTGGTGAATAAATCTACTTTTTTATGTAATTTAACTTTTTAAGCCCCTTGAGGGGTGACGCTAGAGAGCTGAGGTCGAACATTTTAAATGCTATGCCGTACGGTACCTCATTTTAAAGGTCTTCAAAAAAGAAAAATTTTGCCGCAAACCCGAGGTCCGTATTTTAAATCGTTTTTAAATGGTAAGCCTTTAAAAATTAAATATTTTCCTATAAATACCTTCATTTCACTTATTACTTGGCATGATCAAGCATTGATAATGCCAAGTGAGACCTTGGCGAAACGTCTGCCAGATTCCAACAGGAATTTAACAAACGAACGGATGTACTCCCGGATCAATATTTCTTCACATTTCTCCATCCGTGAAAGTATACGTTCAAATATATATATATATATATATATATATATATATATATATATATATATATATATATATATATATTATAATATTTTTACCCCTTACGTAAAGAAAACCCAAAAAAAACTTTTGGCCTCCAGGTACAGGGTGGATAACTTTAAAAAAAACTGAAGTTTGTCTATTTTTTGCTGTCATTGCAGTACTGCTTATCTGAGACAAAACTAACTTATTCATTAGTTCATATTTTACGATATATTTACGTTTGGTATTATATTTTATAAAATTAGGTACGCTGTCATCCAGGATGTGCAATTTCAAATAGTATTTTTTTTACTGTTGCTGTAATTCGAAAAAAGTATTTGGATGAACTTAAGCTTTTTGTTACGTTTAAGATTTCTCATACAATAAAGGGTGAGTTTAAAAAAAATCTAGTTGGTTTGGCAGTAGCTCTAGGAAGTTCAAATTAATAATATTTCAAAACAGCTAACGATTTTACACGTAAATTAAACTTATTTCTGACATTTAAATAACATTGTATGTAAAAATTATTTTTAAAAACAATCTTTCATTATTTACTTAGATGTATTAAAACGAAAAAAATAAGTATCTAATTTTCTTCTAAAAATTTTAGTTTACTTTACCTTGCGTTTTCGCCAAAATATAAAAAGGTGGAATATTCATTAAAATATAACCACTTTTATAAAAAAAACACCGCAAATATATTCCTCCGTTTACAAAATTAAAGTGTAAATTATTAATAAAAATAAAATAGTTTTTGAAGTTGAACCCGAAAAAAAATTGGTCTCATAAATTATTACGGTAGATTAGACTTCTCCTAGTGGCTTTATACTGATTATGAAAGTCAAAATTATGGTAGATTCTGATAATTATCAGGCCATTAGCAACACTGCTGACAAGTGACGATGTAATTTTTTAATACGGCATGTGTGTAGATTGTAGGTCAGCGCGGGTCAGAGGCTTCCACCGGCTGATTTTTCAATTTACTTTAAAGTGATTTTATTTTTCCTAATAATTAAGGAGTGCATTTCAATTTTTGTTCTGGTATTTTGCTGAAACCAATTGTACATCCAGCCCAAAAAAATTTCATAACTATTTTCGTGGTACTTTAACTGAAAACCTTGAACGAAGATTAAAACTTTAAATGCAATTTTTAGGTAACCGGTTGGTTTTCGACTCCTTGTATTTAAGATTTTTTTCTTTTACTTTGGCCATACTTTCACCCCTTAAAATTATTGCACTCATTCCCCTTTCACCCTGTATAATCTGAACCTTTTTAAAAGCTTTTATTTAACTTCACCGGTTAGTTTGTTTGTTTGTATGTTTAGATCAAATATTGCAATCAAAATTTCGGCTAGCTCTAATTAAGTGAGCTCTGAAATTTTGCACATGTGTATAAATCCAGCGACAATGTAATATAGTATATCTAATATTCTTCTAAATCCAATATGGATTTTACAATCCCCTTGATATGGGTATCAAATGAAAGAGTTTGACGAGTAGAATATGATAAGCTATGTGAAGTAATTCTAAACCTAATATGGCGGACGCCACAAAATGGCGGATTCTCTTTTTTTCACAACCCCCTTAACATGGGTCTTAAATGAAAAATGAAAGGGTTTGACGAGTCGAATACGATAAGCTATGTGACATCATTCTAAACCCAATATGGCTGCCGCCACAAGATGACGGATCACCTTTTTCTTCACAATCCCCTTGATATAGGTATCAAATGGAAGGGTCTGACGAGTAGATACAATAACAGGTAAAATGCCTTGTAATAACGATGCGTTATCAGAATTGCAGAGGTTGAGACGTAACTAAAAATTTCAAAATAAAATCTTATGTAAAAAATACTTTTTAAAAGTAATCTTTTATTATTTAGATGTACTAAAACGAAAAAAATAAGTATAGTTTTTTCATTGGGGCAATGCTGAATGCTATTTATAAGTGGACGTAGTTCGCGTGGGTGGATCCTAATAAAAGTAGTATAAAAGCTATCAACACTGAAACAGATTTAATATATTATGTTAAATTTATTGTCTTAAAAGCTTGTCATGTGAAAATAAAATACATACTTAGGTACTTACAATTCCTGTCAAACAAAATTAATGCCTGTATGAACTTTTAGCGCTCGGCAAGCTTCTAAGACAATAAATTTAACATAATATAATATATAATATATCTGTTTCAGTAATAACACGAATAACTCCGATACTACTTTTATTAGGATCCACCCACGCGAACTACGTCCACTATTAATAGCATTCAGCATTGCCCCAATGAAAAAAATATACTTATTTTTTTCATTGGGGCAATGCTGAATGCTATTAATAGTGGACGTAGTTCGCGTGGGTGCATGGATCCTAATAAAAGTAGTATCGGAGTTATTCGTGTTATTACTGAAACAGATATATTATATATTATATTATGTTAAATTTATTGTCTTAGAAGCTTGCCGAGCGCTAAAAGTTCATACAGGCATTAATTTTGTTTGACAGGAATTGTAAGTACCTAAGTATGTATTTTATTTTCACATGACAAGCTTTTAAGACAATAAATTTAACATAATATATTAAATCTGTTTCAGTGTTGATAGCTTTTATACTACTTTTATTAGGATCCACCCACGCGAACTACGTCCACTTATAAATAGCATTCAGCATTGCCCCAATGAAAAAACTATACTTATTTTTTTCGTTTTAGTACATCTAAATAATAAAAGATTACTTTTAAAAAGTATTTTTTACATAAGATTTTATTTTGAAATTTTTAGTTACGTCTCAACCTCTGCAATTCTGATAACGCATCGTTATTACAAGGCATTTTACCTGTTATTGTATCTACTCGTCAGACCCTTCCATTTGATACCTATATCAAGGGGATTGTGAAGAAAAAGGTGATCCGTCATCTTGTGGCGGCAGCCATATTGGGTTTAGAATGATGTCACATAGCTTATCGTATTCGACTCGTCAAAGCCTTTCATTTTTCATTTAAGACCCATGTTAAGGGGGTTGTGAAAAAAAGAGAATCCGCCATTTTGTGGCGTCCGCCATATTAGGTTTAGAATTACTTCACATAGCTTATCATATTCTACTCGTCAAACTCTTTCATTTGATACCCATATCAAGGGGGTTGTAAAATCCATATTGGATTTAGAAGAATATTAGATATACTATATTACATTGTCGCTGGATTTATACACATGTGCAAAATTTCAGAGCTCGCTTAATTAGAGCTAGCCGAAATTTTGATTGCAATATTTGATCTAAACATACAAACAAACAAACTAACCGGTGAAGTTAAATAAAAGCTTTTAAAAAGGTTCAGATTATACAGGGTGAAAGGGGAATGAGTGCAATAATTTTAAGGGGTGAAAGTATGGCCAAAGTAAAAGAAAAAAATCTTAAATACAAGGAGTCGAAAACCAACCGGTTACCTAAAAATTGCATTTAAAGTTTTAATCTTCGTTCAAGGTTTTCAGTTAAAGTACCAAGAAAATAGTTATGAAATTTTTTTGGGCTGGATCTACAATTGGTTTCAGCAAAATACCAGAACAAAAATTGAAATGCACTCCTTAATTATTAGGAAAAATAAAATCACTTTAAAGTAAATTGAAAAATCAGCCGGTGGAAGCCTCTGACCCGCGCTGACCTACAATCTACACACATGCCGTATTAAAAAATTACATCGTCACTTGTCAGCAGTGTTGCTAATGGCCTGATAATTATCAGAATCTACCATAATTTTGACTTTCATAATCAGTATAAAGCCACTAGGAGAAGTCTAATCTACCGTAATAATTTATGAGACCAATTTTTTTTCGGGTTCAACTTCAAAAACTATTTTATTTTTATTAATAATTTACACTTTAATTTTGTAAACGGAGGAATATATTTGCGGTGTTTTTTTTATAAAAGTGGTTATATTTTAATGAATATTCCACCTTTTTATATTTTGGCGAAAACGCAAGGTAAAGTAAACTAAAATTTTTAGAAGAAAATTAGATAGTTGTGAAGTTACAACATAAAAAATGTAGTAGGTTTATTATTAAAACAGACATCAAATCACAAACAAAAATCTGATAATTTCTCCTCAGATTTGATAATTTTTTTCTGATATTTTTACTACTGCCCATTGGCAACACTGCTCGTCAGTGCCAGTCGTTCCCGTTAGTCGTAGAGGCGGGACGGTCGATTCTTTTTGGTGAATCGATCCTTTTGATTCATTCACTTAACAAGATTCGGTCATGCAAATTCGTTCCCAAGTGATTCACTTCCTTGTCCTAGATTACATAACATTTTTTCGACTGTGTGTAGAGAAATGGTCAAAAAGTCTTTATAAAATAGCATAGTTTAGTTTCTAGAAATTAAAAAAATAACTAAACACAATTATGTAAAAGATACGTTTATACCTAACAAAGCCACGTGGGTAAAACTAAACCTTTTTAATCATTTACTCATTTACAGAAAAAAATAAATTATCTTTTAAATTTACAAAATCGAAAATAAACAATAAAACCGACGCGGCTTCCGACAATGGATTAAAATTAAGTTATCCGAAAAAGCTGCTGGTTTTGGACAACAGTAACGTGCGATCATGCCATATTGTTAGAATTTTATAAACCTTTGATACCACAATAGCTCAAAGCCTATAAAAGATAGATCCCCTTATTGTTAGGACTTTTTGTTCCCTTAAGCCTCTATTCTTACGTAACAATTATTTGTACTCATACCCCTTTCACCCTGTATGTATATTTTGTAAAATTGGACCGTCTTTAAGGTTTAAGTCGAAATCACCAATTTGTATAGCTCAAACAATTATCCCTGTTTTACTCTTCAAGGTAGCTATTATAGTCAATAAAAAAATTAAATTATTGCACTATATAGTACACTCTCTATTGGTTGACCAAAAGCATACACATCACCATTATATAAAAAAAATACATTTCAAAGATACAAATTTGGGATTTAGATGCGTTTAAGAAGAAAGTTTCAATATTTTTAAATTCGTTCGCCCGATGGAAAGAATAAAGAAACATGGATATAGGCTGCGAATATGAAACAAAGACAACAATCATTTCGATCAAGGAAACATCGTCCTGTATTAAACAAAATCCTTGCCATATTTATCAATAAAATTAAATAAAAAAAAATCGTTTTCGTTGTCGATTTCATGGATAATGGTAGTCCCAAGAGGAAAAAGTTTTTATTTGTGGATTTATGCAAAAATGCCATTCTTTATAAAAACGCCTGCTTCTCTTGAAATGTTTTAAAATTATGTCGATTTTCATCTTGGTAGTTATTAAGCACCCATGATACAAATAAAAGAAGGTATGATACCAAACCGTGTCAAATTCGTCCGGGTTCGCGCACGACGTCACGCTGTGTCCTATTTTTGAAATTTATAACGCATAATATAGAAGTTACGTTAGTTATAAGCGATTTTATATAAATTCTATTGGCAATATACTTTGCCTCCTGCTTATAATACAAATTTTATAGTATATGATTTAAAATAATCATATAAATAAAGGGATAAATACATACATTGATTGATTGATTATCCACATCACAACCATACACACCACATCTCATTTTTATTTTGAAACTCTTAAAAGTAATATAAAAACACCAAAAAATAGTTGAAAACACAACGCGATCTTAAAAAAGACGTGTTTCGTTTACAAAATATCGCAGAATTGGTCACGCGGCGTGACGCAAATGGCCACGCCTACCTGCGCGGTATCATATCTTCTTTTTATTTGTATCATGTTAAGCACCCTGTATGAAAGCTTTAAAAAATGTTATAATCTCGGAGAAGCTTTAATAGTGACGTTCCATTAAATAGTAAATAATTTTAAAGAAATGCTTTAAAACCTGCAAAAAATTACATTAAGATTCACTAAAAAGGTTTATTATTTAGTACCTACTTAATGAAGATCTTCTAGTTGACCAGTTGGGTTCCGACAGGTTTCTTTCCTGTCGTTGTTAATAAGTCGTCATTAAGAACTTTTGAATTATCTCAATATTTCAGCAATTTGCTTGGTTTCTTCATTTTGGAACGTGTTGCTAGAATCATTAAATTTGGATATTTCCAAATTCAATGATAGAATCATTAAATTTGGACCTTTTCCAAATTCAATGCTAGAATGAATGAATCTCTGCTTAACTTTTAAAATAAGTGTTCATTAGTCTGATTCACTTTTACATTTTTGCAACCTTTGAACACCCTGTACCTATATAAAATTTAGAAATTGCCATAATTTCTTGGCATTTCAAGACAAGCAGGCTATTTTGGAAAACAGTATTTCCTCTTGGGTACACTATCCGGGAGACATTTTATATACATGGTGCGAAAAAAGAATCTGCCTGTTTTTACTACCAATCTGGTTTACCTTAGTAAAATTTTGTGTAGGTAGCTTTTTCATTCGCAAAACCAGGTTCATATTTATCTTGTGTACAGATAGTTTAAACAAACATTATTATTTTACTTCTCTCTCTAGAGGGAGTGTAATATTCGTGAAAAATTCATCTCTTCGGATTTTTTCTCAGTTTAAGGATTTAATATTTCTAGGTCATGCTCATGATTTCTCAACTTCGTCGTTAAGTCTGTCGGTCAGTCTGTTGGCACGAAAACTCAAAAAATACTTGAAAAAAAAATACATTTGGCAAACAGATTAGGCTTCACCCTGACTTGAAACTGGCTACATTTCTGGTACAATATATACAGGATGAACCTTTTTTTTATCTTTTTTGTTGCTTTATTCAAATACGATTCACTTTACACAAATAATATTTTGTATACAGCTAAGACTTTTGCCAATGATATACATAACGACACTTTGATGCCCCAGATATGGCATGGGAGACTTATAAAATTAAATGTTGTTGATTTTGGCTCACTTTTTATCTGAGACAAATATTTATTTTTAAGTAATTTTAAGTATTTTGCATAGGTGATAGGTGGGTTGCTATTATTTATGTAATCGGCTGTACTTTTATTAGAGTGTGAAATTTAAAAGGTAACTTTTTTTATTTATACTTTAAATTGCGAATGCAAACTTGAAAGAAGTATTTTAATGTACCTTAGGCTCACAGTTACAATTTTGATTTTTTAAATAAATTCTTAACACATTTTTTTTTATATTTAACTTCATTTCGCGAGGGAGGTTTTGTTCAAAGAGTTTTTCAGATTATTTTTTTAATTGAAATAAAATATTTGAAAAGCCGGTCTATACACTATTTTCTTACCCATAGATGTCGGTAGCCAAGGTGTATGTGGCGGCCTTAAGAGATGTTTTGCATCGGGGATCGTCAAGAGCTTAGGGCTATTTACTGCCCAATATATTCCATTGATTATAACTGATGCGTAAGGAGCGATCTTTTTGCTGAAAGTAGACACGTATCGCTCGGGGTGTTCTTCATACTCAACGGGGTCGAAACCTAAATAAATTAAAGAATAAAGATGTAATTACATTTAATTTCGGGAAAGTAATCTATAATTGACGAGTGGAAAAGATAAGTCGGCTAAGTGACAAAAAGGTATGTGCTGCAGTGTCCAAAGTCAAAAAGGAAGACAATTTTTTAAATTTATGTTGAAACAATTATATTCGCACTGTATTTCGACATTTTCCATGTTTGCGCAAAAAAATCAACAAACAATCAACTGTACTGAATAAGTATTGAAACACACTAAAAGCAGATTCCCGCTTTCAGGTGGTCGTCGCCAAACAGGGCCTAATTTGCTTGGTGTAATTTATAGCAAATTATTGGCCCCGATCGGTTGGCGCTGACTACCTGGAAGCGGTCCTGCTTTCACTGTGTTTGTACCCTGAGGTTCTGAGTCGGTAAGATTCTTGGTTGGCCCTTCACCGATAATACAGGAAAAATGTAGTAAGGCGCCATCTAATGGTGTTTCAAATTTGCTGCAATTTAGTGTTTATTACATTGCCCGTTTTAGAGCACATCTGCGTTGGTACTTGTACCGTTATTATGTGAAAAACAAAAAAAATATTCAATTATCATAGCAAAAAAATAAAGGAGTAGCAAGTAAACTTAATTTAAGAAAAATATCCATAATTATTTATATTATTATATATAGACATAAATAGTAGATAATAAATTGAACCGGTTCTAAAATTTAAAATCCTTGTATACCTGAAAGGTGCAAAGCTAATTATTGAAATTAGAAATATATTGAAATTATCAAATGTCAATCAGGGTAGATTGAAATTCGTTCCTTTCTGTATTTTTTTCTGTATTTTTTAACAGTTAATAGTAGAAACCGTTGTTTCATCTTGCTGTAAATATTTTCTTTTGTAAAAATTATTTTTTCAAATTTAAAAAACCTTTTTAACAGGGTGTTCCGTTAGAGTTGTTTTTAGTTATTTATATTTTTAGAGAATTTATGCAAGCATGAAGAAGGCTTATTTTAAAGTGTAAGTATTACCACAAATAATATAACTGAATATTGTTTGTGGTATTACTCATTACCTCCACCGTCTGCTCGTTCTAGATAATGCCTTCTTCTGACTTCACAGCCATAGATTTTTGTAAGACTTCCATGCTCAGCGGCTTTTTGTAACATTTCTGGAGCTACGTATTCGTGTGGAAACTCTTGAAAAATTTCCTGTGAACCTAAAAACAAATATTTGGTGTCTATTTATATAAGGAATCCGACTACCTAGGCATCAGCTTTCAGAATATTTACATAAAGTTCATGAATCATGAAACTAAAATATTACGTAAGGACGTACATGAATAATCTCAGTGGCATGATGACGTACTGTTTTACAAGGTTAGCTTAGGTTTAGAGCCAGGCGCGGATTCGGGGGGGGGGGCTTTGTACGATCGGCTCGAGTAGCCCCCCCCCCCCCCCCCCCCCGAGGAAAAACCTGGATCCGCCACTGTTTAGAGCTTAATTAAAAAAAAATCGGTACACGTAGGTACCCATGGATCTATTATAATAAGGATTCGATGTTCCGTATACTGTGACCGTATCGAACGTGAAGCCTTATATTTCTTGTTTGTTTTCTTTTGGGGGAACAGTTTACAAACTTTAAGGAAATACCACAGGAAATACGTAATTGAATCAAGAATGGTAGTAGAAAGAGATAAAATAGCATTGGGGTGTTGGAGCTCAGAAGTGTTGCTGTCTGTGCTGGTTGCTTAGGAAAACGGCCGAACCTCGGTCTGAACACTCGGTTACACGTACGTCTTTGTCTAATGACCTAGAAAAGAAAAAGTGCGACTTATAGATTTATAAATGACTCGGAGCGACTTTAAATAAACACCTTTAGAAATAACATAACCTATAAATAATAAAACCTTTTTAACTTAAATTTATTATTATTTTGGAGAAAATAAAGTATTTTAGGGCTTTTATTACTTTTAGTAAATATTGTGATGCTTCTAACGTATTTTTTGTACAAAAATATAAGGTAAAATAAGATGTGGCCAATGTTTACAAATTGTGTTTACAGTGTCGCTTAGAATGGTTTGTTTTGGCTTCAAAGAATGTTAAATCATCCCGTATTCATTCTTAATAAATCCATGTAGGTACCATATTTTAATTTAATATATATCATTGTTGAATTCGTGCTTCAATAAGCTTTCATTCGACACCCTGCACGATGCCCTTAAAAAATTGTTTTCCCATGTTCCACATTACCCCCTGAAATTAACCCCCAGAATCAAAATTCAACTTTTTATACTTCACGTTTATTATTGGGCTACTACACTCTATCTCTGTGCTACATTTCAAATTTTTACGTTGAATAGTTTCAGAGAAAATCACTTGTGACGGCCGGACGGACGGACACCGAAGTGACTCCATAAGTGTTCCGTTTCACGGAACACTAAAAATGGAAGCAACATACTAGTTTACAGAAAAATATGGGTTTGATTAGTTTAATAATTTTAAACAGCTAAGTATTTTAGATTTTTAGAATTAGGTGCTATATTTATATAGACTAATGAACATATAAATTTATAGGATGAATACAATTTTCAGCTGATGTATAGGTATATCCAGAGTATGTTAAATATATTGTGTTTAAATCACGAACATTTTTTCTGTGTTAAGTCCTATGGAATAAATAAATTACTGTACAAGTAAAATGAAGTTCCCATATCTTCTCTAGGTTATGTAGTTCGTATTGAAAATCTAAAATATTTGATATGTAAAACTTGCGGTTTTAGTGTATTATTATTATTATTATTATTATTATTATCACAATATAACCGACCTAAAATGACTGAATCTACAAGTGTGAGTTTTGTTTTAGTAGGTATTTAAATAATCCTTAAAATAATATAATACCAGAGAAAAATAAGATATCTTATTCTTCTCTGATAATACTATTGTAATTTAAAATATGCATTTTCACTATATTTTTAGATGATCTTCAATACTGGTCAAACATTACGCCAGATTCTATTGCAGATACTGTAGTTGTATTCGAAATTAAGTATTTTGATCTCCAAAATGTTTTGTATAATTAATGTTTTAAGACCAATTCATCGTAAACTTCTTTTATTTTTATTTAAGTGTTCTTGAGTCGTAATTACTGATGGGTTTGGAAATATTTGAAAATTTCTCATTAAAGGAATCAACTCAGTTTATTAAATTTGTCTATTAGACGACAACTTTGAGTGTCATCAGAAAAAGCCAAAAGATTACTTTATTTTATAAATAAATGAAAATCGAACGTAGTTATTACAAACAATAGAGAGCGAGTACATGTTCTTGGGTATTTCCTTTAAAATTTGGTAATAATTTAAAACTATCAAACATATATTTATTTGCAATAATTCTTGTTGTTTTATTTGTATAAGATAAGCTTAGAAAATAACTGAAAACTTTTTTTCTAAATCTCTTGAAATTACTTTAGAAAAATAAGTAAGAGCAAAAGAATTAAATGTGCATGTTAATTTCTTATTCATTTTATAACATGAATAAAATCCCATTTTTTATATCACAGATTAAAAAGCAGGACACATTCTAAATATATTATCTTCTTTAAAAAACATTTTTTTGTTCAGTTACAACAAAAAAAAGTTTCTTGTACCACAGACCTTGAGACACATTTCCTGATCCAGTAAACACAAACGTTAACGGTCCCACTGACTTTGGCATAAGACCTAAAGCAATTTCATATCCAGCATCCCGAACTGCTTGTTTGGCCATACTGGAATTTCTATAGTTATGTGCCGGTCCAATGTGCATAAATGGAGTATGGTGTCCAAGAGCTAGAAGCCTTAATCCTAGTCCATGTAATATGTTTACTATTCCAGCAATTCCCGCCATTTTTCCAAAAGCCACAACTCTTTGACCTTTTAAAAATAAATTGATTTTACATTCAGTTTTATGTTGATTGTAAAAATTTGATTGATGAATTGAAACTTAACGAGATAGGTACTGCAGTACCCAGTCGAGTACCTAAAACCGAGTTGAGCTCGTATGTCGAGAGTTTCGAGAATTCCCAGTTAACACAATTCTTAAAATTAATTGTAAACTGCATAATGTCCAAAAGTAACTACCTATTAACCTATATGCTACATAATTAAAACATAAATATGTTACTGACAATATGATGGGCTCCATCAGGATAAAATCCAGGGGAGGATAAGGGGAAAAGATATTTTGCAAAATTTATTCAAATACAAACTCAATTTAAATAATAATGGTAGTGTTAAAAATAGAGCAAATAATAATTTTTCTTTAAGCTGTTCCAAATCTGGTGGCAAGGGATCTACAAAAATTTTTCAAAATTTTCTTTTTGTTCAAAATTGATTTTGTTTAGTTTTTTTAAGCATATTTGTTGGGAAACTAAAATTTTTCGCAAGCATCTTGATAGATTTTTTCAACAACGGGATTAAAATTTTTTTCGAAAATACATATTGCTTTTAAAATAATTTTGTTTTCAAAATATCATTTTTCAAAAACAGAATCTTAATAAAAAAAAAAAATTTTAAACAATTCGAAAATAAATTTCTTAAAAAAAAATTAAAAAAATTGTCTTTTAAAAAATTGTATTATTTTATGTAAAATTTTTAAAACAGCGTGTTCTGAAAAAACTATTATTTTGAAAAACTGTTTTTCGACAAAATGCGCTTTCGAAAAAGACAGAAATGTATTTAACCCATTAACGGTTTCTGGTACATATTTGTATCACTTGCTATTCAGTCGATCTATGCATTAATTTTATGTTAAACACCGCCTTTATGACACATTTAAATGCTTTAGACGCTCTTGGGTACAAATACTTACTATATTAAACATATTGCGCCACCTGCATTGAAAAGTTTGAACTTCTGTCATAATATGATATTTATGTATTTGTACCGGCGCGGCGAGCGTAATAGAATGTAGGTATGGGTTGGAAAAGTTAGTTTCTTTGTTTTTTTTTTGTGGTATATAAATTAAAAAAATAAACCACAAGGAAAGTATACCAATATTTATAATGTATTCTATTTTATATCATTATAAGTTAAGCTAAATACACTCCAAATTGAGCAAAAATTATGCATTCATAATTTTGGGTTAGTAATGGCGGCAAACATGTAACAACGTGATTGCTTTTATTTTCAACATTTAAACGAAGGCACGTTAGAATTATTGGATTTAGCGTAGTGTGATAATGTTAGATTGTTTATTTTGCCTCCAATATTTTAGATTTTCACCGGCTAAGATAGTTTTTGATATTAGAAATATGGTAGGTATTTGTACCATACAACATAATCATTATATTATGTTTATAAACCACAATTATATTTTTTATACATATCTCTGGTTTTTTATGATTTTTTGTACTTGAACTCAAAATTTTCAATGCCGTGTATGATTGTTAGTAGAGGAAAATAAGGACTAAGGATATAGAAATGAAGTTTTACTCTGGTAAAAAAAAGATACATATTTTCCGTATCACATTGAGAATTCGATGTTTCGCAAACGATGTTGTATCTTCTGTTTTGTAGCTTAAATTTTGAAGAGCTTGCATAAGAAGTTATTTGTCCATCATAGAAAAAATTTAAATGAGGAATTTTGTTTTAATTTTCGACAAGGTTTCCAATGCAGGAACGCTCACTGTTATAAATATGTACCACCCTATATATAAAAAAATAATGGTACATTTAACATTTCGATGTCATATTTTCCTTTAAAGTTATCCTATTAATTCATATATACCATCAAAAAACTGATTTTTGAAAAAACATAATTTCGAAAAAAATAGCACTTTCTGAGGACAATGTTTTTTTTTAAATTGGTTTGTCAGTCACAAAAAGAATTCAATATTATTACAATACTGCCGGTTGCGCAAGAGTAACCAGAGGCCAGAGTTCAGAAAGGTGCATCAAGTTTTTAAAAATATCTGACTATTCAAACAAACAAAAAAATCTCAGCAGCATGATATAATGCCCTGTTGTTATGTGGTGTAAATATTATGTCTATACCATATATTCAGTAAATATAATAGCCACAAAACTGCCTTGGCCAATGGCCATAAGTTACAAAAACAAAGAGTATATTAAGAAACACCAATTAATAATTGTGAAATCACTGAAATCCAACGTAATTAGCTGTTGGTATAATACCTATAGCTGAGCATGATATACCCAACATTATTCGATCTTGCTCTCAGTTTTGATAAACATCTGTCTGTATGAAGTTTTGTTTTACACGTTGTTAATTTTATTTATAATAAATAATGACAATATATAACTGGTCGGTACACTAGTTTGTAAGGCCAGCGCAAAATTTATGTAAAAAGTATATGTACAATATACAACAGTGCAATTCCTATCTAAAGAATAATTGCCGTTTTATTATGCTGAATAACTGGATCTACTTTTTATTTTGTTGAATATTTAGGAGTTAGTGTTGTTCAGATCTAATTTTGAACCGTTGACGATTCAAACCTGTAGAAACATTTTGAACTATAATATGAATAGATGTTTTTACCTTTTTCATCCATCAATTTTTCGTAGTCAATCAATCTTATTCTCTTTTCCAGTATAGCATCCAATAACGGCATATTAGATTCTTGTGCTTTTATTGTGTGAGAAAACA
Source organism: Philopedon plagiatum (assembly GCA_963971165.1). Classification (NCBI taxonomy): domain Eukaryota; kingdom Metazoa; phylum Arthropoda; class Insecta; order Coleoptera; family Curculionidae; genus Philopedon; species Philopedon plagiatum. The sequence continues at coordinate 49,204,147 of OZ020190.1, forward strand.
GGCAATAGGTCTTATCGGGAATAAGTTGATTCATTGGGACTTGCTTAACACCAAATATAACGCTAGCTTCGGACATGTCTTCCTGTACCACCGCCCCTGCATTAAGATAATTTTGCATTGGGTACGCTCTTCTATTAGAAGGTTGGACAATGACTTTAACGCCATTTTTAACTAATTTTCGAACATGACTAGGAGAAAATGGTGCTCTTCTTTCCCAAACACTTTGATCCTCTCTCCTTATGGCGATTATCTTCTTGGTACCCTGAAAATAACGTATAATTGTTATAAACAATTTGTGATAAAATAAAATAAAAAAAATAATTGTAAAGATTTTATTTGTAGTGATTGATACAAATACACTAATAATTAAAAACAGAAAAAATTCGATCAAGTGTAAGCTAACTTGCACAATTATTATTCCGTACCAACAGCCCCCCACTTAACTTAAGAAAACCTCGGCCGCCCCATCTCCGCCCATCTGCCGCGCTACCCGCCGCCGATGGCACCAACGCCGTATCACATCGCGTATGCGCGGAGCTGAGTAGGGGAGTGTTTCGACTGAGACGAATTAAAATCTTTGAAAAACCTGTTAGCACAAAAGTTCTTCCTTACATCGTAAGAAATATTTTTGTCGAAACACTTTTTCTTTAAAACCAATGGTTCGGCAGTTATAAAAAAATAAACAATTCAATTATTTATAACAATTAATCGCGCTGGAATTTTTCAATTCTGATAATTTTGGTTCAATCTACACCTAATTCTCAATGTTCATGATTTTTTTCAGAATTTTCTGAGCGATTCCTTTGGTGATGAGGGTGGGGGACATCAATTTTTAAGTGTTTTTCCCGAAAAATGCATAAAAAATACATTATATACTTATATTGTTAAATTCGTGATTCAATAAGCTTTCATTTGACATTCTACACGATGCATTTGAAATTTTCACCCCCTAAAATTAACCCCCAGAACCAAAATTCAACTTTTTATACTTCGCATCTATAATTGGGCAACCACACTCTATCTCTATGTTAAATTTGAAATTTTTACGTCGAATAATTTCAGAGAAAATCGCCTGTGATGGACGGACGGACACCGAAGTGATTCTGTTTTGCTAATTTTAGCATGGAACACTAAAGAATACATTGTTAAAACTTGCAGCTTGCATAAACGTGCAAGCTGCTGGGTTTAAATAATTAATCCTAATTGAATTTTTTTCACGTGGCTCGATAAAGATGTTCAAATGTCAGAAAAATAGACAACATTTATCTTAAAAAGAAATATTATTTATTATAAAAGTAATAGATAGCTGGCAATTTGTCCAACAAAAAGTACGAAGTTTGACAATCTCACAATCTTGGGGGGTGGGGGGAGTCACGGCCTCCCCTGGCCCCCTTGCGGGCGCCCATGCTTACAGTATAGGGAGCGAAAACATGACCAATCAAAGAAGATTAGATGAGACAGAAATGAAATGGTAAGATGGATGTGTGTATAGAAATAAAAGAATAAGGAAAACACCCAAAGTTGTGGAGATATCTAAGAAGATACAGAAAAGAAGACAACAGTGGCATGGGCATTTGATGCGAAGAAATAATTATGTCGGCAAAAGAGTAATAAGTAATAACAATGGAAGTAGATTTTAGGAGAAGTAAAGCAAGACCAAAGCAGAGATGGGTGAATGGTATCAAGAATCATTTAAGGGAAAGAAGATTAACGGGAGAAGAAGCTGAGGACCGAGTGTTGTTGAGACCATTAACGACTCCATATCAAGTCAATGCTAAGAAGACAAAACTCACTGACTGACTCACTGATTTAATAATTTATCAAGACGTCTTTTGAGCTCGTTCTCTTAAACTAAACTGCTACCAAGACTATAATTTTGGAACTTTGCATGGTGCTTTATTTTATGGCCTATGAAAGAGATAAGGCTAGGTTTTTAAAAATTCTAAGTCCAAAGGAGTGAAAATGGGGTTTTAAGAGATCTTAATCATAAATAAATTTAATTACTGATTTATGGTGCTATGCTTAGAAAAGTCTATTAACTAATTTACAATCTCTTCCTTATTAATACCCAAAGGGATGAAGCCTTGTCGTAAGCTTCGACTTGTCCAGGTTTAAAAAGTTACTATATTTTGCATCACCAAGATTGTATGTTAAATCTCAAAACTAAAATCCACTAAACCGATTTAGTTGTTTTATTAAAAGAAGGTTTATTTACATTTTTAGGTAACAAAATAATTTAAATCATGACCAGATAGAGGCTCTGTCAGAAACATGGGTGGCCAATGCCAACCATAATACAAGCGAATACATAATAATATGTGAATAAAGCCACGAGCAACAGTTAGTCACATATGATATTTACTCTTTTTCAGTGGTCGCCTCTGGAATTCCAGTACGTTAAAATTTCAGTCATTACGCTTGAAACCCACACCAAATTTGCGTGGATTAAAAAAGGACGTATGAGGAGCTCTTTTCACCAATTTAAAATTTGTGTATCAAAAGTGATAAAATTGATCAGAAAATATAAAAACAACGTTTTGTTTAAGAACAGTTTCTTACTCAGGGGAGGCAAAATTTTTTTTTTAAATTTCAAAATTATTTTTGAGTAAACTTCTTTATTTTTAATTTAACGGAAAAAAGTTATTCTTAATAAAAAGTTTTGCTTATCCTCGGATGTCCGAAACAGTGATCAAACTCAGATTTTGATTAAAATTATTTTCGTAGACCTTCTGCTTAAAGCAGGGATGCACAGACTTATAGGGAGCAGGTGCCACTCGGGAAAAATATAAGCCAAGGACGGGCCACTACAAACAATATTTATTAACACAAAATTTTTTATTTTTAAATAGTATGAAATACAATGATAAAAATAAAAGAACCTTCAAAAATGTTTGTTGTAATAATTATGTAATCATTACAATGTAATATTTCATGTTTTATTATTTTGATGCATGACATTGCATTGAACTAACAAGTTTTTTTATATTTGGCTCCACATTACTTGTAGCCACACGTATAATTGCTTCCAAATTTTCATTTGCCAGGCGGTTTCGGATTTTCGTTTTGTTAAGTTTCATCACTGAAAACGTTTGTTCACAAATATACGTCGATCCAAATAAGCTTGCGCATTTCAATGCATTTATTCGCAACTCTTTATAAGCGTTTTTATCAACGCAAAGGTAGAAGTTGAGTAAATTACCTTCATTAAATTTGTTTCTTAAATTATCATCATTTTGCATGTCTATTAATTCCAGCTGCATTGATTCCGGCGCATTTTCGGGTGAAATGGTGAAAGGATTGCTGAAAATGTCCAATAGCGGTTTAACTTTTTTGAAGTCTACAAAACGATTTTCAAAAGCTTGTATCAAAATATCAATTTTTTCAACATGAGCGAAATTGACGTCAGTTTTATTGAACTTCTCCATAATTTTTTTGTAGTTCGGAAAATGGCCGTAATTGGCTGAATTGATTTGTGTCCTGAAAAGACTCAATTTGCATTGAAAGGACGAAACATGAGAGTATAGCTGCGAAATCAATTGATCTTTGCCTTGGAGTCTCGTATTTAAGACATTCAAGTGATTTGTGATGTCTACAAGAAACGCTAAGTCACACAGCCAATCAGGGTTGTCGAGTTCGGGGACGTCGTTTTTCTTTTCCGCCAGAAATAGTTGGATTTCTTCAATTAAGTTAAGAAACCGCTGTAGTGTCAACCCACGACTTAGCCACCTTACTTCAGTGTAAAACATGAGATCACCATATTCGCTTTCAATATCCTCGAGAAATTGTTTGAATTGTCGGTGATTGAGACCTCGTGATTTTATAAAGTTTACGGTAGGTACTACAACTTTCATAACATTTTCAAATCCCAATAATTTTGAACAGAGGGCCTCTTGATGTATAATACAATGAAACTGCATTAATTCCTTGGTATTTATGTTTTTAGTTTGTAAATATGTTTTTAACATAGTTACTATCCCAGATGTACTTCCAACCATTGAAGGTGCTCCGTCAGTTGTAATTCCAGATATTTTCGTTAAATCCAAATCCATTATAGAACATTTTTCTAGAAGAGCTTTGAGCATGTCACTTCCCTTGGTTTGACTTGTCAAAGAACTCATACCAATCAGTTCTTCACTCACTTCAAAATTTTGCGTTACACCTCGTAAAAATATTAATAGTTGAGCAGTTGAACTTATATCTGTAGATTCGTCGAGCGCTATAGAAAAATACTCAAAACTTCTCGATTTCGTAGCTAATTGCTCTTCTATATTATCTGCTAATGCGGTAATTCTTCTTTGAACAGTCATCCGATTTAACTGAATTTTTTCAAACTTCTTTACATTTTCCGGACAAATTTTTTTTGCGGCGATATCCAAACATTGCTTAACAAACTCACCATCTTTAAAAGGCCGACAAGTTTTCGCTATTATTCGAGATATTTCAAAGCTAACTTCAGTGGCTGTTTCAGCATCTTGAATTGGTTTTGTAAACATAGATTGCTGGCTTATTAGTTCCCGTTGTAAAGTGGAAATTCTTTGCGTTCGATTTTCGCCAGTTAATGTGGTAAAAGCAGGATGCTGGGTTTCATAGTGCCTTTTCACATTATATTCCTTCGGAATAGAAACACTACTCTTGCATATTAAACAGACAATTTTGTTATGCGATGAAATAAAAAAGTATTTTTCGGTCCAAATATCATGAAACTGTCGATTTTCATCTTCAACCTTACGACTACGTTTCTTACTGGGGCCTGGTTTATCCATATCAAAATTAATATTATATTGTTACAGTCGGTAAAAGCCAAGTTCGAACGACGAAATATTTACTCGTCACAGATTACAGTTCTCAAACAGTATAACGCTCGCTTATCCGTAGTCAAAACTTAACTGCCCCGGTAGCCGGCGATGCGTCGAATTTATACGAGTTACCAAACATCGAGAACCATCCACTTTCTTCGGGGATCTACCGACGTGTTTCGCGAATCTGTAATCTAGTTGATGCTACAGATTTCTAGTCTCGTAACAATATGCTTGGACCGGAGCGCGGCGACGAATACTTTTAAAAGTCGATGGCAGGCCGCACAAATATCGCTTTTAAAATTCGTTGGCGGGCCGCATAAACATCGACAGCGGGCCGCATGCGGCCCGTGGGCCGCGGTGTGTGCATCCCTGGCTTAAAGTAACCTTAAAGAGATAGATTTAATTGGGTTATGCCACGCGACTGAGCAGGCCAAGCCATTGGTTATGTTGGCATTGACAGTAAAGTATTAATTGTAGATTTAATTCACCAATCAATAAATCTATCACTCAATCAAAATAAAAATAATCAAAAATAAGAAGTTTACTAAATAGAATGCGCTAACTCAAAAATTTTGCGATTGGTGAAAATTAATTAATTTTTTTTAACTACGCCTATTTACTATACCATTACCTATTGTGTTGGCCACAGGCAATTTGTTACACGTTACAAATAACAATTACCCACCTTAGTTGACTCACATTTCGTCACTGGAAAAACAAAGGGGCGTAACTTCATTTAACATATTTTTCAGGAGAAGCGATTGAAAATTAAGCCAGTCTTGCATTGGTTACTGAACCTTCTTCTTCTGTTATAATTTACAGTACATTTATGTAAGATATTTAGTAGACTAAGTATATTATGCTAAATTCTAAATGTTATATTCTTGCAAAGAAAGATGTATTTACGGAGTTATCGAATTTTAAAAGAGAACCGCCTTTTTGTCTATTAACTTTTTTGAAAATTTTCATACATGGCTGACTTACGCCTATATAATTTATAATATCACGATAACCATAAGAGACAAAGAAACGCTAAAAAGTTTGTATTTTTATAAATATGACCTTGGGGGTAGGTATGGTGGCCACTCAGACGTGCCCATAACTGGAAATTCGGGTTTTCGGAGTTACGCCCCTTTGTCTTTCCTGCGACGATTTGTCACCCAAATTTGGACTTATTGTCTCTTTGGTGTTTTGCGATAAGAGCTTTTTTGGTGCTGTTTTCAATACGTTGGATACACAAAACAAAATATAAGTGAGGTTATTTTGAACAAAATACAAATATATATATATAGGTTTTGCTGTGGATGCAAAGAAGAAAATACAATGCTGGTTTGCATTATAGTTCTGGCCATCTCATTTCAAAGAAACTGATCAAAAGATTTATTTAAAGGTTTGTTTTTTTGTACAAAGGTTATAATGCATCAAGAAACAGGAGATGATACATTGTATACTAGTACTTACAACCATTTTTAACAATTTGCAATTTCGTGTAGATCCATAATCGAAACCTAAGATTTTAGGGTACTGAAGATTCAGGAGCCACCACTGTTTTCTTAAAAGTTTTAGAATAATTTTATGACAAATTTTTGTAAGGACACAAAACTTTTTACTATTTTTGAGAGAAAAATTTGGCATTAGTTTTTAAAGACGCAGGAAGGAAATGATCAAAGAACAATAATAGAAGAGTTTCTATTTTCGTTCATTTATGTGTCTTGAGTTATAATTTGGAACACATAAAATTGCCAGTGTTGTAACCATATAATATACGACATACTCTAGTTATAAGTATTAATTATATATTCGTTATCATTATTCATTGTTCAATATTGTTCATACAGACAGAAACTTCCATCTATATTTATATTTGTACTATAATTGTTTTCTATGATAAATCCTACAATATTATTCCCAGTCTAGACAAGGGTCATTTACTTTACAACACAACCACTGGCGTAGCTAGGATTTTGTCTTGAGGGGGGGGGGGGGGGGGGGCGGCAGACAATGTTGATAGACTAGGGAAAAGGCCGTAGTAAATTTTTTTGGATAGTATTTATGGCTCTTGGGGGGGTGGTGGTCAAATACCCCTTTGCACCCACCCCCCCCCCCCCCCCCAGCTATGCCAGTGAAAACAACCATTACCATTGTAGACTTATTTTTATTAGTATTATTGTATATTTACTATTTGGTATCGTTAAACTACACCGAAGCACAGACTAGACTTTGACCGGACCATTTGGCCATTTATTAGTAGTTAATTAGCTAGTTACCTTATCTTGGGAAGACCCAGTGTTTGGGTACGACCTTTTTCAAAACATATAAAGAATCTTGAGTTTGTAATAAAGGAAAGATTTTTTATTACAATATTACACTGGCAGAAAAGCCCAGTTGCAACACTGGTAACAGTCCCAGTTACAACACCAGCCTAAAATTTGTTGCGCATGATTACGTTTATTACGAATAGGATTGTGCGAATAGTAATTGGTGTGAGATTGTATGTAATTTTAATTTTGTTTTGTCCTAATTAGGCGCTCCTGTGTACGTCATGTTGGCACTGTAATATATTTTTTCTACAACCGAGCGAAAAGTACAAATTTGCGCTTTCAAAAGAAAGCGCAAAGTTGGACATTTTCGAGGAACAAGCGTTTGTTTTACTTTGTCGCTCGCAGAGCGACAAAGTTACTTTGTCGCTCGCTTAGTTACCATGGACACCTTAATAATAATAAAGAAACGTCCAGCGTATCTGCGACTTTTGACACAAAATATAAACTGTCAAATTTGATATCAATAATTATTAATTACATTAAAAAATATTTTTATAAAAACACCGGTTGTAGAAAAAATCATGTGTGTAATTCGAGCGCAAAGTGACATTGCCGCTCTCGCGAGATAGCCGCGCTCCGCTACGCGTCGCGCGTCTAACTTCTCGCTCAGAGCGGCAATATATCACTTTGCGCTCTTAATACACAAATAGCTATTTTCTACAACCGAGCGAAAAGTACAAATTTGCGCTTTCAAAAGAAAGCGCAATGTTGGACATTTTCGAGGAACAAGCGTTTGTTTTACTTTGTCGCTCGCCGAGCGACAAAGTTACTTTGACGCTCGCTTAGTTACCATGGACACCTTAATAATAATAAAGAAACGTCCAGCGTATCTGCGACTTTTGACACAAAATATAAACTGTCAAATTTGATATCAATAATTATTAATTACATTACAAAATATTTGTATAAAAATACCGGCAGTAGTAATAATCATTTTCTTTAGATTTTATAAAATAAGCTCCTACAATAGCCAAATAAGATAGTAAAAAGAACAATTTTTTATATTTGTTTTGCAGTAAATACTATTTTAACAAACATTTTTATCTAGACACATATGTAACGTAAAGTAATGCTCACTTTTTGAAATATGAAGTGTCAAGTTTGAGATTATCAAAGTTTATCAATTTTTACCAAACATTTTTATAAAAACACCGGTTGTAGAAAAAATCATGTGTGTAATTCGAGCGCAAAGTGACATTGCCGCTCTCGCGAGATAGCCGCGCTCCGCTACGCGTCGCGCGTCTAACTTCTCGCTCAGAGCGGCAATATATCACTTTGCGCTCTTAATACACAAATAGCTATTTTAGGTAGAGGTTAGGTCGTAGGTAATGGTAATGCAATAATTTCCACGCTTGTAAATTTAAAAGCAACTGACAAAAAATTCGCGTAAATTAGAAAGTATAGAGGAAATGTAAATCGTTCCAGGAAAAACCGTTCGATTCAAATCGGTCAAGTAAATGTAAATTTTCTAATCGGTGAATACTAACGAAAGCCGCTTATTGTATAGGGGACACTTTGCTGACATTTTGGGTTTACATAAAATAAAACTAAGAAAATAACCTTTTACGACCGGAAGGCATCCAAGCGGCAGAAAAATCGTAACAAAAAGCAATGAATAAACAAATACATACAAATAAAAAAACTATTTTTTTAGTATTCTATTAAAAGTTTCTTTAAATAGCAAGAAAAAATACTTTGGTACTGCTACTAAGTACTACTCTTCACTCTTCAATAACATACCTACAGGTACTAACCTATAACGTAACAAAGTTAGCAGTTATTAAAACTTATTAAAATATTGCTTTATAAATGGCATAATATTGACAAATCAGCGGATTATCTATGAGATGTATCGTAATGCATTACGCAAATAAAAAACATGTTTTGATTTGATCTTCATTTTTCTCAGACCTAATTACCCACAATCTTAAGAACTTAAGAGGTTTTGTAATTTACAATGATTGCATATGTATATTTCTGTAATAGTTGCGTGATATACAGAGTGTTAATTAATTGTGTTGCAGGATTCTGGAAGGAGTTTCCTCTAAATAAATCAAAACAAATAATACATATATCAATATGAGCCTGTAATGTTCTCGAGATATGGATTGGTTTGAAATACTCTGTAAAAGATAAAAAATAAAACAAAAATTTGAGACTGAATAGGGAATATGCATTTACTTGTGTATTGCATAAATTGCCTAAAAAAGGCGGCACAAACCCAGAAATGTTATTTTGAAGAAAATTACTAGGATAAGTTTATTATTTTTGTTTACTTCTCGGTATAATTTATTACAATTTAAAAAACAGCCATTTGCCCACGTCTACAAGTGACATCAGATATTGTTTAAAACACGCTTCGCTGTTTCGTGCTTAAAGTGCTTAAAGGTCTGAGATTTCATCCTTTTTATCCTCTTGCTTGGAATTTTTAACAGGCATGTGATCAGTCGTGTTGTTTACAACAATTACTCACGTGCCTGTTAAAAAATAAAGAGCACGGCCTTGAGTGTATACTCAGTTGCCTACACTCATAACACCAAAACCGAATCGTTCATCTGTGATGAACCGGTTCGTTCATCTGTGATGAATCGGTTCGGTTCGTTCATCTGACCGGTTCAACCGGTTCGTTCATCGAACCGGTTCAACCGGTTCAATCCGGTAGTTGAAACCAGGTCTATTTAGCAATTTTATTATAATTAGTATGCTGAAACACTTGTTCCATTGTGGCTTTTAATTTTTAAGTAAATCCTTTTTCGAAATAATTTTTGTTCCCCTCTGCTTTTACTTGGGTAGATGCCGTAAATTACATTTATTTAGAGGAAAACCGACTTACTAGACCGGTTATAGCGTTGACAGTGGTGACAGTTAATTTTCAGGAATTGTTGTCCGTACCCTACCGCTTTTTCAAGGCACCGGCACCGGTTGGAAACGGAACACACCCTTAATTTTAAAAATTTGAATTACGTTAACTCCTGGATGTTTTTTAGGCCCAGTATTTGCCTGCACGTATAAATGTTGGCTAAATTGTGCACATGGGAATTTTAAATGGTGTATTGTACTTGGCAAAGTGCAGTATGAGCAATATTCTAATAGCAATACCTATATAGCACCACCAAGGAAGATGTTGATAGGAGAGGTGATAGCCGGGAGAGATACTTAGAAAATAAAAGTCTAGAAATCAGTAGGGGGGAAACGGACTTAATATAGCCACTGATTGAAATTTTCAAATATGCATTATTTATAATTTCCATTTAGACCTGAAACTTTGAACTGGTAATGGCTGTACAGTGTACATGGAGCGTAATGGGTAGAAAAGGGCAAAAGTAAGGATGTAAGAAGAAAAGCTAAATAAGGTAAAGAATTTTAAATATTTAGAAATTCTGTGGTATGCAGCACAGATCGTAAAATTAGTGTGAGGAAGTTGTTTATAAAACATACGTGGAGCGGAAACATGGTCAACACAGAAAGTACATGGAAGAACAATGGTGTAACAAAAATGAAAATGTTAAGATTGGCTGTATGGGGTAACATGGAGGGACAACTTTAGGAAAAAAATAAAGATATTGACAACCAAGGTTGTGCAGATATCCAAGAAGATAGAGGAAAGAAGACAACAATGACGATAAGAGTGTATGAGAGGAGAGGTAGAAGAAGGCCAAAGCAGAGAAGTTGAGAAAAGACGAAGTCCAAGAAGAAGAAGAACATTAAAAAAAGTATTGTGGATACCCCCTAATCTTTGATTGTACTTACAAATTTTCTTCTCTGTAAACTATTCTGTGCTATCCATCTGTTCGTTAGGACTCTGTGAGCATTCAACATTTTGTTCAAAAAATAACGACACTTATTTAGATTTTTTCTTTAATCCAAAAAGTAAAGCCCGTTTATTAATTTTTGTAATAAACCCGGAGAGCATTGTAGTTAAACTAAATATCTTATCCGCATGTCTTGACACAGTAATGTGTTTGTTAAATGTTTATCGGAGTTAAACTAAATAAATACATGCATATAATCTAAAGACTGTCCATTTTATTGAAAACAATATCAGAATTTGGTTAACCAATCAATAAATAATATGGAAAATACATATTGTTCTTTCGTAACTACTTAGACTTACTGATAAGAATATCTCAGTTGTTATCCTTAGTAGTAAATTAAGTCATGGGCTAATTAACAAATGGATTAAGACCAAATGAAGTATACTGACCGATTCATTATTAAAGTTATATAAAATCAGTCTAGTTTAACAGTTGGAAGTTTTAGTTGATTACCTTTCGTACTGTTAATTGTTTTTGGTATTTTCTTAAATTTACAAAGAAAAAGATAACATTGACTACTAACTGGACGGTATGTTTAATTAATCTTTACTTTTAGTATTTTATATAGCGATGTTGTTGATACTAGTCTGTATTTGAAAACATATCTAGACAGTAATAATAAATTTACACACCACACGAAATGGCTAAAGAGACAAATCTAACAATTGTGCCAAAATACTCCAAACAAAAATGTTTTAAGCGAGAGCGGATGTGTGTCTCTTTCTTATCTACTTGTATAGTTTATTGCTTAGGTTTGATCTTGATGTTTTAGTCTTATTGTTTCATTAATTAAGCTTAAGCAAGATAAAAGTTTTCGATCCGGTACAGTATCAATGAAGATACTGTATTTCTCTAGGAATTAGATAGTTTACCCCTAAATCTTCACTATGAAATTTACTAAAAAGGCTTACGACTTAGTACTGGTTTAAATTTAAACCATCCAGTTAGGTTCTGACAAGTTTTGGTCGTGTTATTGGCAATACAAAAACGTATTAGTTATTGTATTGTTTCTGCAATCTGCTTGTTTTCAAAATAATATTTGTCTTGCAACGTGTTGCTAAATTAATGACTTTAGTTCTATAACTGAGAAGAGTATCACATACTCAACTTATTTTTTTATAAATTTGCAAAAAAATCTCGAAAATATTTTTTTTCTCCAAATGACATTAAAAGCGGCCTTTTAATGACACTTGGCAGGCTTAGAAGTTGTACTTTTAATGCCTAGGCAGAAAAAGTCCAATTTTACTGCCTAGGCAGAAAAAGTTCGGAAAAATAGACAATCAGCACATCTTCAGAGAAAGATCCTATATTTTTCTTCTGTCTATATTCCATGAATCTGCTGTATGTGAGTTCATATACAGTTCTTGATTTTTTTGGTAAAAGGTTAAATTCCACATCTCGCGCCTGGTCTCTTATCTCAGGTGGTGTTAATTGCATCAATTCATCCTCACTTTGCAGTAAATCCATTTCTAACATGACAACTTTTCAAAATTGACAATGACAAAGTAAACAGTAAACAAACATATTCAACAAACATCATCAGCGGTAAACATAGTAACGCAGGGCCCGGTTACCTTTGATAAAATAATTTAGTTATTTGGATATTGATAATGAAACGCAATTTAAATATGGAAAAGTCGATTTTGCGTGGAATTGGAACAAATTTGAAGAAAAAATTATATGTTTCACACGGCAGAAAAGCAGATTTAATGCCTTGGCTGGTTTCATAGCCTCGCTACGCTCGGCTATGAAACACCAGCCGCGGCATTAAATCTTGTGCTTTTATGCCTAGTAAAACAAATAACTATTTATAATACAATTCTCATTCTTACACTAAACTTGTCCATTTACATAAATCTTTGAGTCTCAAATAAGACCGGAAAATCCGCCCGTCGAATTTTTGTAATTGCCGGATGTAGAATGCCTGACTGTATGGATCTATTATAATATGGATTCGATATCCGTATACTGTGAGCATATCGAACGTGAAGCCTTATATAATATAAATATTTTGTTGTTTGTTATTCTCTTGAGAGAGCAGTTTACGAACTACGAACATAGACAAGACTACGAATTACTACGTAATTGAATCAAGAATGGTAGTAGAAAGAGATAAAATAGCATTGGAGTGTTGGAGCTCAGAAGTGTTGTTGTCTGCTGGGTGCTTAGGAAAAACGTCTGCGAACGCTCGGTTACACGTACGTTTTTGTCTAATGAACTAGAAAAGAAAAAGTGCGACGTATAGATTTATATAGATTTATAAATGACTGAGAGCGACCTTAAATAAACGCCTTTAGAAATAACCTAACATAACATAACCTATAAATAATAAAACCTATTTAACTTAAATTTATTACTATTTAGCAGAAAAATACAATATTTTGGGGCTTTTATTACTTTTAGTAAATCTTGTGATGCTTCTAACGTATTTTTGTACAAAAATACAAGGTAAAATAAGATGTGGCCAATGTTTACAAATTGTGTTTACAGTGTCGTTTAGAATGGTTTGTTTTGGCTTCAAAGAATGTGAAATCATCCCGTATCCAGTCCTAATAAATCCATGCCTGACTGCAACTTCGCATTGTGAAGTAGGGATGTTGATATCGGAAAAAAGTATCGATATTTATTATATCGTTATTTTAAAAATATATTATATCGGGTATTCGATATATCGGTAAAAAATATCGATATTTCGATAAATCGATATTTCGTTCTTACAAAAACTGTCCATTTTAGATACACTAAAACTGTATCAAATTTTTATCTAAATTATCATTAAGTTTTCAATGAGGTGGTATATAACGGCAAATCCAAACAATAAGAAAAATTGTAAACAATTTTAATTGCAAAAATTTAGTCAAAATATTGTATATTTAGCATATTACAGCATGATCAAACTTTACCAAAAATGGTTTATTTCTAATAAACGCACATATAGACTTAATAATTATGAAAAATTTATTTTATTGAAAAAAAAATTAAAGCTACGTTCCAAAACCCAAACTCAAATATTTTAAGATGCTACTTATTTTCGTTTGGTATCCAAAAAGTCCGAAATAGTCCGAATTTCTTCAAGGTCCGAAAAAAGTTCATAGCTTCAAAAAAAGTCCGAAAATCGGACTAAAGTCTGCCGATTGGCAACACTGGCTTGCGGCGTTGGAGCGTTGCAAAATGGCGTCCAACAAACAGTCGAAACGAACCGAAATTCGTAAATCTTCTCTTCTAAAATACAATGGCTGGCGTCTCGTCGGCTAGCAACGTCCAGCCAGAAATTCGTATTGTAAATTGTCCGAATTGCCAGTAAATTTCTTCTTCTTATCTTGCGATGGCCTCTTGCTTTTCACCATCTAGCTACTAAAGCTGGCGAAAAATATCGGATCCGATAGTAAGATTTAAATATAGATATTCCGATATATCGGTATAAAAAATATCGTCTAAAAATATCGATATATCGAACAAAAAATATCATTTATTTGATATATCGATATTTTTTCAGCATCCCTATTGTGAAGAAGAGATCAAAGTTCTCTTCTTACAGATATTTAAACTGTTCGAAAAAACTAGGCTCTGTTATTCCCCGTTCGGCTAATTGTAACAGAACAACCAGAAGCACATCGTATAATGTCATATGCATTTCTTGACTATCGAGCTACAGAAACCCAAAATATTCCATTTCTATCGTTCATTCACACTTAGAGTCTCTAGATTATGAAAGAAATTGCCTGCAGAGGTTTTTATTCCCCTCCTAACTTGCAATCCTTCTTTTCAGATACCCACGGTGCGCTAGTACTTAGTCTTAAAGCGTATATCAGCTACCACAGATAACAAATGTAGAACTATACAAGCTAGCTGGTTAGGCTAGCCGAAAAGGCTCAAGTCAAGAGTAGATGGAGTAGCCACATATTTGAAAAATGGCTTGTCCAACAAATGAGTATCTGTTTGTGAATTTGAAAACCACCGGTCTACAAAATTGATGTTTGTAAAAGTTGTTTTGATTTCGATACCTGATAGTTAAGTATATGATACAGTTTTATGTTATAGAGCTGATGAATAACATATATTTGTATGGACCACGTAAGATTCTATTAAAATAAATAAGTTTTCTATATTTAGAATAAAAAAACTTTACCTAATTACAAAAATATAAAATTATATATTGTCGTTTTTTTCGAAACGAATATTCGTCGTTCTTTTTACCGAATCCTTACTATAATGTTGATCGGGTAAATAAGTTGTAACATTCAGCGGCAGGGGCGGATTTATAATTTCGTTGGGGAGGGGGGGAATGTCACTTCGACCTACACGAAAGTACAAACCGAAAAAAAGAAATCGGGCAAGCTCGAGTACGATATTATTTTTTTTATTGTTTAGTGAAGAAATGTACACTATTTCATAATAGACGAAATATCTAAACCTGTTCTTGTGAAAACAGAACGGCTTGTCATCCTAACTTACCATTTTTTTAATTACTTAAACCTTCTGGCCATTTGGCCTGATATATGAAAATTTTTCGAAAATATATTTTCTCGAAAACACAACAATTTTTCAATAATACAGATATTCGAAACCTAGGGATGTTTTCAAATTGTTTTTCTGAAACCAACTTCGAATTTTTTTAACCACTTTTTGAAACCAAATTTTTTCAAGAAAACGCGTTTTTAGAAATAACATTTTTTAAACATTGTTTCAAAAAGACTTCGAATATTCATATTAAAAAACAACAAAACAACACTTTTTGAAAGTAATTTACTACAGAGTAACATAGCAAATACAAGGAAACGTAAACATGACCAAACACATAAAAGATTCGTTTGGGTTAGTTTAGGATCTTTTCGTCCTTTTTTCATTGACATTTCATTCATTCATTCATAATTTAAATTTAGAAAAACTATATTTTCTAAAATACACATTTCCGGGAAATATATATTTAAAAGGTTCTTTTTAAAAAAATATATTTTTGAAGAAGCTTTGTTTCGAAAAAATATACTTCATTTAAAATCAAAAAAGATATTTGTTGAATCTTAGCTTACACTCGACAGGATAAATTGTTTGATTAAAATGGAAGTGTAAATATTGTAGCATTTTTTCATTTATGCCTTCTGCTCATTTGGGGGGATATACGAGTACCTACTTACGAAAGTACAATTTGTCTTAAACCAATTTTTCAGTTTTTTTAAAGCACTTTCCAAAAATACATTTTTTCAGAGAATATCTTTTTCGAAATTAAATTTTTTCGGATAGTATTAATTTTTTCAAGCAACGGCTTTTTGAAAAAGTAATTTACGAGAAAGTAAAGTACCAAACCTAAGGAAACCCAAAAAATGTTCGTTTGGGTTTGTTCAGGATTTTTTTTCGTCTTTTATTCATTAACATTTTTCAAGCTACTAGAGTTCATAATTTAATTTTCTAAATATTGTTTTCAAAAAAATATATTTTCCAAAAATGTACCTGTTTTAAAATTTATTTGTTTGGAGACATTTTTGAAAAGATGTAGTTTCGAAATACGGGTTCTTGGAGAACATATTTTCAAAATATTTCATAAATCCGTTTTCTAAAAAGCATCTTTGAAAAAGCGATCAGGACATTTTTGAAAAATGTAGGTTCGAAATATGTTTTCGAGAAAATATTTTTGACAAATTTCGTGAATCCATTTTCGAAAAAGCTGCTTTTCGAAAAAAATTACTTTCCAAAGAGATGTTTTTTGAAAAAAAAATTATTGGGTTATTTGTTTCGTTTAGAAGTCAAAATTATCCGGCGCAAATTTTTATAGGATCGCAGTGCGATGTATAAGGAATGTTTTCAGAAACAATCTGAGAGCATCTAAATCAAAAATGCCAAATATTACATATTAGTACTGATCTATTATTTCAAAGACCTTATATAGACAGCAAAAGTTTATTTTTATTTATAATATTTTCTAGAATATGTAGAAATAGCTAATGTTACAATATTTGTTTTTAAAAATTAGCTATTGAAATCCTTTTTGTACAAAGCTCTAGGGGGGGGGGCGCCCCTCCCTAAATCCGCCACTGTTCAGCGGTAGTCTGCAATCACTGACCCTCCATCGCGCATCGTCTTTGATAATGTCCAACTTTATTAGGATTTTTCGGAACATAGTTTAAGTACGCACTTTTATTACACTCCAAAATTTGAAAATCTTTCAATTCTCGGAAGAGACGTCATTTTAGCTATCAGAGGGATGAAATTACTTAAAATCAGCTGCTATTTTCAAACATCGGAATCACTGTAGACTTATGTTATTATTATGTTATAATGTAAATCACGTCTGCTTAATTTACATATTTTGCTTTTTACTTTATCACACTTTCATAGATCTCCGTAAGGCATTTGTGTGTTTTAAAATTCCTTTTAAGGAGTTGTTACAGAGGTAAATAATAAAAATAACAATTCTGTAAGAATGTCACGTTTTCAATGTACATTTTGGTAATGATTACAACAAGGGTGCATCAAAAATCATAAAATGTCTATAATCTTCCATAGGGAACTACAACAGAAGTGGTGGCCAGGAAAAATATTTCAATAACACAAATTAATAGTGTGTGTGTAAGTTAATGGCACTGGTTGGAATCAAATGGCCAGACACAAAATAATATAAGCAAAAAATATTGATATTTTTAATTGCCTTATGTAGAAGATTGATTTTTCATTTTGACCATTAAACCCAATGTGTCCTAGTAGATCCCAGTTTAGACATTTCATTGAATTTGGTAAAGGATACCAGTAAGAAGATTAATATTTCCTAATATTGCTTATTCGATTTTTTTGAACTAAATAAATAAATACATAAATAAACCAGCATGAACGACCGAGCGGAATGACGGATAGGTAGACGAACGAACGAATGATCGAACGAATAAATAAAATAATGCTTCTGTGTGATTATTATTTTAGTAAGTTTTCCGATTACTTTTATAAAACGTGTTGTGATATACTTCAATCTCAAACTTTAATTTAAAATAGAGAAAACTAAACTTACAAATACAACATGTAGAGTTGTCCAAAATAAAGTTTAATTTTCCATTAGAAAAAGTAAAAGTATTGACAATAAAACTTTATATTGGTCACGACTGTACAATGTACAACCGTTAACAATTAAAACTTTCAGGTCTAAATGGAAATACAATGCATAAAAGTTTAAATTATCAATGGCTATAGATGTAATATATTTATATTATATAATGTAATATATTATATGTGTAATATTATAGTATATTATTTTAGGTAGAGACTAAGAACATAAGTTCGCACTAAAGAAAAATTCATCATCATGTGATTTTTTGAGTGAAGGTAAGTTTTATTTTTTAATAGATATTTTATTTTAATTTCCTATGAAAGTTTTAACGTCTAATACACAAGTTTTAAAACTTGTTAAAAGAAAAATATGAAATAACTGCTATTTGCTTTTCTTCGAAAAGGCAAATTCAGGTTAAAACGTTATATATAAGTATGTACTGCAGTCAGAAGTTTGTTAGATATTAAACATGTTAGGGCGATCATCACTGGTAGTTATATTATTTATAAATATTTTATTATTTACGAAAATTAGCACTTTGGAGCTGAATAAGGACACTGCCATAGAATTTTTTACTAAAACAGATGCCGACAACACTGACCATAGGAAACAAAATAGGTTAAATCACGAGTCAAAATATAAAAAGAATAATGACTATGCTATTAATGCTGCTTCAACTTCTATTTCATCTGATGATGACATTAAGAATGAGAGTATCATTGAAATTAATAAAGCAAATGTTGTGCGTCACAGAAATCCAGTGAAATTAACATCCAAACAAGGTTTCATTTTAAATCAGCTACTTGGAAGTTATGCTTTGGAAAACGCAGAGGAACCATTATGTTGGAATCATACCCAGGAATTTAAGACAGCTGTAAGAGCTTTCGAACCTTGGGCCTTGCAAAGTATGTATTTCTTGACTAAACCGTAAACTATAGCCCAGCAAAATTAAAACAAAAAACTTTTTTATCGAAGCATTTGGATCATAGAGACGTGCTGTTTCTAAACTTCTTTTTATTAATTCTATTTATGTAAATTTAGTTTATTTGCCTTATAAGTTCTATAATTTTTGGAGTAATTTTAGTTTATTTGATTTCTGAGAATGTGTTTATGTGTCCTTATACATAATATCAAAAAAATTCGTAAATCGATAGTTTTACGTTAATCTACAAGGTATCTTTTAAAATTGAACAAATAGTCACCGGTAAGAATCTACCATAGTTTTTAACCGTTTTTATCTAAATATCCCCCTCCCCCATTACTTATAAGAGTTCTATTGCGAGCAGAGCTGGCCTAAGTACAAACAAAATGTAGTAGCGAGTACAAGAACTTTACATAAAATATAATCGAGTATTGAGTACAAGTACAAAAAGATAGGCATGCGAGTACCTAGTACTGGGTACAGAGCACAAGTTAAAGCGACAGATTGTATAGTAATAAAATACAAGCTTTCTACGTCTTATTAGCTTTTGAAAGTACAGATTTTTCAAAATTATGATGGGTAAAGGTGCTTTTACTGCAAATAATTTTGAAGTTATTTGGATATTCGGTTGTTTGTTTAGGTTACAATAAGGACAATAATACACAAGTACTCAAGTACAGTAAAATGTACTCGAGCTCACCGAAATGTACTAGACAGGGTACTCGTACTCGAGTACCGCCCAGCTCTGATTCCGAGTGGTGAAAAATGGCTAAAAGATATAAATTTATTGTTTTATTTGGAGTTTTCTTACTTTTCTATTGATCTACGGAAATTCTTCCAAAAACATCTTCGAAAGTAAATTTTTTCATAAACACCTTTTTCGAGAGTAAATTTTCTTGAAAAACACCTCATTCGAATATCACATTTTTGAAAATATATTTTTTTCGAAAATGATGAAAAAACAATATTTCGAAAATATTTTTTCGTAAACATCTTTTTTCGGAAATTTTTGAAATCACAATTTTCGAAAATATTAGTATTTTTGCTTTATTTTAAACCCTTATGTATTTTGAAAACTACGTTATTTTATGTTAAATAAACAACATATGTAAAAACTGCTTTCAGACAAAAAACGTTTTTGAAAAAATTGGTTTTCGACAAAATATAGTTCCGAAAAAATATTTTTGAAAATTGTAATTTACGTTGCAAGACCGTCAACTAGACTTTTGCAGTTCGAGCAACACTTTCCGGTCAAGTAACGTACAATATTTTTTTTTACGACCAACACTATATTAAAAACTCAATTTTTTATTAGGTATTTGTTTTTAATCAATTTCCTAACAAATACTAGATACAACTACAAACAACAATAACTAAGTAAATAGATTATTTTGTAATATGTATTTATGTTAAATGTACAATTTTATTGTGAATTTGAAGCATACAATTAAAATTTATTTTAGCCAATTTTTACTTTGTTTTTTTACAGCATACCTTAATACGCATAAGATATCCACTATCGAGAGCATCCTCTAGAATGTTGCAATTTGTTCTTTTGTAAGAATCTTAGATTTATTCGCCTTATAACCAAAGGACTTCTTTTTTAGCAACGCTATTTATTAGTTTGAAAAATTTGCCAATGTCCACATTTCTTCTTGTGACTAGCATTGAGTATATGCTCCATAAGGTCGAAGAGGCCAGTTCTTGGGATTTGGGATGGGCAGGAAAATTTTTTTTTCGAAATAATTACTTTTATCTTTTTAGTGATAGACTCATCCTCTAAGCTGCAAGCAGGTCTGTTACTAGGAAATTTAGTAGAATATGGTTCATATTCACAATGTTTAAGAATTTACGCTGAAACAAAATATGGACCCTTAACAGGAAAGCATTGTTTAATAAAAATTTCACCGTCAGATGATCTTATTCTGAAAGTACTTAGAATAAATAAATTGGAGGGAAGGGTAAAGTTAGATTTTATGTAAACTTTGTCTTATTTCTAATTAATCGATGTTAATGTTATTAGAGTTATGCATAATAAATTTTAAATTTAAGTTGCAGCTGCAGTTACAGAGTCGGTCTATTTTAGTATATTTTTACTTAAAACTGCGGTTTGGGCCTTGCATCCAATTTATAATCTACCAAACTAATATTAAATAATATTACTTTTATGCTTCTAAATACCGGTATATTATTAATGAAATATTCTGCATTACAAAAATACACGTGTTAGGGCTGCATTTGCCGACCATATCCATTTATTGCCAACTCAGTTTTATTTTAGCATAATTTTTTGCTCTATATTTCATTTGTATAAATATAAATATGTTTACAATATGAATCTATACTTAATATACTTATAATGTTATTGTTATTATTAAAAAATTTTAAGACGAAAAACTATGTCAAAATGAAATCAAGTTGGCCACCATAGACGCGTTTGAAAAATGCCACATTGAATTCTTGGCACTGTTTATATCTTGGCATTTTTATTTAAGAAATGTACGTTACCACAGTCCGTCTAACTTGGGATTTGAATCGCGGCGGAAATCTATTATAGTCACATTCTGTTTACAGAAGGATAATTTTATTTCACGGAGATGTGTACGTACTTAAGTATATTTTACAAAATGACAAAATTTACGTTTATACAAGGAGAAGAAATGACCAAGATTTCTTTACATGTTATGTTTTGCCGAAGACAGGTAGTTTTATGGACTTGCACCAGGATTTACTAAAAAGGTTTAATATTTTAATATTGGTTTAAATTAAAAGTTTATTTGTTCGTGTTGCACTCACTTTAAATAAACTATGTATAGTTGGTTTGGAATAAAGACAGATTAAAGTTAAATAAGTGCAACATAGTGAAGGTTTGCGACGTCGGCGTCGCCAGTTCCCTTAAGAACTGGCGACAAAAAACAAATTCTACAATGATTTAGGTACAAATATTATTTGTTTTTTGAAATTGAGCCCAGGTTAAGGTTGGATTTTACAATTGGATCTTAAACTCCAAACCTAAGTTCAACTGTTAGATTGACCGATGACATGCCAGTGTTCTGTAATTTAAACTGACGACTGTGGTTCACCGTAACTTGTAAAAGTGAACCTAAAGAGTTCGAATCCGATCTGCAGCTTCCCTCACTTTTCATAACTTCCTGTAATCTGAATAACTATGTTGTTATCGGGATGTCTTAGAGCAGTCAACGGCAAAGTCTGCAGTGTATTTCATTTCTCAGGGCAATCACATTTACGTATTTCGTCCTCATTTTACTTAAACATCCTCAGGTGGATAAAGAAATATAGCTTTCAGATTTATATTTATTTCTGCAATACTGCCGTTAAGTTATTTCTACACCTATGAAAAATCGTAAAAATATAGAAAATCAATAAAAGTGAAAATTTTGATTTTTAGAAAAAGTTTGCCCAAAAAGAAATGTTTCAATTAGGCTGGTCTGTTTGCGTACCTAATTCATGTTCAGCCAAAGATGTTGAACGTCATTTCAACAAAACAATTATGGAAGTTACTGTAGGAGTTGACTTGGATCTTACAGTAAAAGAACATTATTGTCGGACACAAATGGATTATCCTAAAATGGGACTTTTCCAATATTTTGCACTGTAAGAAAAATATTAAGCTATTATCAAACAACATTAATTAATAAATAGAAAGGAGTATTAATTTAAAAGTTCCACATGATTTTTAACAAATTATTTGCATTATGTTTATTAGAAAGGAATTAAACGACATTTTGATAAAATCGATTACTGTAGAAGAAATAGTAAAGAATAAAAGATCCAAACCCCATTTTTTAAATTACGTTTAAAATATGCATATGACCCAAATCCTAATACATACAAATGCTGCATTGTAACTGTAAAGCAATTTTTTTCAGTATTTTCCGTTTGAGTTTGGTGCTCAGTTCCTTTCTGATAAGCATGGTGAGCACTCTAAAAATAATTCCGAGTTAAGTTCAGTGTTTCGAGAGCTCATGTGATATAAAAGTAACTAATTTTTTAAACCTAATAATAATACTTTGTCATAGTTAATAGTGTTCGATATAATTTATTGATGTTCTGTTTTACAGAGCATTTTATGGATCATTTCTTTTAATGAGTTTACTCGCCTCCCTGCTTGGAATAAAAACAGGTATGTATAATACATATTGGTACTTGTAAGAAAACATATAGTTTAGGATTAATGTAAACACTTTTTTAACAAAATGACATGTTTCGCTACACTGTAGCTCCTTGGGATCGATGAAATCTTACTTACATAATTTAAAGAAGTGCACTAAACATCTATGTATTAGGGTTAAAATATTTTTTAATTCACTGGAAATTGAGCCTAAAAAGTATTTAGAGTACCCTACCGTTATGGATTTTCGTTAGCAATTATCGGTCAGCAATATAAAAACAAAAATTAACCGCCAGTGTAAAAAGTTTCATTCATAAATTATATAGGTTGCGCAGTACACTCCATTAGCGCCCAGCGTCCTCATTACAAGACAGCAAATGTGGAAGGAGATAACAGTACCTATTGGGCATGCGTGGTGAAAATTGTAGTTCAATAGTCGTGCTCTGAGTTTGCCTTTGGCTTCCGTTGCGTTAACATCTCTCGGTCGACTACAGAGTTAGATTTCGGGTTAGATCGCCTAGAAGCGGTGAGTAGAGTGTTTTGTGACGGAATACGAAGGGAAGCTCCACGGCCTGTTGAGGGGAGTCTTTACCAAATCCAAGGGGTGTGAGCGATGAGGCCTAAAATCCCTGTTCGTGCTGCGTTTTTTCATCCACACAAGGTAGACATGTGACGGCCATGCCTTGTTGTGGGAGGAGCGTAGGGCGGAAGTGTGGCTGAAAGAAAAGGTCATGCGCAATAGACTCTACCAGAGGCGGGAAACTCCATAACCTCAACTGTGCCAAACCGAAAACATTGACGTTTTGTCACTTTTAATCAATGTTATTGTTTGTATTCGGAATCTCCGAGGGTACATACCCGACAAATCGGAGATTCTAAGGGAATTACCACCCAAACTGGGTAACGTGTAAGCCATCCCTAAGGGTAGCTAGGGCTCTGGTTAAGCGCCGGACAGGGTGGAGAGCTGGCCAACCTGTCCCATGGACGAGGGCCAATAACAGGGGAAGAAAGAATAGTCGTGCTCTAACCTGTTCAGGCAAATCTAAGGCAAGTCTTTTCGCACGTTTTTGATTCTTAGTGGATCAATGTGTACAGAGTGTCCGGATTTCGTTGTATTTGCGGGTTATCTCAGTTATTAGTAGAGATAGAGGGTTGCGGTTTGCACGTCATGGCGCTACTTTTTTGTGAAACGAAAAATGTCATAAACAGAATTTGCATAGCTTTCTTTGTTTTGAGCTACAGGTTGATTTTGAAAATTTTCACTTTTTGAGCACCCCTTGTATCTCGAGTTTGCCGCATCATATCAAAATAGTAAAAAGAGACTTGTATGGAGAATATTACGTAGATTGCGATGCCGTAGTTAGTTTTTTTTCTAAATATTTTAATTTTCGAGTAATGACGTAAAGTTTTGTTTTTTTAAATGCGATACATTTTATATTTATACATTATTACTATTACATTCCGCTTATCGAGGGCTTTTTGGAAATATATATGAAATTTAATTTTTCATTGAAGCCGTTAAATCACAATTTTTAATAAAAATGTTAATTTTTATATAGCAGGCTTTGACTTACAAAACGATTGACATACATTTTAGAAATCTTGTATGTTAAGTTGTTGATATCATCCATTTTAACAATTTGATATTATGTTATCGCCAGGTTTTTTTTATTATTGCCATTTAATTTTTGTAATATCGTTTATTAATCTACTTATGGTTTGTTGGCACTCATTATAATCGCTTGCAAGCGAGAGGTCCAAAAATTTTGAAAAATATATTTAATGATATGTTAACCTGTTTTATTCAGTGCAACAAAAATAGCCATGAGACGTCACAACTGTAATTTGAGAGGTAAATTAATATTTTATGAGGTAACCTTAGCATCTCTTTCACTTTCAATATTTTTAGATATCCAGAAAGGCGGCAACCCAACAAAGTCAACAGTAACAGAATTAAAGCTAATCTTGTCAATTTTGGATCATTTTTGAAACCTCGTCCAAAAGCTTATAATTTATAATAAACCACAGAGAGAAAATGATTAGATTAATGTTTTGGCAACAGTGGAGACAAACGCTACAAGTTCATGTAGAATAGTTGAAGACGGAGTAGGAGTGCCAAAATTAGAGTTCAGGTCATGAAATACTAAAAAAACATCATTTCAAACTGTATAAGTCTTAGCTGTATAATTTGCATCCCGGAGATCCTCAGACGCCTAGATTTTTGTCACTGGTATTTACAAAAGATTAAAATAAACCGACATTTTTACCGTAAAATTATATGGTCGGATGAAGCCTATTTTAGCAGCGTAGGAATTTTAAATCGACAAAACAGTAGATACAGCAGTGGGACTCTGCGTCGTTATAGTAATCTACTATAGCTTTCTACTATAGAAATCTATTAGCGTTTTCTACTATCGTCAAATGTGCAACTCTGTTTAGTTGTAGACAATGATCGGGTATCTTCGGAACTCGCCAAAGGGTAACTGTCTGAGCTAAAAACATTGCGGAAATTCTAGGGATTTTTAATTTTATAACTAGAAGTTTTGGACAGAAGAAAAAGTTTGGTTATATTTATGTTCAAAAGCATAGTAAAGTTGGGAGATATAGTGATTTTTCGATATCTGTTAGAACAAAGATGGTGATTTAAGAATAGCCGTTATTTTTAACGGTGATTTTTCACTACAGCGATTTTTATTTTTAAGGCGAAAAGGAGCAGCATAGTTGCTTTTACAAGACTGATATTCGATATAAATATTGAATAATGCAGCTACAATTGGAAGTAAAATTATAAGTTGATTTGGTTAGTAAGTTATTAGGGTAAAAATAGTATTTTTTCGAAACGCCCAGTGCCAGAAGCGTAGCGATTATTAATCGAAAATGGCCTTTATTCTTGATTTTTGCGCTAGATTAAGTTAAAAATATTACATTTTTTCCGAAATTAGAATTATAATGCTTTTGGTAATTTTGAGTATAGGTATACCTGAAAATGTTTTTATGACGCTGAATTTAAATACGACAATAAATTAATAAAATTATACTCTCTTAGATACTTTTCAGATTTGAAATTAACCATCTAAAACTGCAAAAAAAATCCCATTTAATGGCTTAAAATTGAGGACACAGTGAGTCTAAAGGAGATTATAAAATACTTAATAACTCACAACATAAATAACAAAAGAATTACAAACAATAGTATCAGAAAATATAATAAAAAAAAACATTCCCTTTTATATCTAGCTATGCAGTGGCACTCTGCGTCGTTATAGAAAACTACTATTGCTTTCTACTATAGAAATCTATTCGCGTTTTCTACTAAAGAAAATTTGCAACTCTATTTAATTGTAGACTAATGATCGGGTATCTTCGGAACTCGCCAAAGGGATAACTATCGGAGCTAAAAACATTTGCGAAAATTCTAGGGATTTTAAATTTTATAACTAGAAGTTTTGGATAGAAAGAAAAGTTTGGTTATATTTAATGTTCAAGGTTCATGTTCAAAAGTATTTTACCCTTTACCTAAGTTCAATTTTTTCATTTTTTCCATGTGCCATCCAAAGCCCTTCTAGAACTAGTAACACCTAAGTATAGCTTATACAATAACACAGCTACCTAAGTAAGTTAAACAGGGGCGCACCCAGGATTTTGCCTCAGTAGTAGTTTGCAGGAGTGTTTCAGGGATCACGCGATTTGGTGGATTTTTTCAATTATTAGTGCACTTTTTTAATTTTTGTGTGTCTAGGATGTCGCAAGTCGCAACGTCATCAGCCGCCGAGAACTTACTGCCGCTGTCGACTGGTGACGTTGCGGTGTTGTATCTTAAAGAAGGTCCTCACCTCACGGGCAGAAGAAGCGGAACAGCGGACAGGAACTTCGTTTGTTAAACATGGCAGAATTCAACTAATCATATAACGAAGCGCCTCTCCGCTGTTCCGCTGCCTCCGCCCGTGAGGACCCACTTTTACGGCGTTACTAGTTCTAGCATCTTTGGCTATTTATTTGGATATTTTTATTTCTGGATGAGATTCAGCGAAGTTGATCAAATAAAGCCAGTGTTCACTTCTTACGCGCATTTTACTACAAAGATACTTTTTGTTTGTTTCTTATTTAAAACTATTTAGTAAAAAATGTATGATTTATTTCGATCTCAAAATTTTCAACTGAGTAATTTGTATCCAAATTATAAGCAAAGTGCATAAAAGCAAAGTAAGGAGCTTTTATTGGTCCTTTTTATTTTTTATAAGCTCTGCACTTAGGACAATTTGTGGTTATACCTAATGCCAGAGTGAAAATGCACAAAATTTTGATACTCAGACTCATTAGGAATAATCTTAAACAGAAAAAGCAATAGTTCAAACATATGACCTCTAAAGCCTTCGTTCACCGAACACCGAACCGGCAGTGCTCTGATCCAAAAACATGTAAACAACTTGATCCATAACCTCACAAAACCGATAACTACAGCATTGGCGATGTCGTTTCAAGACGACAAGATGGCTGTCACATAATCGACTTCGAACCATACGCAGAGTACGAAACGATCGTTCCGTTTCTACAAATAGAATTCTATGACATCGTGGAGTCCCACTGCAGCGTTAGCGATGTCGCTTTCGTTTCAAGACGACAATATGGCTGCCACATAATCGACTTCGAAACCTACGCGGAGTACAAAACGATCGCTTTGTTTCTACAAATAGAATTCTACGACATCGCGGAGTCCCACTGCTGGTCGCAGGAAAACGAATACGTATATTTCCAAGGGAGCGACAGGGCAGATTTGGCTTCAGTGTTGCCTGCTTCATATTGGGGTATAATATAAAATTTCATATTCATGAAGGAATCCTAACTGCAAACAGATATCTACATTTTCTGGAAAATATTTTAACAGAAATTCACGAAGATGTTCCTTTGGTCCAGTTATAATACACTTTTGAACAAGACGGACCTCCTGCTCATAATTCTCACGTTATAAGAACTTATCTGGAAAATCACTTTCCTGTTCACTGGATTCGCACAATAAGATGGTCTCCCAGGTCACCTGATTTGTCAGTTCTCGACTTTTTTTGTGGGGTTATTTGTAAAATAAAATATTTCATACCCGGCATCAAACGGTAGAAGACTTGCGTAATGCTACTAAAATGGAATTCAGAAATTTGCAAGCACGACCAGTTATCCTTTTAATTGCTTTAGGAAGAATAAAAAAATGTAACAATATTGTGTTCAGAATAACGGAATTCAATTCGAACAATCTCTGTAATGTGTAGGTATACGTTTTACTTCACGGCCTACTATAAAATATTGACATTTTTATTAAAAATTGTGATTCATCGGCTTCAGTGAAAAAATAAATATCATGTGTTATATATTTTTGAAAAGCCCTCGATAAGCGGAATGTAACGACTTATAAATATACAGGGTGTCCTATTTAAAAAAACTACAACTTTACACCATTACTCGAAAATTATAAAATTTAGAAAAAAACTAACTATATCATCGTATTCTACGTAACATTCTGCATAAAAATCAGTTTTTACTATTGTGATATGATGCGGCATAGCCGAGATACAAGGGGTGCTCAAAAAGGGAAAATTTTCAAAATCACCCTGTAGCTTGAAAACAAAGAAAGCTATGAAAATTATGTTCATGGCATTTTTCGACTCACAAAAAAGTAGCGACATGACGTGCAAACCGCAACCTTCTATCTCTACTAATAACTGAGATAAGCCGCAAATACAACGAAATCCGGACACCCTGTACTGTCGGTTATAGCTGTTTTGTTTGAGTTTTTTTTGTCGAGGCACTATAAGACACACATGATTATCTTGTGTGATATTTTTTTCACTGTTGAGGGTAAGAAACGTCTTTCAACTACAGTCATGCATGTTTCAAAATAAATTAGTTTTTAGTCGTCAATTGTTATACTTGGCCTGTAATAAGCTGTCAAATTTGACTATTCTCAATCGAGGACGCTGGGCGTTATGGGGTATTTCTTCTTTTAGACATGATCAGTTTTTTCCAACCAATATTTTAAGAATCTTGAATAAGCGGTTAAGTACTTATACTCTAATGAAATAGATGCTGAGATTTTGGCGTTACCACCAGAAGTCGATGAGCTAACTGACGAGGATGATATAAATAATGATGATCTGGGTGTTACCATGGTAAAATATATTCCGGGAGGAGCTGAAATTTTTATTGAAATCGAAGATCAAGATGATTTGTCATGCTAAAGTCTGAAACAGTTGGGAAAAGAAGCTCGAGGCTCATATGCTCGTTTGCCTGGGAACCAATCCCGACACTGTGCTTCCAACTACAGTTGTCCAGAGATGGAAGATAACAGAGAGTCAAAAAGTTCCTGCAGCACAGTCATCTTTGATTTCCAATTACAATAAGCATATGGGTGGTGTTGATCATCATGATTGGTGGCTACATCCTTTCCAAACGTTTTGGATATAGAAGGTCTCTCTGTGATTCTGATCAAAACGTGGTCGGTTCTTCAGCCACCCTGAGGGTAAGCCTACTTGATGAAGGGTAAGGGCCCAGAAATCGCGGTAGGATAGCAGGGGAGGACACCCAGAGAACTTTGCCACGATTTAAATTTCCACCGTGATGCAGGGCACCTCAAAATGTGGTATTCTGTGGTACTTGACAGGCTTGAAATAGTGGTATATTTTTATCAAAACAGTGGTGCACTTTAATCGCTTCAATCAATAACAATGAAATAAAATATTAGTAATTTGTATAAACTGAAACAAAATTTCTCCTACGAAATAAAAACAAATATTTGAATAATATCAAAGTATAGAGACATACAGTAGTGCAACTCGATTAGTTCTACATAGAAATAGAGACATATTGTATATCAAAAATAGCTCCATTTAACCAATCTTCTGCATCACTATCTTTTTAATAGAAGTTTGTATAAAAGAGTCATAAATTTGCATTTAGGTATAAACACCACTTAAGTGGTATCATTGGCAACACTGCACCCAGATCAGAATCAAAAAGAATAGTCCTACTCAGTGTTGCCACAGCTCGCTCGATCGAGCGAGATCTCACTCTTTTTTTCTAAGTCACTCTCTCGCTCATCTTTGTCTCGCTCGTTTTAATGCCTGTCACCACGGCTACGCAGAATATCAGTTCACAGGTGACGCGACGGATTTTCTAGTTTGGCTATTTTGGTACAGATGGCACCACTTCGGATGGTGTTTCCGTTTGAGCAAAGAAAATTATAGCTACGCATGCGTAGCTATAATTTTCTTTGGTTTGAGTAAGTAAAATAAGTTAGGGCGTTTGTACACAGACCGATAATAATTATCGGATGATGGAGTCGATGTAGGTGTTTAGGTAACCGTCTGTTGTACATTGCGTCCAATTTTTATTAGAGATCTACCTGCGTCATTTTCGTTTGTAAACGATATTCATTGGGCCGGTTTAGCTATTAGCGGACCGTCCGACTATTCAAAATGTCGGATGGCATTTTTGTCAAATCCGATAATATAGCGCGTGCAAGCTAACAATTTAAAATAATGTAATTTGGAAGTGTCCGACTCCGACATCCGATAAATATCCATGTGGGTACAAAAGTCCTTAAAGATAATTATTTTCCGTTTTTTCTTGGGGTCATCCATAAATTACGTCACACAAATTTCATCGTTTTCTAACCCCCGTCGTCCTTGTCACAACTAATCACATTCGTGTGACCCCACCCCCTGTTGTGACGTCACTCATTTTGCAATATGAAATTTAGAACTTGATTGAAACAACACTTCCAATATTATTTTTATTCTTTAATATTTTCAAATAAAATAATAAACCCTAGTATTTTCATGTAAAATTCAATGGAATTTCCCTAAATAAAACTAATATCCGTAAAATTCGTTGGACTTCACATTTCTGTGAATCCCTGAATCGTGTCTCACAGGAGCGCATTCATACTTCGTTGCCACAGGCTGCAAGTGCGCTCGAGGATATGGCTCCAGCCCGACAAAAATTAAAACAAAGAAGAACCTAAGATTCTGAACAACAACCATGATACCTACCATAAATGGATAATATCAGTGACGAAGTGAGATAATGGCATATACATTTTTCAGATTAAAAATTACAGTACTGGTTCGAAAGCGGTAGGGCGGTAGGTCGAGGCCGAAAACGGTAGATCTGGTAACACTGCGAAACAAATAATAAATCAATAAATTCCGTTATATCCAGTGGCGTAGCTACCGGGTGGGCCAGGGGGGGCAAGGCCCCACGGCGCAAAGGTAGAATAGGCGCCGAAGGCGCCGTTCCGTTTCTGCTTCTTTGTCATTATGCTTTTGCTCATTAACGCCAGTTAATGAGCTTAATTGATTTTTTAAATTATATACCTAAATTATAATACAATCAAAAATTACTAAAACACCTTTGTATTAAAATATTTACCCTATTATATTTTGTGTCACAGAATTTAGTCTATGTTGATTGTTGAATGAAAAAATCATACCCCAGCAGTGCATGTAATAATAAATCATAATAAGTATTTTTTGCAAACCGCGGCTCGCGGCGATTTTTTGTTAAGGCATAGGCGGAAAGCGGCACGCGACTTCAAAGACAAAGACTTCACAGACGATAATCGCAGTGGTAAAATTATATTTAGGTAAATTGTGTGATTTATGACTGATGGTTTTAAATCTTTTGTCGGTAAGTTTTCTGTTAATTTATATTATCAAGGGAAGGGTAGCTCTCCAGTTCTGCGTTTGATTGGTAATAGCACAGTTTTAAGAATATATATTTATATATTCTGTAAACTTTGGTAATAGGATAAGTTTACAAGTTGGTTTTGCTTAATGAACCAGGCAAAGCCTAAATAGTGAATATTAAAGAAATTTTAATTTCTCAAACTAGACAAAAGCAGTCAAATAGAGGCGAAGGAACAGGTAAGTAATTAAAACAAAAACTTAAAATTATACATTCAGTAGGTAATTGTAATATTAGTTATTTTTCTGTTCAGAGTACCCAACATGGAAAAAGGCAAAAAGAAGTTAAGTGGTTGGGAAAATTTAAAAAGAAAAAAAGAGCAAGAAGATAAAAGGGGAAAGTTGCCTAAAATTACCAGCTTCTTTTCATCTAAGGAGGTGGCAGCTGGAAGCAATGAAAATCCAAAAACGACATCTTCAGTGGATATGGTGCTGGACCTGGATACAGATTTACAACAGGATAAGGTAAGCGAATTCGTATAATAATGTTTCAGATACTTAAATAGTGCATTATCAGTTTAAAATATTTGGGACTCTGAACTCTAATAATGAGCTGTGGGCTGTGGGAATCTATTACCAAGACATATTTTCCATTATTTACTTAATTTACGCGAAGTTTATTGGTGTTTTCGAATGAAACTTTCATTTACTGAGCGAACATATTTTTCTTGCGACACGTAAGTAACTATTTATCAATTTTTGTCAAATATTTTTTAGTGCATGCAGGAGTTAGATGTATTGGAATTAAATGAAAAAGCTCTTCAAATTTCTTGTGATATTTTAAAAGATAATGAGACAACTTCAGATGAAGAAAATTATATTTTTGAAATATTGAAAATGAAGAGATATCCTACAGATCGGGGAAATTATGAAGAAAATTTAAAAAGCAGCTTGTTAAAACGGTTCATTTTAACTTATGGCCCTTGTCGACCTACAGATATAGATATAAGTTCTCCCAAAACCGATGACAGGTCCTTTTCTCCTTTTTTTTATAATTATAAATCAAAATGTGGTATAGTTGTTGAGCGTAAGTGGTTATGTTATTCAATAATGTTGGATTCCTGTTACTGTGAGCCTTGCTGGATATTTGGGAATAGGTCTAATCAATTTTTTAAACTAACTTGGGTTAATGGTACTTCTGACTGGAAACATATAGGTGCGAAAATTATTAAACATGAAGACGCTTGTATAGTTTACGATTCTTGGAAACAAAATAAAAATTTAATAAAGCAAGATTTTGATGAGGCTTATAAGAACGACTATAATTTTTGGCGGCAGGTATTACGAAGGATTTTAGATGTTATTTTAACATTATCTTTATGTAATTTACCATTTAGAGGTTCCAAAGAAAGTTCTGATGATCCAAAAAAGGTGTTTTTTTATCAATTATACACTTATTGTCTCGATATGACAACGTTCTTCAAAAGTTATTAGAAAAACCTTCTGGTTCAATAAAATATTTAAGTCCTACTGTGCAAAATGAATTTATTAACATGTGGGGAAAAGATGTTGAAAATAAAATTTTTCACGAAATACGTAGCGCACCCTTTTTTTCTTTAATTTTAGACACTACACAAGATATTTCTAAAATAGAGCAGTTAAGTGTAACATTCCGGTATGTCGTTTTAAAGAAAAATGAAAATAATGAAATAATTCAAGTTGAATGTAAGGAATCTTTTACAGGATTTTATCCCATAGTTCATGACAGGAGTGCGGAAGGCTTAGAAAATTATAGTGTGAATTTATTTCAACAAAAAAATCTAACGTTTCAACGCTGCAGAGGACAGGGATATGACGGTGCCGCTGTTATGAGCGGTGCCTATAATGGACTACAAGCTAAAATTGTTGAATTAGAAAAAAACGCCCAATTCATTCACTGTACAGCACATAATTTAAATTTAGTCATTAACGATACTGTAGGTACTGTTACAGAAGCAAAACGATTTTTTGAAACTGTCGGCCATGTTTATAATTTTTTTTCGGCTAGTGTTAAACGATGGGAATTAGTTCAAGACTGTCCATTAAGTAAAATTTCATTAAAAAGGTTAAATCCGACAAGATGGTCATCAAGGAACGATGCTCTAGAATCTTTAAGATTTAATTTCATAAATGTTATAAAGTCGCTTACAGAAATTGTTTTAAAAAGTAAGAATAAAGATGAACAATCTGAAGCAACTGGACTGAAGAAAAAATTGGATAACCTTAAGTTCTTGATTCTTTTAGTTTTATTTTCCAAGATACTTAATTGCTTAAACCATGTTTCTAAAGTACTTCAAAGTAAAATAACTAATATTGCCGAGGCATCTGCTTTATTTAACAATGCTTATTTACAGTGTTGCGAGCTTCGTAACAGTTATGATGAAATTAAGTTAGAGGCTTTAGAGTTGGCAAAAACTTGGGGAGTCGAAACAACTTTCGTAGAAAAAAGAATTAAAATTACAAAAAATTTTTTCGATGAAATGAGTACAGATGCAAAATTGTCAGAAGAAGAAAAATTTAAAAAAATTACGTTTAACAGTATTTTAGACACCACCTCTTCACAATTAAAAAATAGACTGCTAAGTTTTCAAAATATCGTGTCTAAATTTAATTTTTTTGAACCTTCCCATTTAGTGTTCCTAGGTGATTGTGAGCTTCACGAGCAAGCTAATATACTGCAAGAAAAATACCCTGACGATTTAACAGAAAAATTTGCAGGGGAAATGCTAACTTTCCGGTCTGCATTTAGAGCGAGTTTCAAAAATATAAATACAATTATAGAAGTAATTGATTTAATTTTTTGTAAACATCAAACCACTGTCTCAAATTTTCCCAATGTGTGCACTGCTCTCTTATTATTTTTAACACTTCCTGTGACGTCAGCTTCTGCTGAGAGAACATTTTCAAAGCTCAAGCTTATAAAAAACTATTTAAGGAGTACCATGAGCCAGACAAGGCTAAATAGCCTAGCAATATTAAGTATAGAGAATGAATTTTCCCAAAAAATTAATTTTGATCATATAATCGATCAGTTTGCTTTGATTAAAAATCGAAGGAAAATGTTTTATTAAGTTTATAAATTTTTAGTTTACGTTTATAGCTTTAAATTTAATTATTTTACCCCCGTTATATATTTTATTTTGCTTTAATAAAAAAATAAAAGTATACCTTTAAAACTATATTGTATTATTTTTATTAGTTTAGGTATCACCCAAAATATGGGTTTATTTTAGGCGCCAGCCGATAGTTTTGCCCCCCGGCGCCGCTATTTCTAGCTACGCCACTGGTTATATCGACTTTTTCAAAGGCGGTATCGGTCTTTCGGTGTATGTTATCAAAGGCAAACAGTTTTAAACCTCAAAATAACATACTTATATAAAGTTCATTTCGCCCGTGGCCCTATTCCCTATTGAGTTGTTTTAATATTTTAGATTAGATGTGACGTCACGAAGCTTGACCCCCCCCCCCCTGTCACGTCTTGTCACACTTTGTGAACCCCCTCCTACCCCCTTTGCGTGTGACGTAATTAGTGGATAACCCCATGTGAATTTTTTCAAATATTTCGACTTCTTATTAACGTACGTTAATGTAGAGTTATTGATTTGAACAAAAGAAATCTCGCTCCTTTAATTAAAATCGCGCTCGTTTTTCGCAGGACGGCTCGCTCGAAAAAATATAGGTCTCTGGCAACACCTTGTCCTACTAGTTTATTTTATGTCATTTTACGGTCATGTGTTTTGCACTAGCGAAAGAATTAATGCTTTTGCATTTTCTGATATATACAGTGACCGGCAAAAAGTTCGCAACATATGGGAAAAATTTTTATTAGGTGAGTATTGGAAAAACTTTTCCGGGGGATCGGTTCTGCATGTCCGATAACCTAAAAATCGATTTTGACATACGTCACGTGACCACTGGTATAGCGTCAAATTAAAAAAAAAATTGTTAATTTACAAAAAGTGAGGTTAGTTGACGAGATATCAAAAAAAGTTATTTGAAAAAATTGCTTAGAATTAAATTCTAGGTCCTTGTGCAAAATTTTAAGATTTTATTTAAAAAAATTGGAAAACTCAATTTTTTTTAAATATTTTTTTATCGATTTACAAATTTCCAGTTTTTTTCGTTTAGATAGCTTGGCTAATGTAAAGCCCATGTATCTGGATGAAAATAAACGAATGTAGTAGTTTTTTCTACAATTGACAGGACAAAATTAAAAAAAACAGGGTTTCGCCGGACGCTAGCTGTTGCAATGATTTGTATCTAGCAGCAGTGTCAAAATTTTAGAGACATTTCAATGAGATTACATTGAGAAAACCTTAATCGTCTTAAATATATCTGAAGTTCGACTTTTTGTAAAGTTAAGGGGAGTAAAATAGATAATAAACAAAAAATTACCTGTTTATTTAATCGAAATTTCATAAACGAAAACCAATGTAAGAAAAACTTAAAAGTAGTCAAATTCTGTACTAACAACACAAAAAATCATTGTTTTTCCTTGGGTGCACAAAATTTAAAACTCAGTATGACCACCATTTCTCTCCATACATACTATTGTTCTCGAGCGCAACTCTCGATTAACATTTCGGAGCATTTTACGATTTATTTGCAATACACAATTTCTAATGACATTCTCTAAATTTTGTATATTCCTAAAGGGTCGATGTTTGTACACAGAGTTCTTTAGGTATCCCCACATAAAGAAATCTAACGTAGTCAGATCTGGTGATCTCGCAGGCCACGGATTTTCAGAAAACCGTCCTATCCACTGGTTTCAAAATTCTTGATCCAGCCATCTCTTCACCTCATTTGTGGAATGAATGCTAGCTCCGTCTTGTTGAAAGTATAAATTTCTTCTTTCGGCTAATGACAAATTGTCTAAAAAGTCAGATATCTCAGTTTGTAGAAATTCTAAATATCGTTCTGAATTTAAATTGTCTCTAAAGAAAAAAGGTCCCACTATATTGGTCTTTACTCTGAATTACAAAGTCTGGGTTTTCGGTGGCCCACCATCTACAGTTTTGTGAACTGACGGTTCCGTTAGAGGTAAATGTAGCTTCATCCGAGAAAAGAACGTTCTTTGGGAAATTAAAATCTTCCTCAATCATACCCTGGAACCAGGCACAAAAATCGAGGCGGGCGTCATAATCCCTATCTTTTAATACTTGTACAAATTTAGGTTTGTACGGATGAAATTTGTTTCTTTTTAATATCCTCCGCACAAATCTTTCGTGAATGTTAGTGATCTCCGATATTTGACTAACTGCTAATTGGGGTGTTTCTGTGATCGACAAACACACATCCAGAGAACCTTCGTCACCTGTTACCGGTTTTTCATGGGAAACTTTATACTGATTTTCTACCGATCCCGTTTCTTTAAATTTATTGACTAGACGAGATACTGTGGAATAATGGAGGGATTTATCGGGGTGCCTCTCATTAAAAATTGCTGCTGTTTCTCTATGGCTTTTGTAATTATCTCCAGAAATTAAAATAATTTCTATCTTTTCCTGAAGAAGTAGTGTGGGTGCCATTTTAAGGAATAAAATATTAATAAACTTATGTAAAATATCAAACTTAGTAAGATGCGAGACATAAACCAATGACATAGGTTGAAATCAAACAAATTATAATTTGTTTGACATTTTTCTGTTGTTTTTAACCTACTAGATTATTTGGTTGTTTTAATTTGAGAGCCTGCTTTGGTAGTTTTAAGTACAACTAAATAGACCTGGTTGTTAAATTTATGTGCGAAAAATCTTAATAAAATCTTGATACAGTCATTTCATTAGATTCAAACCATTGCAACAGCGAGCGTCCGGCGAACACCTATTTTTTCGATTTTGTCCTGTCAATTGTAGAATTGTAGATCTGACTCCGTTAGATTTTTTTATGTGGGGATACCTAAAGAACCCTGTGTACAAACATCGACCCTTTAGGAATATACAAAATTTAGAGAATGTCATTATAAATTGTGTATTGCAAATAAATCGTAAAATGCTCCGAAATGTTAATCGAGAGTTGCGCTCGAGAACAACAGTATGTATGGAGAGAAATGGTGGTCATACTGAGTTTTAAATTTTGTGCACCCAAGGAAAAACAATGATTTTTTGTGTTGTTAGTACAGAATTTGACTACTTTTAAGTTTTTCTTACATTGGTTTTCGTTTATAAAATTTCGATTAAATAAACAGGTAATTTTTTGTTTATTATCTATTTTAATCCCCTTAACTTTACAAAAAGTCGAACTTCAGATATATTTAAGACGATTAAGGTTTTCTCAATGTAATCTCATTGAAATGTCTCTAAATTTTTGACACTGCTGCTAGATACAAATCATTGCAACAGCTAGCGTCCGGCGAAACCCTGTTTTTTTAAATTTTGTCCTGTCAATTGTAGAAAAAACTACTACATTCGTTTATTTTCATCCAGATACATGGGCTTTACATTAGCCAAGCTATCTAAACGAAAAAAACCGGAAATTTGTAAATCGATAAAAAAATATTTAAAAAAAATTGAGTTTTCCAATTTTTTTAAATAAAATCTTAAAATTGCACAAGGACCTAGAATTTAATTCTAAGCAATTTTTTCAAATAACTTTTTTTGATATCTCGTCAACTAACCTCACTTTTTGTAAATTAACAATTTTTTTTTTAATTTGACGCTATACCAGTGGTCACGTGACGTATG
This sequence comes from Philopedon plagiatum, assembly GCA_963971165.1. Classification (NCBI taxonomy): domain Eukaryota; kingdom Metazoa; phylum Arthropoda; class Insecta; order Coleoptera; family Curculionidae; genus Philopedon; species Philopedon plagiatum. The sequence goes on from OZ020190.1 coordinate 49,242,566, forward strand.
TCAAAATCGATTTTTAGGTTATCGGACATGCAGAACCGATCCCCTTGGAAAGTTTTTCCGATACTCTCCTAATAAAAATTTTTCCCATGTGTTGCGAACTTTTTGCCGGTCACTGTATATATATATATATATATATATATATATATATATATATATATATATATATATATATATATATATATATATATATATAAACATATGTTACCGGCCAAACCCGATTTCAGGATAAACTAGTTTTTCCTAGGCCAAACCAGTCTATCCGAAGAGCGATAGGATGAACTAGTTTGGACTAGGACAAACTAGTTCAGAAATCAATGTGAGGCTATTAGGAAAAACCGATTTATCCTAGTCTAAACTATTTTAATATGCAATTCTGTAGGATAACTAGTCTGACCTAAACTAGAAGGGATTAGCCTACGAAACGAAAATAAATTTATAACTGTTGCAGTAACTTTTATTATTTACTTGTTATTACATGTCAAACTATTATGGCATTTTGAGTTGCAGAGTACTGATTTTTTCTTACAGAGGCATCGATTCGACGTACACTTCTTGGTGCAACTGCACTTAAAGAAACCTTGGCCTGTAAAATTGCAGTCCGAACTAGTATAGACTAGGACAAATCAGTTTTTCCTAGGAAGCCTACTTTGGTTTCAGGACAAACTAGTTCGGACTAGGAAAAACTAGTTTATCCTGAAATCGGGTCTGGCCGGTAACATATGTTATATATATATATATATATATATATATATATATATATATATATATATATATATATATATAACTAAATATATAACTAAACTGACTAAATGATCTCAGCAATTACATAATTAGTTTAAGGTTAATTGGAGTCATTGTCCATTGCTACCAGAGTGGCGTGGTCGGCTAACTTATATATATTTTAGTTTCCGTAGCGCTAAATTCGATATTTTAATTAAAGTATTTTGTAGCTTTTAATTCTTCAAAATATGGACATTGAGCGTATCACACTGAACATTTACTAAAACTTTAATAAACATATAACAGAATAAGTGTACAAGTTTCAAATCAATTTATTAATACAAGATGCTTTAACTTTAAAACTTCAACTGTGCATGCGTACCTTGGGCAATGCACGTGGTTGAAGAAGTCATTCTTGGTTAAAGCTAGATTTGTCCATTTCTGTTTTTCTGTGAGTGGTATTGACCGATTCATCTGGTGATGAATAAATACATCCCTAAATTGTCGCTTGCATGAAGTTAAAACATGGTTCTAACTTCAGTCATAGCATATTTTTTCACTATAGATTGTAACGTCTATCGAATATATACAGCGTATCTTGGAAAGTTATTAACGAAGGGGAACTTTTGTTATTATAAATTTTACAAAAAAGTTATTCGCTACAAAAAATCTGCTTTCTGAGAAACAAAGAGCAAATGTACAGAGCGACCAAAAAATATAAAAATCCAAAATTGCCCCACAAGAGACCCTTCATTTATATTTTGGCAGAAAATATAGTAAGAAAATGTTACTCAGAATAAAAAAGTATGTCTAAGTTTAGGCTCATAGTTATTTAAAAAAATGTTTTTTCTTTAACATTTGTAAAACACTTTTTAAATAAGGAAAAAGAAAAAGGAATCAAATAGTGTGACAAAACGTGTACATTGTACATACATATATATTAAAATATTAGGTAGATAAGTTTAAACTATAAAATTAAGGGTAAAAGGTTTACTTTCAAATTATTTTAGGGAGATTAGTTAAAAGTTATTTATTAGGAACTTTGCACATGTATTTGTCATCAGGAAGACTATAAAATTAAAAGGGGCTTAAGACCGAGTATTGAAACTGAGAATCAAACTTGGCAATTATAAAAATTACGTGATAAACAGTAATAAAAGAACCTTTTATTTCTGTACGAGTTAGAGAAAGACAGAAGTTATAACGAACAGGGACGTATCTAGAAACGTTTTGTCGATTTATTAATTATCGAGAGATAACGAATATTCTTCTTTATAGAAAAGGATGGAATGACAATACGGATATAAGTAACTGCTAGATTTAGATAATTCGAACTCCCCTATGTATAGGTTTTGTGAATGTGATTTTTTTTACCTTTAGAGAGTGACAATAAACGATTTTTTTCGATTCAAAGCGCCTTAGCGTAGATTAGTATAGTGTTTTAACCTGTATATAATGGATGAATCGTCCATTAAACAAAGAACAATTTATTTAGTTTTGTTTTGTATGAAATTCGGCGTTGTTCCGCCTCTGGTACAGCTCTGGTACAGGTTGGAGATAGACCCGAGAGGGGATGTAAAGGGAAATATTCAGAAGGGTCTAGGTACCGAGGAAAACACAAAAATTATAGTCCTCAACTGGTCGTCTTCGATGTGAGTCTAGTTGGTGTAAAAGATAGAATTTCGGTAACTTCCTTTAAAAGTCGCGTTCGGGTGGAATGAGAACTTAACTGATATGTAGTAAGGGGTCTTGTGTAACTTAAAGGGTTTAACTGTTGTAAGGGTAAATTTTTAAAGTCATTTTTATGAGTAATTGGGGAATTAATAGATCACAGAACAATGATTCTTATTTTTATATCTTGTCAATTTGAGTTCTATTGTATTAATAAACGCTTGTCCAGATCATTGTTCAGTTCATTATTTAACATTCGTTAAATTGTTCTTTTAGCTTTTGCAGATGATACTCAAATATACCACTCAATCAAATACACAGATTTAAAAAATAGTATTTCTTTAATCAATAAGGATCTTTTAAATATTTCAAAAACTATAACTGATCATGGATAACAAATAAATGAAAATAAAACTAACTTAATTTTAACCGGCCCTAAAACACTAATCACTAAAATAAAAAATAATTCTGATTTCAAAATTGTTCTTAACAATAATTTTAAGATAACTTCAATCGAATATGGTAAAAATCTTGGAGTAATTTTTGATCAGTATCTAAATTTTCATGAACATATAAAAAATATAATTAAAAAAGCATACTACAAACTAAGAATTTTATATAAATTTAAGGACTACTTAAATACCGATACTAAACTTAGGCTGGTTGATTCAATTATTCTAAGTGGATTAGATTATTGTGATATAATTTATCACAAACATATCAGTAACGAAGATAAACAGAAATTACAAATTCCTCAAAATAACTGTGTTCGTTTTTCAATAGGACTAAAAAAATATGATCACGTATCACCTTCCTTTAACAAACATAATATAATTAAATTAGAAAAAAGACGCGAAATCCACTTATCCTGTTTTATATATAAAATAATTTTAACTCAGAAACCTAGATATTTATTTGAAAAAATTGAATTCAGGAATAATATTCATAATGTTAATACTAGAAATCAGAACGCAATAGAAATACCTAAACATCATACTGAAAAATATAAGTCTTCGTTTAAATATACATCTTCTGTAATTTTTAATAATATTCCTTCTAGTCTAAAGGGCTTAAGCTATATAACTTTTAAAAATAATATAAAAAATTATTTAGTAGGGGTGGATTGGAAAAATGATTTCTTATAAATCAAAATCCTACCTACTTATGCCAACTAGTATACTACTGTCATTTTTTGGTGTTCTTTTTTACTTTTATCACTTTTATATTTATATTTTAAATTGTTTTTATTGGCATAAATAAACATCTTTATTATTATTATTATTATTATTATTATTATCTTTGTTGTTTTATATCTTTATTATTATTTTTTTGTCAATTGTGATATTATTCATTGTACAGTAAATTCTTATCTAATCCGATAATATATATATATATATATATATATATATATATATATATATATATATTTGTTATTCAAAGTCAAGGGTTTTATTGAATGGCAAGATTGACATTAATTATTAAGTTCAAACTTCGTTGGCCGTCGGTGTCAAGAGGGAGACGGTGCGACAGGAGAGATCTGGAGATGGCGACCACTTCCAGAACTTCAATCCTCAAACAGCGACAACTTGAGTCTTAGAAATCCACTGCAAGATTTAGGTTTGAGTAACGTAGAGTCATGTACGAATATTCACTAACTTTAGCTTCCTTTCATTCGAATATTACTGTGACTACAAGAAACCGTCTTTGTCGAATGCACAGTCTAATCTAGATGATTTATAAGAACCCCATGAGCGGAATATTGTTATAGGTTCATTTGGCTTTATCTGAAATAGATAAGAAAAATGACCCAAATTGTGACAATAGGAAATAAGGAAATGCAAATCTTTGACTGATGCAACTTAAAATACTCAACTCTTTTATCTCTATTTTGCAACATTTTTTTTTAAAATGGTAGGAAACAATTTTTCTTAATATGAGGCCATGCTTTTAAACTTAGGCATAGTCTTAAATTCTGAGTAACATTATTACATTTCAGCGTAAAATAAAAAGTAAAAGTAGATCTCTCTGAAGCAATTTTGGATTATTTAATTTTTTGGCCGCTCTGCACTATTTAAATTTTTAAAATGTTTATTATTTTTTCAGAAAGCAGAACTTTTCAGAAGGAGTAAATTTTTTCGTAGAATCAAAAATAAAGAAGTTTCCCATTTGTAAAGAATCCCAGGACACGCTGCATGTAGGTAAATTTCTGATAACTGAACATTTCAGGGTATCCGTTGATTTTAATTAGAAACAGTAAAATATACTTTCGCCCTATTTGTCAGTATTCTACATGCTTAAGCGTTAGTTTGGTTTTTTAATACTTGCATATGTAAAATAAGTTACCGTGATTTCACAACATAAAATCGTCATTCCCTCACTATATCCCCACTATCTCCCGAATGACTTAATTCTATAACAAAATTTTTCAAAATGTTTTATATCTTGAACAGTTTGTAACTGACTCATGAAGAAGAAGTTGTATAAGTATATTTGCTTAAAGTGCAGTGATAGCTAAATATAGATAGGTAAATACCTGTGTCGTCAGGTGGGTGCATACCAATATAATGTGTATAATTTTTACCAAACAGTTAGGCAACCAGTAATAAACATTTTCAGAATAATCTAGAAATTAAGAAGAGACAGTATTGCTCCGTGTTCATAAAACAAAAATAAAAAAATTTTAGTTCCTTGTGTTCCGAATCGTCATTCATAATTAACTACAGGTTTTTAAGTTAATCAATTAAATTAATAATATTTATCCATAAGTTAGTGCAAAACACCTAAATTGGTATCTGGATCTAGTTCTAATCAAATACAAAGATCGTACCAATAAAAAAGAGGCTTCTTTCGTCATTCCATCATCGAGCTGCCTCATTTTTGGGTAAGTGCTATAGTGAAAAAATTGTTGAGGGTAATAATTGACTTGTTTTCTCTTTTATAGTATTTTTTTTTAATATTGTTTCTAGCTTTTTTGATATTTTTTAGTGTGACCATTTCAAATACTAGACATTTTTGACAATTCTTTAATTTTTTGGCTGCGAAATTGGTTCGTGTAAATCAAAGATTTAAATTTTTAAAGGCATTTAACGAAACCTGTTACTGGTTTTTAGATCCAGATTTTGCCGTGACTGATATTAATATGAAATAATAAACATTACTACCTAGGGAAAATCCTAAATATTCGAAAGGGCTACTGTTCAATCATCCGAATAAAATGCACTGGAACCGGCTGGAAACATGGTAGTTACAAAAAGATATTGTTGATTTTAAATCAAACCAAATTGAAAAGATCACAATACCTGTCCGTTGTGAGGAGAGAAAAAATATTTTTTTTATTATATTATACTTATATAATATATTATAAAACTATTAGGTAATGATTACTGCTACCGTATGTTAAGCATTACTGATCTATATATCTTTGTCTAGAAGAAATATTACAGTATCTGTACAATTTTTGAAGTAAGCATTTAACTACACTAAAATTGTCAGTTATCAGAGACTTACCAATGTACTTATTTTAAAGTAAGTCTAATTTAGTCGTTGGAGCTTGAACCACATTTTTCTCTTTGGTGCTTGTTTTCTTCTCAACACTGTCCATTCACATTTAACCATTTTTCCAAAATAAAGATTAATTCTATTTTGGTTACAGGGAAAGCCTCCAGTTTTACAGAAATATTTTCAGCAAAAAAGCACGTTGTTAAAATTTTCAAATTATACACACCCGGAGAATATGATTTCCTTCATGGACTGAGGTTCATAAGTTCTAGCTTTGTTGTCATGGGACACAGGTTTATAATGTTTATGATTTTTCCTGTAATAAATGGGATAGATGAGTTGGAGGTAGGTTTAATGGAGTGCAGGGAGGTCAATTCATCGAAAAACAATTTATCGCAAGGTAGATTCACCGAGAAACAAAAAACAGTTGGTGGTCCGTTTTTACTGCCTACACAGTACAAGCAATGCCATTTTAAAAACTTGTCTTGTTGAGTACCTGCCATAATTATAAATTTATTTGAATAATAACAATAGTTTGTCATATATACCGCATATCGTTCTTACAGTAAATAAATTCTTAGATAAAGGTTTGCTAGTACCGGTAAAAATGTCCAAAAAAACAACATCTGTGGCATAATTAAAACAAAATAATTCGTAGGCAAAATATTTGGGTGAAATACTACCTACTGTTAACTGTTAATTATTCGGTGAATTGTTTTTCGGTGAGTTGACTGGGCACCGTCATGCAGAATTATTGTTAATTCCGATCGCGAGAGTGTTACAGAACTGCGATTTATTTTGATATTCATGCTAATTTTGAGTAGAAGATGTACACAGGATGATGTTACCAACATGCACGGTTGCTATTGCACCATTTCGGTGATTTGGTTGTTTTATAAATAATTTCTGTTTTGGAACTTGTCGCTAAAATGAATTTAGTTCTATTAAGAACAGTACATACTGAAGTTACTCTGATTTAATTTTACAAGAAACTCAAAACTGATTTTATAGTACAAATCTTAGTTGTCTTGTTCTTACACTTGGCAACTTAAACCTTGGTCATCTCTACACCGCTTTAGCAATGATGAATCCGCCCGGAAGTTTTCTCAGACGATTTAGTTCAGAATGTTATATTTTCTAATTAATTGACAATTGGTATTTTTATTTCAGTGGCCGGCAAAATATTCAAGTCTTTTAATTATAGGAAGCACAGTATGTGTTGATTCATTTTTTATGGTTAGTGGGATGTTGGTTTCAATTGGATTTTTTCAACATGTTACAAAATCGGGCAAATTTGACATTGTTCCCTTTTATCTCTATCGATATTTAAGAATTACTCTACCAATGTCTCTGATAGTGCTTTTTTATGTAACATTAGCTCAGTTCTTAGCTGATGGACCATATGCCTATGATGTTTATGTGGCTCATCAAAAACCCTGTGAAGATTACTGGTGGTCGATATTGTTACATTTGCAAACTATTGTTAATCCTGGAAGTCTTGTAAGTATTTATACTAAAAACCCTTTAGTAGTTATTATTTATTAACTGTAATATAGTTGGGTGTATTAGAAGAACCCTTTCCAGCCTCTACTCTGTTATGCATTTCTTATTACACAATTTTCAAAATTACGTACATATCGCTTGCTAAATGCAATAGTGGCATAACCCAAAATTTCCATGGTCGAGTTATCATTATAAATGATTTTTAAATAAGTCAAGAATCCAAGTTACAAAGTAATTTTTACTAAAAATGCAAATTTAAATCCATTAAAATTGATTTTATTCAGCGGTACCATAAAATTATTTTTTAATATCAGTTTCAAAATTAAAAATACTATTTTTTTATTAAAATATAAATCTACAGTGACAAAGACTTGACTAAAAAATATATAAATCCACATAGCAAGTTTTAATATTTAATTTACTGTTCTGTTATTTTAATAACGAAAACATGCTGTTTGCTCGTTTTTCATTACCTTCTACGTTTAACTATTTTTTGACTTGTACCAGTACTGAATCTGATTTTGCTATACATACGCTAAGTGTAAAAAAGGCCGATCGGCGTTGGTAGCCAGTAAACAGGAACCTGCTTTTACCGTGTTTCTTTCCATACTGAGTAGAAACACAGTAAAAGTAAATTGCTCGCTTTCAGGTAGCCGGTGTTGGCAAGCGTCTCTATTTCCATTGTTTTTAAATTATTGTCCATGGCACAATGAACTTACTTTTGCTATGTATTACCGCAGCTTAAAATAATGTAAGCTGTGGTATTACCACAGTTTAAAAAACGGGCTTGTCAGCCCGAATCAGTTTAGTATCTTAGCAGGATCGGTGAGGCCAAGAATTTGGACCAATAGCAGCAGGCCTGCCTAGTTGACGCCTGCGCATTTTTCAATTTATTCCAGGTGGCAAACATTGTTGCCACGACGAACGTTTAAGAAGTAGGTGTAGGAAAACATGTAAATGCTATATTGCTAAAACTAATTATGGAATTCTAATCAAAGGATTATAGTCAGATTTAATACAGAAGACATATATGTTAACCCTGACTGAAACACACTGGTTCCGTTAATATATTGATGGGTTACGCTTCCGCTTAGTGAATTTAGGGGGTAAAAAGGTAGTTTTATTGTAACAAGAATAGTAATACATTAGTTTATAGTCTAAAAAACGTAGAATATAATTTTTACTGTGATTGTATTATTTCTCCGATATTACTAACAAAATTCTTCGAGTTTAGGGTTATCGAGAATTGGCAGCGCTGCAAGAAAATGCTTACGATACGGATACGACGTACGTGAAACATTTTTCTTGCTCTAACTGTAGTAATCCGGTTCTGCCTAATCGCAGCACGTACGTCATAAATTGAACCCTTTGCCGATATTTCGGCTCTCACGTGGCTCTTATGCGCACACTCGAGATAGGCAGATAGCTATAAAAAACAATTTTGTGGTTCACGTTTATGAATGAAATTCGTAGGAGTTGGCAAACTGATTCGCGTTTATGCGTTTTCTCAACTGTGGTATTAGGTACTTTAGGTAAATTTTGGCTAGGGTTCGTAGAAGGCGAGGCCCGTGAAATTTTGAAGTTGTATATCTCTGTTGCTACTTATGGGACCCATACCAAGTTCAGGCCTTTTATTAGTGAGCCTACTAGGAATATTTTGGTAAAGAAATAAATATTTTGTTATTTGCGAAAAAAAGTTGAATTTTTGAATTTACCCACCTGGGAAAAAATTAACACGCTAGGTATTTTATTAATTATTTTTTCTAAACAAACTTTACGTCATTTTGTCGACAATTCTTAAATTTTAAGAGAAAAAAATGTGTTAGTAGAAAGTTATAGTCCTTTGAATTTTTTTTTAAATTATATTTTAGGTTTAAAAAAAATCAAATGACTATAACTTTCTACTAACATTTAGGAATTGTCGACAAAATGATGTAAAATTTGTTTAGAAAAAATAATAAATAAAATATTTATCCGTGTTAGTTTTTTTACCAGATGGGTCAATTCAAAAATTCAACTTTTTTTCGCAAACTAATTTTTTTTTCTTTACCAAAACATTCCTAGTAGGCTCACTATTAAAAAACCTGAGCTTGGCATAGGTCCTATAAATAGCAACAGAGATATACAACTTTAAAATTTCACGGGCCGCGCCTGGTTCCTAGGGACCCAGGAATAAATTGGTAAGAAATGATGAAAATCGGCTAATCGAAAATTGGTTGAGCGCCATATTGGAGTTGGGCAAACCCAAACAAAATTGTCATTATTTACTATTAAAGGCTGGTTTATGCAGAACACTTTAAATTTAATTTAACCCTAATTTTACTTTAGGACCTACATTTAATTTAGTGCGAGTTAAATACACATGAAGGCATAAGAGCGTTTATCCACAACTTTAATTTAATTTTGCTTTAATTTTACTTTCCGAAGTTCGCCAACTTTTATCTTCTTAAGGTTAAATTAAATGAAAATGGAGTTGCGCATGTGCGAGATGGCCTGGTAAAATATAAAATTCCCTAGTCAAAAAGCGAAGCTTCCAGTCTAACCCTTCTTTTATTTCGTGTTCTTGTTTATTGATATTGGTTAGTAATTACGTTTTTTTCTGTGTCCTACGGTTTTTAAATAGTGTAATTATTATCTACGTGAGCTAAATGGACGACGGCACATTGATTGAGCAGGTGCAAAAATTTCCGTTCTTGTACGATAAATCACATGTAGATTTTAAAAACAAACAAAAAAGGGTGAATGCTTGGGAAACCATAGCTGTGATTTGTGAAGACACAGGTATGCATACTCTTTTAAAAAGCAGGCTATAAAATTCTTATAATATCTTTAATTACAGCTGAAAACATCGATAAAAGATGGAGTACCCTCCGCAACAGATTTGCCTTAGAAAAAAGAAAAATTAGATGTACCCCATCAGGTTCTTCAGGACATATAACTACCTGGAGGTATTTTACTTCAATGCAGTTTTTAGAGCAGCATGTAAAGGCAAGGAAGTAAGTTGGTCTGCATAATTGTTTTATGTTTTTAGATAGTGATGGGACGTGAATATTTACCCAACGGGTAAAAATATAAATAGTGGGTATTTACCTGGTAAATACCCAAAAATATTTACCCAACCGACAACAGGGTTTTGTCCTTGAAAAGTCTTTTATTGTAAAAATAACCGGTGCAATCCGCTTGCATTTAAATAAATTGTATGCTGCAGAAGAAGTACTTTTACTTCCCGATATTTGGAAAAGTGAGGTTAAAATACAATCAGTATTGTTTCTGTATGGGTATAATCGTTTTCATTAGTTTAATTTGTTTTTTAAAAAGTACCTGTTATTAAACCGATATGCTACATAAAAAAAGCAATATTTGGAAATTGTGGGAGACAAATGATGACAATTCTGTTTCTTGTTAATTCTGCTCAAAACACTTATGTTCAGATTCACTAAGAAGGTTTAATATTTAGTACTCGTTTAAATTAAGATCTAGTTGGTCAGTTATGTTTTGAAAGGTTTTTGTCGTGTCATTGGTAATAAGTTGTCATTAAAAACTTATGAATTATTCTGATATTTCAGCGATTTTGTTGGTTTTCAAATAACTGTCATCTTGAAATGAGTTTTTGTACTGAATTTAGTTCTATTACTGTCAAAAGTACGTACTAAAATTGCCTTTTTCTGTATAAAAAGCTCAGAAATAAATTCATAGTATAAAACTTGGTTGTCTTATTTTGACACTTGTCAGTTTAAAACTTTTGGTTCTCAAATTAGACGGGACTAGCGATTGACAATCTGCCTGTTTCAGTTTTCTAAGTTAAATAAAATGAGTGGCCATACAAAAAACTGCAAAACTATACATATAACATGTATTTTTTATTGTAAAATATATGCCTTAAAAACCTTTTTACTGAAAAAACCCATGTAAATACCGAATTTGGTTAAATACCCAGGTAAAAACTTTAGGTATAATGTAGTGGTGGTCGGTAACATTTCAAAATTGTATACCTTTGTTCGTACTTACAGGATCCATATCAAAGATAGTGGTTTTAATAGAGAGCCCCACTGGGAATCTTTTGGTAAAGAAAAAAAAACATTTTGTAATTTGCGAAAAAAGTTGAATTGTTTCTTGGGAAAAAAATTAACACGTTTAGGTATTTTATTTGCTATTTTTTCTAAACAAATGTTATTGTCGAAAATTTTTAAATTTTAAGACAAAAAAATGTGTTAGTATAACGTTATAGCCAATTAAATTTTTTTTCGATTATATTTTAGGTGTAACAAATTTAAATGACTATAACTTTGTACTAACACATTGTTTTTCTCTTGAAGTTAAAAATTTTTCAACAAAATGACATAAAATTTGTGTAGCACATATAATAAATAAAATATCTAAACATGTTCTTTTCTTGGGGGCGGACCAAAAATTCAATTTCTTTGTGCAATTACAAAATATTTTTTTTCTTTGCCAAAACATTCCTAGTAGGCTCACTATTAAAAAACCTGTACTTGTCATGGGCCTCATAAGTAGCAACAGAGATATACAACTTTAAAATTTTACCAACCGCCACTGAGCTTCCGTGATATAGCCGCGTCATACCCTTAAGTAGTCACCCTGTAGATAATAAAAAAAACCTCAATCTCTTTTTAATCATGTATAACGACTAAATATTTTTTATTGTTGTAGAACGAGTGGAAACTATTCCAGAGATGACACCTTGCAAAAGGTACTTGAAAGTGATAGTGAGACTGAGCCTAATGCACAATCTCCTTCGGAAGCTTGGGGTTCCTTGGATTGTATAATTCAAAAAGAAAATGATCACAATGTTGCTAATGTCGATATTGCAAAAAATACAGGAAGTAAAATCCACGATTCACAAAAAGCTGGGCCATCTACTGTGAAAAATACAGGAGCACCTAAAATATATGATTCACAAAAAGTTGGCCCATCCACTGCAACGGATGATATAGAAAACGAGTGTTATATAGAGTAGTTTCTCTGGTGTAGCACTAAATAGGGGGAAGAAAAAAAAACAAACAAGAAACCTTTACCACTCTTATAGACAAATCCTTCGAGAGGGTGGACAAGCTTTTACAAAAAAGTGACAGCACAGATGAAGTCTTCCCAAAATCGATTGTAAAGACGCTAAAAAGACAGAAGAGTCGCAAAACCAAAGCAAAAATTAAGGTCAAAATATGGGAGGTACTGGAAGAGTATGAAGCTGACGATTAAGAGTCATTCATTTCAGATAAATACTAAGATAGGATAGGATAGTTTACTTTTAAATGTTAGTATGTAGGTTTTCTTTAGTTTTTATTGTTCATAGATTTAGGTAATACTTTTAAATGTTAGTAGGTATGTAGGTTTTAATTTTAGTGTTCATAACATAAAGATTTACACATTTAAATTTGTTTTGTGCAGACGGGCTAAGTTACTGTAATTTTTTAACAATGGCATTAGCCGTCAATAAATAAATAAACAATGTAAATAGGCTTTACAATGGCATTTATAGTTTTACCAATACAAATTACACTATGACACACAGCGGCGTGCTGTGAAATTGTAAAGTTGTATGTTGCTGTTCCTACTTACAGGAACCATACTAAATTTGGGGGTTTTAATAGTGAGCCGACTGGGAATGTTTTGGTAAACAAAAACATTTTGTAATATCCGAAAAAATTTGAATTTTTGCTCTGCCTACCCTGGGAAAGAAACGAACATGTTTAGGTACTTTATTATTTTTTCTACAAGCTTTACATCTCATTGTGTTTGGGCCGCAACACACATTGTGAAATACATTCTGTATTTTCAGATTTAGAGGCGCACAATCGCTTTGCTGACATGGACATCAATTTAAGTTGAAGTGTATGTATTTAGTGATTTAGATTAAGTACTCATTTTTTTCACGTATAATAATTGTATATTTGTAAAACATAATGTAAATAAATTTTAATTATTTTGTCAAGAATTTTCAAATTTTAAGAGAACTGAATGTGTTATAGTTATTTGATTTTTTTAACGTAAAATAACTTTAAAAAAATTCTAATGACTATAACTGTCTACTAACACATTTTTTTTCTCTTAAAACTTAAAAAGTCTGGACAAAATGATATAAGCTTTGTTTAGAAAAAATAAATGAAATACCTAAATGTGTTCATATTTTCCCAGGGTTGGCACAGCAAAAATTTAACTTTTTTCGCAAATTGCAAAATGTTTTTTTTTTGCCAAAACGTCCCCAGTGGGCTCGCTATTAAAACCCCTACATTTGGTACGGTTCCTGTAAGTGGGAACACAGATATAAAACTTTGAAATTTCACTGCATGTCACTGAGATACCCTGTCATAAGTTGTGCCAAAGGACTAACAAAACAATAGGTCCTATTTCTAATTAAAATTATAAATAAAAGATACGCCTACTAAAATTCCCTCCAATACTTGAACCTCTTTTATAAATGAAAATTTTTTAATGAGGCTTACAAAATTATAATAAATTAAGGGTTCTGGACAAAATTTTTACATAAGCTCTGGTATTTATGTCATTCTTTTTAAAAACGACCTTCACAAAAAAAGCAGTAAAAACAGTTTCATAAAAAATTACTTTATTTCAAAACAAATTACAAAAAACAGTAAAATTTAATCAGAATGCATTCCTCCTTCATAAACTTTGCTTAACTGCCAAGGAACCGCCCCCTCATTGGCAGTCCACAAAGCCAACTCGTCTCTTGCCTGCCTGGTTGTTCTTGAAAAATTATTAGTTCCTAGACGGCATACACTTTTTAGATTTTGTTGACATCGAAAAGCCCCTTTTACTTCCTCTTTGTCCTTGACTATATAGGTAATATTTATTCTGTGGAGAAATCGTTTCTTTGTTTATGTAATTGTGAAGAACTACCACTGGCTTCACAGTTTTCCACGTCAGCAATAATAGTTCTCCTTAGAATTCTCCACCTTTGAGCCAGTATACCAAATGCATTTTCAATTGTCCTTCTTGCTCTAGACAGCCTATAATTAAATATCTTTTCAGTTTCTGAAAGATTCAGCCCAGGATACGGCCTCATTATATTTTTATGCAGAGGAAAAGCTGCATCCGCAACTAAAAAGTGCTCCATGGCAATATTACTGTTTGGTAGTGGCTTTGCTTGAGGAATTCCAAGGCTGCCATTAAAAAGTTTGTTTTCAAAACTACTCTCTCTGAATACATAACCGTCGTGATTTGCCCAACTTGCTCCACAATCTATCATAGTAAAGTTGTATTTAGAATCACACACAGCCATTAGGACAATACTAAAAATAAATACTTTATAAAATATATGTTACAAAATTAAAAAATATAATAAACAATAAATTCTGTACGATTCTTTTATATGTAGGTACCTACCTAAACTGTTTTGTATAGTTAAAAAAGGCGCTCCCACAATTTATGGCGGCTTGTATATTTATATGTTTGCCATCAACGGTAGTGTTGTAAATATCCGTATTCTATAGATATCCGAATAATACGGAATCGGAATCAGCTAATATCCGTTTCCATTATCTGAATTCGTATCCATTTCTTGACCCGCGTGAAAGCGGTTACAAATTATGTATACGTATGCAACACTAAAACATTTTCTATCCGGATACGGCTAGGTAGGTCGATGCGGTATCATATCATTCGAAGGTTAGACTCCTTTCACACTATCAGGTTTGGCCGGTCCGGTTTCAAACCTGAAGAGAACCGCATAAGTAATGGAGCATGTGATTAAATGTGGCCTTTCACACTATCAGGTTCAGGCTCGGCGACCGGCTGCTGCCGGATGGGTCCACTGGAGCATCAGGTTCCCCGACGCCGGATAAAGTGGTGGTGGGGCATTGCAGCCAACGCGCGCTTTCACACTTGTCCGGTTTTTGTCTTCAGGTTTAGTCTGAGTCTGCGGTTTTGGTTTAGTCTTTGCTTCAACTCTGACGAGGAAGGTGCGAAGGTGATTTTCAAGACAATGTCCAGCGAAATTGATATTGAATTGTTAATTTCGGCGGTGGAGGCCCGACCGTGTCTTCGGGATAAATCAAGTGAAGAGTATAAAGATAAAAATAAGACAAACATGGGATGGAAGGAGGTGTGTAGCGTCTTAAAACAATATTTTAATGATTCAAATGATAAAGAAATGGGAAAAATAATTTTTTTTTCATCACTTCTTAGTTCATCATAAAGACTTTTAAAGGCACCAGTCCCATCACGTGTTTGAAGTAAAGGGTGTACATGTGTACAAATACCACAAAGCTATAACAACATTACGATCCATCACCGAAAAGATCTAAACGCAGACTAAAATTTTTTAATAAACATAAAACCTGACCTGTTGAAAACCTGATCGCGTCCGGATGTTTTTATTTTACCTCAGGATTCCGTCAGGTTCAAAACCTGACCTGCGAACCTGATAGTGTGAAAGGACTCTTAGGGATAAGAAGGCACCGTCGTTTGAATTCGGTTCGGGTTTGGCGGGCCAAGTTTAACCAATGGGTCTCATCCCATATTATACCCGTTACCCCGATAACTATGCTATCTTTTTTTAGGAAATGTCATTAGAAAGAGAAAGCATAAGATCAAATATGCCAAATCGCAGACCGTGTTGTTCGCTTACACTCGATTCCGTTTTCTCTTTGCACTTTGCATTACTAACCACCCGATGCTAATTTATTTTGATTCCGAATCAAGTTCTCGGCCGGTTACGGATAATCCGGATTCTTTTAATATTCGGATCCAACGGATTTTTGGATACGTATCCTTACATCACTAATCAACGGCACCAATACAATTTGGCATGTTCCAGTCTTGTTGGAAACCTTCTTCCACTTTTCTCCAGTCCTCTCCAGTAAGTGGTTTTAAGTAAGTACTATTAAGTTCTTCCGAAATAATTTTGCTCGTCTCTATGACTATTTTATGGACAGTTGTTTTGCCCATTAAATAATTCCAAGCCAATTGCTGTTGGGAGCATCCTTCTGATAAGTAACTAAACAAATAACAATGATTTACTACCATATTACCGACTGTTCTACATTGCAAAAAAACAGAAATTTACGCCTATTCGCATTCAAAATTATAATTTAAACTTACTGTGAAGTAACAGCAAGCCTTTCTTCAGGTGAAATATGCTGAATGTGACCTTTGTCAGTACACTTTTAGGTAATTATTGATATTACTGTAAACAGCGAATTTTTTCATGAAATTTTGCACAGACCCTAATTTTGGGTCGTAGAACACGAATCCGAAGTCAGTTTTTGGCGGTCTCGAATGGTTTTTCCGCAAAATTTTTTTTTAACTTTTAGGTTACCTTTTTTTATAGATTCCTTTAAGTTTCGACACTTTCACTTAAACATATCTGTAAACTTATAATTTTTATTTTATTTCGTCACACAAAACACCACATTTAGCCAAAAATAGCTAAGAAAATTGCTTTTTCCTATATAAAATTCCATTGTATTTGGTAGTAGACGCCATTACGTTCCCAGCTGTCAAATGTCCGGCGTTGCCAGGTTTACTTATTTTTCAAGACAAAGTTGTAAATTAGGAATAATAAAAAGTTGGCGGGAAAATGCGAAAATGAACCAAATTTAACCAAAAGGGCAAAAAGATGACCCCAACCAACACCCTGGGGCACCGATCCCTCTTCGCCTGCGAGGAAAGAGACTGGTCAGGGCCCCTAACCAGGTGCTAACCCTGTTCCGACCTTAGGGTGCCCTCCGATCCACCGTTCGTATCAAAAACTTTTCTAAGTCGGTGAATTAGGTGACAGATCTAATATTTTCGATATAACGGTGGTATAACGGTGGATCGGAGGGCACCCTAAGGTCGGAGCAGGGTTAGCACCTGGTTAGGGGCCCTGACCAGTCTCTTTCCTCGCAGGCGAAGAGGGATCGGTGCCCCAGGGTGTTGGTTGGGGCCATCTTTTTGCCCTTTTAGGGAAAATAAAATGCTATCTGTCTTATTTTACTCTCATATTGCCATCTCTTTTTTTGGATTTATTTATGGCCGGAAATTGTTAAAATTTGCGAGAAAAATGTTTTGTAAACGTGGCAACGCCGGAAAATTGACAGCTGGCAAAATAATGACGTCTAGAGCGATAAAATGGAATTTTCTATAGAAAACAGCAATTTTCTTAGCTATTTTTGCCTAAATGTGGTGTTTTGTGTGACGAAAACTAATAAAAATTATAAGTTTACAGATATGTTGAAGTGAAAGTGTCGAAACTTAAAGGAATCTATAACAAAAAGGTAACCTAAAAGTTAACCTAAAAGTTTTCCAAAAACAATTTTTTTTTGGAAAAACCATACGAGACCGCCAAAAGCTGACTTCGGATTCGTGTTCTACGACCCAAAATTAGGGTCTGTGCAAAATTTCATGAAAAAATTCGCTGTTTACAGTAATATCAATAATTACCCACTTTTTTAAAAGATGTTCAATTAAAGACAGGAACTTTCGAAACTGCAGAATTCTCAGTCTCGTATACTTAAAAAATTGGTCTTCGTCATTGCTCTGTATAAATTTGGATAACGTTTTATAATGATCATGTTCTGGCCTGCGTCTGCTTAACGGCCTAAAGCCATAACGACGCATATGTTGCGTCGAATACAACACCGATGCCATAATTACACTGCACATCCAGGCTGCAAGTAATTTTTTCTTAAATGCGCGTTTTTTCCTGTTCGAAACACAGATTTTGCTCATAATTACAATCAATACAAATCACGAAAAAATACAAATAAACAACAAACCAAACCAATGGCAGAAACGAGGTTAAGAATAAGAAATGGAAATGACAGCTGACGTAAAATGTTCCCAAAGTAATGCCAACTTAACACAGTTTTGCTATTTGTGCGCCTGCGTAAATAAAACATAAGTATATCACTGTATCAATGCCGTGAAATTTTCTTAAAGCAAAATTAAAGATAAATTAGGGTTAAATTAAATTTAAAGTGGTCTGCATAAACCAACCTTAAAACGCATGAATACCTAAGACTGATCTTGTCTGTATACCCCGAAGCCGAAGAATATTAAATTAATAAAGTATCCATTGGTTTCGCCTTTGTTGCTAATCAACATTTTGGCTCACAATGCGTGTTGAAAAGGTCGTATGTTGACAACATCAGATTGTTTAATATGATTCCCTATTACAGTGCCTATTTCCTCTGTGGTACTTGTCATGTGAAATGCCTTTTTATTATTTTTCACCCGTTATTCTGTATCCATTGTGGAAGTGGCCAAAATTGGGATATGCAAACATGATTGGAAGTTATTTATGTTTTATGGGAATTGGATTTTACTTAGCATGGATAAATAAATATGATGGTATGCCACTACCCATAACGTAAGTTTAACAAAATCTATATATTGGAATATTTGACAGTTTCTTATTTAAGACCAGTAGAGAGTTTTATATCATTCCTGCCTTCCTTCTTGGACTTTGCTTAAAATCGATCGCGTCGTCGCGTAGTGTAGCGAATGATAAATTACCAAAATATATTGCACCTTGTAGATTAAAAGTTTAATGAAAACAAAATGATTTGGCCATTACAGCAAATACATGTGAAAATCTGCTCTTGTAACAAATGTGGCAGCACAAAGAATTACTTTGTTAACATTTTTTTGACCAAAACCATAGGTACCTCCTGCGGGAGGACTCTGAGGACTCAAAGAAAATGTAGTGGGAGCCCATTAAAACATAAACGTTGTCATAATTCTTTTCTTAAGAAAATATGTAACAGAGATTTATAATATTTCAAACTGGACTACTGCAATTTTCATACTAAGGGCGCATACCGTTGTCAACTTCGGTAACGGTTTTGTGTCCCGTAGGTATCGATAAAATTTGGTAAGATTGGAAACGCGGTCCTTGAAAAATATCTGTCATTAATGTCACCGAAGGAACCGATGCTTCCTCGGTGGTTTTCCGGATTGTTATGTCATGTTGTTCAGGTTGGGTGTGGGTTTATGTTTTGCTTTTTTGTTTAAATTTAAATTAATTTTTTCACAAATGTTCAAAATCATCTGTTTTAAAATGTTGGAAGCAGGAGGAGAGGTATGTTTTTAGGTTTAGCCGATATCCGTAAAAATAAACAGAAATCTGACAGAAACAACCGATCTGTGTTCCGTAGTAAAACCGGTTCTTTCAGGAACCAGTGTTACCATTAGTTTACCGACTTATACCGAGTGGTTAACCGGGTTGGACAACGGTACACAGCCTAAATCTTAGCTGCTTACTAGCCCATATTACGTAGAATACCATTTAATTTATGGGAAAATATGGCTACCTATATGGTACACTTATGTAGCATATTCTTTATTGAGACCGCCCGTTCCGGGACGGTATCTATACCCCCCCCCCCCCCCCGTTGGCGCCTAAAATGTATATGTATGTTGTCCGTTTCGACATTTTTAATTTTTTTTTCTCGGAAACGGTTAGTGCGGGAGCAACCAAATTCTCTGGGTTAATAGAGGGATAGTGCATCTAGCTTCGATAAAAAATTCAGTTATACAGGGTATAGCGTTTCGGAGTTATTAAACATCAAAGTCGAAATGTCTGCGATTTCGTATGAAATCGATTACAAGTCGCAAAAGTTAATTAAATCGATTTAAATTTTCGAAAAATGTCACTCGCAATCCATGTTTGGTATCTAATAACTCGAAGACGGAACGTCGGACAGAAAAACGGTTTGACACGTCAAACTTTAGAATCTCGAATACTTTCTTTTTGCCATACATTTACCTATATCTAAAACGATTGGAAAAATTTGGGAATAACTGGAAATTACGATTTTTGATACAAATTTTTGACGGTTTTTAATTTTTTTTCCGGGTCAAAATGAATCCAAATCAAAATCCCATATACCTGGTAGGAAAGAGCTCATCGAAATATGTAATTTTCATATTTTTTGGATTTTTCATTTTTTAGAGGAAGGGAGCAATCGACGATTAAATTTCGATTTTTTAACGTTTTTTTTTTATGACATCTCTACATTCGAATCACTATGTATCTTTTCCTATCCAATTTATTATAACTTTCTCAACGCAATCCCGTGGGGATATGATCAGGCTTTAAAATGAGTCCTAAATGGGTGATCCAGGACCGGATTTAGGGGGCAAAAACTCAATTTTTCTATGTTTTTCCATCAAAACTCATCTTTAAACGGCGTTAGTTCTTATTATTTCTCTTACCTAACAGTTCTTTTTGGTTCCCTCATTATCTGAGAAAACTTCACACGAATTATTAAAATTGCATATTTTTTCGTTAAAGTTATAAATAAACCGTGGCGGCTGGTGAAATTTCGAAGTTGTATATCTCTGTTCCTACTTACAGGACCCGAACCAAATTTAAGGGTTTTAATAGTGAGCCCACTGGGAATGTTTTGGTAAAGAAAAAAAATCATTTTGTAATTTGCGAAAAAAAGTTAAATTTTTGGTGTGCCCCTCCTAGGAAAAAAATGAAAACGTCTAGGTATTTTATTTATTCTTTTTTCTAAACAAATTTTACATCATTCTGTCGACAGTTGTTAAATTTTGAGAGAAAAAAAGGTGTTAGTAGAAAGTTATAGTCATTTGAATTTTTTTAAGCCTAAAATAAAATTTAAGAAAAAATTCAACTGACTATAACTTTCTACTAACACCTTTTTTTCTCTCAAAATTTAAAAACTGTCGACAGAATGATGTAAAATTTGTTTAGAAAAAAGAATAAATAAAATACCTAGACGCTTTCATTTTTTTCCTAGGAGGGGCACACCAAATATTTAACTTTTTTTCGCAAATTACAAAATGTTTTTTGTCTTTACCAAAACATTCCCAGTGGGCTCACTATTAAAACCCGTAAATTTGGTTCGGGTCCTGTAAGTAGGAACAGAGATATACATAATATACAACTTTGAAATTTCACCAGCCGCCACTGTAAAAAAAAATAAATAGGTTTTTTTGCATCGAGGCACGAAAATTTTCTAAAAAGTGCGAATTTTAAAGCCATGCCATAGAAAAATATTTGAACAGAAGGTGGCGCTTTACATTGAGGTTAAAATATGACCTGTCAAAATATCCCGAAAATGATAGTTTTTGTTGCGAGATTTTAAGGTTTCTGGACCGATTTCGGCTTGGAAAATACAGGGCAAGGCTTTTATAGACCTTCCAGTATGGATTCCGGGATATATCGTTTGATGAATTACCATTTAAATACCTTTTTATTCATTTTTCGGAGACTGCAAATGCATTTTAGAATATCGGTTTGTTTACGTATTGTAATGTATTAAAATAGGAAGTGTCAAAATTTGGCTAAAATTCCAGTTTTTGTTGCGAGATTGGAAGGATTCTGGACCAATCTCGGCTTGAAAAATACAGGACAAGGAGTTTAGGGACCTTATATTTTGGGTACAAAGATATTTCATTTCATAATATTCCAATTAAATACCATTTTAATCGATTTTCCGATGACTACAAGGCATCATTGAAGCACAGTGGCATCGAAAAATTTGCATTTTATTTTATAACCATGAGCGTGTACACCTTTGGGCAAATATATTCATTATTATTAAATAATGTTAATTTAATTTAAGGGAAAGGAGTTGATTCGGACCGTTTTACAGTAACCAGAACGATTGGAAAATACATTTCATAACTGTCGGCATGTAGGTGATTGTATATATGTATACAGGGTGTCCGAAAAGTCTTTGTATGCGCCAATATCTTTGCTGTTAGTACGAAGATACACTTAATAGAGTCGGATTTTAAGAAAATCGAAAATATTTATATTGCCTTTTATCGTGTGCTGTTGTGTTTATATGTATGTATACAGGGTGTCCGAAAAGTCTTTGTATGCGCAAATATCTTTGCCATTAGTACGACGATAAACTTAATTGAGTCGGTTTTCAAGAAAATTGAAAATATTTAAATTACTATGTGTCGTGTTGTGTTGTGTTTGTATGTATGTATACAGGGTATCCGAAAAGTCTTTATATGGGCAAATGCCTTTGCTATTTGTACAAAGATAAACTTAATTGAGTCGGATTTAAAGCAAATCGTATATATTTGCATTTCTATGTGTATATATTTATATGTTTGTATACAGGCTGTCCAAAAAGGCTTGGTTTGAGCAAATACTCCTATTAGTACCAAGATAAACTTAATTGAACCGTATTTCAAGCAAATCGACTATATTTGTATTTATATGTGTTGCATATATGTATACAGGGTGCCCGAAAAGTCTTAGTATGGGCAAATTCTTCTACTAGTACCAAGATAAACTTAATTAAGTCGGATTTTAAGTAAATCGACTATATTCCTATTTAAACGTGTGGGTGTTAGTGTGTCAGGGTGTCCAAAAAGTCTTGATATGGGCAAATACTCCTATTAGTACTTAGATAAACTAAATTAAGTCAGATTTGAAGCAAATCGAATATATTTGTATTAATATGTGTTTATGTTTGTACGTGTGTATACAGGGTGTCCGAAAAGTCTTAGTATTTGCAAGTCCTTTTATTGGTACCAAAATAAACTTAATTAAGTCGGATTGTAAGAAAATCGTCTCTATTTGTATTTATATGTGGTTATTTGTATGTATGTATACAGGGTGTCCGAAAGTCTTTGTGTTGGCAAATATCCATCTGGAGAGCGGAAGACCTAGACAAAATTTCGCGTCTGGAGAGCGGACGAACTTGGGGAAAATACGTATCTGGGGAGCGGACGACCTTGAAAAACGTTTCTATGTGTAGGTGTTTGTATGTATGTAGCGATACGGTTACATCAGTCCGAAGGAGTGTGACATTTTTCTTAATACATGGCCTAGAAATACGAAATTTTTAGGGCATGACAATGATGGTATTACCGACCTTATAGAGCCCCTCGGGGGCGATTAGGCGGTCGACGCATCTAGGT
Source organism: Philopedon plagiatum (assembly GCA_963971165.1). Lineage (NCBI taxonomy): Eukaryota > Metazoa > Arthropoda > Insecta > Coleoptera > Curculionidae > Philopedon > Philopedon plagiatum. The sequence continues at coordinate 49,265,831 of OZ020190.1, forward strand.
TTACATGGCTAAACGAGTGCCCAAGAGCAGTGGTACTTCATCCTTTTATATTAATAAGATAAAGACTAGGACAGTAGTATAAACGTATTCTTTTATATTAAAACACCTCTTAAATAAATTTTACCATTTCTAATAGACGACCACGTGATCCCTTCTCCCCGCCACTTCAGTTCGTGTAAATTCTGCACATAGGTAAAGTATTTTTCAGGAAATTTGGCTCTACTTATTAACTGCAGTAAAACTACCTGGTCGGCCCCGTTGTGTAGACAAGTGCGTAAGAACTACTGCAAACTTACGGTACAGGGTAGGGCTGCGGTAGAAGTACGATTATCTATTATATTATAAATAATTAAATGCACAGAGTTAAAAATGTTTTAGTTTAAAACCGGTTTAAAATAATATGCTGAATACGGGCAATAATATGTTTTTATAAATTTATTCAAATTCAAAAATTATAGTATAAATAAATTTGCCCTGAATATATTAGGGCAGTGGTCGCCAACCGTTTTAGTGTGTCGAGCTACTTCGATAGTTTTGGAATAGACAGTGAGCTACCTAGCCCGTAAGCAACGTAATCCAACCTAAATAAAATACTGCACAGTTGTATTCGACACAGATTTGTTAGGTTTACTAACATATTATACTAATAGAAATAAACTAATACTATATTTTAGTTAATTTTAGTACAAGTACATACTAAGTAACCAAGTTAACTAAGTACTCATGAAAAATAATTACAAAAAAAAATAAACAAAATTTTTATGCTATTTACGGTTACGATACAATTTAATAAAACTAAAAAACTATAAAAGTAACAAAAATAGTAATACACTAATTTAATGCATGTTCAATGAGAGAGCTGACACTCAGAGTCATTAATAATCTTTTTAATGTTTGCGGTATAGTATGATACAGTCATTCGAATACAATTATCCAAATGTTCATCTGTAAGTCGATTGCGGTATTTGTTTTCAAATTAACTTCATATTGGAAAAAGAGGATTCACACAAATATGTTGAACTGAATATCGCTTTCACTTTCAAGGCAACACGACATAAGACTGGATGTTTTTCTTTGCTTACTAAAGGCCAGATACATTTTGTAGTTGAGTTTAACGATATTAAAGCTAAGTCATTCTGAAATGCAGTCAGTTCCATTTCTGTCGCAGCGATGTATTCGCCAAAGTCTGCATAACACAAGTTGCAAACTATTGGATATCAATTTTCATGAAGAGAAAAACAACAAATTGCACCACTAAAGCAATTTCGTTGAAATCCTTAAAACGATTTTTGAAGTTATCCTTCAAGTTAGAAATTATTTCGACATGATATTTACTATCATAAAGTTCCGATGGATTTTGAGATATCTTTTCTGAAAGAGTAGGAAAATGCTTGGTATTGCGGTTGATTAGGTTTTGTTCCCAAAATTCAAGCTTATTTATAAATGCGTTTATATCAGAAATCATTTCCGCTAGTTGTTTGTCTTTACCCTGAAGCTGCAAATTAAGTTCATTTAATTTTTCTGTAATATCCACAAGAAAACCAAAATCTCTGAGCCAGGTTAAATTTTCCAGTTCGGGAATCGGTTCATCGCGTTGTTTGAAAAATTGGATTATAGTAGATAAGACATCATTAAAACGTGTTAGTACTCGTCCCCTACTCAACCATCAAACTAGAGTGAAGAAGTAGTTCCCCGTATTGACAGTGAATTTCATCGGCCAAAGTTTTGAATAATCTTCTTTGTAACGCTTGAGCTCTAATCTTGTTTACAATTTTTACTACCAACTTCATAACGTTGTTTAGTATTAAAAAATTCCCACACAGTGCTTGCTGATGGATAATGCAGTGGTAAGAGAGGAATTGCCGACAACTTTCATCTTTGCGACATAACGCCACGAGACCCTTATCACAACCCACCATAGCTGGAGCGCCATCGGTTGTCAATGCTACCATTTTCGATATTGGAATTTTCTCAGAAGAAATAAGATTTTTGAGATGAGAAAACAATTCTGGTCCAGTAGTATGTCCTTTCAGAGGAATAAACTTTAAAAGATCTTCTTTAATCGTAAAATCACTGAAAACCATCCTGACGAACACGGTCATCTGGGAGGTGTCAACCACATCTGTTGATTCGTCCAATTGCAGCGAAAAATAAACACAATTATCCAAGTCACTTCTTAACTGTAAAAAAATATCATTGCTCATTACTTCTACTCGTCTCATCACTGTATTAGCAGAAAGTTGCATATACCGTATAGCAGACACTATCTCGTCTTTATTTCTAAAGTTAGCAAATAACGAATCTGCAGCTTCTAAAAACGCCTATTTTATTATCTCCCCGTCTTCATAAGGTTTCTTCTTCTGTGCAATTACCTGGGACACACGATATGATGCTTCAGTTGCAGCCTTGTTTTTGTCGACTGTTTTTAAAAATATTGATTGTTATCCAAGTAACTGGTTTTTTAATTGTTTTAGGTTTTCGTTTCCGGTGACAGAACGTAACGGGAATGATTTCTCAAAATTTGAATGTACAGTTGTATGATGTCTCTTAATATTTCCTTTTTTAGCAACGGAGACAGAAGTATTACATAACAAACACACATTTTTACCTTTAACTTCTGTAAAAAAGTATTGTTCTTCCCATTCCGAATGAAAATGGTATGTCTTCACTTTCTTACAACTGCTTGCCATATTTTTATTTGCGGGCCAACGCCAACCCAACCGCTGGATATTCTGCGATTCAGTTTTAAACTGCGCCTGGGCGCCGCGCATTGCGTACTTATATCGTTCACAGGGCTACCAACTGACCTTTACTGAGTTACTCTCAAACCTTTCCTGAATTACTCACAATTACTCACAACTTCAAAACATCAATATCAAGACAGGCTTTTTCTGTATAATCCGTAAAACACGGTATATTTGTTAATAACATAAGTGACAACCGATGGCGCTTTTGTTTTTATTTTGCTACTGTTCAATGTTGGTAAACATCAAATGCTGGTGTTGCGTGTTGCTAAGGTTGCCAACTCGGAAGAGAGCTAAAGGAGCGCACAAGGAATTGTTAGCGCTTTCACCATTTTGAAAGGAATATGTTTGTGTAAAGTACACAAGGTACAGGAGGGGAATACCCCAGACGCTGTGACACCTAGTGTTGCAAGTTGTAGTATCAAACAGACGAATCACTAGCTACCTTACTTATTCACTTATACTTTTATATTGGCTAAGCAACAGAGGTCGCTAAAATCAATGCAAATCTAAAAACTGCAAAATTGTAATTACTTAGAGCGCCTAAAATTATGCCTAAATTTAGATTTTTGAAAATAAGTCGTTAATAAATTATCAGATTAGAAATCTGCATAACTACCAAGAATATAGTACATGAATATAAGTATGTTGTTCTCTCGATTACTCACAATTGCCACTTACTCACGAAATTACTCACCGACCAGCAAATTACTCACAAATGTGAGGAATTACTCACAGATTGGCAGCCCTGATCGTTCAAAGCATATACTTACTATATAAATATACCGCGGGTTCCCCATTTACCCAATGTGCGGTTTTTGATGCCAACAATGTGAAATGGAGATATATAATCTCGCATAAGTCTATCCTTTAGTCTGATATTTCGTAAACTGCGATTGCGCTAAATCTTGTGTTGCTATTGGCCATCTAACGGCGCCACGCTTCATACGTTTCTTGACAGGGCTGGTTTTTTGGTATAATTGAACTAGTTTATTACTTTTTGTACATCAGGGCATAAGTTAGCACACTTCAAAATCAACCACAAGAACAAGAACACCGAATACAAAATACAACACGACACAAAGAAAAAATGGCGAATGGCGATCCAACTGTTAACTAAAAAAAAAAGCCGAAAGCTGAAAGAAGCCGAAATATATGCACAACAGCCGATGATTAGTACAATTCACCATCTAATTCTGTACTATTTATGACCAATGAAAAAATTCGTATTAAGGCATGCGCATATACAGAAATATCAGACTAAAGGATAGACTTATGCGAGATTGTATATCTGCATTTCATATTGTTGGCATCAAGAATTCCAGACAACCCGCGGTATATTTATATAGTAAGTATATGGTTCAAAGCAACCCAGATTTTTCCCGAACACTAGTGCATTGTCGCGCTGATCGGTTCTAGCCAATTCTAACGTGGTGACGTGACGTCGGTCGCGTCGGCTACAGATCGTTTACCGCAGTGTTGCCGTCACTTGCGTTTATTATGAGAATTTCCGGAATTTAGGAAATATAAACCTTTTATATTTTAAAAATGTTTTGCGAGCTACCAGAATTGCCTTTGCGAGCTACCGGTAGCTCGCGATCGACGAGTTGGCGACCACTGTATTAGGGTAATGTCTAGCAGGTTTCGGAATAGTTAATAATCTATTATTAATACATTTATTAGTTTAATTTTTACCTCGTAATATCTGAAGCCCATTTCTGACAAACCTCTCCACAGACTTGTGATTACAGCTTATGTTTGTTACGTCGACAGTGAGTCGGTTTTTCAGAATGTGTAGTGTAAGCTAACGTGACCAGACGTCCCGCTTTCGGCGGGACAGTCCCGTTGTCAAATGACATGTCCCGCTGTCCCCCAGACTCCGCGGGGGACAGCAAAATGCCCCGCTCGCCGGCCCGAAGTTGTAATAGTAGGCCAAAATAACTAACAGCGGCCAAAGCGCTTTTTGAATAAGGTATGGACATTCGAAAATTCCGAAAAAACAAGTTTAGGCAGACACTTTAAAAAACTTGCTTGTGTGCAAATTTGACTTTAATTTTTCGTGTGAACAATTTTATAAATATTTAAAGGAGTCCTCAAAATTTTATTTGTTTATCCTTCCCCTTTTTTCCTGGTCATCAAGTGTCCCGCTTTGGACTTGAAAAATTCTGATCACTTTAGTGTAGGCATAAGTTGTTTTTCATACATAGTGTAGACTTTTCATCTTATCAAGTCTTTGTCGCCTTTGTCGAAACATTTTGAAGAACCGGAATCTTTACGCTTTTTTCTTGATCTGATTGGGTCTGATACGATTCTTCTCAGTGTAGTCAGAGGTACATATCTTAGTTAAGCTACACGTTTCAGCCGTAGCGGCACTAAAATTAAGTCCCCTGTTAACCCATGGTAACCAAAGAACTGTATACGTTGTTCACAGTTTCCCTAGCATCGACGGATAAATGTTTTTTCTTCAGCGTAGCACTAGCAGAAGTACTGTCAACGTTTTCCCACGGACGCCACATAATGCTGATATTATGTAAATATAATACAACTGACGTTTTCACGTGCGAAATAGACTTTATTTACATTGGCGTCGACAGGGGGGTGGGGGTTTGGACAAGGTGGGCAGTTGCCCCTGGTGTCGGATTCCATGGTGCTGTTTAACAACTGCGCAACTTCGTCACTTTGTAACATACGGTTTTTTGGCTGGTTGCCCCCCTGAAATTTTCTCTATGGGCGCCCATGCTTATTTGCCTCAGTTTTCGAAAACATGAAATAAATACTTAGGTACCGATAACAGGTACAAAAAGTCGGTCAACATGTAAAGTAAATTTTATTTATGTCTACCTGCCACAGAGGAAATTTTAGATATTTTTATGTTTAAAATACAAATTATTACAATGCCCCGTCGGCTAATACTGAAAATTCCAAGGTATACACTATGGAGCCATATAAAATTGTCATTGCAACACCCCGATTTAGTTACTTGTGATAGTGCTGATTGCAAGAATCACATGTATGCATCACGTAAGAGTTTCTTATACACAGTGGCGCAACTAGACAGTGTCTTTTGGGGGGGCTTAAGCCCTAATCCTTAAGAGAAAGTTAATTTGAATTTTTTGTTTTTATGGATCAACAATCGGTCTAGGGGGGGCTAATATCGAGTTTGGGGGGGCTAAGCCCCCCCTAGACCCCCCCTAGTTGCGCCTATGTATACATAGTTTAAAATAAGCAATTAAATCGTATTTATTATCACTCTTTCTTCGAAAATATCGTTCGTCGTTTTATGTTAAAAATGACAAACTAACTTGTTTGTCCGTTTCCTAATGTCCTAATGCTTTCTTAGGGTTTTAAAAGTAAATTATGAAAATGTATGTAATGTAATTCTATACAATATTATGTCCTTATAGACTTGAATCCTCTGTGGCCTGATAAATGGGGTGTACCTAAAGGTTAGAACCCAAAACTTGGTAGTTCCTAAAATAAAAAATTGTTAGATTTCACCCAGTTTTTTATTGTTTAGAATTATTATTGTTAAATATTCCAAAAACCATATTAATTTTCTGGTCCAAAATGGTCGAGACGGGCTTAAAAAATTTCTCTTAACAGATAAAAACTCTATATGCTCATATTTCATTTTACAGGAGTCAACTTTTATATCTGGACTTTTTTAAAAACTTCTACGTAGCGCCACATGTAAGAGCCCCGTCATACATAATTGGACTGGCATTTGGTTATTTTTTATTTACAACAAAAAATAAAAAAACAAAGTTAAGCCCCAAAGTCAGATATTTTGGATGGATGGCAGCCTGTCTTTTACTAATTTTGTCTGCGGGCGGATGTCACAATTTTTATCTAGAAACTTATGAATATAACAGATTGGAAGCAGCGTCATATCTAACTTTTGCCAGACCAGGCTGGACTTTTGGAATGATGTGGATCATATGGTGTTGCATGAATGGATATGGAGGTAAGAATAGTACGACAAACCGTAGAATAATGACATTCTTGCAAATATTTCATATAAAGGTGCATATACATATAGCGACAGAGGCGAGCAAATGCTAACGAACGAATTCGCTTGCTAAGGTTGCACGGCATAAAAAATACCTTCAAACAAATTCGTCTCAAAACTGTTGACAATGTCTATGAAACTCTGGGATATTTAAAATTTCCAGCAATTTTAGTGTTCTCGATTTCCTATTTGGTCTATTTAGCCGCCCTTGATTTAATTTAGACGCTTTAGTCCATTTGGCCGTCTCTGTATTTGGCCGCCCGCGTGCTGCGCACTATCTTTCCCTCCATTAGGACCGACGCGCGACGCAGTATGTATACGCGCCGTAAGGATGTGTAGGTATTAGACATTAGACACTTAAAAGCGATTTTCTTTCTGATAAAACAATAGGTACCCATACACCAGCAATCATTCCTGCCATTCTTTCCTTTGACGTTCTTTCCTTTTAAGATTATCGAGCGTTAGTGGATTAAGACATGATGGGCCGCCGCTTCATTTATCCCTCTCGGGGATATTCTTACGTTCTGGGGAGACACGATAAACTCTTGGTTAGTTGATCACGGTCTTTCCTAACGTGCTCATCATCCGTGCGCTCTTTCAAGACAAGACAAGACAAATCTTTACGTTCCAAAGTAAAAGGCTCACTTGACATGATAATTTCAGAAATTTGCCGCAAAGTTGGACTCTAACTACCTGCATGTTCAATTTATTATAAAAAACTGCAGAGAAAAGCATTTTGTGTTAGTGGACTCTGAAAGGAATATAATTCTTTTGAAAAACAACAGGACTAACCTACAGTAAAACCTGGCCAGAAAGACAACAAGATTATGTTTGTGTTAGTGGGATACAACATGTTTTGTTTCATTTCAATTTCTTAAGAGGAAAGAATACCGAAGGAAAGAATGGCAGGAATGATTGCTGGTGTATGGGTACCTAATAATGACACATTATTCAAAATGATACTTATGAAATATGCATACTCTTGTGAGTGGCGGTTCTTGCACTTGAATCTCAGTCAAAAGCCAGCTGAGATTTAGGACATTGATTCATTTGACATGTAGGTATATCAATTATTGTACGCAATGCACAGTGGTTCTGGCAGTAGGTCATAATTTAAGATATTTATTGTCAGGGATTTGTCAGGTAGGCATTGCATTGGGTTCAAAGTGAACCAAATATACCTGAACCAATAAAAATTTGGCACTTACCGACTAATTTCAGTCGATTTGTGACCAGCAAAGAGTGTCCATTTTAAGCACGATAGAAGCACTATAAATATTGTGTTAAAAGTGGGTTTTTTATTTGGCAATATCGTAAAGCGTATCTAATATCCAAATCCCTCTTTAAGTGCCTTACGCAGGTATGTAAGTGGTTCTTTTTTAATAAAGTATTATTGTTTGAAAGGTTTTATTTCCAATGTTTTTAGACATTAAGGAATTAGATGTTTTTATTGACCGCGCTTGTGATATTATCATTTTATCTTGACTTTTAACTATTTGCCCTGTCTTGTCCTCCGGAAAAATATATATAACTTACTTTTACATAGTCTCCTTTTTATGAGGACATTAACTTTCAGATTTACTAAGAAGTAAGATTTAGTAGGTACTGGTTTAAATTAAGATCTTATAGTTGATCACTTATGTTTTGACAGATTTTTGTCCTGTCATTGTTAATAAGTCTTCATTAAAAGCTTATGAATTATTCTGATATTTCAGCGATTTAGGTACTTGGTTTCCAAATGATTTTCATCTTGGAACGAGTTGCTGTAATGAATTTAGTACTATTATTGTCGAAAGTACATACTAAATTGCCCTTTTGTTTATATATTTGCGAAGAAACTTATAAACAAATTCATAGTATAAAACTTAGTTGTCTCATTCTTACACTTGTAAGTTTAAAACTTTTTATTGTCAAATTGGACAGGACTGTTGGAGAATCTGGCTGATAATTTTTATTCATCTCTGTCTAGCTTGTCAAGTTATAATTTATAATAGTTTAAGTAAACTGCTCGTCAAAAAGTTTGCACAATGACATTTGTTATGGGGGATTGTTATGGGTTGTTTTTTTGGTGGGTAAAAAAGTGACAATTTTTTTTTACTTTGAAGCTCAGTGTCTGGGGTATCAAATAAAACCCACAAAATGGGGAATACAAACATTTATATAATTTGCTTATTTAATATAACCATTGTTAAGTAAAAGTTCAAACAAAGTTATAAAAACTGTTGCTAGCTGGACTCACAGTTCAATAGTCGGAACCACTGTGCAATGGACTGAAAATTCAGCGGTATTGACCGCGGTTATGCTGTCCAAAAATAGTACTATCGCACAGGTGGCTTGATATCTTTGATCATTGAACAGTCCGTTTTTGATGCTTATTACTCACCACTCAGTTTTTGTTTGATATTTCTGCTTATTTAATAATATTCATAACCTATAAGTTAGGCTTAAGATTTCTTGGCATGGGACATGATTTCGCACCTAGTCTTAATATCGCCCCCTTCGTATTTTGAGAACTAATTTCCGGCGCCTAGCGGTCAGTGCGGGAACTAAAGCATCTGGAGGTCAATCGCTCATGTTGATAATATGAGTACTAGAGCGCCACACTACCCTGTTCTAAAGGAAAACGAAAAGGTTTCTTAGTTCCCTGAGTTTTCGTTGCAGTATACAGTAAATTTTTTAAAGCGGTCGAAGGGTTTTATTTTTAAATTTAAGCTTTTAACCCTACTTTAGGCCCTGTCTACCAGAAGTATAAAGATAAAATTTGACTTAGGTAAATTTCAGAGACTTAATATTATGCTAATTCGCCAATTATGCCAAAAAACTCCAAAAAACACTTGAAAATTCATTTATTTTATGAAAAGCATTTATTTGTTACATCTCGCATAATTAGGGGATTTTTACCTTTACATATCAGGTGAAGTTTAACTTTATTGTCACCATTTTCTGTTTTTTTTTATTTGTGACAACAGTAAAAACAGTAATATATACAAAGAAAAGCTGAGTTATTTAGATACATTGCTCACAGTATCCTCCACTCACAGCAAAGCAGTACCCTAAACCACAAGTTATATTGCCTGTGCCTAAACAGTCATAAAAATTTCTTCTGACGTTGCAACTGGCGTACCATGATGCTGCGTGAAGCCTTGATAATAATTATGCCTCTCTTATACATTATCAAAAATTTGTGATGGTAAATATCTATACTCGATTTGAAATTGGTTGATAGTAATAAATCATTAAAATCCGTCAAACACGTACACAGAGTGGTCCACCTAAATTGCCAAGTTTTAAATAGTATATACATTGAAAGTCTAGACCCTTTTGCATTTATTAAACTTTCCATTCCTATAGATCTGATAAGGGCGTCGAATACAAAGCTTAACCCGAGGCTCGAACAATAAGCGGTAGTATTCTACCTGTGATGTTTTGCACTCATGCACGTGCTTTCGGGTGGGTTTAAGTTTATATTAAACACAATAATTATATAATTTAGTGAACATTCGGATGTGTGGCATAATTTGTTACCCTTGTATTTGAATAAATATAATACTAATAACAATAAAGCAACTAATAAACAAGTAAATTTGGAAAAATGTTTCTATTTGAAATTCTATAAAATTTATAGTAAGTCATTACAGTTCTTCGCTTTAAATTAATCATCATCAGAAAATGAAATATCTGAGGGACTGTCTTCTTCCCCTAAATTGATAATAAGTGGTTCGACCGTTTTCTCCAGTAAACTATCCAATTGCCACATTTTTTCCTCCTCCTTTAGTACATGCTCTATACATCTTTGCCACTTCCCCGCGTTGACTTCTTGAAGCGCTTCTTCAAAGAGTTTTTGAACATCACTCATTTTATAAGTGGTATTTTTTCTAGCCACATAACCTTTCACATGAGCCCATACCAGTTCGATCGGATTTAATTCGCAATGGTAGGGGGGGAGCCGAAGCACTATTATATTTTGTTTTTTGGCCATTTCGTCAACAACATATTTTTGAAACCGATGTTTATGGGTGTTTACAATTGATAGCAACTCCTTTTTAACCATATTGTCCTCAAATTGTATTTGTTTCTCCACAAGCCACTCGATAATTTTTGCTTTTCGCCAAGCAGTTGTAGGCATCTTCTCCAATCTTCTGGAGTGATACGGAGCGTTATCTAACACAATGACGGAGCCAGGTGGAATCAGCTCTATCATTTGTTCGAAATACTCCTCAAAAACATCAGCATTCATATCCTCGTGGTAATCGCCTGTACGAACTGATTGGAATGATAATAGTCCACCTTCTAAAAATCCATTGGAGCTACCGATGTGAGTTATAATTAATCGTTTTCCTTTTCCAGAGGGCGGATTTATTCCTGTTGATAGACCGTCTAAAAATGCTTGCCGGTGAGAAGTCACATTTTTGTCTGTCCATATTTTTCCAACTGTGTAGCCTTCGTTCAGCCATGTTTCGTCCAAATAGAAAATTGTTTTGTTTTCATTGCGAAATTTTCTTATTTTTCTCAAATAATTACGTCTCCAACATACTATTTCATCTTTTTCGAGCAAATGAGACTTCCGACTATGTTTTTCCCATCTAAAATTCATTTCTCTTAGAACTTTCCATAGTTTATCTCTCTTGATTGCAGGAAAGTCTTCTTTTACTGCCCCTAAAACTCTATCCAAAGTAGGGATCTCCTTATTGAAATAGAATGAATGCACCTTTCGTCTTATGATGGCCTTTTCGTCCTCATCGATCGGTATTGTTCGCCTTCCTGGAGATGGTTTTGGTGGCGTCACGGTTCCTGTCTTTTCTTCCCGCATCAGCCTGTAGATGGTTGCTTTTCCAATACCTGTCATCTTTGAACAAAGTTCCACTGCAGAATCGATACTTATTGCACTTTTTTGATATCTAAGTGCATTAAATACATTAAGCACAATAATCTTTTCACTAATGCTTAGCGCTGATTTCGCAGCTCGCTTAACTGGAATAAATCCTGAAAGACTCTCCATTTTCAAAAATTACCCAAATGTGTGTCCTAGAATACTCGCATTAGGTTTGTTCGCTCTTAAAATGACTCACAGTTTTATACCAATAAGTAGAGGTACCTAATTTTGACAATAATGATTACTAAATTATTCGGATAAGTAAATAGGGTTCAAACCGGCACGTCAGGTAGGTGCGCCTATGGAATCGGCTGCTAAAAATGATTTATTACTATCAACCAATTTCAAATCGAGTATAGTAACCTAGGGACGAGATAATTTAGATTTCGCGCGGGCTATTTAAAAGAGGCGAAACGTCAAAGTCAGCTTCCCTGAAGTGTGTTAAGTATTTAAAAATTCGAACACAACTGCTGCTCTGTGAACTGGAGGTCCATCCTGTTGAGAAATTATTTCTCCATTTATTGCTAAGTTTTCCAATGCAGGACCCATTTCCATTCGCAAAGTAGTTCACTGTTTTATGAAATAAGGACCGATAATGCTAATTCCGGAATTCCTGCCCAAACATTCACTTTTTTACGGCTTTCAGTATGTGTTTGGTGAATTACATAAGTAGGGATTGTCCATAGCCCATATTCTTGTATTTTGTTAAATAGTTTACCTATTTGAACAAAATGAACTTTCATCGGTAAATAGAATACGATTTGTAATATTGGGATCACTATTAATTTTATTCATCATTTTATTTCATCCTTTCGAAATAATTACGGAGCTCTTGAACGTTTCGGACTTTATAAGATTTGTACTTTTCTTGCTTTAGTACTTTGTAGTAATTGCTTCGAGATCCTGTGGAATTTTTAGCAAGCTTGCTAAGATTAACACATGGACTCTTCTCAACTGCTAGGCGTATACCTACCCATTTTAAAGTCTTCGATCACTACTGTGAAATTTATTCTTCGCTTTGCATGTAAACTGACGACACAACACATAGCAACATAGTACATTTTTCGTGCAATCGTAGTACTCACCTTGCTATGTACTAGAGGATCTGGCTAAGCTGCTACAAAGTTATCGGAAATTTTTCAATAAGACAATTTGACAATTTGAACCCGTTCATTAATAGGGTATCTAATATAAATTATCTTTTTTTTTCTTGACAAGCAAGAGCGCAAGAATGCTCAAAATATGAATGAGAACATTAGTGTATTGCTTTTTTATAAATAAGGTATGTTTTTATTGTTTCATTGTTAAATTGATCTTTTCATTAATTTCATAAAAACAATTCACAGTTTTGAGGATGCTTTACAAATAAACCGAAACGTCAACATAAGATAGCTTTTTAATTTTAACACATCTGAGCAATAAATCCAGGAAAACTCAAAAATGTAAGTAATACTTTTTTTCAACAAGATTGTGGCAATAAAGTTCTAAACGTTAAGAAATGTGTCATAGATAAGAATTTACGGATGTGTGCTGTCTTCATCTGGTATGCAAAAATAAAAACAATAATTACGAGGGGTATGAAAAATTAATGTTCAAAATATAAAATAATGGCACTTTATGTGTTTTTTGGAGTTTTTTTTTGGCATAATTGACAAATTAGCATAATCTTTTTAATGAATTAAATGTATTTTATAAATGAATTATTTCATTTAAAAGTTGATTTTTAAATGTATAATGACAACTCAACAATTCTTCAACTAGTCAAAGTAAAACTGGTAATACATTATTTATATTATTACTGATAACAACAATCTTAAGACTATGTAGTTATTTATGCCAAATTTTATCTTTATACTTCCAATACAAGAAAGGCTAACATGAGGTTCAAAATTTAAGGAAAACCCTATGGACCGCTTTAAAAAGAATGCACTCTATATTTTTATGCTTGCTATAAAAAATAATAAACAAAGATGTTATGTTGTTGATCTACGTGATAGTCTTGAAGATGCAAGACGGTTACTTCACTTTGAGTCTATGGCCATGTGTTTCACAGAAAAATGGTTTTGGTTCCCGGTTAGCATAATTCTAACCCTGGAGTGATATTGAGGCCTGCTATTCAATTCTATATTACATTCTAGCGAGTACCCGGCATGCGTTGCAATGCCACTCAAAGAAATAAAGTGTTTGTTTTATTTTTTTTTATTTGTACTAAAGGTCGATTCTCACTTGCGCTTCACTCAGCTCGGCGACGCGACGCAGCGATGCAAAGTGTAGTAACGCTGGTCGGGTATTCTCATATATCCGACAACGAGCGACAGCGACGCGACACTACGCGCTGTTAAAAGCAAAAAGTGATAATATTTTCTTTTCTTTGCTGATTAATGAAGTTGTTGTTCTTAAGATCATAAAGTTCTACATATTCTGCCACAAGGATAATCAGTTGCTCTGCCTTTTCATCGTCCATAGTAGACATTTTTATAAAACACCTTGTAATGTAAACTGTCAGAATCAGGAAAAACGCCACGGAACAATTCCACCGTTGCCGCGCGACGAAGCGACGCGTCGTAACCTGTAGTGCAGCACAAGTGAGAACGTATTCATTTAAAACTATGAAATATTTACCTAGCGACAATTTGTAGCGTAGCGTCGCGCCGCGTCGCCGAGCTGAGTGTAGCGCAAGTGAGAATCGACCTTTATACAGAAATCTTCGCGGACGTGCGCACAACAACTCACCAAAGTTTCGCACCGCAACGGTGACCAGAGGTCATCCGAAAACTATGATGGTCATAAATGCGTAAAATGCCCAGATCCGACTTTCATTTTCTCGATTTGCTTGGAAAATTAATCTATTATTCTTCTTAAGACTGATCACTGAATAAGTTACTTGTCATACGTGGTTTTATTCATTTTGTTATAAAGCTCATTATCAAGTGAAAAATTATCGATTTAATTTTTATTAATTTGTTTTATGTTCATAATTCCTTCTGATGTTTCAGGTGATAACCTGGTTCGAAACTTTTTTTATTTAAATTGTAACCGTAGTAAGTGTAAACAGTAGCTATTATATTATTTTTATGTAATAATGTTTAAAATCATTGCTTTTATAATTGACAAAAATCCCTAGGTTAAACAAAATCTTGTAAAAAAATCCCTTTTGTTCCAAAGGCTTTAAAAATCCCTGGATTCGGGACAAATCCCTAGACATGGCGACTCTGTGGCTGAGTCGAGTTCCGCGCGACACGAGTGGCTGCGAGAGTGTCGTACTAGCGCGGGCCGGCCGTAGATCGTTGATATTTTCATTAAGAGGTGTACTCTGAAACAAAAATTTTTCATCAATCTTAGTGACAATTACATGTTCTGGTGGGGGTTGTAAGTCCACCAGTATGCCTACAGGTAGATTTTTGTTGAATTCTACACTTTGGTTTATATCAAGCTGTCCAAAAGTTGGATCAGGATATTTAACATGTGTCTATGAATGGTTCATATTTTCCGTTATTGACGCAACAGCAGGGGTTATTTGGAGAACCCACCTACCACCCGGTTGCTCTGGAAGCCGTCAATCGCCTCACTGAAAGAAGGGGATGAAACCAATAGGTATTGATGAAACAGGGTTTTGGCTTTCGGAATTGGTGTTTGTGGTCTGACTGTGTAGACTTTGATTGGACATTATGTTTTTGTATTTTTTTCTTGAAAATATTTTTTTTTAAATTGAAAATTTTAATTATGGGAATTTCACGGCTAAGAGGGATTAAACAAATGCTAGCTAGGGACGCACTTATTTTAAAGTTAATTATTACTTTAAGTTGGCTCTTTTTTGTAATAATAACTTTTGACTAACGTAAAGAATTTTCTTAATAAAACTAAAAATGGTTCTTTCTAAAACAAATTAGAAAATTAAAATAAATCAAATGTCTTAAATTCTAACTCCCAAAAAATTTTAACAAATTATAAAATTATTCTTTCTTCACGTTAGTTGTAGTCTTAAGAAATAAAAAGCAAGTGGCTTTTTTACAAGTTTTGGTTTAACTTTTTCTTTTACAAGTGTTTACTTGAAATTTACTAAAAAGTAAAATTTATGTTTTTCCAAAATATTTACAAGTTTCTTCGTAACAAAAACTTTTAAAAGTCTTTTGTCGAAGTTGAGATAAATGTCTTTTACAACACTCTAAATGTTGTTAGTTATGTCGAAATTTCTTTTAAGGTATTTTTCGAAAATCACAAAATGTGTAAGATTTTTCTAAGTGGAGAAAGTTCTTGTACCAATTTGTTCCCCAGTATAGTGTCCACAATAAGGATCAATTCCAAGTTTGTATGGTCTGCGAAAAGTTTATTTCAGAACTTCCAAGATATACCTTGTCTTGGATATTTAAAGTTTTCTAAGAACGCGAGGCGCAAACTTTTTAAGGCACGGATCACGATACACTGACAACGGTATGCTACGTTGTGACGTCACTTCGAGAAAAAATCTTAAATTGACTAGGCGCTCACCTGAGCAAATGAAATATGATAATGATATTTTAATAAACGTCAACTCAACACAGTACCCAACAATAAACTGACCTGTTCTTATGTACAAGGGGTGCAAGCGTCT
The DNA here is from genome assembly GCA_963971165.1 of Philopedon plagiatum. NCBI lineage: Eukaryota > Metazoa > Arthropoda > Insecta > Coleoptera > Curculionidae > Philopedon > Philopedon plagiatum. Next base: position 49,282,048 of record OZ020190.1, read on the forward strand.
AGTCAATTTAAGATTTTTTCTCGAAGTGACGTCACAACGTAGCATACCGTTGTAAGTGTATCGTGGCACGGATTATTCAGCCTGGCATTGAGCATCCACGACAGCCCTTTGATCGGTTGCCGCAAAAGTCTAATCCAGACACAGAAGGTAAATAATGACTTTTCGCCCACAATGTGCAAGATCCCCTACGAAATGTAAGTTGGTCGTACAACTTATAACACGTACACGCACAAGAAGTTCTCGAGTTTCAAGAAGTTCAGCGATGCTCCTTTTAATTAGAAGTTCTAAGCTGATGTCTGATTTGGTAGGATCTGACGGCTCGTGCTGTATGGTAATGTCTCGAGGTTCTATGATGTAGTATTAATAAAGACTATTTTGAAGTCTTAATAAAGACTTCTAACGAATTTCTTTGGAGTAGCCACGAATTTCTTTTCCAGCTTCAGGTACTCTGAATACTTTCACTTTTACTGAATATTATTGAGACAGTAGAAAAGTTAATCTTTATAATTTAAAGATCGTGAGACGTAGACTGATGCCTGTTCGTAGCGGTCAACTAACTGCTAGCTACTATCAGGGTTGCCACTGTTGCCAGGTTTTAGTTTTGTTTTTTATCGTACAGCCCCTACAAAATTATCATTTTTTGTGAAAAATTAATGTAATAAATGTAAATTTTCTTGGGATTTTTGATAGTAATTAATTCGATGACGTCACGAGAGTGTATGTAAATCGATTCTGCTTAATTCTAACAATGAAATAAAATACAGTTGTTACTATTCATAAACTTCATTGACAAGCTCCGATTTAAATTGAACATTGCAGTACCTACATCCTGCCGTATCTTTGCCCAAATATAAATAATAGAATATAACTAGTGGCAAGTAAAACAGGCATACCTTCAACGAAATTTCTCCAATTTTTATAATTATTATCTAATAGCTACTCCTTCCTAAACAGCTGAGTTCTTCTGCGTTTAACATTTCCTCGCGTTTAGCCCTATTGTTTTTTATATTCTCAGTGGATTCACAGATTTGTAACCAACACACGTCAACACGTAAGCTTAAACTGCTATGACTATGAATATGAATGCAGTAGCATACATCAAGTCAGCGATATAACGCCCTACGCCCGAGTTTATGGTAAGCTGTGCCCGAGTCGTGTCGTAGTCGGCCTACTGCAACCTAGACCAGCCGGTACTTGGACTTTATCTTGTTTTTCTTTTCGAAAGTTGGGCGTATTCGCAAATGTGAAAATTATCGTACAAAGTGCGTATGATAATGATTTGTTATCGTTTATCGTACATGTACGATAATTCTCGTTCGTCTGGCAACCCTGGCTACTATGGATAATGGACTACTTACTACTGCCGTTTCGGCTGCTTATTTTATAAATATGTGAAAAAATACAGCCTTTTAAAATAATTTCTTGCCTATCTCGCGGGACGTGTGTGGCCAGAGCGTTCAGGTGCGGTTGTATATTCTCGGGTTCAGGCTCCCTCTGAAACCTCCGTCCGCTGAGATATACTCCATCAGGGTTGCCAGATGATTTTTATTTATTTCCCTAGATTTTTGACAAAAAATTCCCTAGAAATTCCCTAGACAAATTTATAGATTTAGATAATGAATTTTAGTCATTTTATTTATTTACTAGCTTTATTTATCTACGAATAGGTAATCAATTTCTTTCAAAAACATGCAACTAAAAAACTTTCTAAGCAGTAGGTAACAAGCAGAATCAACATGATAAAACTTGACCTATAAAGACTAACTTTAAAAAATATGAAAGTCTTATATTAGAAATAAACTAAATAAACCAACATTTTTAATTTATGTGTTTTCATTGTCTCCATACAAAATTTCAGATTTAAAATGTTTTCTTTCTTCTGAGGAAGATGGTGACGTCACTATCGGATCGTCATAATCTTTAGATGTAGAGGCTTTAGGGGAGCTCATTTTTGTACGTCCTAAAAGAATAAATGCTTGATAACCAAAAAAAGTAATTATTTATGCAGCACCTTTAAATAAACAAAACAATTACATACCATATTAAAAAATATAAGCAGAAATATGATATTTTTAAAATACTTACAGTTTTATATTTTTATATCGGATCTAGAACACTGCATCTTTTAATAATTTTTAGATCGTTGCAATCCAAATCCGCTTGTTTTTTAAATGGTGTGCATTGCCGTACAATTTACTAACGAATGAAAACGTAAATCTTGCTCCGCTCTGGGTTTCCCGGTAGTGAAGTGCACCGTCACGGGGAATCACCGAAATTAATTGCACGATACATAAACAAGACAGAGCTGCGACGAACTGTAGATGTTGGTCCGTTTTATATGTCAAAATGCAAAAAGATACATTATTTGCTAATTTTATATAATAATAAGTATTTACATGATAATGTTGTTTTAAGAATATATACTGATTCAAAAATTCCCTAGATTTGGCATTAAATTTAAAATAATTCCCTTTTCGCCGGAAAATTCCCTAGATCTAGGGAACTTTCCCTAGGTCTGACAACCCTGTACTCCATTCGGATTTCCTCATTTCGACTGTGATCGTCGTCTGGACAACATCTCCTTTAAAAATGTAAAATTGGGAAATTTTGATGTTTGATCCGGTATGGGGATAGTTTAAGACATTAAAGTATTTTTATTCTTATAAAAGTTTATGATTAAAAATCAATTTAACTTTTTATTTACGTAAAACGTTTTTGATAAACAGTTAATCTTTCTACGATCGTTTACGCTGTTTACAAGGACTTTAAACCTTTTTAAAATAAAAGATGGACCTCCTGGGCCAAGGGTACGATGGCGTTATTTTGAAACTTTACATATTTTCATTGCGGGATTTTTTCACGGATTTTTGATGAAGCAGTTGATCTGGGTAGATTTTGCAACCTGCTTCAGAGGGGGTTCGTGCTCTAACGCGCGGTATTCACGTAGAGTTGCAAAAACGAATTTTTATAAAATAGACAATATGATGATTGTTTTAGGCTACTTTACAGGCTGTTAAACCTTACTAAGGATTAATGTAAGCCTCGTAGGCTCAGGGGCATATGTTTTACAGGGTATTATATTTACATAGGTCCTATTTTACATATTTATTTACATAGATTTAAACAGAAAAACGTACTAATACAACACGAGCTTGGAGCGTCGACCACCACTCCCGCGCTCACCGGCGGCGTGAGCAGCAACCATTCACTTTAACCAATATTATTCGTATCTAGCATTGGATCACTTTTCCAGTACAACAAAAATATTTTCATAAACTATAACTCTTCTGCTTCCTTCGGTGTAAATTTAAAATCTTAACATTAATAATTAACGTCGCAGTAGTTTTTAAAAAAAAAAATCTATTTTCATTTCTAAAGGACTTAGAGCGATGAAATTTTTCTTAAAAGCTGCATGAGACTACCAGTTAACTAAAGCATCAAGTTCGACGAACAGTCAAAATGCTTCTAAAAATCTTTTCATCTTTTGAGACAGCGGTACTGAGCTAAAAACAGAACAGATCGTTAGGCGTTTGCCGCATTGCCGCGTTTTCACGTTTGCTATGTCAACCTAAGCAAACCCGCGAGAAAAATTAAACAAACTGTATTTTTTTTACTAGTACTTGGCTGAGAAAAGTGATGGAGCGTAGTTTCAATATATTTGTTTGGTTTTTAATATATTGCATATTCAAAAAAATGCTCTATTTTCCCCAAAAATAAAAATATTTTCCCCAAAAACTCCTCCACGCAAAAGTATCAACCAGATTTTCCCCCGTCCACATGAAAATCCCCCAAATTGGGGGGCAAATTCCCCAACCTGGCAACTCTGGTGACTGGGACGAAAGGGGGAAATGTCGCAGAAAATGGCCAGAATATTCTAGTAAATTCTCCGAAAATGGTCGTGCTTATTATATTTGGCTGAATAAAAGGTAACAAATAAATATAACGAAAATATTCACTATACATTTACTTTAATATTCAACAAAATCTGTCCTCTTCATCACAGACCCTATAAACATTGGCAATCACTTCTCGCGTTTGGCTTTTTAGCGTTTTTCCATAAATAAATGAATTTATGATGAATGATTACCTCGCGCCGGCCAATGGAAGAATAACCAAGACCCTCGCTATCGCCACTACTCGGTACATTTCTGATCAGCCATCATTTATTTTGCAATAAGTAATTCATTAACCAAGAATATTTGACTGGTCTGCATTACGTTGCCAGTTATGTATATCAAAAAATAATTGTTTTAATGTATTATTATATTTTCGTTTATTGATCGTCTTAAATATACCTATTCTAATTAAATATAACGTGCCTATAATATTAATAGTGAATTCCCTTTAATAGTATTATAAATTATAATGCTATGTGTTCAAGTCACTAAAAACAGTTTATATCAACTGTAATGTAAATGTAATGGTAATTTAAAAAATCTGACAACATAGCAGCTTAGCCATAAAAGGGTTCTAATCTTTTGCCCCCGCATTCTTTAAATTCTTTTGCAATCCTTTTTTTTTTTGGTTGGCTGGAACTCTGTAAAAAATATATAATTGTGAAATAGTACAAAGCAAAACGCAAAATCGCCAAAAACAAGGCGCAAATCATTGCTCAAGAATCGGCCAATTTGCGATAAAGCACCACAGCAGGTATCACTGATGGCCGGAATAGTTGCTTATATTTTGTAATAATTAAAAGGCAGCAATCTGTTTAGGAATGCTACTGAATGTCATTTTATATATCAAATGAAACGCTTTCTTCACTCATTGTTGCGTTGAAAATTTGTATTTTACTCAAGCTCGAGTCCAGGTTCTTTTGGATGTCAAATAAATCACAAACAAAAATTGTTTATATGCACCTAGCAACCATGATCCCTGATGTATTGATCATACCTTTTAGACACGAACAACAAATAGGGGTAAGAGAAGCTGGTTTGTTATTACTGGAACCATTATTTGTTGGGATTATTTAACGTATTTATTTATTGTTTCAACAAAAAAATTCTACAACCAACCAAAAGAGTGTTTTTTGCCCTTGGCATGTTCTCCACAATTTTCACGTCGCGTGCAAAAAGCACTTACTTTTTGCAGTATTTCCAAAAATAACTATTAAAAGATGGAATTAAGTATACTATCAAAAAATAAACCTCAATTAAAATATTATCGTTTAATTTTTTAGGCATATTAGATGAGTTCCTTTCAGCATATATTTTTAAAATATTGGGTAAATTGACTTATGGTTTCTTTTTAATTCACTCTATAATTCAAGTTTATATGGGTGCCTCATCCAAAGTTCCTACTACGTTCACAAATTTTAATGCGGTGAGTAGATTTTTAAACCCACATAGTTGAATGATATGTAAACATTGTTTACCATTTTAAAGAGTAGACGGTTTCACAGCAGAGTTCTATTTATTTTTATTAAATAGCAGCCGACACCTTTGACGCAACAGTACCGATAAGGTCTAGCCATAGGCGTCCCAAAATATCCTAACCAATTTAAGATGGGACACAATAAAAAGTTTTAACATTTTAACCAAATATTATTTATAAGTTTATCAAAACCTGACTGAATCTTCAAAAACGATGTTTAACCATAGAAATAATTGTATTCATGGGCGTACCGTCGACCGATAATTAAGACTTTAAATTAATGGCATAAATACGTTGTTATTTTTATGATCGTTTTGTAGGAAGTGTAACTATATTATATTTACACCGTCGTCCGCTCCCCAGGCGCGCACGTATGGGCGTACCTTTACGACGCGCGGTTTGTCATGATCGAGATCAGCCAGTCAGCTGAGAAGCAAGGACACACATACTAGCTCGGATGCGTTATGCATGTCACTTTCTTGTTATTAGCCAGGGCCACGCCTCTTGACTATAATTATTTTTCCTAAGTTTTTTCCTGGAATTATAACTTAGACCACTATCTGCCTAAGAAACCATTTTTACCGTTTCGTGAATACCGTTTTGGTCCCTCTAGTCGGTGCAAGACTCCCTTGACCAAGAACGTTGATTTATTCCACAGCCTGCGTCTAATTTCGAGACGCGGAGTGCATGTCTTTCATGCGTTTCACTCAATCGTAACGACAACCGCGGAGACCGCCACACTGAATTTAATTACTAAGGCGGAAGACTTTCGTCCTCTTTCCTGTCTATAGACTCTATTCATGGATTGTCCTGCCAGGCACTCAGCAAAAAACCCGCCGCTCGGCCCAATTCGCTTAATTGTCCGATTAAAGTTGTCAATTTCTCAGCAGCATTTTGGAATAATTTTCCTCCTTTAAACCATCTTCCCCAAGACATGTATCCAGGTTGAATCTCCCTACGGGTTACAGCTAGCAAGGTAAAGCCATTCGGCCTGTCCCTTTACTCGTGTCGGAGGGGTCAAGTGCGTCCCGTACCAAGACGCGAATTTTATAAACAAAGGTATTTTACATCACCGGACCAAGCGGCTCAAACCAAATCAAGTCTGAAATTCAAATCGATATATGGATGATATCCATGAAGAAAATCAGGCTCAAAATGTTTGAAGAAGATACGCGATATCTCGGGTGCGCACGAGACTCTTGAAGCTCACTATGAAGATCAAAAAGGACCCTGCAGTGTCCTGCTGATTTCTAGCTCCTGGTCTATTTATTTTTTTGCTTCATACCTGAGGTCTTGAAGATGGGTGACCGCGGTCGACCAGTGCTGCGGATGCTGCCGTCTTACTGCATATTAAATCACGAAAATCTTGAAATTCTTGGAGTTTCTTACGTGGTCATGGCCATCGTAATACTGTCTACTTTTTTTTTTGGGGTAAGAGGAGGTGAATATTCCAAAGATACCCACATGCGACATTCGTGGGTTATGTCACGATTTTTACTGACTAAACACCCCCCTGGAGTAGTTGGTTTCGGACCGGAGTCTATAAACCAAGTCACCAAGTATCTCTCGATAGATTATAACCGCTCGCATGACCCGTTGTCATGCCGAACTTTTATAACCCACCCATATTTTCGCATACAAATATGGGGTTTAACTCTGTCCTGAAAGGA